>JAFEMH010000834.1:0-606670 GCA_022495995.1 Adenophora triphylla var. japonica | reverse complement strand
CTAAGAAGACATTCCAAGCCTCATTTCCTATGGCCGTCAGAAATGCTACATGAAATTTCAAAAAGAAGTCTTTTGACAAGAAATTCAATCCCTCCACCTCTAATGCCCAACGAAGACAGCTTACAAGAAGACAATTGATTGCTTCAATTGTGGAAAGCAAGGACATTTACTCATTCCGATTGCCCTGAACCAAGGAAAACCTAGGGACACCTATCAGACACCTAAGAAGATGACATACTCAAAAGAGATCATTCACACTTCTAAGTGCTTAAACTCGGCTACAATTGCTCCAAAAATAAACATGACAAAAACAAAGAGCAAGTCATGATTGCCGACTCATCAAAATTCAGTGATGAAGAGTATATGTCAAGTGATGACTCGAAATTGAAGGAGAAGAAGCCATGATATGCCTTATGGCCGAAGATGATGAAGAATCCGACAATGAGGAAGAGATGGAAGCACTTGCCGCCGCCGATGAACTAAAAGAGGTACATGATTTTAACTCTTTAAATATTGATGGTTTTAAACAATTAGTTTGCACTGCTTTAATTCAAACCAAAAACAAAAACTAGCTTTGCTTCATTGGTCAATGAGAACCTTTCCCAATCCTCAACCATTGACAACCTCACAAAACCATTTCGAGCTTGAAAAAGCATGCCAAGGGCTAAGAGATCAATGCATCATGCTTGAAAAACAAAACATGGATCCGATAAATTCGAGACATCTAATAATCATGAAAATTGTCAAAAACTCAAGCAATCTTGAAAAAGAAAATGATGCTCTTAAAAAGAAAATAGATTCATGGAATATGTCAAGCAAAGCATTATCTCTTTTCACCTACACCCAAAGGCGTCCAAGTGACAAAACAGGGATTGGAGCCGATGATCCTACACAAAAGTGTACACTCCTCCCAATCCGGTGAAAGGGCCATTGAAAAAATGGTTCTAGAAAACCCGAGCTCGGCAACTATCAAACTCAAACCTATCCCATTCAAACCAAAGGAAAAGAAAAGGAAATCTTGGGTGGCCCTAGTCAATCAAAGGAAGGACCAAATAAAGTTCAAGGAAGCAAGTTTATTTGGGTTCAAAAAGGGGCCAATATAAAGGAAGAAGTCAAGCCGCAAAGGTGCTAGTCACCAAGCCCCGTCGACGCCCAAGGGTCGACAGACATACCCAAGGCATGACATGCATACCAAATTCCTCCAAACAACAAAGAACCCCAAGGCAACAAAGATTCTACAACAAGCATAAATACACCAAAAACAAAAACCTCAATGGCAAAGATTCAAATGGAAGAAGCCATGCTCATCAAAATGACTCTCCAAGGTCATCCCATTCAAACAATTTTCAGCTTCAACCCCAATACAAAGAACTCCAAACCACTACTTCAATCCTTCCCAATCCACTGTTTCTACACCTTACATGATGCAAATCATGTCATATTACCATACCCTAAACCAGCTTCTTCAATAAGGGATCAATGAACAATGTTAGGGCTCCAAAGAAAACTAATCCTTTGACCCAAAAAGAATAAAAAGTGGTACCATAAATCTTATTTTCTCGTTTTGCAGTATCCGTGAAAGGTCTCTGGTACTTAGATAGTGGTTGTAGTAGACATATGACCTTCAATAAAGATTGGTTGCAACAATATTCCCTAAAAATGGTCCAAATGTAACCTTTGGTGACAATTCCCAAGCTAAGGTCAAAGGATCAGAAATCTTGTTACAAAAGATATCATTTTTACAAATGTATCCTATGTGGAAGGTCTCAAACACAATTTGATCAAGATTAGTCAAATCTGTGACAAGGGATATCATGTTGTTTGTACTAAAGACAAAATGCACCGTTAAAGATAAAAACAATAAAGTCATCCTAACTCGGATCAAGAAAAGGAAATCTCTATTGCTTCGAGCTTAGAGATTGTGGAAACTTCAACCGCCACCGCTTCGTCTTTCAATCAATTCGATATGTCATGGCTATGGCACAAGAGATTGGCTCACCTCAATCACAAAACCATTTCCAAGCTTGCAAATTCCAATCTTGTCGTAGGTCTACCAAAGATCCCATTCAAAAAGGATAAACCGTGCAAAGCATGCCAATGTGGGAAGCAAAAGAAATCCTCATTCAAACCCAAGATCAAGTTGACACCTCAAGACCTATTGAATCGCTTCATATGGATCTTTTTGGACCCATAAGAACTAGATCGTTAGGAGGAAAAAGATACTCCCTAGTTGTTGTTGATGATTTCACAAGATTCGCTTGGATCATTCTTCTTGAATCCAAAAGTGACACCCTTAGCCGTCTGAGCAAAGCTATTCAACAAAATTCAAAATCAAAAGGGACATCCATCATCAAGATCGATCTCGACTCATGGAAAGGAATTTGAGAACACCGGAGTAGAAGAATATTGTGATTCAAAAGGCATAGATCACAATTTTTCAGCCCCAAGAACTCCACAAAGAAAATGGTGTTGCGTAAAGGAAAATGTAACAATCCGTGAGGCAAAGAAGAACAATGTCGTCGTAACATAATCTCCCAAAATATTTTTGGGGTGAAGCCGTTACCACCGCCGCGTATGTTCAAAACAAAACCCCGATCAACAAATTTCACAAGAAGACTCCATATGAATTATGGAACAACAAAGTCCCTACCATTTCCTACTTTCACAAACTTTGAAGTAGATGCTTCATCCACAACAATGGCAAGAACAATTTGGACAAATTTGACTCCAAAAGTGATGAAGGAATTTTTCTTGGATACTCTAACACAAGCAAAGCTTATAGAGTGTACAACAAAAGAAGACTTGTTGTGGAAGAATCTATTCATGTTGACTTTGATGAAAACAATGATCAAAGTATAACCGAATTATGTGATTTTGATGAAGGATTGGGAAATCTAGATAATCTCCCCGAATCATCCCCCATTCTTGATTCAACTATTCTCGCCATGAACAAGATTCATCAAACCTTCCATACATGGTTCCAAGAAATTCATCCGACACCCATCCTATGCCGCATACCCATCAACCATCCCACTCTCATCAACAACCAATCAAGCCAACAAAGTCAATGTAAATCTCTCCCACCTTCAATCCAATGGATGAGGAAGAAAATATTCAAATAAATAGTCATCCTCGATCGATCTTCCTCAAAATCCTCACTTAGCCGACAAACAACCCTTAGCCGACAAACCAACCCTTAGCCGACAGCCATCCCAATTCCTCATCTAATCTATCTTCTAACCTCCTTCCATCTTCATCCAATAATCCTCCTTCACCTCTCAAAACCAATGATGAAACCACAATTACCCATATCATTCCACCCAATAAAGATCTTTACATCGCCCTTCGATTGATAAAACCCCAGCCTGCATACAACATCCTCTTTCTCATGAGTGCATTCATATCCCAAGTGGAACCAAAGAAGATAAATGAAGCACTCCAAGATGCCGATCGGATTGAAGCCACGGAAGAAGAATCGGAGCAAGCTTGAAAGAAACAAAGTATGGCAACTTGTTCCTAAACCAAGAAATCAAACCGTGATTGGAACAAGATGGGTCTTTAGAAACAAGATGAATGAAGAAGGTATTGTAATAAGAAACAAGGCCAGATCGGTTGCTCAAGGTTATAGACAAGAAGAAGGCATTGACTATGATGAGACCTTTGCACCCGTTGCAAGACTTGAAGCTATAAGGCTATTTCTTGCCTATGCTTCATTCAAGAAGATGAAAGTTTTTCGATGGATGTCAAGAGTGCATTTCTAAATGGAGTTCTAAATGAAAAGTGTTTGTATCTCAACCCCGGTTTTGAGCATCCAAAATTCCCCGATCATGTATTCAAACCGAACAAAGCATTGTATGGGCTTAAACAAGCACCTAGAGCTTGGTATGACACCCTATCTAGATATCTTCTTGGAAAAGGATTCACCAAAGGACATATTGATAACACCTTGTTTATCAAAAATATGGAGATGATCAGCTTGCTCATCCAAGTCTATGTTGATGACATAATCTTTGGCTCATCAAATGAGAACTTGTGCACCGAATTTGGAGATATCATGAAGGATCAGCTTGAGATGAGCATGATTGGTGAGCTCACATTCTTCCTAGGCCTTCAAGTCAAGCAAATGAAGGAAGGAATCTTCATCAACCAAGCCAAATACTCAAGGGAAATGATCAAAAAGTTTGACATGCAAACCGCATCCCCGCTAAAACTCCCTTGTCAACCACAACCAAGCTTCATGCCGATCAAGATGGACAAAGTGTAAATCCAACACTTTACGTAAGCTACATAGGATCTCTCCTATATCTCGATGCCTTCAAGACTGCATAATGTTTAGTGTATGTCTATGTGCTAGGTTTCAAGCCAATCCCAAAGAATCTCATCTCTCACTGCCAAGAGAATTTTGAGATATATCAAAGGAACCCCGATTTTGGCCTATGGTATCCCACCGAATCCCCATTCTCTCTAGTTGGATTCACCGACTCGACTATGCAGGTGCAATCTAGATAGAAAATCCACTAGTGGTGGATGCCGCTTATTGGATCAAGGATTATCTCATGGTCAAGCAAAAGCAAACCTCGCTTGCAACCTCAACCGCCGAGGCCGAGTACATTGCCGCAGCTTGTGTTGTTCACAAATTCTCTACCTTAAAAGTCAACTTCAAGACTTTGGAATTGAATTATCAAACATTCCCATCTTCTCGTGACAACTCAAGTACCATTGCTATGACAGAAAATCCCGTCCAACATTCAAAACCAAGCACATTGAAGTCGCATCATTTCATCGTAGATCATGTTGAAAAAGGGAATATCAACCTTGCAAAAGTTTGCACCGAGAACAATGTCTCGATATTCTCACAAAAGCCATGGATGAAAAAAGATTTGAACTATTGAGAGCCATGCTTGGGATGATTAATATGCCAAAATAAAAGGGGTGTTCTTTTCAAATAAAAGAGGATTACAAACAGAGTAATGCTATCACAATGTTGCCTCGATAGCTATTACATCTTACACATTCCTAACAAGCCATCCACCGACGCCTATCATTCCAAAAGCCTTGAAAACCAAAAACAACAAAAACTTACAACAAAAACATTCAAACAACCCATCAAATTCTTCTCTCTCATCTCAACTTACCCAACAAAAACTTCTTCCAAAACCAAACAAATCTCGTATCCACTCTTTCTCTTCAATCCTTCTCCTTTGCCGTCGACATTCTTTCGAAATGTCACGCCTCCCTGCACCCTCCACCAAAGACTCATTCCTTCAATTCTAGCCTCCCGAGTTGATTGCAAAGTTTGTTGGTACCTCCGCAACCACACCGGATGCCTCTCCAAGAAAGGATCAATGGAAGTGATCGAATATTGGAGAGAAGGACTTGCTCTTCTAGGCCACCACTCTTCAATCCGGATCATATGGGTCAAGCAATCCCTCCATTGGAGTAACAAAGCTAAATTCTCCCGAAAAAGAACCATTCCCCGTGATTGCAAAATGGTTGACCAACATTTGACTCCACCCTCTCCACGCAGGTGCTCTTGCAGATCGAAGCAACCTACAACCCGGTTGAACAGTATGAGATGGTCAAGAAGGAGATATATGCACTCCCGCAAAGTTATCTCCTCTACCTTCCAACAAACCAACTCCCCGGAGAAAGAGAATCCCCGCTCACAGTGTGTATAAAGCTTATCTTGCTCAACCTTCTTTCCGATGCCTAAGCTTCTCTCCTTAGCCGTCCGAGCTCGTCCCCGCTTCACCAACTCCCCCAAAGGTGTATACCCTTTCTACCTTACTCCTTCCCTTACTTGACTCTCCTTGATCAACTTTGATTGTCTTCCCAAACAGCCTTATTCCTTCTCCCTCCTTGCCGTCAATCTTTTCCCCGATGCCTACCTCCTTCATTTCTATATCTTCATCAACCCTCACTCTCTTTTTCTTTCCCTTATCATTCACTCTTCTAAACTTTCAACAATGTTGAAAGCCTCTCTATCTATCTCCATCTCATCACTCATCAAATCATCCTCACCATTTTTCCCAAAGACCAATTGCTTAGCCAGTTCGAGCCATAACCTTGATTAAACTTTGAAGAAAATCTTCCCATTTTTGTTTGTAAATCAATCTCGAGTAATTTTCCTCTCAAGTTTTCATTGTTTTATAGGCAAATTTTCACCTAGCTATCTCTGCATAAAGAATCATCATTCAAACTAGCTTAACCGTCGAGATTTCTTTCAACAAACTAGGTTAAAGCATACTTTAAGTGATTTGATCGAGTTAATTGCTCACAATTGTCACTTCCTTCGCCGCCTCTTCCACCGCAAATCTCCTTGAAAAGGAGAATGTTCTTCTTGTGTTTTGTGGGAATAAATGTCTCAACATGGGGAAGGGTAAAAACCACTGTTCATATGAACAGCTACTTAACTTTGTAACCCCCAATGCTCATTAAAGCCCACGTACTCACTCATCATTTGTCTCTCTCTCTTTCGCAATCACCAAAATTCCTTTTTCCTTAACCCTCGCCTTAAATTTCTTCTCTTCCCTCTCCAATCTACCATCGTATTTCTCCAACCCTAATTCTTTTTCAAAGCATCAATGGCAGTACCCTAAAGCAATGTACCCAGATGCTCATGGCTACTTCATCAAACCCAACTTCTATGACTCAAGTTGGAATCCTCATCAAAGAACCGCTTGAGGTAAATGAACTACTTGATTTTATGGGAGCTAAACCCCAATTTATGAAGAACTCGCAGAGAAATTTATTTGGTAGGAAGAAGAAACAATGAAGATAATTCAATAACCGCCACCATAGAAAATGTAGAGATAACTATCACTCAAGATATGGTTAGTGAGGTCTATGGAATCCCAAATAAAGAAGATGTCATGAAAAATATATGGGATAGAGGATCGTAAAGATTAAAGACTCGTTTATGAAAAATTTCTTGGTCTTAAAGTAACCGACTTCAAAGTCGTTCAAGACAAAGCTATGGTGAAGAACAAAGATGATATCTTCAAGTCAACATTGATGGATGTGGTCAACAAAGCCATTGATGGCAAACAATCCTCATTTGACCAAATGGGATCAAATGAGTGGAAGCAGATGCTCACTCGATGACCAAGGATACAAATTGGTGCATTGTCCTTCTCCATAATTTCCAACTTGCCGTCTCATCCTCTACTCTCAAATTCAAGAAGCAAGGTGGAAGAATGAACAACTTCGTATTCATGAGTGGAATCCTTGAAGTCCTAATTCCAAAGCTCAAACCTCGCTCTATCCAAGAAATGGTCGAAGACAAGAAAGTCAGCCGAAACAAGATGCTTCAATGAAAGAACCTTTTCATTGAAACAAAAGAAGGGAATTGTTATGAAGGCCGGGGATATGAGCCTTGAGAGTTTCAAAGAAGCCCAAGAGAAAATGCTTGAAGAAACAAGAATAAAGCTTAATCATTGGAAAGATTTGATAGCTTTGGCTACTAGTAGGAGGATGAAAAGAGGAGTAAAAACCAATGTCAAGAAGACTCGGAGTGCTCAAGAGAACCGTGGTATCTCCTAGCAAAAAGAGCAAAAGCAAGGATGATCTCGATAGCCGACAGCCAAGGAACCATCTCTCGACACCATGCTATGAATGCCGAAGAAAGAGGTGATGTTGATGGCCATGAGGTTGACACTATGAATCAAGATGATGCCGGTGATGCTAACATAGATTCTCAAGAGCTTCAGCAGCCCTTGCCCTATCCAAAACCCTTCACAAAGGAAAGCAACATCGACAGCCTATCCCCTCCAAATGACAAATACTAGATCAAAGGTACAATCTTCCTTAACCATTCCTTCTAGATCATTACCAAAGAAAAGAAAAATTGAAAAGAAAGCCCCCAAATCAAAGAAAACCAAAATATCTACCCCTTCCATTTCCCCAAAATCCACACCCACCAGACATCAATCACCCATCAAGCTATCCTCAATCTCAAAGAACCCTTAGATAAGCAACCTTTAAGGGGGAACACTGATGAGAATATCCTCTACCCAACCTCAACAGCTAGCTAAAATCATGAGAGCAATTGAGGCTATTGAGTTGGATGGGAACCCAGATACTCGAAAAGGTCAGTTCTTTTTTATCTTAAGGACTTTCTCGAGTGAGGAAGAATCAGAGTGGCCCTAGATGAACTCAAAGCTTAGGTTAATGCGTAAAAGAAGTGGACCAGGTGAGTCATCTAGAAACCCAAAGGTGACAAATGGCGAATGTTGATAGCCATCCCTTCCCTTCCATTCCCGAGACCGAACCCGTGAATGATCCCCGCCCCAACCGTTGAAACCGAAAGGGGGAATCTTGATGATACTTCTAAGGTCATTCAAAACTCAAGAAGGTTGGAGTTGAGATTAATCCCATTCTCGGTCTCAAAAGGAGACTCAATTGTGAATGCTTGCAAAGGTCTTGAGCTTGATGGAACTCAGAAAATGAGGAAGCTATGATAGCTATCCTTGAGAAAAGGTTGGCAAAAAGTGAAGTAAGGGCAGCCTTGAATCTCCTCAAATCTCAATTCACTTCCGTGTCTCTAAATCAAAGTCTTGCCAAACCTCCGAGCCAATCCCAACCAAGTTTCAACCCAATCCTCTCCACCTTCCAAGCCACCTTCTCCAATTCCCGAAAATGAACCTTTGAAGCCTCTCCACAAAGTCCAATACTGGGCCGGACAAGGTCAAGACATATCTCGATGCTGATCCCATTCCTAACAGCCCTCACAGCTTCTCCAAGTCATTCTATTCCTCCAAATCCAAATCAATCCTTCCTTCCCAAAAGGGAACCTTGGATGCTTAGTCATGGAATTGATTTCTCTATGTCTTCCATCAAAGCAAAGAAGGACAAGGTTACCCCATGTAACTCACATCCCGTAAATTGCAAATCCCTTCATCTATCCAAAATTTCGGGAACCTGTCAAGGAATGGCTTGATTGTTGTAGCAAGAAACCCGGCAGGTTAGTGTTCTTTGCCTATGAAAAATGGCAAACCAAGAACCTCATCCACCTCCAACTTTGTTCATCAAATCCCATCCTTCCCAAAGTTCATCACTCCCAATACTCTTCTTGATTGGGAAATTCTTTTCACCCAACTCATCTCTCCATCACTCAATTCTTGCTTGTATATGCCAAAGGGTTTAGTCTTCTCCCCGTGCATTGACCTTGCAAAAACACTTTTCCTTTCACCGTTTGAACAAAAGTGTGCCATTATGCTTCTATTAAGCAAAACCGTCAACATCTTTTCCCCAACTCTTAATCCAGGAATTGAGCCATACCTCTCACCCTTCATCACCGTAGATCCTATTAACTTCACCTCACCCAATGAAAACTCTCATTTCAAAAACTTGGTCTCTATTCCCGAGATCAAAGAATTCAGATCTTCCATAGCCGTCGCCAAAGCAGAGCGTAACCGTTATTGATCTTTCATCGTACTCGATGCCTATGATATTGATAGTGATAATGATGCTCCCTCAAGCCCCGATCAAGACTCTCCAACAATATTTCCACCCCTACAGCTTTCCAATCCTCCTCAAGAATTCACTCATGCTCAAGCATCGCTCACCCACAACCAGATCATTCCAAGTGTGCCCATGCAGAGCAAGAAGACCAGAACAAGAAGAAACATTTGTGGGGCACAATGAGAATCGAAATGATCAAATACCCCTTAGAAGATCTCAATCAAGTCAAAGGAAGACAAATTCTTCAAGTATGATGAAAGGATGTCCCGGGAGTGGAACAATGAGTTCTTCTACAGAGGAGTTGAGCCCGAAATGAGAAGAGAGTTAGAGGATGAAAGAAATCAGATTCTATCACCAGACAAGAAAGAGATGAATTCTATGATCAATTGGCCGATGAATAATTGTATTTGTTATGGAACAATTTTTGTTAAAAGACAATTTGTTTTGTTTGCCTCGCTTGTATGACAATATTTTGTGAACTCTTCTCATCTTGAGATTAATTCCAAGTATTCAATCTCGCTTGATTACCTCTCGCCCGATATGATTCCTTGGATTACTTCTTTTATTATTTCTCTTATCAAACTCGTGAAAACTTGTTCTAAATAAATCTTCCTTTACCAAAAAGGGGGAAATTGTTAGGACCTAACTTTGATCAATGTCTTAGTTAGTTGGTTTTGATAAAGGAATATATATATAGAACAGTGGTTTATATCAAAAGATGTTATCTCGTCATAATTCTTCACTTTGACCTATGAGTCCGACAAATATGATTCTTTCTTATACAATGTTTACAATCAATCAAAAACATGAATCATAGTCACTCTCTAAGTCATCAAGATCATCAAGTGCATCTCGGCCCTTATTAGAGATCCTCTCTCGATAGCTAAGCATTGCCATGATCCGACAGCATGACTTCGGGCCCTCATGCCTATCTCTCGCTCACACCATGTTATCACAAACTCAACCATGTTAGGATCCCCGCATCTTCACAAACCTATCAAGTCCATCAATGAAGACCAATGAAGACCACCGAAGACCTTCTAGAAGCTCTCGCTCAAGCTCACACTCAAGACACTTCATGAAGACTCGCATGTGGACAAGTGGGACAAAGACTACCAAAGCTCATTAATGTAGCCGCAATGCCATATTCCAACGGCTACATTGAAGGGTATAAATAGAGGATCTCTTCCTCTAACAAACTTACCGAAAAATACTCATTTTCCTACCAAAAACCCTTTCCAAACACCCACACACACCTTCCGTAATCCACACACACACACACCAATCCTTACCTTTAAAACCCCGTTCCAAACCAAAACCTTCACCCCTAAACCTCTTCACCAACAAAAACAACCCCAAAGGTGTTAATTCACAAACCCCAACCACCTAAGACTCGTACTTTAGGTGTAGAATAAGTTTGTAATCACTCAAGACCGTACTTTGAGTGTATTAGTTATTTTGTAAAATCTTGAGACCGTACTTCAAGTTGTAAAAGCACTTAAGACTCGTACTTTAAGTGTATCCCTAGTTGATCGTACTAATTAGGAAGAGGAAGTTCAAGGAACTTGCCTAAATCAATCATTTGTAATTTTTGTTGATTAAAGATTATAATAAAATTGATCTCACTTGTCAAGTTTGACAGTGAGGGTGGATGTAGGAGGAGTGAACTCTGAACCACTTTAAATTCTCTGTGTTATTACATTTTTGCAATCACATTCACACACTTGCATTATCTCCTTGTGTTTGTTGTCCTACCATTATTTCAAATCACTTTTATTCCGCTGCACAAATTAATTTATCATCTGACAGCTAAGCTAATACCATAGCTGTCTGATCATCTACATACCAAGCAAGGGCCTTTCACATATCATCATAGGGAAGCTGGCTGTTCAATATTCAGATCACTATGAACCTTTTTTCATACACTTCTTGAGCATCATTAATTACATGTTACTCCCATTCCTAATCCTAGTTGAAGATTTTCTCACTATCACTTTCAGAGTTTTCCTATTCAGAAGTAGAAAAGTTACAGAGGTTTATCTTACCCTTGACTGTAAAGTAACTTTTTACACTACCTGAAATTTGTTAAGATCACAATCAAAGACAATCACAACTTACGAAAATGACTCCCTCACAAACATGCAACCTTTTAGCCAAACTGAAGAGCCTTATCACAATCCTTGATTACATGCTTGTGAAGCTCCAATTGACTATAAAAAAACGCTCTATTACTGAGAAAATTCAACATAAGTTATCAGTTGGAGAAATCATCAGGACAATTAATTAATTGAAAAATTGATTGAGAATAAACCAGATATCGATGAAGTTTATATGAGTAACTGCCATCTTCTTCTCGTCCCTATTTCATTTTGCTTTTCTTGAAGCTATTTCCACCATTTGGTTTCAGAACGTGTGTAACCGCTGGGAGATAGTTTTGTAACAAATTAGGGTTGGTATCGACGTCATTGGGATGAGGAGGATCAGACTTGTCCATGGCGTATCGAACCTTGAGCCATGGCTTGGAGGCCATCTCAACAGCTACCCATCCGAAAGCTAGGGCTCCCAATAAAACCGCCGTTGATTTCACCGCCGAAGCCTTACCCATTGAAGAATCGGAATTTAGAGAGAGAGAGAGAGAGAGCGAAAATTTGGGGAAGGGGAGAGATGACGATAGATTAGAGGGAGATAAGAGATCGTTTGATTGAAAAGGAATTTCAGCCGTCGGATTCATTTTCCAACTTTCAATCCTGACCACCACTTATCTCTGCCTAAGAGGCAGTTAAAACCAACATGTGTGTATTGTATTATAGACTAGTACTCTTACCCGTGCCAATGGCATGGTGACAGTATGAATTTGGTCGATCCTATAAAAGTGTATAACGTATTCTGCGATAGGGAGGATGGAGAGGTCGATTGCCTTAATGTATGGTTAAAGTTTTATATCATCACTCGAAGCCTTGCTTGATTTGAACTTAATAGTTAAATTGATACACCCGGTGAAAGAATGCAATTTTTTTTGTTAAACTACAATCTTAATATTTGATTCAAGCTCTGAAAGGATTCAAAAATGTTATAAACTTTATGGGATGGAGGTTATATAAAACTAATAAAAATATATTTCGTTAAATTTTAAGCAAATTTTTTAACAGAGTGAGAACATTTTCAAAAATATAAAAGTTCAGTGAGAACATTTGAAAAAACTTAGTTCAGTGAGTTTTGAAAAATGTTATAGTTCAGTGACGAAAATATGGTTTTTGCCAAAAATTAAAAAAGAAATGAATAAAGGAAACCGCTCACTGTCAGCCCTTAGATTAGAGTTACTAAAAAATAATCCAAAGATTGAAATTAAAAAGAAATAAAATCGTTTAATAATAGTCATTAGATAAAGGCGGTTATGGATTAATCTGGACTATTCTTTATCTAAAGTCAATAGAAAGTTATTTTTGAGCTTTCTTCATTCTGTTACCCCCGTCAACACTCGCTTTCCTCATTCCTGTTAACCCCTCTCGTCCCCCACTTACTTTCCTCTTTTAAGACAATTCTCAACCCAACTCAGTACCCTCTTCTCGATAACCTTGCCTACCCATATAATACTAAGTAAAAAAAAAGTTATAATTCTGCGAAATAAAGGGAGCGATCGGATCTACACACTTTTATTTTTAAAAAGTATATTACAAAAGTAACGAAAATCCATGTCAGTTAATTTTATATTTATTTTTCTACACACTTTTATTTTTAAAAAATTAATTAATTTTATATTTATAAAAAATAAGTCAAAATTTGATCGAGTTATTTTTAAAAAATTAATTAATTTTATATTTATAAAAATATGTCAAAATTTGATTGAGTTAATAAAAAAATCATATATTACAAAAGTAACCAAAATCCATGTCAGTTAATTTTATATTTATTTTTCTACACACTTTTATTTTTAAAAAATTAATTAATTTTATATTTATAAAAATATGTCAAAATTTGATTGAGTTGATTCTGCGAAATAAAGGGAGCGATCGGATCTACACACTTTTATTTTTAAAAAGTATATTACAAAAGTAACCAAAATCCATGTTAATTAATTTTATATTTATTTTTCTACACATTTTTATTTTTAAAAAATTAATTAATTTTATATTTATAAAAATATGTCAAAATTTGATTGAGTTGATTTTGCGAAATAAAGGGAGCGATCGGATCTACACACTTTTATTTTTAAAAGTGTGTAGATTTATAAAAAATAAGGGAGCGGCCATAATTAATCCAATCCAACAGTAGAAGCGGCCATAATTAATCCGTCCCAAACTTAAGTGCACATTTTGCCATTTTTTGGGCGTCCCAAATCTACGTGCACATTTCCTAAAATGAAAAAGAATCTTTACTATTCCCTCCACTCATTCTCTCTCCTACATTATTTTTATACTCACAACACCATTATAATTTACTATTCCCTTCACTCATTCTCTCTCCTATTTTACTTTCACACTCACAGCACTTTCAATATAATACTCCCTCCTTAATTTATGTGCAAAACACCAAGTGTGCACATAGGTATGAGACGGAGGGAGTATATTAGATTTTCCCGTAAAGAGAGAAAATCCTAAGTTGGATGGGATGCAGGGAGTATTTTGCAACAATATGTGTGAGTTGGACTTAAAAGGGATACTGATATGATTTGAATTCAAAGAACACCAAACGTTTTCTGCAATTCAAAAATTCTTTTCCCAATCCCGCCGTTCCCGATATTGTATTTCCGCAGTAGTGCTGTAAAAGCGAAAGACGGAAAGAGAGAGAAAAGCGACTACTACGCACGTCCCAACCAACCACCAAGCTCTGCTTCCACCAGTCCACCTCTCCACCTTCATCTTCGAATTTCGATCTTAATCACTCAAGCAAGCAGTCAAGCTGTAAGTTTCAATTTTTGGATTTCAATTTAGGGTTTTTAATTTAGGGTTTTCAAATGAGATTTATGATTTGAGCTATGGTTATCAAATGAGAATTCTGAATAGAGATATGGATCGTCAAAATGTAACGGGCTTCACTCAAAATCAATTGGAAATGAATCGATAATCAAACAGAGACAATAATTTTTGGGCGATTTTCTGGGTTTATTTCACTATCGAAGAACTACAGCTGAAATGGAATTACTGGAAAGGAATTAAAGGAAAATACTGGAAAGAAATTAACAATAACAAAATAACACAAATTCATCGACAACTCTAATTGTGCTGCCCTCCATGCTCTTATACTCACTGCCATGTGCGTTTGTCGAGCCAGATTCCTCCCCTCCAAGCGCTGTAAAAAACTCACGTGAAGGGCACGAGCTCATTCTGTCAATTTACTACTTTATCCCTCATCTGGTGATAGGACTAAAGTACCCTTATCCTCAATCGATTTCTAACGGCTACATTTGATTACCACTGCCTTTTCCCTTTCTGTAAATTGATAATACAACCCATGACAACTCCCTCCATCTTACCTTTGACTTGTCCTCAAGGCAAAAAGTTGGGAAATTGGGCATCGATTACAGCTGCATCTTCCCATGTCGAATCCTCAGGTAGGGAGCTTGACCATTGGATGAGCACTTGTAGCACAGCTACATTGTTCCTCTTTATCATCCTCCTTTCTATCAATTTGACTGGTTGAAGGAGGAATTGACCATCATCCCCCACCTTAGGTAATTCTCCACTCACTATTTGTTGCTCACCAATCTTCTTTTCAAGTAAAGCCACATGGAAAACAGGATGAATGAGGGAACCCGTGGGTAAGGCATGTTTATAGGCTACCTTCCCAATTTTCTCTAATATTTGGTAGGGTCCAAAGTATTTGGAAGAAAGTTTCAGGTTCTTCCTAATAATCACAGAGTTCTGTCTGTAGGGCTGGAGTTACAAAAACACCCAATCTCCAATCTTGAATTCTCTTTCTGTCCTGTGCCTATCAGCAAACTGCTTGTACCTTGCTTGGGCCTGTGCTAGAGCTTCCTTTAATATGTTGTTCAATGTCACCCTGACTTTATAGAACTCTCCCCAACAGCTACAGTAGTTGAAGAACTAACAGGTAAAGTGAACTGTTTAGGCTCTATCCCATAAAAGGCTTGGAAGGGTGACATCCCGATTGCTGTGTGGGTAGTGGTGTTGTACCACCACTCAGCTAGGGGTAACCATTTACTCTACTGGTGGGGCCTCTGGCTAGTCATCAATCTCAAGTAATTCTCTACACACTGGTTGACCCTCTCGACTGGGGGTGGTAGGCACTACTAAAGCACAACTTAGTTCCCATTCCCTTGAATAACTCCTGCCAAAAATGGCTTAGGAATATCTTGTCCCTGTCACACACTATTGTTTTTGGAAGCCCATGTAGTTTGTAAATTTGATCCAAAAGCACTTGAACTAAGTTTGTAGCAGCAGAAATGGGGTGTGATAGTGCAATAAAGTGGGCATACTTAGAGAACCTGTCCACTACCACTAAGATAATATCCTTGCCTTGAGACTTGGTGATGTAAAGTAAACGCAGCGGAATTAACAAATAAAAGATATAATCGATTAAATCCTCGCAAAAGGAGTAAAATCGGTTAAGGAACAAAGGGATATGATCAAACCCTCGCAAAAGAATTTAACCTAATAATCAATCGAAGATTATTCTGCAAAGTCAATTGATGACTTTTAAAATAAACACAAAAGTGTAAAACTTGCAAACTTGCAAAGAATTTAACTGATAAAAAAGGTCTAGTTTTCTAAACTTAAAAACAAGTATAAATACTCCCACACAAACCTAAAGCAACTTGAAAAAGGAAAAGGAAAACAATCCTAATTTAACACGTCAAAAACAGGAAACAAATCAAATGTAATCAGAGAAGCCGCCTTAAGCACGAGTCGTGCTTGCCAGCACGAGTCGTTCCACGCCTAGGCACTCGTGAAACGAGTCGTGAAGAAAAAACACTCGTGCTGCTTTTAGGCACGAGTTGTGCTCCCTAGCACGAGTCGTGCCTCGTTCTGGAGGTCGCCCTTCTCCCCTGCGCCAGGGTCTGTTGCCAAAATAGCTTCGTCTTGTGATACATCGTTTTCCCCCACTTCAAAAGGATTCGTCCCCGAATCATCATCTAAATAAAGGGGCTCATCGGGGTAGAACTCAACCAAATCCGACACATTAAACGTGGGAGAAATGTTCCACCCACCTGACAAATCCACAACATAAGCATTGGCATTGATCTTCGTCAAAATCTTGCACGGCCCAATCTTCTGTTGGGATTGGAGTCCTAAACTACAAGGAAGAAAAGGGGCCTAAGTCGGAGGAGTCGGTGAGATCGAAGAGGAGTTCAAAACGGAGCAGAGGTTTCTGGTGAGCTGCGCGACCGCGCTGGTGGAGCTGCGCGACCGCGCACATGGGCCGAGACTTCATGGTTTGGCGGAATCAATTGAGGGCGACCGCGCTGGATTGAGGGCGTCCGCGCTGTCGACGGGTTTTCTGCAGCAGCTTGATTTTGTTTCCTTTTCTGATTAGAACTCTTCTTAAATTAGATTTAGGGTTCCTTGTATAACTATATAAGCATAATTTCGGCCTAGAACACATTGTAGCAACATATTAGAAGGAGACTAATAACATATTGGCTTGGCAATTGCCCCCGGACGTAGTTCACGAGTTGGTGAATGAATCGGGTAAACAACTCTTGTGTTCTTGTGTGTGATTGTTTCTTTCTTGTACGTGTGGGTGTGTTGATTACTTTATCTTGATTGCAACAGAGTATCACCAATTTCACAACAACTGGTATCAGAGCTTTGGTTTTGGAGGATTCAAAATCTTTTCATTAGTTGATTAATTTTGAATCGCGTTCTTGGGGATTTTGGTGAAGCAATCAGATGAAGACCTCAATCGAGAAATTCAGCGGTGTGAATTTCACGTTCTGGAGGACAAGGATTGAAGATTACCTTTATTGTAAGGATCTTCATAAACCCTTGAAGGAGAAGCCCGAAGACATGTCACAAGGGGATTGGGAGACGTTGGATCGGAAGGCGTTAGGAGCAGTGAGGAGTGCCCTAACCGACGACGTTGCACGGAACGCTATGGAGGCCAAGACAACGGTGGAGTTGCTACAAACGCTGTCAGACATGTATGAGAAGCCGTCGAATATCAATAAGGTGCATTTGATAAAGAGGTTTGCGAATGCGAAGATGTCGGAAGGGCGAGACGGCGGCAAGTCATATCGGCAATTTCAAAGGTATGGTGGACCAATTGAAAAGTGTTGATATTACTTTCTCCGATGAAGTGCTAGCTTGTTTTCTACTAAAGTCATTGCCTGATAGTTGGGAGGTTACTGTCACAACGATTAGTACGTCGAAAACAGCACTGGTGTATACGGAGGTTAGAGATCTCGTCCTTCAAGAGGAGTTGCGAAGGAAAGAGAAAAGGGGAGAATCTTCCGTAGATGGGGCTGCACTTAGGGTGGAGAGAAATAGCGGAAAAGGAAGACCTAAGGGGAAAAAGGTCAAGTGCTACAATTGTGGCGAATTAGGTCATATCAGTTATGACTGTCCGGGCAAAGGTGGTAGTGCAAACGTGGTGGATGACGGTGGAGATATATTAATCCTAGGGGAGGAGCAGTCGGGTGAAGATTGGGTGTTGGATTCTGGAGCTTCTTGTCATGCTAGTGGGGATGCAGAATCAATGAAGCGATACAAAACTGGAGATTTTGGGGTTATCTATCTTGGTGATGCTCAACCATTGAAAATCAAAGGTAAGGGGGATGTGATGATGAAGACACCTAACGGGGCTGTTTTACAACTACACAACGTGATGCATGTTCCGGATTTGAGGAGAAGAGTGATTTCTGTGGGACAACTTGACAGTGAAGGGTATGGTGTTTCTTTCATTGGTGGGTCTTGGGAAGTCACAAAAGGGGCTAAGGTGTTGGCTCATGGGGTTAAGGGGAAGATGTTGTACTCTATCTACAATGTCGATGTTCGTTCCGGTGGGAGCAAGAGGCTTAAGAACCGGCCTGTTGGTGTAAAAAGGGGAGACATCAAGAAACGGTATGTTGGGGAGGACACAAAGTTGATCAACGCGGTGTGGATATCCAAGGGCCCTAACAGAGAGTGTGTTCAGACCAAAAGTAGACGATGCAAGAAACAAGGTGTGTCCAAGTTTCAAGGGGAAGCATTGCGAGGAAGGTGGGTCTGGAGGGAGAAGGCGAAGTTAGACTTGCGGGGAGAAATCAAGGTAGAAGCTGATTTGGGGAGGCAAGAATCATCTAACACGGAGTGGTTGAAACGTCGCTTGGTTTCAACTCGCCTTAGTACTTGAGGAGAGGAGTGGTAGTGTCAAGCCAATATGGAGGGGGAAATTTGTTCGAAGGTCTTTACTCCGTGGTGGGAGTTAATGGGTGATTATATGTTTGTTAGTTTAGTCTCCGGTGGGAGATTGTTGGGATTGGAGTCCTAAACTACAAGGAAGAAAAGGGGCCTAAGTCGGAGGAGTCGGTGAGATCGAAGAGGAGTTCAAAACGGAGCAGAGGTTTCTGGTGAGCTGCGCGACCGCGCTGGTGGAGCTGCGCGACCGTGCACATGGGCCGAGACTTCATGGTTTGGCGGAATCAATTGAGGGCGACCGCGCTGGATTGAGGGCGGCCGCGCTGTCGACGGGTTTTCTGCAGCAGCTTGATTTTGTTTCCTTTTCTGATTAGAACTCTTCTTAAATTAGATTTAGGGTTCCTTGTATAACTATATAAGCATAATTTCGGCCTAGAACACATTGTAGCAACATATTAGAAGGAGACTAATAACATATTGGCTTGGCAATTGCCCCCGGACGTAGTTCACGAGTTGGTGAATGAACCGGGTAAACAACTCTTGTGTTCTTGTGTGTGATTGTTTCTTTCTTGTACGTGTGGGTGTGTTGATTACTTTATCTTGATTGCAACGGAGTATCACCAATTTCACAACATCTTCTTGGGGTGAAGCTTACTTTAAGTCCCTTGTGGAAATCTCTCCTTACACAAGTGAACCATAACTAAATCACCAACAGAAAACTCCTTTAGGCGACGCCTCTTGTCCTCGGCTGCTTTATACTTCACATTGGATTCTTCAATGTTTTTCACAACCTCCCGTTGCACCGCATCAAACTTCTCCGCTATATCCTCGACAGCGATACTAAACCTCGGAAGTTTCGGTAAAGGAACCAAACCAAGAGTATGAGTAGGAGTTCGTTGATATACAATCTCAAAAGGGGACTTCTTGGTAGTGCGATTAGGAATATTATTGCACTTCCTAGGATTGTCACCACACAAACAATGAAGCATACTACCCAAGCAACGATTAACCACCTCCGTTTGCCCATCTGTCTCTGAGGATGGAAGGCACTACTAAACTGCAACTCTGTTCGGAACAAGCCCCATAAAGTACGGCAGAAGTGACTCAAAAATTTCGTGTCATGATCGGAAGTAATAGTCTTAGGTACCCCATGCAAACGCACCACCTCTTTGAAAAACAAACCCGCAACATGACAAGCATCCAAAGTCTTCCGACAAGGAATGAAGTGAGCCATTTTAGAGAAACGATCAACTACCACAAAAACTGAGTCATTGCCTCATTGTGTGCGAGGCAAACCAAGTACAAAATCCATAGAAAGATCCTCCCAAGGGCCCGCAGGGAATAGGTAAAGGAGTATACAAACCCGTATTTTGAACATGGCCCTTGTTAGATTGACAAACCATACACTTTTTCACAAACTTATGAGTGTCCTTCCGAATATGTGGCCAATAGTAACTCCTCGTAACCAACTCGACCGTCTTGTCCATACCATGATGACCATCCTTGTGAATCTCATTGATAAGACTCTCACGAACCGAACCTTGAGGAATACACAATTTATCCATGTAAAATAGAAACCTTTCCTATAGGAGAAAAGACCCACAATTATCACCATCATGACATTTTGCCCAATCATCAGCAAAATTCGGATCAGTCTCATATAACTCCTTTAGACAGTCAAAACCCACAACAATGTTATGCATAGTTACTAACAAACACGCTTGACGGCTCAAAGCATCCGCCACTTTGTTATGTCTACCACTCTTGTGGATAATAACAAATGTAAACTGTCGGAGATAAGCCACCCATCGTGCATGCATTCGATTCAAAGACTTCTGGCCATTCATGTACTTCAAGGCTTCATGGTCAGTATGAAGAATAAACTCACGATGAAGTAAATATTGCTCCCAATGTTTAATTGCTTGTACCACTGCATAGAACTCAAGCTCATATGCTGTCCACTTCCATTTTGACTCTTCCAACTTTTGACTCATAAAAGCAACCATGCACTTTTCTTGAATCAAAACAGCCCCAATGCTAACAACAGAAGCATCCATCTCAAGTTCAAAAGGTTTCGAAATATCCGGTAAAACCAACAGTGAAGCACTAGTCAATTTTTCCTTAATCAAGGCAAAAGCAGAAGTTGCCTCATCGCCCCAAGAAAACTTCCATTTCTTTAAACATTCGGTAATAGGAGCCATGATAGTACTAAAATCCCGAATAAAACGACGATAAAAAGTAGCAAGACCATGAAAACTCCGTACCTCACTAACAGTAGTCGGAATAGGCCAATCCCGAATAGCCCGAACTTTGTCCTCATCCACATGAATGTCATCTGCAGAAATAATATAACCCAAAAATAATAGTTTGTCAAGCATAAAACTACTCTTCTTGAGGTTAATGTACAACTCGTTCTCCTTTAAAGCCTGCAAAACTGCTTTGATATGTTCAAGATGCTCCTCCTCGGACTTACTATATATCAAGATGTCATCAAAATAAATCACAAGAAATTTACCATTAAATGGTTTCAAGACTTGATTCATCAAACGCATAAAAGTGCTAGGAGCATTAGACAAACCAAAAGGCATAACCAACCATTCATACAACTCCTCCTTTGTCTTAAATGCTATTTTCCATTCATCACCCGGACGAACACGAACTTGATGGTACCCACTTCTCAAATCAATTTTAGAAAAAATTTTAGCACCACGAAGCATATCCAATATATCATCAAGGCGAGGAATGGGGAATCTATACTTGACCGTAATCTTATTAATGGCTCAACTATCAACGCACATACGCCAAGTACCATCCTTCTTAGGCACAAGAAGGGCCGAAACTGCACAAGGACTCAAACTCTCCTGAATGTAACCCTTTTTCAGTAAATCTTCCACTTGATCCCTCAAAATGTCATGTTCAGCCGGACTCATACGATAATGTGGAAGATTAGGAAGAGATGCCCCCGGAACCAAATCAATACTATGCTAAATATTACGTAAAGGAGGTAACCCCGGTGGTAATATATCAGGCATAATAGAACTATACTCATCCAAAAGTGACTGGAAATAAATAGGAACCACACTAACACCCCCTACTACATCCTTATGTACCACAGCAAAAACACAAGGAGCATCAACAAGATCATCCATAAATTCATAGACAGTGCATAAAGAGATAATAGGTTTAGCCTTTCCCTTGATAAGAGAACCCTTAACTTTCTAGGATCATAAATTGAAACGTGCCCCATCCTTCTTGAAGCTAATAACATTCTCCTTCCCCATATGTATGACATTAAGATCAAATTGCCAAGGCCTTCCTAACAATAAATTGCAAGCAGTCATGTCAATTATATCACACAGAATAGTATCATTATAACGACCGATCGAGAAAGGAACAAGGCATTTTTCATGTACCTTAATTTTACCGACGACATTAATCCAACCAACGGAATAAGGCGATGGATGTGGCCTCATGTCAAGCTTCAACTTATCCACCATGTCACGTGCAATCAAATATTCACTGCTCCCACTGTCAATAATAATGTGAATATCACAATCTTTAATCTTTCCTTTGGTGCGAAAAATACTATGCCGGGCCGGATCCTCTGTTTCACTAGGGGTAGTTAACATCAACCGATTAACCACCAAAGACTCATGAATCTCGACACCTTTTTCCTCATTATTGGGATCCTCCCAATAAACTGGACCATCATCCTCCTCAACATCTTCATCATGATTCATCACATTAGCACTTTTTTGAAGATGACAACCACTAGAAGTATGGCCAACTTGCCCACACTTATATCATTTATTACCAAAAGTCTTATTCACCACATTAGCACTTTTTTGAAGATGACAACCACTAGAAGTATGGCCTACTTGCCTACACTTAAAACATTTATTACCAAAAGTCTTAGCATAAGGGTTGGGATTTTGACGCCCCAAATTAGTGGTAGTAGGCTTACTTACAGTGGGGTCTGCAACGATCGTGGGGGTTGGTGGCACAACTTCAACCGGTTTTGGAGGTGGGGATTGCACCTTATATTGAGCCGTAGGGAATCGAGAACCAACAAATCTTCCTGTAGTACCTCCAACAGAAGACTCGCCAAAGCGTGTAGATGTAGAAGAAGCAAGTTGTCGCTCCACCTTTGTAGCCCTAGAAATCACATCTGCCAAAGAATGATGGGTAAACAATTCCACCCGATTTTTAATAGCAACCCAAAGACCCGATTCAAACCTTGCCTGTTTTTCATCGGATTCAAACATGTCAGTGCGAGCTGCTTGAGCATAAAAATCCCTAGCATATTCCTCCACCGTTCGATTCCCTTGAGTACAAGCCAAAAATTTCACATATAATTGTTGTTCATGATCTTCAGGAAGAAATTGCCTCCGTAACTCAAACCTCATATTATCCCAATGATCGATTGGCCGTTGTCCATCTCTTCTTCTTTGCCTATTTAAGGTCTCCCACCATGCGGAGGCATCACCCCACAATTTGTAAGCAACATAGGGAACCTTTCTATCTTCCTCAACCATGGGTTCAAAGTAAAGAACTTTTCCACCTCTATCAACCAATCTGAAAAGTCCTCGATACTCAAATTACCTGAAAAAGAAGGAATATCTGCTCGAATTTTTGATCGTTGGTCGACGGGCCTATCATCCTCTCTTCGTCTATCCTCTCGAAATTCTCCGGCCGGCCGACGGTTGTTCTCCTCTCCTTGATCATCCTGACGTCCTCTATCCCCATTGCCAACGTGTAATCTTTCTATTGAAGCCATGAGCTCCTCATGTCGAGTCGCGCTTTCTGCCAAGGATTGTTGTATGGTATTGTTTAAGTTGTTATTCGAGGTGACCAATTGTTGGAGGAGTGCTTGTATTGTGTTGATTCCTTGATCTTCAGCCATGATAATCGATTAAATTCTCCCAAAAGGAGTAAAATCAGTTAAAGAACAAAGGAATATGATCAAACCCTCGCAAAAGAATTTAACCTAATAATCAACCGAAGAAGATTATTCCGCAAAGCCAATTGATGACTTTTAAAATAAACACAAAAGTGTAAAACTTGCAAACTTACAAAGAATTCAACTGATAAAAAAGGTCTAGTTTTCTAAACTAAAAAACAAGTATAAATACTCCCACACAAACCTAAAGTAACTTAAAAAAGGAAAAGGAAAAGGAAAACAATCCTAATTTAACACGTCAAAAACAGGAAACAAATCAAACGTAATAAGAGAAGCCGCCTTGAGCACGAGTCGTGCTTGCCAGCACGAGTCGTTCCACGCCTGGGCACTCGTGAAATGAGTCGTGAAGAAAAAAACACTCGTGCTGCTTCTAGGCACGAGTCGTTCTCCCTAGTACGAGTCGTGCCTCGTTCTGGAGGTCGCCCTTCTCCCCTGCGCCAGGGTCTGTTGCCAAAATAGCTTCATCTTGTGATACATCACTTGGGAAGCCCTTCAATAAAATCCATAGATATATCCTCCCAGATTTGATTAGGTATAGGCAATGGTTGAAGAAGGCCAGGTGGATGGCAATGTTCACTTTTGTTTAACTGGCATATAATACATCCTTTACCCATTTCTGAACCTCCATCCTCATTGTAGGCCAATAGAAGAATTGGGCACCCTTCTTATTGTCACCTCCCTGCCAGAATGATCACCTACACTTCCACCGTGTAATTTCTTAATGATTTCTTCTATGAGATTTCCATTAGCACCTACAAAAATCCTCCCTTCCCTCTTAAAGAGCCCTTGATGAAGAGTCCATCCCCCATTATTGGCATGATCACCGGCTAATAATAAGAACTCTGCAGCTGCAGCATCATTCTCATAACTAAGTGCTATTTCAGATAACCAAGATGGTGAAATGGCAGTTACTGTGTTACAAGAACCATTATCTGTGGGTAACTTGGATAAAGCATCAGCCACTCTATTTCAGTACCCCTTTTATAAGCTATCTCATAATCCATGCCCATTAGCTTGGCTAGCCATTTCTGCTAGAAAAGGTTGACACCCTTTGTTCTAAGAAATACTTAAGGCTTTGGTGATCTGTCCTAATTACAAAGTGATTTCCTTGCAAATAGGCTCTCCATTTGGTTATTGCCATGATAATGGCCAACATTTCCTTTTCATAAGTGGACAAAGCCTGATTTCTTGGATTGAGACCCTTGCTAACATAGTTATTAAAGGCCCAAGGCGCAGAAGGTGTGCCCGGAGCCTAGGCGCAAGGCGGGTGCACGCCCCTGTCGGAGCTGATAATACTCGCCGGAGGTCGGAGTGATCAGCCAGGTCGCTACTGTTATATAGAGTTATGGACTTATGGTGCGTGTGCGTGTACATGAGAGAGTTGTGATAGAGGAAGAGTATTGGCCGCTTATTAGGTTTAATTAGATGTAATTGTCGGTCAATTGCTGTGCCCGGAGCCTAGGCGCACCCCAGGCTCCAAAGCTGCGTCTCTCTGCGCCCTGAGCCTAGGCGCGCGCTTTTAATAACTATGGGTATACAATAGGCTGTCCCCTTTGCATCAATACTGCCCCTACTCCCATGTTACTAGCATCTATCTCCAATGTGAAAGGAATTGAGAAGTCAGGCATGGTAAGTACATGTGTGCGACACATTGCTTCTTTTAACTGGTTGAAGGCCCTACTTGCATCTTCATTCCAACTAAGCCCATTCTTCTTCAACAACAGGATCAGGGGTTTAGCAATGGCCCCATAATCCAAATCTCCTATCGTAACCAGGCCCTGGTTGGCTGGGTCTCCAAAAAGATGATCGAGGCCCAAGAAGCCTCTCAACTGCTTAACAGTGGTAGGAATAGGCCACCTTCTTTCTTCATTTCACTCAAATAAAATTGAAAAAGATCATGCGTTGGAGCTAACGAACACTGAGAAAATTTATGGAGCATATATGACCGAAGCTCTACTGAACATCCTTTCAGTTTGTCCCTCAGATTGTTCCTCATATGAAACATACAAAATGAATGCGCTGCAGAGGGCATAATATCCTTAACTGCTTTGATGATCCCTTGATGTTGATCCGAAATGAATGTCATTGTCCTTTCATTGATGTGAGGTTTCAGATTGTCAATAAACCATGTCCAATTTTCTATATTTTCAGAGCCTACAATTGAAAAAGCAACATGGAAAAGACCTACAATCACAAAAGAAAGTAAATAATAAATATAATTTCAACTAAAAAAACAAAAATAAATTTATGTCCTATAACTAAGGTAAAAGAAGAGTTTCATACCATTATCCTCATCCTTTGTTGTTGCTGTCAAAAGAGTGCATTTGTACTTTCCATAAAGAAATGTCCCATCAAGAAATAACATAGGCCGACAAAATTTAAATCCATGTAGACATGCACCAAATGCAACAAAACAATGCTCAAAATGAGACGTTTAATGATCATAATCAATCTTAAATTGAAAACATGGGTCTAACTCTTTTACTTTATCAAAGTAATCTCTCATATTGTCATATGCTAAACCCGCGTCACCAAACACAGCTTCCTTTGCCTTCTCAAAGCCTCTCCAAACTGATTTGTATGACACTTCAAGCCCATAATCCTTCCTAAAATCATTAACAACATCCTTTGGCCTAATAGATGGATTACTTCTAACATCATCAATTAAAACACTTGCAATTACACCCGAATTCAACCTTTGCCCTTGTCCAAACCCATTATTAACAATATATATGCATGTATGGCTTGGAACATACAACCTAATATAGAGAAATCCATTAACCTTTTCAACTGATGCGTGAATCCTCCAAGGACAACCTTTGTCCACTTTATATCTACACTGAGCAGTAACACGGTTTCTGTCGTTTTTCAGATATTCAAATTCAAATTCAACTTCTGTAGCAAACTTACAAAGTGCATTTCTAAAAACTAAATCATGCTTGGGCTTTCTAGAGACTATATTATACTCCCTCCGTCTCAAAAGTCGCACCTTGACTTTTTTGGTCATCTTGATTGAACTTTGACCAATATTTTATGAAAAATTGCTTATCTTCATGAAATTCTAAAAAATAGTTGCTGATATTGTTTCTGTTGGTGCATCAATAACCACTTTTAGAATAACATGAAGATAATTAGATTTGCATATCTTCTTGGTCAATGTTCAATCCAGTTGACCAAAAATTCAAGGTGCGACATTTATTTGACGGAGTATACAGTTGCATAGCTCTTTTCATTGCACTCTGCTTGTTTTCCATCTAATTAAGTTTCTTTATGCTTGGTTTCTGTTATTACGCTCACGCGGCGAAGTACACACGGGTTTTATCAAGTAAGATATGTTCCCGTTGAGCTTATTTTCTTCGGTCTACATATGCCACCCATTAACTGAAGTTTTGTGGTTCCAGGAAACAGATGGAGACAGGTGCAAGTATTGTCACCGGAACTCATCATGTTAAAGGCGGTGGTGTTCATGGTTGGAATCTTATGCGGAAATTAACTGGTCGGGGGACCAATGTACTCGCTCACACACTTCTTTGGCCGGGTGTGTCAGATTTAACAGGATCTTTCCGGTACATCGTTTAGGGTATTAAGTTTTTCTTTCAATCACCTTAAATTTCGTGAAACTGATACTCGTTGCTTTGGTTTCAAAAGGCTTTACAGAAAATCTGTGCTTGAAGACATCATAAGCTCTTGTGTTAGTAAAGGATATGTTTTTCAGATGGAGATGATTGTTCGGGTTTCAAGACAAGAACTTGATAGGAAGAGTTTCAATGAAGAGCTGCATACTTTTATGAAAGTGGAGGATCAATGAAGAGCTGCAGACGTCTGTCCTAATAACTCATAACCGTTGGATCACCGTTGGTACATAACGTGGTTCATAACAGTGCTACACAAAAGTGGTACAAGTGTCTTTTTCCCTCTGACGAATTTTTTATTATTATTATTATTATTTTTGAAATAAGTTGCAGAGTTTGTGAACTTCTTTAATATTGAGATGAAACAATTAGAGGCCTTTCTGGATGAGATCTTTGTAGATTCAATTGCAGAGTTTGTCAACTTCTCGAAGATTGAGCCAATTAAAAAATATTCAACAACTTGCCACAAATCTCACTGACTTTCCCAGTAGTTTCCCTTAATAATAACAATTTGTTGTTGCTAATTGTGATGAATGTGTATCCGAAAATTTTCCCATTTTTTGTTTGAAAGAAAATCAACGAAAACGGAGTCGCCACGCCATTTTAATTTTGAGGGCCAAAACTTTGAAAAAAGCCCGAGATCAGAGATTTAGGTTCGGAGGTCATGTTACGCGTCGGGAAGGACGTTAGTGTGCACTCGACGCGCCTCGTAAAACGAGTCTTCCAAGCTGAAAATCATTTGTGTGTGTGTGTGTGTGTGTGTTTTGGCCAAAATAAGTTGAAACTCAGAAAAGTAAAAATTGGGATATCTTTTTAAGACATTAAACTGATCCCATGATTTTTTGGAGGATTTTTGGATTGAGATTTGGTACTCAAAAGACCTTTTGAAGTTGAGAGCCATTTCTGCCAGAATGAAAAAGGCAGTGGACCTTTGATTTTAAAATGGATTCAAGGGTCTTAAAACTTCATAATCTGGATAAACTCAGAGAATGAAAGTTGTTCTAGACACCTTAAATAAAGTTTGTGCGAAGGAATTTTCCATTTTGGAGAAAATTTGAGGGGTCAAAACCTTCTGGAAACCTCAGATATGAGATCTGGATTCCCAGAAGCTGATGAACTAGCCTCTGAAAGAAAATTTGAAAAGAGGAGTTTTACTCACCCAAAAAATAAAGTAAAAATATGTCTGGAAAGCTCTGGATGTTGGCTACAATAAGTATTTTGTAGTCAACACCAAATTCCAAGTTCATCTGTGTCCAAAAATTAAGACCATGGACTGAGGTCTGAGAAAATTGCTACTGGACAGCAACTTCTCAAGAAAGAAAATATGATTTTAAAGGGGGTTTTGCATCCATGCTTGTCCCCATTTCCCTAGGTTTTGGTTAGTGATCACTAGGCATTTTAGTGGTGAATCAACTATACCAAACCATCCTTGGGGTACATTAGGACTAAGCATTTCATTTGCTTGGGAAGGGGATTTTTATCCTTTGAAAATGAGATTTTATGCTTGAAAATGGTTTTTAGGGTTTTGAAAATGAGTTTTCTTTGCAAGAAAGTAAGAAAGCTTAAAAATAATGTTGATCTTTGTAGAAGATCATCCATGGAGATGGTCTTCCATGGTGATCTTCTTAGATCTAGAGCAAGAAGATGAAAGAACTACATTTTGTAGTTTGAAGATGCATGCATGGATGAGATTTAGGGTTAGGAAGAGGAGGGTTTACCAATCTTCCTTGTGTTCTTGAGTGTTTGACTTGAGTGTATGAGTGTTTAGGGCTTTAATATGAGAGTGAGTGGATGAGTATGAGTTGGGAAAGATTGGAGAGAAAATGGTGACAATTCAAGTGAATTCTCACTGTTTTCTCTCTATATTTCGCCAGAGGTTCGGTGCAAAATGTGTTCTTCCTCTTTATTTTTGTGACTGGAGGGCTCAATTTATAGCCCTCCTGAAGATGCAAAGATGTCCGCGCGGATGGATCCAGTCAGCGTGCACTGTTCATTAAATGCAGCTTCAGCTTTGGACAAGAGGAATAATCTTTTGAAATTTCAAATTAACGGCCGAGTTTTGTGTCTCCAGCCATTGCTATTTGTGGTTTTATTCCTTTTGTTTTTCTTTTTAAGATTCTTTTTAAGGTTTAACCTTAAATAACAATGCCCATTTTACCCTCACTTTGTTAGAAATGTTAGGATAGTTAGGAATTGTTAGAAATGTTATAACTTTCGTTAATTTTCTAACGAAAATTCTAACAAGCTCAAATTGGAGCACTTACAGTAGCCCCTCGGCGACGGCGCTTTCGAAGGAAGCGGGGTCGTCGATAAGAGTAAGGCTCCATATTTGGCAGGATGATCGAGTGATCGGGTGGCTGAACCTAGCGATAGGCTACCTACGTATCCCGAATGGGAATCAAGCCGATCGTAGTTCGGGTCTTTGACCACGGAGATGATGGCGTTTTAGGTGCCTCGAACACGATGAGCGAGTTCTGCGGTCGGTTGCTGGAAAGAAACTTCTGCTTTGGGGATAATAGATGACCATTTTCGGTCGATGGCTATCCGCTCTGTGGGGATAAGAGATGACCATTTTCGGTCGATGGCTATCCGCTCTGTGGGGATAGGAATGACCATTTTCGGTCGACGGGTATCCGCTCTGCTGGGGATTTTTGTGATTTATCGCTTTCCTAGTGATAGCGTCTTATGTGCCTCAAACCTTGGAGATGGCGTTTTAGGTGCCTCGAACCTTGAAGATGGCGTTTTAGGTGCCTCGAACCTTGAAGATGGCGTTTTAGGTGCCTCGAACCTTGAAGATGGCGTTTTAGGTGCCTCGAACCTTGATTTGAAATGGCCTTTCGGTGGACTTCGTCTGCTGCCGAAGGAGAGGGTGACCGTTTTGGTCGAGGGGTTGGACCTAATGATAGGCTACCTACGTATCCCTAGTGGGAATCAAGCCCTTTCGTAGTTCGAGTACTACTCGAGATTAGTTGGCTTTTGGGATTCCGTTAACTTTCTTTGGGGATTTCGTTAGCCTTTCTTTGAGGAAAATCGGACGTATTTGTGCAGGAAATTGGTCTTACGTTTGGCTCGTTGGATGATTTTGATGAAAGATACGGGATCTCGTTATCTTTCTCGGGGCACTCGGTCTTACGTTTGGCTGCCGTTGGGTAATTTTGATGAAAGATACGGGATCTCGTTATCTTTCTCGGGGCACTCGGTCTTACGTTTGGCTAGCTTAGGGAAGATTTTGATGAAAGATACGGGATCCGTTATCTTTCTCGGGGCACTCGGTCTTACGTTTGACTGCCGGGGAATGATTTTGATGAAAGATACGGGATCTCGTTATCTTTCTCGGGGCACTCGGTCTTACGTTTGGCTGCCGGGGGTAATTTTGATGAAAGATACGGGATCTCGTTATCTTTCTCGGGGCACTCGGTCTTACGTTTGGCTAGGGGTAATTTTGATGAAAGATACGGGATCTCGTTATCTTTCTCGGGGCACTCGGTCTTACGTTTGGCTGCCGGGGATGATTTTGATGAAAGATACGGGATCTCGTTATCTTTCTCGGGGCACTCGGTCTTACGTTTGGCTAGGGGGTAGATTTTGATGAAAGATACGGGATCTCGTTATCTTTCTCGGGGCACTCGGTCTTACGTTTGGCTTAGGGGTAATTTTGATGAAAGATACGGGATCTCGTTATCTTTCTCGGGGCACTCGGTCTTACGTTTGGCTGCCGGGATGATTTTGATGAAAGATACGGGATCTCGTTATCTTTCTCGGGGCACTCGGTCTTACGTTTGGCTTGCCGGAGTGATTTTGATGAAAGATACGGGATCTCGTTATCTTTCTCGGGGCACTCGGTCTTACGTTTGGCTTTGCTTAGGGGAAGATTTTGATGAAAGATACGGGATCTCGTTATCTTTCTCGGGGCACTCGGTCTTACGTTTGGCTATAGGGGTAATTTTGATGAAAGATACGGGATCTCGTTATCTTTCTCGGGGCACTCGGTCTTACGTTTGACTGCTTAGGGGTAATTTTGATGAAAGATACGGGATCTCGTTATCTTTCTCGGGGCACTCGGTCTTACGTTTGACTGCTTAGGGGTAATTTTGATGAAAGATACGGGATCTCGTTATCTTTCTCGGGGCACTCGGTCTTACGTTTGACTTAGGGGTAATTTTGATGAAAGATACGGGATCTCGTTATCTTTCTCGGGGCACTCGGTCTTACGTTTGGCTAGCAGGGATGATTTTCTTGTGAGGGTGACTTTGGTTAACTTTGTTAACTTTGTCAAGTTGGGGAATTGCGAGTCACGAAATTTTAAAGGGCAAAAGGGTCATTTTGACCCTTACAATCTGTCCGCGCGGAGAGGAATGGAAAATCGGGGGTATTAATTAGGGCCAACGCCCTTCCTCTTCCCCATTCAGTTTTTCAAAAATTACGAGAGAGAGAGAAAATCGTAAATCCGCCATTGTTGGCCTTAGAAGCTTCAAAAATCTCCGATTTCTTCGATTTTTTGAGCAATGGAACACGGGGAAGGCGCTTTTCAAGGCCAAGGACGTGGCCCGGTAGCGGAGAGGCGATTGGAGCTCGTCCGGATGAGGAGGCATTACAATCTTTCGCAATCGGTTGCGGAGGAGCATTACCCGATGCTTGGCAACATTGGGCTTCGGATTCGAATCTCCGAACGGTATACTTTGAAACCCTTTGATCCCTTTGTTGATTTCTTGTTTGAAAACTGAATTTTGGGTGATTTTTGAATTTTTTTTTTTGAAAATTCGAATGATTGATGTTCTTGGCTTTGAATCTTGATTTTGATGCTTTGCATGTTGTAATGAGTATATGAGTAACCCAAAATGTGCACTTTTGCTTGGGAAAAAGAATTGGCATTTTTGCCACATTTTTTTCAATTCGAAAATTACATGTGAAAATTCGAAGAATTGTGATTGAATATTGCATGTTGATGATGATGATGATTTTTTTTTTTGAAATTGAATTTTGATATTGATGAATGATGATGCAATGCATGCATTTTGTTTGGAAAGAATGGGCATTTTGCCAATATGAGATGTATGCATGCTTAGGATTTTTTTTTGAAAAGTGGGACGGATTTTCCTCCCGTTGCATGTAAGATGGATGATATGCATGTATGCAATTTTTTTTTTTGAGATGATGGATGATATGCATGTTATTTTATGAAAATGGGACGGAGTTTTTACTTCCGTAGGAATGCATCTTTTTTTTTGATGAATGCATTGGGACTTCTTTGGCTTGTTTTCTTTCATGCGAGAAAAATGGGGCTATGCTCATTGTATCTTTGTTATCTTTGTCGATTTTTTTTTTTAAATGCATGTGTATGCTTTTTTTTTTGTAAATGCAAATGCAAAAAAATTTTTTTTTTTTGACATTTTCTCTCTCTTTTTTTTTTTACAGGGCGGACACCGTTTTGTGACGGAGCGGTGAACAAAATGAAGACTCGAGGATCGGTGGAGTCCGTGATTGACTTGTGGGACCGGCTTCCGAATGCGGGCCGAGGAGCTTTGCCGAGTCCGAGACAGTTGTTGTCGAGACGGGGCTCTGGGAGTTCGTCGAGTGCTTGAGGGGACTGGTCAAGTTCCACTAAGAGCAAAGAGCTTGATGTTTGCTGCGGCGCGGCATTGGTGGGACGCGACCCACACCTTCCACTTCTTCGGGGCGAGGCTACGGTTACGCCCTCGACTATCTTTGCGATTACGGGCTGTCCTTTAATGGACGCGGCATTGAGTGGCGGGATGGCTACAGCGATGCGATCTGCGAGCTCTTACAGGATTTTCCCTATTCCCAAAAAGGGGATGGGGATGGAGTATGCCGTGGTCTACGGGAAGATCGTGGAGACCATTGTGAGCTATGAGGTGGGGAGGAGAGGATAGGCGCCGTCAGATTGCTAGGGCCTTCTTGTGGTTTGCTTTCTCGAGCACCCTCTTTGGGCATGCTTTGAGGACGGCGGTCTTTGCCTTGTTGAGGTCCTTGGAGGACATGGAGACGGCCGGAGATGTCTCGTGGGGAGAGGCCGGGCTGGCGAGCTTTATTTTGCTCTTGATAGGTACGGTCGGAAGGGCTGTGAGCTCTTTATCTTGCTTTGAGTTTGCCACTGGAGGTATAAGCTCTCTTTTTGCTTTCCCTCTCTTTTTTTTTTTTTTGAGCACGCACTTTTCTTTTGCCTTTGGATTGATTGGATTTTTACCTTTCGCAGGTATGGGCGTTGGAGTTTTCACGTCACGGTGTGGCGGCGGCCGGCGGAGTACGTTGGGCGTATCCGGCCATGCGGTCTTGGTCCAAGCATGCCGGGAGAAGATAAGCTCCGGGGCGTACGACTCTCGGGTACGCGGATTGCCTTCCTTTGACGGAGGCCGAGACGGATGAGGGGATGATATTCTTCCCACAGGATCGCTTTGAGGTAGCGCGGTGAAGGCGGCGAGATTTGGACGGTGCGGCGGAGGATTTTGAGGGTCGACTGCGATGCCTATTATCTGGGAGAGAGGGTGACGCGCCGGCATGGCGTGAACTCGCCTTTGAGGACACCGGTGGAGCCTCCCGCCGATATGATGCACCCGAGCGATCGGTCCGTGACTGGGATGATTACCGAGCGAGCCGGCACTTCTCGGACTTCGTGGCGATTGAGCCATATGCGACATTCGTCTTGAGGAGGCGAGGATGCCTCGGGTTTTGGATAGGGAGGGCTTGGGATCCCGCGGTACCCTCGGACGGATTTTTCCTATATCCGGGATGGGGTCCGATTGAGGGTGCGAGATCCCTCGGCCGGCGACTTCCACGAGCTTTTCGGCCTCGTCCGGGTATGAAGGTATGGCTTCACCTTTTCCCCTTCTTTTCTTCCTTTTGTTTCATCATCTTTAGCATCACTTCTTCTTTTTTTTTTTTTTTGACGCTTTTGCTTTTGTGCAGTTTTCGGAGGTGGTCGTCGAGAAGGCGACGAAGCAAGTGATCGGGGCCAAGAGATTCATCGGGAGGATGGTCGCTTGCGGGGCTCCTCGAGGCTAGAGCGAGCGACCACGGCGGCGCTGTCGAGACGGGAGGCTTCCCCTATTCGCTCGAGACTTCTTCGAGAGACTCCTTTGTCTCCTCTCCTTGATCCCCGCGCGGTGTTGCCTTCGGATCACGTCATTCTCGGGGATCCACACGGGCAGGGACACGTATGACAGCATGGCAGGTCGTCTTCGTACGTGCGGGAGTCGACGCCTTCACCTTCGGAGTACGATTTTTCGCGATCTCGGCTTGCCCTATCGGGCGTGCCGGTTGGTCTGACGAGCCTCTCTGCGGAGACGAGGACGATTACGAGCCCGAGATTTTCGGGGCTCTGAGGAGGCGGGCAGAGTCGCAAGAGGCGGGGAGACATCGGGTCTTTGGAGACTCCGATTGATTTTTTTTTTTTGAGATTTGAGATTGAGATTTAGATTTGTACAGCTTATGCACATTTTTTTTTTCTTTTGATGTAATAATTTAGGATTTTATTTATGTTTGTTTGTTTTTTTTTTTTATGCACACTCTTTTTTTTTTTAATGTAATAATTTAGGATTTTATTTTATGAATGCAATGCGGTATGAATGCGGTGTTGCATGAGCCTTGGTTTTTGCAAGGGTGTTTGGTATATGGGTGGTTTGGGGAGGTTTTTGCACAAGTTTCGAGCAACGGGACGGAATATTCCTTTTTTGGCGTAGCGGCTTGGGTACATTTGCGAGATTTTTTTTTGAAAGCAATCCTATCCGCGCGGATAGGGCGGCATCGACATTGTCCTTTAATTTTGGTTCGAGACTGGTCTTGCTTTATTTCAAATTCAAATATCCTCTTCAACCTCCGAGTCAAACAGACCATTTTCGGGAGAAAGAGAAAAACCATGGAAAACTTTAGAAAAGCTCCATCAAAATTGTCCAAAGAAAGGCAAATGTTGTTCTTTGAACAAGTTCAAGAGTGGTGTAGGGAGATCATGCATGAGAGAAGATCATTCTTTGAAGAAAGGTACAAGATACGAAGTGCTTGTGGTCTCTCAAGGAATTGGTTCCGGATTATGACCTCTTAAGAGCTTCTTCTTCGTTTTGGGATACTAGAAGGCATGTCTTTTGCCTTTCCTTCAACGAGATTGTTCCATTGTGGAAGAGTTTCGGGCCTTGCTTGGAGGTCGGAGGTGGAAGAGATAGCGGTTCCCTTTGCCGGAGGGAGCTTCTTTGTTGACGGATTGTGCGTCCTCCTTCATCTTTCCCCGGAGGAAGCGCAAGGTATGATCCGCGGTCCCGATCATTTCGATATTTCCGGTCTTCCCAGACAGATTTAGGGGCCTAGGTTTGGTGGATGATGCCTATTGGGATGCCTTTGCACTTTGTATGTTTGGCACCTGTTCATGGTCTATTCCTTTGGGATTTGCCATCGGTCTTTGCTTTGGATGTTGTCGTTCGCTGTCGCACAGGCGAGAGATGTCGTTCCTTTGATTACGGGGAGACTTTTCATGCTCTCGATAGATTAGCTACCGGACGGCGGTATATGCGCGGGGGCGGCCCGTTCCTCTTGACCTGTGGGCGATGGAGCGTTTGGGGTTCTTCGGGAAACCTACGATATGATCGGGCCTTGGACTTTTGCCGGGAGAGGTGTCGATGTAGATTTTGATGATCGGGGCTCGTGGGCGCGTTGGATGGCGGGTCGCCGGGCGAAGATATCGAGATGGTTGGTGCCTCATTGGCGGGTGGAGACTCGCGAGTGCTTCGGGACGGGTCCCGTGGTTATGCTTAGGGGCTTTCTCGGTCCGGTTTCTACATTCGGCTGCAGTTACGAGGCAGTTTGGCTTGAAGCGAGGTTCCTTTGGAGGGCTTTGATGATATAGCCACCGGGGTGGTGGCTCCTGTTTCCATGGATGATCCCTCGGTGTTTCCATTTCTTTCCCGAGCATGGAGGTATGATGCCTTTCCTCCTCGGGTCATTCTCGGGCGTCAGAGACCGGTGTTCACGACCACTTGGTACCTGGATTGGTATGAGAGGCATGCAGGAGAGACTCGAGGTGGCTATTTTGAGACAGGCGTGAGGCCATTGTGGGTGCGGAGGACAGGCTGTTTTACGAGAGGAGGAGGGCCGGCGAGGGCCAACCCTCATGACGGGAGCGGAGACGCGCGGCCCGATTATGAGGCTTACGTCAAGAGACGGGAGAGGAGGGCTCCTATGCTACCGGCTAGGTTACGGGAGATGAGGGATGACGCTAGGGCTACTAAGGCCACGACGGAGGCTGGTTTGATAGACCTGTCCCTATACGAGCTTGGTAGGAGGAATGCCGACATTTTTCCGGTTCGAGAAGAGAAAGACTCGGAGGGGAAGAAGAGGGGAGAGGCCGATGCGAGTGGCTTGGAGTGACTACGAGGTTTAGAGTATCCCTTTCTTGTCATGGCGGACACATTAGTTTGATTATGTATCTTAGTTTCTTTTAGCGGGTTGCCGGTTGTAGGAATGAATCGGGCTTAGACTCATCAAAGAGCTTTTAACTTGTAATGAATATTTGAATTGCTTTAGAGTTTTCGAGACGCTTTCATGGTACGATCAATTGTATTGATGCCAAAGTATGGCTTTTATTTGTGCTTTAGACCGAACCGTTTCAGTTTGCCTACGTTCCCCTCATTTTGAGGAGCTCGGGTCTTCGTAGTTCAACTTTGGTGAACTCTTTTTTGTTTTTTTTTTTTTGTTTTTTTTTTTTTTTTTTCGTGTTTCTAACCTAGTTGGGTATTACTCTTTTAGCACTCTTTTTTTGTTGTTTTTTTTTTTTTTTTTTTTTTTTTTTGGTGCAACCTGTTTTTACCTAGGCCGCCCTTCTCGGGTTTCTAACCTAGTTGGGTATTACTCTTTTAGCACTCTTTTTTTTTTTTTTTTTTTTTTTTTTTTACGCGTAGTATCTGCGCGGCTTGTCACCATTCCTTGGGTGTACAAAGGGATTCCGTCGAGGTGCGCAAGTTGCATGGCTCCTCGGAGAAGATCTTACGGACGACATATGGCCCGACCCATACGGGCTCCCATTTGCCGAGGGGTTGATACGGGTGGGGGCTTTTCTTTTAGAACGAGATCACCTTCTCGGATCTCCCGATGCTTTACTTTCTTGTCGAAGGCTCTAGCCATTCTTCCTTGGTAGGCCGGATGTGTTCCATGGCCTTCAATCGGCGTTCGTCTAGTAGGGCCAATTCGTCATGGCGACTGCGGAGCCATTCGACCTCGTTGATACGGCTTTCCGGCGGTATACGGAGCGAGGGTATTTCCGGCTCGATTGGGAGTACGGCTTCCATTCCGTATGTGAGGGCAAGGTGTTTCCCGGTTGCCGTTCGGCGATGTTACGTAGCCCCGAGTGCCAGTGTAACTTCTCGGGCCAATCTACGCCTTGGACGGCCATTTTCCGGATGATATTTTCGAGTCTTGTTTCTTTGCTTCGACGGCTCCGTTGGTTTTGGGGCACATGTAGGGAGATGACTTGTGACGGGTTATTCGGAATTCCGCCGGCGGTTTTCACATTCCCCTTGAAGTGGGATCCATTATACGAGATGATTTGGTGGCAACCCGTATCTGCACATGATGTTTTCTTTGATGAAGAGGGCAACTTTCTTTGAGTTGAGGATTTTGTAGGACTTTGCGAGCATCCTTTTCGATTCCTTGAAGAAATCGCCAATCTGCGTCTCTTTAGGCTCTTCCGCGGTTCCCAAATTCACACTCGTCAAAATCTCTTCGGCGGCTTAGGCTCGATTTTCCTCTTTAGGACAACTTTGCTTAAAGATTTTTTTGTTGTTTGATTTTTTTGTTTAATGTATGCTTCTTTATCTAATGAATTATTATTAAATTTTTTATTAATTAATTCATCATTAGTTAAAGTGGCAATCAAGGGATACTCGAAAGGTTCGTCATTTCATTGAAAACGAAAGGGGATACGGTGCTTGCTACGGACTCGTAGTCTTCGGGCGTAAGGCCGTCGGACGACCCTAGAGACTCGATCTTAACGAGAGAGAAGCTGGGAGGACTTGTCCTAGATTGACACAAAAGGGACGGGGGACCAATCCAAGCTTGGTGATCATTTCCTCCTTGGTCGCGGACGGGCACGAGAGAGTTTCCCAATTCTTTAGCGGCATCGCTGTTGGTGGCCTCATGACTCGGGAAGCTGTCTTTGTTTTTGTTTTCCTTTCTCAATTGCGCTATCATCTTTTGGACCGAGCCGAGATCAATCGGGTCGGCACCTGGACTTCTTCTTCGAACAATTGCTTTGCATAACGAGACCATCCCAATCATCGAGGAAATTCCGTGGCCTTAGCTTTTGGCATTGTCGGTTCGAATTCGGGTTTCGGATCTTCTGGGCGGTAGGAATAGTGGTTGTGAGCTTCTCGGCTGTTCCACCGGAGTCGAGCACGCCTACTGAAGGTATACTCACTCTTCATGGTAGTGGTAGCCCGGTATCTTGGGTAGGTCCGGGAACATTCTACGGACCGGGTTAGCCTTGGTTCCTACGAACTTGTTGAGGCTATCCTGTAGCTTTAGCCATCTGCCGTAGGAGTGGGCTCTGTGATGTTTCTGGTTGTGTGGGACCCTTTACAAAGTAGTCGGCCAAATTAGGAGCGAAGGGGAGAGATTTAGGGTTGTCGGCGGGACCTTTCTGTGGCGGCTTCAAATCTTTTCCCTTTGCGGTGTCAGCTGGGGAGGCCTCATATCCCGGGCCGTGGCGAGTATTACGTCCTTTCACTTCGATGAGTTTGTGAGTTCCTTGTTGGTGCTTCCCAGGCCGAGGCCGGGTAGATAGCTCATTTTTCTCATCATTTTCAAGACCGGTGGGATTTTATCCCGAGTGACCGTCAGATCTATGTTGCACACTTGGGCCTTGGGAGGCTCGGCCCAGTGAAGCCCGTTAGCATGTGACCTTCCTCGTCATGTTTGATTTCGAGAATAGGTATTCCGCTCGTATCTGTGCCCTCTAAAGTGACTAAATCTCCGTAAATGGTCGTCGGATCCCCATTCGAGGCAATTTCACACTGCTTGGTGGAGGCTTGAGGCGACCCCTTTGACTTGATGGAGCCAAGGTCTTCCCGGCGGGGCATTGAAAGTAATCGGGATGTCGATAACTGGAATTCCACGGTATCAATTTACTGTCCAAACCGAGAGGTCTAAAGTAGCAACTCAGAATTGCTCGGGATGTTGAGTCGTAAGCTTTGGCTTGTGAGAGAAGAAGGCTTCAAGTCTGTAGTCTTGATATCAAGCAAGCTCATGATCTTTGCCGGAAGAATGTTCATTCCGGACCCATTATCAACCGGGACCCGAGGAGGCGTCGTTCGTCAGTTTGGTGTGATGAAGAGAGGCTCGTTATGATCGGCCCAAATTGAGGGAGGTCGAGATACGTGAAAGTGATTATATTCCCGTAATGGATGTTTCCAATTAGTGTACCACATCATCGGGAGTAGCATCAATAGGCACGAGTGCGAGCCGGAGCTTTCTTCCGGCTTCGGCTTATGGGGATAGGACGAGGTGAGTAGAGACCGAGAGGAAATGTTGGCTGTGTTTGCTTCAGTGGGTGAGCACGGGATCCTCTTTTCGGGATCAGGTTTATTGTCTTAGCATAGGGCGGCGATCTTCTTTCGGTGCTTGATACGTGGCCTTCTTATACGCCTTGGGATTTCCTTGGAAGATACGCCGGGCGGGTCAACAGTTAACTTCCTCATCGATCGTCTCTTATTTGGATTTCTTGATCTTTGCTAAGGTCGATGGGGGAGCCCTTTTGGCTATTGGCCATTGGTTCGACGGAGTCTAGTGACGATGAGGGCGAGGTATCTTGGCTCCTTCTGGGCGGCCCTTATAGCTGCTTCCCAAGTCACGGGCTTTTGGGTTTGGGGTTGTGTTGTTGCCCCTTGGATGGCCCGCGAGCTAGGGCGTCCTCAGATTCACTCTCATGGCCGGCCTTGCTCATTGTTATCATGCAACAAGAGTCGCTATTGTCGGGACTCGCGGCTTTTCGATTTCATCCCTTGGATGGCCTGAGTTATGGCTATCGGCCTCCATTTCATCGTATATCCTTTTTCTTTCAATCTTGCAAGTAGGGCAGCCACAAGTGAAGGATAGGCAACGTTCCCCTTCGGAGTTTGATGTAGCGGCTCGATAGATCGTGTCCAAATAAGGAGCACCGGGGTCCATTGTCGGGCCTTGGAGCAATTAGAAAGGCGTCATGTGGATTCATAGGTATGAAGGCCCTGGGGAGACGTTCGGATCGATAACCCTTTTCGGTGATTGCGGGCACTCGCTGCGCTCGGCGGCCGGCGCGGCCCTTACGGTTGTTATGCCATCCGTTCTCGGGAAAGAAAGAAAAGATCCGATAACGTTTACGAATTCTTCATCTTACGGTGGTTGAAACCCTCCATTTTCGACCGGTGCTTCAATAAACCCTTTCCATTCACCGGTCGAGGTTCTTATAAGGAACGTTGTGTTCTAGGATTTCGGATATGTACGGATGCAGGCGCGGGCTTTCTTTGTCCCTCATCCTCTGGAGTATCAGGGCATTGGCCACAAATGCATCTTACAAGTGACACCTCGTAGGGAGTCTGTCTCCATTGGTATACGATCCGCATTTCTGGCGGTCCTTCGTCGTTGCTTGCGACAACCAACCATTGTGCTGGCTCCCGTGGGCTCATTTCGGCATGATTGTTCCAGATTGTTTCCGGATCGGGGCCTCGGTTGACTCTTCACTCTCGTCATCATCATCATCATCGTTGTCATCGGAATCTTCTTCCCATACTACCGGGATTTCGGGCGGAGAGGGAACGCCGATCAAACCCGTTGGGTGAATATGGGTGCGTGCGGCCGCAAAATTGTCATATGTTCCCATTCCGGAAGTGGCAATTGTGACTCGGCTTCTCCTCCCGAAATTGCGGGGGAAGAGTGAGAGGAGGTGGCACGTATTTGACACCGGGTAGGATATAGAAGGAATCCTCCTCTTCCGATTCTTATTTGTTCTCGGGATCATATTCGGGCTCTCCCAAAGCCAATTTGCAGAAGTGTACTAGCTCAGATGCTCTTCGGCCTCTTTCTTGATAAGCCCCGATACGAGCGCTCGCCGGAAGCTTTCTTGTTCGATTCTTCTCGATTGTTCTAACCATCTTGTGTAAATGGTCCTCTCATATTTTGAACGGAACGGCCCCGGTTCTTCGGTATCGGCCTTCCCTTCATCAGAAATAGCGGGCCTCGTATTCTTGCAAGGAGTCTCGACATGAGACCAAGATGGAGTTGATTCGTTCGATATCCTCAAGTGAGGGGAATCCGGAGTCGGGATCCTCGACGAGGTTGGCCACGGGTATTTGGGGACCTTCATCGGCATCTTCATGGTCATGCGAAGATTCTCCGCATTCAATCATATTCACACGATTATGGTTCCTTGGCGAGAGGATTTTTGAGTGTGTTAGGCCCTTCGGGGCCTTCCAACTTTCCTTGCTCTATTAGCCCACTGGATTGCCTTTTCGAGTGAAGCGGTTGTCGGTCGGATGTCAGTGAGCTTGATGAAAAGCACAATACTTTGTAGTATCCACGGGAGCATTCGGATTTACGGGTTGGAAATTTTCCAAGGCCGCGGCAAGCCTTCTTTCACCAGTCCCTAAAGATGTCATTCGGGGGCATTCCAAAGTTTTCGAGATTTATGACCCGCGGTGCAGGCTCATTTGTTTTCTGGGAGCAAAAGGAGTCGTGTTATTACATTCTGTCCCGCATAGTTAATCATCTCTTTGCCTTTAGCGGGAGCGAGGGCGGTGTTTGCGGGAGGAGCCCGATATACGTGGCGAGTGCGGCGGCCGGTTGCGGATTGTAGGCCTTTTCAAACTTAGGCTGCGAGTTAACCATGGCCCGTAAGTCTGAGTATGGGAAGTAGTGAGGAGGCTCTCGAGATGTGGTTTCAAGCATGGCGGAAGATGTCAGTTGTTCCTCTTCGGAAGGAGGGATGGCCATTTCAGCGAGTTTGATTCCATCGCTTGTAAAAGTCCCCAACATTCTCATCGGGGCCATTTGCTGTTGTTTGTAGGTCAACCCTATTTGTTTCCCATTCCAAGTTGGCCTTATATTTCTCTGTGAAGGCATTGGTAATCTGGTCCCATGTAGCCACGGCCCGGGTTTCAAACGGAAGAACCACTTTAAGGCCTTTGGACTTCAAGGATAGGCGAAATAGTCGGCCAAGCTGGCGATTGGTACATCCTTTGGCTTTCATTGCCGGGGTATATGTGTCCCCGAAATGGGTTTTCGGACATGCGGTCCCATCAAAGAGATCCAGATTAGGCATCACGAATTTGTGGGGGCGAGAGGAACAATGGAGTCAGTGCACGTAGGCCGGAAGGCGGGAACTTCTTGGCGATCGGTTCGGCGATCTGCGCTTTCATTTCTTTGTGTTGTTCCATGAACCGGGCCGGATGAGGGTCTTGTGGCGGAACCATGGCATTCAAGTTAGTGGCTGAGCTAGAGAGGAGCTACCCTTTGGAGCGGGCGGTGGTGGAGGGAATGGCCGATCCGGGGACGTAGGTGAAAACCTCGTCTGGGGTGAGTTACCACAGGGAGCATGAGTAGGAGCCTGAGCAAAAGGGTAGAACCTTGCGGCTTCTTTGTTGATTTTCAGCGGCAAAGTAGGTGGGGGCAGCCCGATGTAGCCGGATAACTTGGATTTCAGTGGGGCCCGTAAGTAGGCTTGAGTGCGGGCTGCTTGTCCCGGATTGTTGAATTGCATGGCTGCTTGTGGTGAAGGTGTGTAACCAGAGTGCTGCGGTCTGGTGATTCGGATGACAGGGATGGAGGCTTGGTAACCCATAGAAGTCGAGTGAGGAATGGATTTGTGTGAGGGCTTGGTGAACTAGTCTTTACGAGGAGGGGCTCTGGCGTGGTCGAGAACCAAGTTGTGGCGGCATTCCGAGCTGTGGCATTCTTTGTGAGGTCGGATTGATCGGTTCCCGGGCGAGGAGGGATCCCGATTAGGCTGTGGCATTCGAGATAGCCCCAACCATGAGAAGACATTCCGTGCGATTTTGCCCCCACTGATTTGTGCCGTCGAGTGCATGGATCCGGTGGTGCGTGGTTGGGGAGGCTGTCCCCGAAAATCGAGGAGCATGGGTTACGGTAGTGGCACCATAGGTGGTGGGTGGCGGCATCCTGGTGTAATCGGGCGGCGAGAGTGGGGTTGGCATCCTCGTCTTCTTCCACGGTGAAGGTGCCATCGGATTGAGGCGGCGGCCGCACCGTGACTCTTAATAGCCTCCATAAATTTGTTTATTTGTGCTTCTGTCGTAACCTCATACGTTACGCTGGCGATTCCCTTTGTTGCTACGTACGAGGGGTCCGGGAGGCGGAGTGACGTTATCCCCATCATTACCGGGCGATGCGGACATTACGAAACCCGGAGTCGGAACAAATGGTGAAGGCGACGATGCGCTTGACTCTTCCCAGCGATCAAACGGTGACCCGGTGCCCGAAACCAAGCTTTGTGCGGAGGCTGCGGGGAAAGGACATGAAGGTTCGAGATGTGCAGGGAATGGAAGGAGGGTAGGTGTTTGGGCTTTAGGCTCATGCAACATGCGATTATTTGTTCACGTTTACTTAAAACATGTTTTATTAACCTAATCGGTTGGAAAAGATTGCTCTTCTTTTTCGCAAACTACTCACGGATCTGGATCGGTGGGCCCGTCACTACGTCTATAAGCCCCTCGTATTCCACTGTATTTCGACCTCCCGGGGTGGACGGCCCCGGGCGAGGGTCCTATAGGGCAGCGGGTCCCACCGGCCGAAAGAAAAACGATCCTAAAAGTCGGCGGGTAATCGAGTCTTAACGAGCATTCGATGTAAATTACGGACAAGGCGCGTCGAAAGTCAAGATCATGTCAGAGGGCTCGACGAAAAGTCGGCATGATTTGGAGCTGATAAGCGTCCACGATTGATCTTGACTTGTCGTCGGTTAAGCCGTAATTAGGCATGGAATAGTCATTAATCCTTGATGACTCGGTGTCAATCTTTGGGAGTCGGTGTATAATTTGTGCCGGTCGAGCCGAAGTCAAGGCGCCGGTCAATATCTTGGTCAAAGTCTGCGGCGGAAAACCGGCGGAAACTTCGGCGATTAGGGACCCGAAAGATATTGAGTCGGTATGCCGACAAAGGCTTGAAAGGAAAGGTCTATACACGGACAGGGCATGACACAGACCAGACTAAAAACCAACCGGGTCTCGGACAAAGTGTGTCACGGACAAGTCCATGGTCGACACGAGGCTCCATGGGATGTTTGGGTAGTCTGTGCTCATCGAGGCGTAATAAGACCAAACGGACCGCGACAAGGATTTCCCGGGTTAAGGACGTAGTGTGCGGTGTACGGTCACGTGCGCGTAGTGTGCAAGCGATCTATATTCTCTTTACGAGTAAAATAGAGATTTTTATGTGTCTTAAAAAAATATGATGCATGATTTTTTTTGGAAATTTTCTTTTTCTTTTTGAAAATCCTTTTTTTTTTGATTTTTTTTTTATGAGCACATAAGCACGTAAGCACGAAAATTCCGACAGTTAGGGACATTATTCCGACAGTCAAAATTTTGACTTTCTCCGAGGCGGCCAAAACAACATGAAAACTGTGCAAAAAATCAACACACACACAAAAATGATTTTCAAAGCCGGGACGGAAGCTTGACCCTCAAAAGCTTTTTTTTTTTGAAAACGGTGATACCGGTACGTGGGATTGTTAGACCACAATTTATCCCCGACTCGTGTTAGGAGGCGATAACGGGAAATTTAGTGGTTTCCACCAATATACCAAATACCATTTTTTTAAAAAAGCTTAGTCCCAGCCCAGTCGCCCTTTGTGATGATGTGTGTATCAGAAAATTTTCCCATTTTTTGTGTTTGAAAAAATCAACGGCAATGGTCGCCACGCCATTTTAATTTTGAGGGGCCAAAACTTTGAAAAAAGCCCGAGATCAGAGATTTAGGTTCGGAGGTCATGTTACGCGTCGGGAAGGACGTTAGTGTGCACCCGACGCGCCTCGTAAAACGAGTCTTCCAAGCTGAAAATCATTTGTGTGTGTGTGTGTGTGTGTGTTTTGGCCAAAATAAGTTGAAACTCAGAAAAGTAAAAATTGAGATATCTTTTTAAGACTTTAAACTGATCCCATGATTTTTTGGAAGATTTTTGGATTGAGATTTGGTACTCAAAAGACCTTTTGAAGTTGAGAGCCATTTCTGCCAGAGTGAAAAAGGCAGTGGACCTTTGATTTTGAAATGGATTCAAGGGTCTTAAAACTTCATAATCTGGATAAACTCAGAGAATGAAAGTTGTTCTAGACACCTTAAATAAGATTTGTGCGAAGGAATTTTCCATTTTGGAGAAGATTTGAGGGGTCAAAACCCTCTGGAAACCTCAGATATGAGATCTGGATTCCCAGAAGCTGATGAACTAGCCTCTGAAAGAAAATTTTAAAAGAGGAGTTTTACTCACCCAAAAAATAAGGTAAAAATATTTCTGGAAAGCTCTGGATGTTGGCTACAAAAAGTGTTTTGTAGTCAACACCAAATTCCAAGTTCATCTGTGTCCAAAAATTAAGACCATGGACTGAGGTCTGAGAAAATTGCTACTGGACAGCAACTTCTCAAGAAAGAAAATATGATGATTTTAAGGGGGTTTTGCATCCATGCTTGTCCCCATTTCCCTAGGTTTTGGTTAGTGATCACTAGACATTTTAGTGGTGAATCAACTATACCAAACCATCCTTGGGGTACATTAGGACTAAGCATTTCATTTGCTTGGGAAGGGGATTTTTATCCTTTGAAAATGAGATTTTATGCTTGAAAATGGTTTTTAGGGTTTTGAAAATGAGTTTTCTTTGTAAGAAAGTAAGAAAGCTTAAAAATAATGTTGATCTTTGTAGAAGATCATCCATGGAGATGGTCTTCCATGGTGATCTTCTTAGATCTAAAGCAAGAAGATGAAGGAACTACATTTTGTAGTTTGAAGATGCATGCATGGATGAGATTTAGGGTTAGGAAGAGGAGGGTTTACCAATCTTCCTTGTGTTCTTGAGTGTTTGGCTTGAGTGTATGAGTGTTTAGGGCTTTAATATGAGAGTGAGTGGATGAGTATGAGTTGGGAAAGATTGGAGAGAAAATGGTGACAATTCAAGTGAATTCTCACTGTTTTCTCTCTATATTTCGCCAGAGGTTCGGTGCAAAATGTGTTTTTTTTTCTTATTTTTGTGACTGGAGGGCTCAATTTATAGCCCTCTGAATTTTACATACTTATCCGCGCGGACAGGTCCAGTCAGCGTGCACTGTTCATTAAATGCAGCTTCAGCTTTGGACAAGAAGAATATTTCTTTTCAAAATTCAAATTAACAGCCAGTTTTTTGTTTCCAGCCATTGCCATTTTTGGTTTTCTTCTTTTGTTTTTCTTTTTAAGATTCTTTTTAAGGTTTAACCTTAAATAACAATGCCCATTTTACCCTCACTTTGTTAGAAAAGTTAGGATTGTTAGGAATTGTTAGAAATGTTATAACTTTCGTTAATTTTCTAACAAAAATTCTAACAAGCTCAAATTGGAGCACTTACATCGGGGCATGAACAAGGAGAGTCCTCGGGGACACATGCGCGGAGGCGGCCTTTCTCGTATTCCCGCCTTGAGGAATTTGGAGATTACCTGTCCTCGGTGGATCCAGCTGCTGCGGGGCAGTATTTCGAGTGCTCGGATGACGAGCAGGACTCTGAGTAGTCCTCTTTCTTGATTTATTTTTAGACAAAATGTGTGTATTGTCCAAACGATTCAATTTGTACTTGAAAGGGCCTTTGAGGCGGAACCTTGTATCTTGAACATTTATTTAGTGATTACCTTCCGTTATTTTGGCAAGTAAGCAAGTAGGTTGATCAAAATAAATAATAATGAAACATGCACAAAATTTGAACTGGTCAAAATTTATGTTTATATGCACTGTTATTTAATTAATTGCACTGTTGCATAAGCCCGAGGCGGAAGTGGTGTCGACAGTGGTTGATTTAAACTATGGATGCACGTAGTTTAAACAAGGCTTGAACAGGATGTGGTATGGAAATGTTCTTGCATTTGAGGTAGCTGGCTACAGAGTTGACCAAGTCAACTTGAAAGACAGTCCGGCCGGACTGGGATTCAATTTCCAGATTGTTTTTAATTGCAGTCCAGTTTTTTGCAAATTTGAAAACATCACGTTTGCTTTTGATCAAACACTGAATTTCTCTCTTCGAAACTTTGAAGGCTTCCTTTGTTATTTTCATGGCTCCATTTCTGAGGTTATCGTCTCAGATGCAAGAACGATACTTGGATAATTTCCAGTCGTGGGTACGGCACCACCCGAGGCAAAGCAAGGGTTTTTTCAAGGGTTGTTACAGGATGAAATCGGTTTGGGCTTTGAAGGAACTCATGCCGGATTGGGAACTCCTGAGAGCTGCGGCTCGCTTCTAGGACGTACGGAGGCACGTGTACAACTTTTCGTATAAAGAGATTACGCCCACATTTGAAGATTTCCGGGCCATATTAGGAGGACCTGAGACAGAACAACTAGTTCTTCCTTTGATAGGTGGCATGGCCACCGTTGAGAAGTTGGTGTCTTTGATTGGTATCTCAGCTGAAGAAGCATACGGGATGCTAATACTGAACACAAATTATGTTGACATTTCGGGGCTGCCCGATAAATTTTCCGGTGTTGAGGTGAGCGTTTTTGCGTGGGACGCATTTGCTCTGTGCGCAATTGCCATTTTGTTCACGTTCACGTCCCTGGGTGTGTGCCATCACAGTGTACTGGACCTGGTGAGGCAGTGCCGGAATGGGGGAGACATCGTGCCTTTGATCTTGGGCGAGACGTTCCTTGGCATAGGTCGGATGGAGATCGGCAACCGATACATGTGGGGAGGGAGTCCCGCTATGCTCACTATGTGGTTGAGGGAGCGATTGCAAATGGTGCCCGAGGTGCCAGTGTCTTGTGACCCTTGGTCCTTTTCTCGACGTCCTTTGGTGATAGGGGGCGATCAGGCTGAACTAGAGCTCTAGATGGCTAGACTCCGCACACATCACTTGCAATGGTGGGTTCCTCATTGGAAGCTACAAACTTGTCGGACCGCTCAGGAGGGTCTTTTGGTTGTCAGAGTACCGGGGTTGTCCCAGACTGCTTTCTACGTTCCATCCTTAGTGCTGCGACAGTACGGGCTGGAGCAGGTGCCATTGATGGGTTTGGGTCATGCTGCTACCTTCGAGGTGGGATCTCTTCCGATGGAAGATCCTTTGACGCTATTTCTTCTCACGCGGTTGTGGCAATACACGTCCTTTCCTGCCAGGGTTCTCTTTCACCGGAGAGGGGGCATTGTTCTGTCTACGCAGTATTTAAACTGGTATGAAGAGTGTATGGGGGAGAAACAGATGGTCATTTTGTGGAGAAGGAGTGAGCTGTTGGGCCTTGATTACCCTGATGGCTCGACTTTGAGGAGGGCCAAAGCGGCGGCTAACCCTCAGGATTGTACTGAGGATGACATGGATGATTATGAGGCCAATACTAGTCGGGCGGCTGATTATAGCATGGATATGATGACTCGGAGAGAGGCAGCTCGTGATAGAGCTAGGGAAAGGGCTGCGTTGGCAGCTGCTGGTCTGACGGAGGCGTCGGGAAGGGTCCCAGAGCCAGGTAGAAGGACTACGGGAATATTCCATGTGAAGGTGAAGAATACTCACCGCGGAAAAAAGGGAAGGGGAAGAAGGATAAAGGACTAAGTACGGGAGACTAGGTTGACCTTGCTATCCGGAGTATCCACCCATTGTCATTGCAGACACATTAATTGAATAATGTTTATTGTAGTTTTCCTAGCGTGTAGCGAGTCAATAGTTGACCGTGCTTGAACTCATCAAAGATTGTTTTAATCGTAATGAATTTGTAGGTTAATTTAAAGAGTTTTTCGAAACACAAGCGATTGGTGCTTATTTGTTTTTTTTTTTTTGTTTTTGAGACCGAACCAATGATGGCTGCCTACGTTCCCCTTTTACAATTGGACTAAGGGGCTCAGGTCACCATAGTTCGACACTTTAGGTGATAATTGAGGAAAACAAAGACAAAAGAAGTGTGACCCTGTTTTTTACCTGGATCATTATCGGGAATGTATCCAGTTGGGTATTACTCTTTTAGCACTTTAATTTTACTGAGGGATGGTGTATGGGGAAGGGGAGTTGACTCGTGCTCTTCCTTAAACAAAGTATCTGCGGAACTTGCTTTCGTTCACGGGGTTAACGAAAGGGTTTCCGTCCAAATCTGCTAACTTCATGGCTCCTCCGGAGAAGATTCTTTGTACCACGAACGGGCCTATCCAGGTAGGTTCCCATTTTCCGAGGGGATTGGTCTGCGTAGGAGGCTTTTCCTTTAGCACCAAGTCGCCTTCTCTGATGTCTCGGATCTTGACTTTCTTGTCAAATGCTCGGGCCATTCTGCTTTGGTAGGCACGAGTATGCTCCATCTGTGCTCGTTGAGTAGAGCAAGTTCGTCGTGACGGCTCTAAAGCCATTCGACTTCATTGATCCCGTTTTCTAAGAGGACTCGAAGGGATGGAATTTCCAATTCCACTGGTAACATTGCTTCCATTCTGTATGTAAGTGCGAAAGGAGTCTCCCCTGTGGCGGTTCTGACTGATGTTCTGTATCCCCAGAGCGCTAGATGAGCTTCTCGGGCCAATCCCGACCTCTGACGGTCATCTTTCTGATTATCATTGTGAGAGTCTTGTTTGCTGCCTCTACTGCACCATTAGTCTGTGGTCTGTATAGAGAAGACTTGTGGCGTGTAACTCTGAACTCAGTCAACAGTTGGTCACAATCTCCTTCGAAGTGGGTCCCATTGTCGGATATGATCTCGTTGGGCACTCCGTATCTGCACATGATGTTCTCTTTGATGAACTCGGCCACCTTCTTGGAATTCAGTACTTTGTATGATCTGACTTCTACCCATTTGGTGAAGTAGTCGACTGCGACTAATATGAACTCGTGACCATTGCTCCCTGGCGGAGTGATTTTGTCGATAACGTCGATTCCCCATGTCGCGAAAGGCCATGGTGTAGTCATGCAATAGAGTTTGTGAGGAGGGATGTGATTGAGGTTGGAGAACCGTTGACATTTGTCGCAGCTTCTGACGAACTGGATGCAGTCTGTTTCCATTGATACCCAATAGTATCCCATACGGAGGATGATCTGTGTCAATTCTATGGCGTTCATGTGCAGACCGCAGGTTTCGTTGTGAACTTCGTTCATTAGCTCGCTGGCTTTTTCTTTATTTACACACCGAAGGAGTGGTCCTTAGTGGCGCTTCTTGTACAACATACCCCCCAAAATGACGAAATGGGATGCCAGGCGTTTTAGTGCCATCATGTTTTTGGCTTTGATCCCTTCTTTGTATTTTCCATCTTCATTTGTGAAGGAAGCTTCTCCTTTTTGGAGGTACTGGTAGATTTGATTGTACTAGGGTTCGTCGATCGGTTCATTTTTAACTTCGATCTCACAGCAATAAGCGGGTGTTTCCCGTCTGCCTATTATGAGGGGTTTTACTGATTTCCCTTCGAGAATTTCGACAAGAGATGCTAGGGTAGCCAGGGCGTCTGCAAAGCGGTTCCTGTCTCTTGGCAAATAATGAAAAGAGATGTCCTTGAACTGAGCAATGAGCTCCTCCATGTACGTGTGGTACTTCTGGTGGCCAGAATCTATTGTCTTCCATTTGTTGGATACTTGATTGATGATCAATGCTGAGTCTCCGTATAATTCCAGTTTTGAGATGTTGCGCTCAAGAGCTGCTTCTAGGCCGGCTGCACAGGCTTCGTACTCTGCTGCATTGTTAGTTGTTTCAAAATTCAATTTGATGGCTATGGGAGTGTGCTCGTCTTTGGGATCGACCAGGAGCATTCCGATACCATTTCCCTTCTTGTTGGCTGCCCCATCAAAGAAGAGTTGCCGGTGATTTGCGCAGTCAAGTGAAAAGATCCCGTCATCTGGAAACTGCGGATCAGGACCCTTGGGTTCACTGCTTGGGAAGTCTGCCAGCTGATCTGCCATTACTCTGCCCTTTGTTGATTTTCTGACCATGTACTTGATGTCGAACTCAGCCAGGAAGAATGACCACTTGGCTAGTCTCATTGACAGGGATGGCTTGTCGAAGAGATATCGGACGGGGTCCATCTTGGAGACCAGGAGCACTGAATGTGACTACATGTAGTGTTTCAGTTTCCTGACTACCCATACCAAGGCGGTACAAGTTTTCTCTAATGCTGAGTAGCTGAGTTCACTTCCCTGAAGCTTTCGGCTTACGAAGTAGATTGCATGCTCAACTTTGGAATCTTTCTGTTCTTGTGCCAACATTGCTCCGATTGACGTGTGCATTCTTGTCGGTACGGGAGGAGTGGCTTGTCTTCATGTGGCGGGCACGGGATTGGGGATTTACCAAGTATGTCTTGATTTTCTCGAAAGCATCCGGCACTCGGAGTCCCATTTGACGTCGGCATTCTTCTTCATCAGCTTGAACATTGGCTCGCAGAGAGATGTCAACTGGTTGATGAAGCGGCTGATGTACTGAAGTCTTCCCATAAAACTCTTCACTTCTGTCAGTGTCTGCGGCGGCTTCATGTCCATGATGGCCTTGATTTTCTTGGGATCAGCTTCGATACCTCTTTCTGTAACCATGTACCCCAGTACTTTGCCTCGCTTGACGCCGAAGGTGCGCTTTGCAGGGTTCAATCTCATGGAGTGCTTTCTGAGTCTGATGAAGAACTTTCTCAAATCTATCATGTGCTGCATGTCTGACCCTCTGGAGTGGATGATCATGTCGTCGACATACACTTCGATTTCCTTGTGAATCATGTCATGGAAGAGGGTTGTTGCAGCCCGTTGGTAAGTAGCCCCAACATTCTTCAAACCGAACGGCATGACCGTGTAGCAGTATGTCCCCCACGGAGTGGTGAAAGCAGTCTTGGCTTGATCTTCCTCGGACATTTTTGATCTGATTGTATCCGGCAAACCCGTCAACGAAGGACTTTACTTCGAAATTTGTCGTGGTGTCGACTAGCATGTCGATGTTGGGCAGTGGGAAATCATCTTTAGGGCTGGCCTTGTTGAGATCTCGGAAATCCACATAGCATCTGACCTTCCGTTGGCCTTGGTGACCGTCACGATGTTGGAGATCCAGGTCGGGTACTCAATTACTCTGATGAAGCCGACGCGGAGCATTTTCTCAATTTCTTCTTTCACCTGCAAGGACCACTCTGGCTTGATCTTGCGCAATTTCTGTTTGATAGGCTTGGATTCTGGATCCAGGGGAATTCTGTGCTCCACGATTGAGGGATCGAGTCCTGGCATGTCCTGATATGACCAGGCGAACACGTCAACATACTTTTTGAGGAGATTTATCAGGGCTTCTTTTTCTGCATCGGCGAAGAAACTGCCAACTTGTGTCTCTTTAGGCTCTTGCACTGACCCCAGGTTCACTTTAGTCATAACCTCTTCGGCAGCTTGGGCCCGATTGTCCTCTTGGTCAACTACACGCTTGAAAACTTCTTTAATGTATTGTTCATTCAGTGTGTCTTCTTCTTTATCAAGTGAGTCATTATTAACGTCTTTTAAGTTGTTTGTTAACTTATCAGTTGTTAAAGTGGTAATGAGGGGATACACCAATCCTATTCGCTACCTTTTTTAGGTGCATTTTAATGTAATAAAATTGCATTAGGGGTGTTTTGGTAAATTCCCGGTCCATTCCGAGACTTTCGGGAACTTTTTATAAGTTCCCCGCGAAGGAAGTGCTTTCAAGACATTTTTATGTACAGAAGGACCTACAGGGAATTAATTGCTTTTGACCTTTAAGGAATTATCCAAGAATGTTCCAGAAGCAGTTTTGGCGCCAGAAACAGTTATGGACACATTGTGTCACGCGACACTTCGAATCCACGGAAAGTTGATGCAGGACGTCGTGCTACACTTCTGTTCCATGATCTGCAGCTATAAATAGAGCCCTCTGCCTCTCATTTCAGGATCCCTTTTCCATTCCACAACGTCACTCTGCCAAATTCGCATCAGAACCTCTCTCTCTCTCTCTCTTCCTCCCACACAAAACCCCAACCAGTCCTACCTCAATTCAACTTCCTTCTCATCCAATTCACCCATATACCTTCACGCAACCCATCCCAACTGAAGATCCAAGTTCAGAGGCTTCTCCTGTGCACCAATTCACGAACTGCAGCTGAATCGATGGCCATTGGACCTGACTCGGTGTAGTGGTGGTGGATCTACAAGGGTAACAACTCCCTTCCCCTCTCTCTCAATCCTACTTTGTCCATTCACATAATCTGTTCCTTGGACTTGATAATTGGGCTCCATTTGCCTTCAATTATCAAGTCCCAACTGCAATCTCTCTGTTTAAACTGCTATGTTGGTATTATTGATGTTCATGATGTGATTTGCTTTGAATTTGTTGCTTGTTGATCAAGGGAGTGTGGATCTCCCCATATCCACATCCCCTTGTTCAATCTATTGCTAATTCATGCTATTCTGAATTGTTTTGGTGCCTTATTTGGATCTGTTTTGTTCTCCTTTGGTTCTGATTTCAAAGTTGTAAAGTCTCTGTAGATGGTAAGGTTATGTCACGCGACACAACGGACCTCATCAGTCCTGTGTAGCGCGACATAACTAAGCCTATGCAGAACTATAATTTTAGTTGTAATTCGTATTGTCTAGTCTACTTGTCCCTCAAGATAGAGTGTGGATCTTCCATATCCACATTCATTTGAGGTTATTGTGTGGATCTCAGTTCATCCTGTGCGTAATGATGTAAAACCTCTACAAAGTGTCTTGTAGTGTCACGCGACACAACCGACCCATCAGGTCCTGTGTCACGCGACACAACAAGCCCTCTGCAGCAGGTTCAGTTTCAGTTGTAAGTTTTGTTCTTCCTAGTTGTAAATGGGATGTGGCCTCCCATGGCAAATGGCTTACAAGTTGTAATTCCCCTTGTTGAGCAATAAAGCAAAGCATTAATATGCATTTTATACATATCTTGTCACACACATTTCGCACACACTTTTGAATGTTTTGAATGTTGAACATAGAAAGACTCATCCACGGACGAGGCGTGTTGGGTGAACTCTCGGTTCTTCCCAACACGTAACCTGACCCCCGGACCCATTTTCTCTTTCAAAAGGTTTTCAATGTTTCTTTAAAACGGCGTGGCGACTCCTAAAATTTTATTATTTTTCGGCGAGCGTTCATTCAAGAGGCTTGGCTTCTGCTGTCCCGATCATGGCAATCATGCTGCTTTCGGAGCCCAGGTCAATCAGGTTTGGCACCTCCATGACTTCCTCAAAAAGACTCTGTAGAGCGGGTCCACTGACGGCGTCTTCTATGAATTCTGGTTCCTTCTGCTTTGGAGTTACTGTCTCGAATGTGGCCCCGGAGGCTGACCCGAACAGTATGTTTCCCATGAAGAGTGTCTGAAGCTGCTCTTCTATGTCTGGGATTCCTTTGAATGTGTACTCATGCTGAACTGTGGCGGCAATTGGTCCAGGTAGAGCTGTGATGTCGAGGAACGCTCTTTTATCACCCCTTTTCAAATAAAAAATAATAAAATAAAAAATATAATAAAAAAAAATTCATTTTCGCAAATAAAGGAAGATAGTCATCCGCACACTACATCACATAGATTTAGAACCCTCGGGTGCGATTGACGGCATCGCGGACGGTGATGATATTCGCCTACGCTTGAGCGCCTAATGTCAAACCCATCCCCCTAACGCGTTATAGGTGGCGCCACACTTAAAGCTTTCCCACGGTTGGTTTTTTTTTTTTGATACAACATTTTAATCACACTAAAATGAATTGTTTTTGAAATTTACATTAGCCCTTCATACATTTCCCAAAACCTTGCACCTTGTGGGCATGTTGCCAATGCAACATGGTTTCACGTGAGGACATGTCACTCTCGTGACGTGTTCTAACGAGAGATCATGCCGCATTGTCACCATGCACCGACGAGAGGTCATGCCGGATTATTCTTGGAAATTCTTTGAGAATACCCGTTATGCTGCCCAAATTTCCCCAGAAATTTGGACCACCTCTCCGTCCCATACGGTGCTTAGGTTTTGTTTAGGTATCATTACCTATTATTAATTTCAATGCAAAGCATTTGGTGTAATGTGAATGTTGCGTCTCTAGGTTTCCCCGAAGTATAGGTTGCGTAAATAAAGGCTTATCCTCTCCCAACCTTATTTAGGATTTAAAATACCGACTTTTACTTGAACATTAATAAGATGTTGCGCGAGTCCGTCTCATTTTTCCATTCCTCCCTCTCCCATACCTCCTCAAGGTCCTATATCCTCCGCCTTATAACACGCTCTCTCCTCTCTAGTTAAGGCAAGTAGGGTGCACAATCCGATTCCCGGTGCTCGTTTAGTTCGCGTCTTGAGGCAGTTGCAGTGTCAGCAGAGCTCGCAATCGATTCAATATCAGAGATGTCTAGTGCGGAAAAGGGTATGACTACTCAATTTGAGGGTTCATCTGCCATGGGTCAGCAAGGCATGCACGATCTGTCTATAGAAGAGATGAGGGCTAATTTGGAAGCTGCTCTAGCTAGAGAGAGTGAGGCCCAGTTACTCATTCAAGCCGCTAAAGCTAGAGAAGAGGTAGCACATTCGATGTTGGTGGAAACAATGAGAAGACGTGGTATTGCCGTGATCCGACGTGCCGATGGGACTTATGAGGAGATTACTGATGCCAACGAGTTTGATGTCGAGACCAGGAATGTCTCCCTTCCTCCCTTTGCTCCAACATATCATCAAGTTCCGAGTCTTGGTGTGCAGTCAAACCCTCAGATGAGTTTTGGTTTAGTTGGAGGACCACAACTGATGTTCCATGATCTGACCTCCTCACCAATCCCCAATGCTTCCGTTCCCCTAAGCCGATTTGGGTCCCAGCTTCTGATCAGCCAAGGCTTGTTGTTTCCAGGTTCTCAGTATCAGCATGGTCAGTTTCATGGTCTTCACTTCCAGGGTAGCGCCCAGTATCAACATCAACACCCTCACTCCGGGAATCAGTTCAACCAGGATGGTTTTCTGCAGTTTCCAGCTAGCCAGCCTCAATCTCAGGGATATCCGTCTTATCCTTTGATGGGTTCAACTTTTGGATTTGGCTCATCATCTATGCTACATCCGGGGCCAGCTCCCCACATGCCTGCCGGTGCTTTTCCACAGAATCAGAATTCCCCAACCGGTCAGTTTAATCATTTGCCAGCTCCAGCATCTGGGTCAACTCAGCCGCCTCTCTTCCCATCAGCCAGCTTTGAGCCTTATCCAACTGCCGCTCCCTCTATTCCTCAGCTCCCGGGGATGACCCCAGAGGTGATTGCATTATTAAAACAGATGCAGTAGCAAATTGATAAGCTAATGGAAGGATCAAGTGGACTTAAGGTTGTTGATCCAAGGCAAGTAGAGCCTCTCCCTTATAAGTTCAAGATGCCCAAAATATAGTTTGATGGCTCGGCGTGCCCGAAAACTCATGTGGACACATACGTGATGACTATGGGAGCCATGGGTTATACTCCCGAGTTTATGGCCAAGAACTTTCGTCTCACACTCAAAGGACCTGCGCTGACATGGTTTCTAACCCTTAAGCCAGAAGCTCGAGCTACTTGGAGTCAGACTACTGAGGCCTTTCTCTCGAAAAATACCGTGGGAACCTTGAATGGCGCACAACCAGAGATGATTTGGTCGGTACAATTCAGAAACAGGATGAGTCAATCACCAAGTTCTACAAGAGGTGGAATTCTAAGCTTAATGAGTTGTCCGAGCCAATGCCGCTGCAAGATCAAAAGGACATCTTTCTATCGTGTGTGAAGCCAGTTCTCCGTGAAGCTATCGGAAGTGGTTGGTATCCTGACTTGAGGGAAATGGTAGGCATGGGAGCCCGCAGCGAAAACAGGCTCTTTAACCTTACATCAAACACCAATGTTGGCAATAATGGTGGATTTCAAAACAGAGCGGCAACTCCAGCGGCCCCTAAAGCAAAAGAGATGTCTATCGACAACAGTGTCAATAATCTACAGGAAAGGGACCAGAGAAAGCAGCAGTTTCCACCCCGTAAGTAGTATCAGTTTGATGAACACGTAATGACAACCAAAGAGGCCTTCAACGGATTGGTTCAAAAGGGAATGATCAGGCCACTTGATAACTACAACCCCACCAAACCCAATCCGGACTTGGATCATAGCAAATATTGCCAATATCACCAGTATCCGGGCCACATCACCAATGACTGCGTCCCTTTGAAGAAGGCCATTCAAAGACTTGTTGATGATGGAAAGATTGAGAAGTCTCACCCCAATGTTGCCACCAATCCTCTTCAGTGATATCAGCAGAAGCCCAGAGGCTGTCCCATCCGAAGATGGGGAAGTCAGTCAGTCAATTCCATAGGTTCTAGAGTGTCTTTTATGTGGTCATGAGTCCGTCAAGTCCATGTTATGAATTCTTCAAGTAATAAAAGTCTTTATTTCTCTTCTTGCTAGACTCGAAACATCACTTGCACACCCACGTTACACTCAATTGAAATGGTTTTATTCTAAATGATCACTTTTGCTGCTCAATCACTAATGCATTGAAATGACAAATATTTAAATTAATCGGAGTGAGAAAATCAGCTGATATCCTCCTCAAATTGGGGCTCACCAACTCCCCATCTCGCATCTCCTATGCTCACACATCTTCCATCATACTCACCATCTCGTTGCTCTACGAATTTGCATGAATCCTTCTCAGAGTAAGCTTAAGCAAGCAAATGGAGACTCAATCTCGTTCGGATCATCCGGTAGGGACTGCGGTTGAACCTTTCACCCATAGGAAAGCCATTACCTCACCCTCACTAAACAAATACCCTTTCATTTCAAGATCGGCGTGTTTTGAAACCCCGTTTAGCCATCATTTTTGCTCCATGCTAAGAGAAGTCCAAGCAAGCCCAAGAAGTTAGCTTCGAGAGTCGGCGGTGAGTAAAATATTCAAGCCATGAAGGAAGGACAAAGATAATCCTCAACTCCTCAAGAGGCCTTCCAAGTTATCAAAAGAAGGATTCCAAATCCTCACAATTCAGCAAGAATCCTCAACTTCTCAAGAAGCGTTTCAAAAGAAGGACTTTAGATCCTCACCGTTCAGCAAAAATCCCCGAATTCTCAAGAAGCTCTCCAATACTCAAAAGGAGCCCGAATGCTCGCAAGTTCACAAAGTTCTTAATAGCTTGGATTTTCTCTCACCAATACCTTGACCAATTCCAAGCCATCCTCTTGATTTTAGAGGATATTCCCATTACCATTACCCTTACCTTTGACCTGGCCAAAGCCAAAATCGACCTCTCATTCTTAGAGGCAGCAAAGATGCAATCACAAATATCCTCGCCTTAGAAATCCCAAACACATCCCTGCAAGCCAACCTCTCATCTTTAGAGGTCGAGTCAGCAAAAGACCTAGCCGACCTCTCATCTTAAGAGGTCATGACAATTTTCCAAATCACCCGATGGCCGATCGAAACCCTGAAACCCAGTCGCAGTTTCTACCGGATAGTAGTTTCAGACCATCAATCAAAGATTGTGCAAATTCAATCCATTCATTCGACACTCCATGTGAGCATATTTCATTTCTCCTCCGCAAACACTTGCCGTGGACGTCCCACTGGGGCTTCACATCCGTGTCTCCCATCGACACTCCAAGAGGACATGTTTTTCAATTCTCCAAATCCTCAAAATCCTCAAAGGTCCTCAGATCCTCGAATTCCAACCTTCATTCTCTTCATTCGGGATAAGCCCGAACTACAGCGACCTGAGCTCCTCCCAAGGAGGGGAACATAGGCAACCATAACTGGTCCGGTCGAAATCACAAACAAATCTCAGAAAATCCGGTCTCCTCAAGGGCCGTCCCCATACACCTTCCATCCTTCCGAGTTTGATTCTCGATATCAGTTGGTTTTCTCCTCGAGATTAATCGAAATATTTGTTCATATTAGCTTTGGTGGTTGAGTAACCTGAACATCGATAAAGAGTTTTAAGCAGCTTTGTGATCATCACGAATAAGACGAGTTTTCAAGTGTCTCGACAAGTCTTCTCTTTCTACATCATAGGAAGATAGAGCTAAACACTGTTTCAGTCAACAGGGGCTTCCATACACTTTTCCACACCTTGTGATGCTTATACTCTCCTAAAAGAGTCAAACCCAAAAGCGAGAGTGTCATACACAAATTTGGGATCCATTCTCACCCTCGAAAGATGTGCCCCTGCACGTAAACATTTCCGAGTCTTGTCCAGCGACTGATTGACTGCGGTTTGAAATGATGGGTCGCCTCCTGTAAGTACCCAAATCTGGCTCATGCCTTCCGGTTAATTTCCCCGACAATTCCGGTAAATTTCCCGGTAATTCCCCAGACTTTCCTGGAGTTCCGGAATAATTCTGGAACTGTTCCAAATCATCTAAGGGCTGAAGGGAATGCTTACCAATTAAGAAACACGTTTTTCTTAATTTGGAAAAGGTTCTAGAATTGCCACCTTGCATGATTCTAGAAACATGCTGAGTCACAAGGGATAATGCCGCACGGCTGCATTAGCCAAGGATCTCTGGCCGCACGGCTTCATTGGTCTTATCCAGACTGCCTATAAATAGAGCCCTCCTCTACCCATTTTACATACGAAAAACACACACAATACACTCTATATTCAGTCCCAATACACTCAAATACTGCTGGAAATCCAAGAAGGTTGAAGAAGCAAGCCAAGAAGCCACCTCCCTCCTCCTTGAAGATCCCAAAGTTGGTCCTTCCACCTAGCTCAACCCAAAGAAGAAGAGGCCACCATTGGTAACCTCTCACTCCCTTGCCTTGCATTTTAATTGCTCTATGTGAATTAAATTGCTCATTGCATTCATATATTGTTATTATCTTTGCTTGGGACTTGGTAGTTTTCATTAAAGATCATATCTTTATTATACCCCTTTTCCCCTTTGCATAAATTAGGCATCATTTGTCATTAAAAATGTAATCTTTATACTCGAAAGGTGCATCCTTTGCACCTAAAAATCCCCTTTTTACATAAAAATGTCATCTTTATGCATCCTTTACTCATAAAAATGCAATCTTTATATTAAAAATGCATCCTTTGCACATCAAATCCATTTTCATGCATCCTTTGCATTAAAGGTCATTCCTTCATCATAAAAATGCATCCTTTGCTTTTCAAAATGCAATCTTTATGCATCCTTTGCATATTAAATGCTATTTTCCTCATAAAAATGCATCCTTTGCAATAAAAATCACTTCTTTACATCAAAATGCATCCTTTGCAAATCAAATGCATCCTTTGCAATCTAAAAATGTCATCTTTTCACTAAAAATGTCATTTTTACATGCATTCCCCCATGTTCCCATTATTAACCTTGGAACGGACCGGTGTAAAGATCCTATCTTTACATCGTTTATTCCATTAAAGGTGCCACAATCTCTTTAGAAAGGGATAACCTTGAACCCTATATCTCTGATTATCACTTAAGACGAGCATGAAGCATTCATATAAGCTCGATCGTCTTAAGGTGTAGGATTGATGGGCTAAGGACATTCCTTCCTAAAGAACCTCATTTTTGGGCTATAAAAGAGAGTCCTTCTCTCGATCACGCAAGTCCCGAGGTAAAAAATGCGATGATCACAAGTCCAAGATGAGGACGGGATCAAAATCCCGAATACATAAAATCCAAGATATCCCGAGCGACAACCAATAAATGGTTTGTACGTCCGGAAGACAACTTGGGACATTCCCTCCCCTTTCATTCAAACACATGCACACAAAAAAGCACGCAAGCAAGCAAAATAAACGGAATCTAGGAAGACTTGCTACGGCAAGGCACCTTGGGTGAACGACGATCCGTTCTTCCCAAGGGGTAACTTAACCTCCGAACCCATAAATCCTTTTTTTCAAAGTTTTGAGGAAATCAAAATGGCGTGGCGACTCCGTTTTTCAAATTAAACCGGATGTCTTCAAACTCGCGTGAATCCACAAAATTTGGGCACACATTCACAGTTTGGCGACTCCGCTGGGGACATCCCAAAGGAGAAAAGCTTTCATTTTTAAAATAAACGATACCTGGTATATAGGTGGAAACCACTAACCTTCCTGTATCGCTCCCTAACCCGGGGCTTGGGATAAATGGTGGTTTAACAATCCCACGTACCGGTATCACTTTTCGAAAAAAATAATAAGAAAGCTTTTCCCTTTGAGTGGGTTAGACTCCCATCACAGATTCCGTTTATTTTGCTTGCTTTCTTTGCCTTGCATTGCATCATTTGCATCTTGGGATTTGTGCATACTTTGAACGGGAAAACAACCCAAAAAATAGCAAAGGAGTGGAACCTGGAAAATTGATCCATGCAGTCGTACGGCTCAATCCTCCTTGGATTCTGACCGGACGGCCTCAGTGGCAATTCCACCAGGAAAAATTGAGGTTAATCTGGCAGCCTTGGCAGCTTGGGGCTATTCAGTTCCAAGACTGACTGGGGCTCCCAGAAAATTTACGTGCTTAACTGTTGCATTTTTCCCCGTCCCAAAAATCATTCCTTTAAAACACATTTATGAAAATCTCTGTTTTAACTCAGAAAGGAACATTTTTAGGAGACCGCACACTACGCGCACCTTATATATCATGTACACTTTGCACGCACGTCCTTTTAAACCCGGGGTGGTTGTTCAGATGCAGTCACGGAAAGCCTTACGATGCTCCCGGGCGCGCACGGAATCACCCCAAACTCCCCATGGCAGCCAGTGTCGACCAATGCACAGTCCGTGTCACACGTTTCAAAAAACCGTGACTTTTTGGTTGGTTTTTGGTCTAGTCCGTGTCATATAGCCCAGTTGCATATCCCCGTAAAGGTCAAGCCTTAGCTCATAACGGAAGTCAAGATCTTTCGCTCAAGCGAAACTCTGCCAAAATTCCGACAAGGAAAAATTGGTAGAACCTTGACTCCGACATTGACTTTGACCTTGACCCGCATGGAATGCGTAAGAGTCGAGACCGAGTCTTTGCCAAGAAAAGTCCAAAGTTCTTTCGCTCAAGCGAAGTTCTGCCAAAATTCCAACAAGGAAAAATTGGCAAGATCTTGACCCGGCATTGACTTCGATTTTGACTCACGCACGGCGTATGCAACGAAGTTCAATGTGACACTGTGTCATCCGGCTTTTACCGCCCGACCCATGCCTATTATCTTCTCGGACATTACCGAAAAGTCAAAATGTCAATCGCGCAAGCGAAATTCTGCCAAAATTCTATCAAGGCTGAAAGACGAGACTTTCCCGGTATTGCCTTGACTATAATTCGCATCGCTCGTGCGTTAAAAGTTCCTATGACCCGCTAGACCCGTTAGGAGCGTTCTTCTCTCTCGATCGGTGGGATCCGCGTGCCCTATAGGACCCTCGCCCGGGGCTGTCCACCCTGGGAGGTCGAAATACAGGTGGAATACGAGGGGCTTATAGACGTAGTGATGGAACCCACTGATCCAGGATCTAGAGTAGTTGCGAAAGAGAAGGGCAAATCCCCTTTTCCAACCAAATAGAAATTAATAAAAGATACTGTTTTAAGTAAACTGGAAGATTCCTAATTTGCATATTGCTTGAGCCTTGAGCCTAAACACCTACCCCGAGTCTAAACCTCTCCTATCCCTTTCCCGCAGTGAGAAAGAATTGGGTGAGAACACCGGTACAGCAGTTTGTCGGCACAAAGATCTCAAGTAACCCGTCAAAATCTTCGAGTCTCAGTTTTCCAGTGTCAAAATGGCCAACGTGGTAGCCAACAATGGTAATGACCAAGTAGTCAGAGAGGCCATCCCAGTTCAACCCAAGCCCCATATACGGTATGATGTATGCATCGTGAGGATTATGCGGAATACGAGTATCAAGAATGGATTAATGAGGATGCTCCTTCAAGAAAGAAGAAGAAGAGGAAGTCTACGCAGCAGAAATTAAAGGAAAGGTATGAAGCCGGGGACAAGAGCGTCGGAAATCTAGGGGAGCCTTCAGGCAAGTTTGATTACTACGTCAGTTATGCCAAAGAGCCCGCCAAGGAACCCATCATTCAAAGCACCGTCCAGCCTGATATCCCTATGGACAGTGACCCTCTTGAAGCAGAAAGTGCTGAATTTGTGGCCATCGTGAAATTCAATGAGAAGTTAGCAGACTTAGAAGCAGAATACAGAAAGCCTATTGAATACGTAGCCAGTCAAGGAAGAATTAAGATCCCTTCTGAAGAAGACTTCATCAGCATTATCCAGGCCAACCCTCCTATTGGCTATACTGACAAGGTCGTAGTGTCCAAGATCAGTAAAGAGAAAATGAGTTATCGGCGGTGCATTGATAAGATGAGCCGGAGACTCTTCGCCAATGAGTCCGGTTGTCACAAACGAGCTCGCCGAGAGACTACATCAAGCTACTCTAGCTCCCCTCACCATCTTTCCACGGTACGGCCCGTCAATGATTTCCGGCAAGTTTTTGACGGTTTGAAGTCTCCAACTTTACGAAGAATGCCGACAAGGCCGCTACTCCCTGTGGCAACAGCGGGGAAGGAGTGAGATCCCGGTCCAACCCTTGTCAAACACCCTCGAGTCAATAAGTAGTGTAGGGTCCAGAGTCGGTAGGGTCCGAGTCGGTTGAGTCGGGAATCTTTGAATTCAGTCCCTCCGAGTCATCCGAAGGCCTCACGCCCGAGGATTATCAATATGTAATCGATGTCATCTTTCCTCTTGCTTTGAATGAAATGACAGATCTTTCTCGATTATCCCCTTATTGCCAACTTAACAAATGATAAATTAACTCAAAACTTAATAACAGTTAATAATGAATCATTTGAACAAGATGCAAACACACTAAATGAACAATACATTAAAGAAATCTTTAAGCGGAGTTACGTAAAAGAGGAAAACCGGGCCCAAGTCGCCGAGGAGGTTTTGACAAGTGTGAACTTGGGTACCGTCGAGGAACCTAAAGAGACACAGATTGGAAACTTCTTCCAGGGGGTTGAACGGGATGCGGTTAATCGCTCGGAGAATATATGGACGTCTTTGCATGGTCGTACAAGGATATGTCGGGGCTAGACGGTTCAATAGTGGAGCACGTAATCCCTCTAGCACCCGATGCTAAGCCGAAAGCGTAAATTGAGGAAAATCAAGCCAGAGTGGTCTCTACAGGTCAAAGAAGAAATTGAGAAGCTACTGCGGGTAGGATTCATCAGAGTCATCGAATATCCGACATGGTTGTCCAATATTGTGACCGTCACCAAGGCCAATGGGAAGGTGCGCTGCTGTGTAGATTTTCGGGATCTGAACAAGGCCAGCCCCAAAGATGATTACCCTTTACCAAACATAGACATCCTGGTGGACTCCACTGCCAACTACGACGTCAAATCCTTTGTTGACGGTTTTGCAGGCTACAACCAGATCAAGATGGCCGAAGAAGACCAAGAAAAGACAGCCTTCACCACACCGTAGGGAACTTACTGCTATACAGTAATGCCATTTGGGCTCAAGAATGCCGGGGCTACTTATCAAAGGGCAGCGACCGCGCTTTTTCCATGACATGATCCACAAGGAGATTGAGGTCTACGTAGACGACATGATAATCCACTCCAAAGGCGAGGACGGACAGCACTTTGTTGACCTGCGAAATTTCTTTGAGAGGATGAGACAACATTCCATGAGACTAAACCCTGCTAAATGCACCTTCGGAGTGACAAGGGGAAAAGTGCTTGGGTATATGGTCACAGAGCGAGGTATCGAAGTCGACCCCCGAAAGATCAAAGCCATTATGGACATGAGGCCACCTCAAACCTGCACGAAGTCAAGAGCTTTATGGGTAAACCGCAAGACATCAGCCGTTTCACAATCGCTTGACCACTATGTGCGAGCCCATCTTCAAGCTCATGAAGAAGAATGTAGATACAGAATGGACCGAGGAATGCCAGGATGCCTTTGACCAGATCAAGGCATACTTAGTACATCCTCCAGTACTATGCCCCCCACATAGACAGAAACCTCTTCTGCTCTATCTCACTGTCACTGATACGGCAGTTGGGGCTATGCTTGCTCAGGAGAAAAAGGACTCTCGGGTAGAGAATGCCATTTACTTTGTCAGTCGGAAGCTGCAGGGAAGTGAGCTCAATTACTCCGCATGTGAAAAGACTTGTGCAAGACGAGTGCAGGTAGTCGGCAAGTTGAAGCATTATATGCAAGCCCACCCCGTGAATTTGGTCTCGAAAATGGACCCCATCAAGTACATCTTCGATAAGCCTTCCTCTCGATGCGTCTAGCAAAGTGGTCCTTCTTCTTAGCAGAGTACGACATCGGTTACGTGACCAGAAAGGCCATCAAGGGCCAAGCATTGTCGACCATCCGGCGAACTTCCCAGTAATAAGGACCGTGGGCCCGAACCCCAATTCCCTGCATGAAGGGATCTTCGCAGTCGAGCACGAAACCGATGGCAGCTTTTCTTTGATGGAGCTGCTAACAAAAGAGGAAATGGCGTAGGGATGCTACTGGTCGATCCGAAAGATGAGCATACACCCATAGCCCTCAAGTTGAACTTCCCTGCCGCGAACAATGTCGCCGAGTACGAAGCCTGCATTGCTGGTTTAGAGGCTGCTTTAGAAAGGAATGTAAAGGAGCTCGAAGTTTATGGAGACTCAGCCCTGATTATCAACCAGGTCTCCAACAAATGGAAGACTGTGGACCCTAATCTTCAGCGGTATCATGCCCATATGGAGGAGTTGACTGGACAGTTCAGAGAAGTGACTTTCCACTACTTGCCAAGGGAAAAGAACAGATTCGCAGATGCTCTTGCTACTTTAGCCTCACTGGTAGAGATCCCCGAGGGAAAAGCCATAAAACCCTTCAGAGTGGGTAGAAGAGAAGCCCCAACTTTCTGTTGTGAAGTAGACCTAGGACCCGAGCCTATCAAGGAACCCTGATACAATCAAATTTACCAGTTCCTCAAAGATGGAGAGTTAGCTTTCAAAGATGAAGAAGGTAGACCAAAAGAAGGTGTCAAAGCCAAAAGCTTGCAAGCACTGAAAAGGTTGGCCTCCCATTATGTCATTCTAGGAGGCAACCTGTACAAGAAGCGGTATCAAGGACCACTCCTCTTGTGCGTCACTCAAGAAAGAGCCAAAGAGTTGATGACTGAAGTCCACAATGGTCCTTGCAGTCCTCATATGAATGCTAGAGCCCTGATGCAAGTGATCCTCAGAATGGGTTACTACTGGATTTCTATGGAAACAGACTGTGTCCAGCATGTCCGAGCGTGCGACAAGTGCCAGCGGTTTGCCAACCTCAACCATCTCCCGCCTCATGACCTGTACTGCATGACGACTCCCTGGCCGTTTGCAACTTGGGGTATTGACGTGATAGGGAAGATAGCCCCGACAGGAAGCAATGGGCATGAATTCATGTTAGTGGCAGTCGACTACTTCACCAAGTGGGTAGAGGCCAAGTCCTACAAGGTCCTCACTTCCAAGAAGGTGGCCCAGTTTATCAAAGAGAACATAATGTGTAGATATGGGGTGCCCAATGAGATCATTTCTGATAATGGGTCACACTTTGAAGGGGACTGCAGTAGATTGCTGTCAGAGTTCAGGATCACTCGCCACAAGTCGTCCCCATACAGACCTCAGACTAATGGAGCCGTGGAAGCTGCTAATAAGACGCTCGAATGGATCATCCGGAAGATGGCCACCCATGGTCGTGATTGGCCCGAAAAGCTGTACCTGGCACTCTGGGGCTACAGAACGTCTGTCGAACGGCCCACAGGAGAAACTCCCTTTGCCCTAACTTACGGGATGGAAGCAGTGTTACCAGTGGAGTTGGAAATCCCGTCATTAAGGTTCCTCCTGGAAAACAGTGTCAACGAAGTAGAATGGTTGCGTAGCCGGCATGATGAGATGGCCCTGCTCGACGAAAGAAGGCTTAAAGCCATGGAGCATACCCGAGCCTATCAGAGGAGAATGGCCAGAGCATTTGACAAAAAGGTCAAGGCTAGGGACATCAAAGAAGGTGACTTAGTGCTGAAAGTAAAGCCCCCTACCAGAGACAACCCCCTGGGAAAATGGGAACCCGTTTGGATCGGCCCGTACGTGGTGCAGAAGATACTATCGGGAGGAGCCATAAAACTTGCATACCTGGACGGCAATCCCTTTGTCCACCCAGTCAACGGTGATAAGCTCCGAAGGTACTATGTCTAATAAAAAAAATAAAAAAATATTAGTGCAAAAAGAGTAATGCCCAGCTAGGCTGAAAACCCAAAAAGGGCGGTCTAGGCAAAAAACAGGGCTGCACATAAAAAAAAATATAGAAAAAAGAGTTCACCAGAATGAACTACGAAGACCTGAGCCCCTTAGTCTTTCTTGTAAAAGGGGAACGTAGGCAGCCATTTATGGTTCGGTCTAACTAAACAATAAAAAGGGCGATTAAGTTTCCATGAAATGCGTCCTAAAAAAACCAATAAAGGGCATTCAAGTTTTCATAAAACGGGCCCCAATCAATAAGACAGCTGAAATTTCCACGAAAATGTGTCTTGATAATATTTCTTGTTCATTACAAGTTAAAAATTTCTTGATGAGTTCAAGCACGGTCTACTCTTGACTCTGCTAACCTGCTACAAAGATCTAAAATACAATAAAATGCCTAATAAAACTACTGTGTTTGCAAAATGGCAATAAGGGAATCCTAAGAAAAGATCTGTTAGTCGTCATTCGCCGAGTCTTTTTTGGTTTTCTCCCCTTTACCTCGACCCCGTCGAGTGTTCTTTCTCTTCTTCTCTATAAAGGTCTCCCTCATTCCGACCTCAGGTATCCTCACTGGAGCCTCTATCAAACCCGTATCAATAAGTGCCCTCTCAACCCGAGCACGAGTCCGCACTTCCTCCCTCTGAGCCTCAGTCAAAGGAGCAACCTCAGACAATCTCTTGTATCGAGCCTCCATATCTCTGATCAGGTCACCCGACTGGTTATGGCGACTCGCCTTAGCCTCAGTCTCCCTCAGAGTCCTACTCGAATTGCATTCAGCTCCCAATAAAGCCTGACGTCTCTCCCCTAATATGACCTGAGTCGCTCCCATCTCCCTCTCATACCAATCCAAGTAGACAGTGGTCAAGATGGTACTCTTTCTGCTCCTGAAGATAGCCCTGGGTGGGAAAGCAGCGTATGTCCAAGCCCTCGAGAAGAATGAGAAGCTGGCTGGATCTCTCATAGCTAATGGCACCACCTCCATGGTACGGATGTCATCCCAATCGCCCAACGGCTCCTGTAAGGCCCCGAATTGCCTGGATACCAAGCAGGGTATGTAGAAAGATGACCAGCAGAACCCTGGAACCCTCACTATATAGGACTCCTGAAATATCCTCCTGGTCTGCAACCTCCAGTGAGGTATCCACCAGCGGATGTTCGAAGTGGATAACCTAGCCATCATCGCCTCGGCCTACCCCGATCCGCTGTCGAGGTGCACCTCTCCGAGAAATCACCCAAGGGCACCGAGTTGGCAAAGCCCCCGGCAAAGCCCCGAGCCTCTCCCCGCAGCCCACAAAGTCAATGCATACTGGACTCCTGGACCTCATGAAATGGTCTCCCTAGCCATCTTGTCAATGCCATGCAGGGTCTCCCCAAAACTAGTGGGACAATGTCCTTCCCACCCCGCAATCTTTGACCATGTCTAAGAGACCACCATGACAGATCCCCACGGACTCGCCGGTAAACAGAGAAGAAAATATGCAGAGGATAAAGGCATCCATAGCCACCGTGGTCGCAGCCTATAGCCGGGAGACCCAAACCCGCCCGGGATATCGAAAGGTCAATCCTGTCCGGGCTATCATCATCTCCTCAGCTTCTCCCAGAGAAATCTGCAGAAAAGATGCAAGCTTTGTCGCCACCGGCACGTCTTCGATCAACGGAATCGATATAGCCTCAATTTCTGGACCCCCAATCAAGGCTCGGAAGTCTTCATGCGTTGGGACAATCTCATTGTAAGAAAAGCAGTAAACATGTCTCCGGACGTCCCAAAACTTTGCTGCTGCTCTCAAAAGGTCCCAATCGGGCGGGAGATCCCTCAAATGCCATAAAGACTTGATCTTGAAGGAAGAATCAAGCAACCCCTTGTGAGATTGGAAGTTATATCTCACCCAAGACTGAAGATCGGACAGAAAGCGGTCTCTTTTCCCCCTTTGCAATCTAACGGGCTTCTCCATCGCAAAATGATCAAAGGTGGTGTCTTTAGGTCCAATATGTGCTCTGGGAACATTTGGGACAAGTCTAAGTTGAAAATGAAATGAAATGGCCAAGCCTTGGTTTTATTCTGAAAATAACCAGTCCAGACAGAACTGTGAGCCGCACGGCCTCATTTGCTCAAGAGACCATGCCGCACGACTTCATTTACCTGATGTAAATGTCAAATCTGCAGCAACCAAGTTGCTGCCCAAAGGGAGTTTTCACCCCACTTTTCCAACCAAAACCTGTACAAAAACATGTTCAAAGACCATCCAAGCATTTATACATCATTATATATCATTTTGGCCCAGCTTCAGCCCCGATTCCAAACAAAAAATCGCCCCGAGGCTCAAGTAATATGCAAATTAATAAAAGCATAAATAGGAAAAGCAAATAAAATAGTATTACATTGTTTTCACCCCATCCGCGCCCAAATAAAGCAAAAAATAAACAAAATGTGCATAAAACTTGTTCATTGTCTGTTTTTCTTCCTAAGTCAATTCTAGAGACCTCCTAGGCCTCCCATCCCTCTTCTTCATCGCTGCTCAGCTCATAGACGCTAGCCTCCCTCATCAAGTCCTCCGTGTCACTCACATCTGAAAGGTGGACATTGTCATGCTCGTACTCAGCCAGCTGCTCCAAGATGTCAGCATTGGGTCCCCGTCCCCGAGGCATGGCACTAGAAGAGTACTCCGAAGCCGATGAGGTAGATGCTGTGCCCCCGACATGCCTTCTCTTGCGCCCGGGCTCCTGCACATCCGCCGCCGCCTTTGAAGCGCAGGCCAGCTTCCTCAGAAGGGACCGGCACATGTCTTTCCAGCCCCTATTCTGCCTAACCAATCTGTCGTAAGTGCGAGCTGGAACCTGAGAAAAAGAGAAGAAAATCTCAGAAAATCTCAGAATTGCAAAAAGCAAAGAAAGCTGAAAAAGGGAAAAGACCCTAAAAGTATACTTACAGTGCTGTCCGGCGGCAAGGTATACTGGGGCTCCCTAGCGTCGGGGACAGGTATCCTCAATCTCCTCGGTACTCCGTGGACCACATATGAAAGGTGCGCAGGAGGGATCGGTGGGTCAGAAGGCTCGGCCTCCCCATATCCCTGAGTGATCGCCAGCTTCACTAGCTTCTGTGGCGTCCTCAGTCGCTGCTCCACAAACACAGCATATGGGGTATCCATGTCAAAATACTCCTCTGCGGCCACGCCTGCCTGATATCTAGCAATGTCGTCCTCCGACCAATCCCTGGGCTGTAGCATCCGTGCTGGAGGATCATGGGGAGTAATGGCGTCCAAGGGAGGGACATGGCCATGCTGCCTGGAAAATCGGTCCCCCAGATAGATGACATCACATGTCAGCCCTGTCAACCATCGCCTCTGCCTGGTCACCTCCACGGCCTCTCCTAGCAAAATCTCCGGGTACCTGCCCCACGGGTAGAAGTCCACTCCGTCATGCCCATCCTTGTTGATAATTGGCCTCACCATCTTATAGTCAAAGGTGATCCGGGTCTTCCCGGTGAACTTATCTCTCGCATCTCCCCTCCAGCGGATCATAGCGGGAAATATGGTGACATCGCTCTGTTGGTTCCACGGAAAGAACCTGATCACCTCACAAAACCAGACCTGCATGTTCAAAACATCAAAAGGGTCATTTTTCTCATAAAAGTCTCAAGACAGAAAAGTAAAAGAGAAAGGAAAGCGAGACTACCTCAAGAGCAAAAGAGAAACAATCCATGGAGGCAACCTTATTCCGGCTGTACAGATCCAGGGAGAAGTAGAGCTCTGCCAATCCGGCCTCGCCCCACGAGACCGTCCCAATCCCATCAACATCCTCCAGAGAGTCGAGGAGGCAAGTCATAGCCAGAGTCCCAGAATTTGCAAAGATAGTGACTGACAGCATCAACCACACAAAAGCTCTAGCAAGCTGGTGGGCAGTCACCTCACTAGCGGCAAAGTCCCGTATGCAGTTCTGGACTGCCACCTCGACGTTCCTCGTCTCCATTCCAAGCCCCTTGGGAATCAAATCAAACCCAACCAAAGCTCTAAACTCTTCGACAGTGATATGGTCCCTCCAAGTCACAGGCCTCCCGGTAAACTGTAAGCCCGTGATAGCAGTGAAATCAACCGGAGTCACCGTCAGCTCCCCCCAGCTAAGATGAAAGCTGTGGGTGGTGTCCCACCAGAACTCAGATAGGGCCTAGACCAAGCCCTTGCTCTTTGAGGTAATGTGAATACCTCTGCCGATGGCCTCAATGAACAAATCCAAGCCGGTAGCCCGCACCAGCTGCTTAGGGTTCGCCCCATTCTTCTCAAAATTGGGCATCCTCTCCCATAGCCTGACTGCAATCTCCGAGGGCCCTCTAGACTTGTTCTCCTGTAGACAAGCACAGCAAAGAAGTGTGTCAGTCCTTCATCTCATTTCAAAAGCATGCATATATTCAAAAGTGCACATATTTTCAAAAGAAAATCATTCATAAAATTTTTTCTAGCATCCTATGCATAGAAAACGTGTCTTTCATCATTTGAAACACATCATGTCAAGCACATTGCTTTCCTAAGCACAAAATCACAATTTTCAAAATTATTTGCACATAAGCATTAATTTTTTCTCAAAAAACGGCATGCATGAATCCTTTTCATCATCCAAAATCCCGTTTTCTCATCCATAATCCAAAATCAACCTAGTTTTAGCACATGCGAGGACTTCGTCACATTTTAGACAATTATTTCTCTTACTTTATTTTCGAAAAAAAAAGGTGAGTCATTCTCATTATTTTGTCAAATAAATTGCACATGCATGTTTGTTCATCTTCTTAGCCTCATAGGTTAATCATCAATATCTCTAAATCATCCAAAAATCCTAGGAAAATTCGAGAAAATTCCTAAACTTGGGTCAAGCCCTAAATAAATCAAAATTCAATCAAAATCGACGGAATTGAGCAAACTAAGAATGCTTACCCCAACCGATCGAGGGTTTGTTGATTTATGCTCCCTTCTCCCCGGATATAGCTCTGATGGAGGCGTAAGGAAGTCATACTTCCTCTCCGTCCGAACAAGCTCCTTCCTCCTCCTTCTCGCAACCGCGGAGATGTTCCTCCTAGCTTGCCTCGGCATTGGGTTCCCCTCCGGATCCATTCCAAATCAGTAGAGGCAAAGGGAATTGAAGGAATTTCGAAATTTCTCTCCCTCCTCTCTCTTCCTCGGCAGCGAATGGGCGGCAATAATGCCCAATGCCCGTTCAAACCTATTTTAAATAATCTGGAAAAATCAGACTTCTAGCCGTACGGCTTCTTTTGCCCCCATCTCATGCCGGGCGGCCTCTTTCGCTCTGAACCAGAAATTACCTTTTTGCCCCTGGACTTTTCACTTGGGCATGTAATTCCCGTTATCTTTTAACTAAGATAACGTCGTTTTCAAAAGATATCCTTTATCTTCCAAGCAAATAAGCTTCCTTCCCCAGTCGCCTCCGTTACTTCCGTTATAACGGAATGACGCTAGGTGACAACCTCCGAATTGTCAGAACTTTAAACTTAAGCTACCTCTATCATCGATAGTGAAGTATGCTCAAGTTCTCCAAACTTAAGCTACCTCTATCTCCTCGATAGTGAAGTACGCTCAAGTTCTTCAAACTTAAGCTACCTCTATCTCCTTGATAGTGAAGTACGCTCAAGTTCTTCAAACTTAAGCTACCTCTATCACCGATAGTGAAGTATGCTCAAGTTCTCCAAACTTTAGCTACCTCTATCTCCTCGATAGTGAAGTATGCTCAAGTTCTCCAAACTTTAGCTACCTCTATCACAGATAGTGAAGTACGCTCAAGTTCTCCAAACTTTAGCTGCCTCTATCTCCTCGATAGTGAAGTATGCTCAAGTTCTCTAAACTTTAGCTACCTCTATCTCCCCGATAGTGACGTAAGCTCTAGTTTCCTCAGGTGACAACCTCCATTAATTTTCAATCAGGTGACAACCTCCATTAATTGTCAACACTTCAAGGATCCTAGACATCGTTCCTAACCTATCTAGTGATGCTTGAACTACGATCAAGGCTTGATTCCTCCGGGATACGTAGGTAGCCTTTCATAAAAGGTCCAGCCATCCGACCACTTTGGTCACCCTGTTCCTTCGTCACTTCTCAGTGATAAAATAGCCCCTCATAAAGGTTTTGACATCTGACCACATTGGTCACTTCTAGCATATCCCCAGTAGGATCAATTGCTTGACCTCCTAGGTCATTTTCTCTGCTATTTCCCCATCAAGAGACCAGTTTTCTCTTCTCTATTCCTCAGCGGATCTTTTCAGAACTACGGCCTGGCTTGATTCCCACTCGGGATACGTAGGTAGCCTTCCAGAGGTTCATCCACTCGACCACCTTGGTCACCCAATCCGTCTTGGCATTCGCCAGATCGGATCATTTTCTATCGACAACCCCACTCACCCTGCAAGTGACGTTGCCGAGGGGCTTCTGTAAGTACCCAAATCTGGCTCATGCCTTCCGATTAATTTCCCCGGCAATTCCGGTAAATTTCCCGGTAATTCCCCAGACTTTCCTGGAGTTCCGGAACAATTCCGGAACCGTTCCAAATTATCTAAGGGCTGAAGGGAATGCTTACCAATTAAGAAACACGTTTTTCTTAATTTGGAAAAGGTTCTAGAATTGCCACCTTGCATGATTCTAGAAATATGCTGAGTCACAAGGGATAATGCCGCACGGCTGCATTAGCCAAGGATCTCTGGCCGCACGGCTTCATTGGTCTTATCCAGACTGCCTATAAATAGAGCCCTCCTCTACCCATTTTACATACGAAAAACACACACAATACACTCTATATTCAGTCCCAATACACTCAAATACTGCTGGAAATCCAAGAAGGTTAAAGAAGCAAGCCAAGAAGCCACCTCCCTCCTCCTTGAAGATCCCAAAGTTGGTCCTTCCACCTAGCTCAACCCAAAGAAGAAGAGGCCACCATTGGTAACCTCTCACTCCCTTGCCTTGCATTTTAATTGCTCTATGTGAATTAAATTGCTCATTGCATTCATATATTGTTATTATCTTTGCTTGGGACTTGGTAGTTTTCATTAAAGATCATATCTTTATTATACCCCTTTTCCCCTTTGCATAAATTAGGCATCATTTGTCATTAAAAATGTAATCTTTATACTCAAAGGTGCATCCTTTGCACCTAAAAATCCCCTTTTTACATAAAAATGTCATCTTTATGCATCCTTTACTCATAAAAATGCAATCTTTATATTAAAAATGCATCCTTTGCACATCAAATCCATTTTCATGCATCCTTTGCATTAAAGGTCATTCCTTCATCATAAAAATGCATCCTTTGCTTTTCAAAATGCAATCTTTATGCATCCTTTGCATATTAAATGCTATTTTCCTCATAAAAATGCATCCTTTGCAATAAAAATCACTTCTTTACATCAAAATGCATCCTTTGCAAATCAAATGCATCCTTTGCAATCTAAAAATGTCATCTTTTCACTAAAAATGTCATTTTTACATGCATTCCCCCATGTTCCCATTATTAACCTTGGAACGGACCGGTGTAAAGATCCTATCTTTACATCGTTTATTCCATTAAAGGTGCCACAATCTCTTTAGAAAGGGATAACCTTGAACCCTATATCTCTGATTATCACTTAAGACGAGCATGAAGCATTCATATAAGCTCGATCGTCTTAAGGTGTAGGATTGATGGGCTAAGGACATTCCTTCCTAAAGAACCTCATTTTTGGGCTATAAAAGAGAGTCCTTCTCTCGATCACGCAAGTCCCGAGGTAAAAAATGCGATGATCACAAGTCCAAGATGAGGACGGGATCAAAATCCCGAATACATAAAATCCAAGAAATCCCGAGCGACAACCAATAAATGGTTTGTACGTCCGGAAGACAACTTGGGACATTCCCTCCCCTTTCATTCAAACACATGCACACAAAAAAGCACGCAAGCAAGCAAAATAAACGGAATCTAGGAAGACTTGCTACGGCAAGGCACCTTGGGTGAGCGACGATCCGTTCTTCCCAAGGGGTAACTTAACCTCCGAACCCATAAATCCTTTTTTTCAAAGTTTTGCGGAAATCAAAATGGCGTGGCGACTCCGTTTTTCAAATTAAACCGGATGTCTTCAAACTCACGTGAATCCACAAAATTTGGGCACACATTCACACCTCCTCGGCCACAAGATGATTTTGTCTGTAATAAGGCTGCATTGAACCTCTTCAAGCTGGGGCTTTGCTATGCGGTTCTCTCAGGACCAGATTCCCTCCGGGTTTGCCTTGCATTATCAACTGGGGATTCACCAAGCCGGGATCATTTTCTGCACTTTCTCTGCTTCTTGCCTCCTCAGGTGCACGACACACTTCGTTCTCATCAGCAACAACCAACCTACTGCAACCAGTACTCCAGGGAGCATCCCCGACTTGCCCAGGCTGCACCTTGTCATCCATACATTCCTCAATCATCACTCATACATTTCCCCACCTAATGGGAGAGGGTCCAACCCATACACCATCGCATAAACACTTTCGTTCCATACACAATCCATCATAGCACAACTGCTACATACATATCTGCTTATCAAGCCATGCAAAATCCCCACTTCCTTTCCATCCCCAGCTGAGATGGACTTGTGCAACAAAAGATCAATAAAGCATAATAAAATTCAAGTCAAATAAAATGCAAAGTGCCTAGAGTGTTGTGTTTCCCCCCGCAGGGTACAATAATCATGTGATCGTAATTTGATCGTGAGGACTACTCCTCAAATCACAATTTTGGACAAGTATTCCAAATCCTGCAGGTGGCAGACCCCGCCTTTATCATCTTCATCAGGCCCGTCACCTTCGGACTCATCAGTGTCATCTGAAAGAGCCTTAGCTGCCTCAGCCTCCAAGCAATGCTTGTCAAAAAAATAAAAAGAGAGCTTCAGCTGCCCCAATATCCAAGCAATAATGCTCACCAGCCTCAGCGACATTAAGGCATGTTCCGCACGACGAGTTATCATCCTCATGGACAAAATCATCAAGCAAAAGACCGTCCCGTGAACGGCTATCCAGCAAGCATCGACAAGTGGTATAGGTCCCTCCGGCAGCCACGGTCATCAAGCGGTAGCATGAGACCCTCCGGCAGCTACCTCCCATCAAGCAGTAGCATGAGACCCTCCGACAGCTACAACCTTCCATTAAGCAGTAGCATGAGACCCTCCGGCAGCTATTCCTCGTCATCAAGGTGTAGCCTAAGACCCTCCGGCAGCTACAACTCTCCATCACCAACAACGATTGTAGTCTAAGACCCTCCGGCAGCTACAGGTGAGCACAATACAGATATGAACGCATATCTCTTTCAAGCTTCAGATCATCATCGCGTCATTTTCAAAATCGATTCGAGACACCGTAGGTCTCATAATATTTTCAAAATCGGTTCGAGACACGGTAGGTCTCGCGTCATTTTCAAAATCGGTTCGAGACACCGTAGGTCTCACAACATTTTCAAAATCGGTTCGAGACACCGTAGGTCTCACAATATTTTCAAAATCGGTTTGAGACACCGTAGGTCTCGCGTCATTTTCAAAATCGGTTCGAGACACCGTAGGTCTCGCAACATTTTCAAATCGGTTCGAGACACCGTAGGTATCGCGTTACTTTTAAATCGGTTCGAGGCACCGTAGGTCTCGTGTTACTTCCAAATCGGTTCGAGACGCCGTAGGTCTCACAACATTTTTAAAATCGGTTCGAGACACCGTAGGTCTCACAATATTTTCAAAATCGGTTCGAGACATCGTAGGTCTCACAACATTTTCAAAATCAGTTCGAGACACCGTAGGTCTCACAACATTTTCAAAATCGGTTTGAGACACCGTAGGTCTCGCGTCATTTTCAAAATCGGTTCGAGACACCATAGGTCTCACAACATTTTCAAAATCGATTCGAGACACCGTAGGTCTCGCAACATTTTCAAAATCGGTTTGAGACACCGTAGGTCTCACAACATTTTCAAATTGGTTCGAGACACCATAGGTGTCGCATTATTTTCAAATCGGTTCGAGACACCGTATGTCTCATGTCATTGTCATTTCGGTTCGAGACGCCGTACGCTCTCACTTGTCCCATAACTACAACCGGCTTGATTCCCTCCTAGGGATACGTAGGAATCCTTTCTTCAAAAGGTCCAGCCATCCGATCTCCCAGATCATTGTCCAGCCATCCGCTAGATCCCCAGTCGCTCATTGGGATTGGGTCCTTCTTGTCGACAACCTCACTTCTTCCATAAGTGACGTTGCCGAGGGGCTCTGTGAGTATGCCAATCCAATTCGCTACCTTTTTTAGGTGCATTTTAATGTAATAAAATTGCATTAGGGGCGTTTTGGTAAATTCCCGGTCCATTCCGAGACTTCCAAGTCTTTTTTATAAGTTCCCGGCGAAGGAAGTGCTTTCGAGGCATTTTTATGTACAGAAGGACCTACAGGGAATTAATTGTTTTGGACCTTTAAGGAATTATCCCAGAATGTTCCAGAAGCAGTTTTGGCGCCAGAAACAGTTATGGACACATTGTGTCACGCGACACTTCGAAGCCACGGAAAGTTGATACAGGACGTCGTGCGACACTTGTGTTCCATGATCTGTAGCTATAAATAGAGCCCTCTGCCTCTCATTTCAGGATCCCTTTTCCACTCCACAACGTCACTCTGCCAAATTCGTATCAGAACCTCTCTCTCTCTCTCTTCCTCCCACATAAAACCCCAACCAGTCCTACCTCAATTCAACCTCTTTCTCATCCAATTCACCCATATACCTTCACGCAACCCATCCCAACTGAAGATCCAAGTTCAGAGGCTTCTCCTGTGCACCAATTCACGAACTGCAGCTGAATCGAAGGCCATTGCACCTGACTCAGTGTAGTGGTGGTGGATCTACAAGGGTAACAACTCCTTTCCCCTCTCTCTCAATCCTACTTTGTCAATTCACATAGTCTGTTCCTTGGACTTGATAATTGGGCTCCATCTGCTTTCAATTATCAAGTCCCAACTGCAATCTCTCTGTTTAAACTGCTATGTTGGTATTATTGATGTTCATGATGTGATTTGCTTTGAATTTGTTGCTTGTTGATCAAGGGAGTGTGGATCTCCCCATATCCACATCTCCTTGGTCAATCTATTGCTAATTCGTGCTATTCTGAATTGTTTTGGTGCTTTATTTGGATCTATTTTGTTCTCCTTTGGTTCTGATTTCAAAGTTGTAAAGTCTCTGCAGATGGTAAGGTTATGTCACGCGACACAACGGACCTCATCAGTCCTGTGTAGCGCGACATAACTAAGCCTATGCAGAGACTATAATTTCAGTTGTAATTCGTATTATCTAGTCTACTTGTCCCTCAAGATAGAGTGTGGATCTTACATATCCACATTCATTTGAGGTGATTATGTGGATCTCAGTTCATCCTGTGCGTAATGATGTAAAACCTCTGCAAAGTGTCTTGTAGTGTCACGCGACACAACCGACCCATCAAGTCCTGTGTCACGCGACACAACAAGCCCTCTGCAGCAGGTTCAGTTTCAGTTGTAAGTTTTGTTCTTCCTAGTTGTAAATGGGATGTGGCCTCCCATGGCAAATGGCTTACAAGTTGTAATTCCCCTTGTTGAGCAATAAAGCAAAGCATTAATATGCATTTTATACATATCTTGTCACACACATTTCGCACACACTTTTGAATGTTTTAAATGTTGAACATAGAAAGACTCGTCCACGGACGAGGCGTGTTGGGTGAACTCTCGGTTCTTCCCAACAAGTAACCTGACCCCCTGACCCACTCTTTCAAAAGGTTTTCAATGTTTCCTTTAAAACGGCGTGGCGACTCCTAAAATTTTATTATTTTTCGGCGAGCGTTCATTCAAGAGGCTTGGCTTTTGCTGTCCCGATCATGGCGATCATGCTGCTTTCGGAGCCCAGGTCAATCAGGTTTGACACCTCCATGACTTTCTCAAAAAGACTCTGTAGAGCGGGTCCACTAAGGGCGTCTTCTATGAATTCTGGTTCCTTCTGCTTTGGAGTTACTGTCTCGAATGTGGCCCAGAGGCTGACCCGAATAGTCTGTTTCCCATGAAGAGTGTCTCGAGCTGCTCTTCTATGTCTGGGATTCCTTTGAATGTGTACTCATGCTGAACTGTGGCGGCAATTGGTCCAGGTAGAGTTGTGATGTCGAGGAACGCTCCCCTTATCGGATTAGTCTTGAGTCCTCTGAAACGCTTGAGGTCCCGTGCTAGCTTTTCCATCCTTTCTGTAGTCTCTGTGCTGACTTTTCCTACTTCTTTCTCATTTTCATCAGTTCCACTATCGGTCCCCTCAGTTCTGCTATCGGTTCCGCTGTCGGTTCCCTCAGTTCTGCTGTCGGTTCCCTTGTCGGTCCCCTCAGTTCTGCTGTCGGTTCCCTTGGTGAAGTAATGAGCGAGGTCGAAACTGTAAGGTTAGAGGTTGGGTGTGCCGTTGGAGGTTCCCCTCTTGCGGGCTGCCGCCTTGGTGCGGGCGAGCCTTTTGTTTTCTTTGATATCAGCTGGTGTTGGCACATAACCGAGCCCCTGGACTGTAGTTTGGTCCTTGACTTCGATGACTTGGTGTTGGCCTTGTAACCTTTTGCCGAGCCCCAGTCCTGGGATGAAGTTCATGAGTTTCATCATCTTCATGGCGGGAGGGATTTTGTCCCGAAACAGTGGAGGGTCCACGTTGCATATTTGGATCTTGGAGGTTTCCAAGGTGAATCCAGTCAATGTCATATCGTCACAATGCTTAATCTCTAATATTGGAATGTCGTTGGTGCTGGTCCCCTCGGTGGTGACGCTGTCGCCATATACTGTTGTTAGCTCGTTGCCTTGCATGAATTTGATGCACTGGTGAAGGGTGGATGCCACGCCATTTATTTGATGCAGCCAGGGTCACCCCAGGATGGCTGTGAAAGTGATAGGAATGTCCAACACTTGAAATTCGGTGGGGATCACCCATTTTCCGAACCAAATATTTAGAGTAGCAACCCCGAGAACTATGCGGGAAGTAGATTCATAGGCCTTGACAGTGTGGACTGAAGGCTTCAGATTTGTGGGCTTGATGTCAAGCAGGTCCATCATCTTGGCGGGCAAGACATTCATTCCGGAACCTCCATCTACCAACATGCGTGGAAGGCAGCGCACGTCCAGCTGGACTGTGATATAGAGCGGCTCATTGTGATCAGCCCCACATTTTGGCAGGTCCAAATCTGTGAAGGTGATGATGTTGCCGTAGTGGATGTTGCCGATCATCTGAATTACTTCTTCTGGAGTTGCGTCCATGGGGACCATAGTGCGGGCCAAACTTTCCTCCAGCTTGAGCTTGTGAGGGTATCAAGATGTGAGCAGGGACCAAAGGGAAATGTTCGCCTATGTCTGCTTGAGCTGAGTGAGGATCGGGTCCTCCTTCACGAAACTTATGTCTTCGGGCAGACCGGGTTGCGGTTCTGGCTCTGTTGGCTTTTGGGTGGTAATGCATGGATTTGACCCGATCAGGTCAGGACGCTGACATCAGGCTTGATCCCTTCTGAACAGGTCGCTCTGAGCTGAGCTATAGTCAGAGGAGGATTCCTCGAAGCATAGGACCATATGTCATCTCTCAATTCGTTGACTGTAGAAGCATTCCTGGGGGCTTCGGCAGCTTTTCGGATTCTGTCCCAAGGTACTGGTTTGGGTGCCTCCGCGGGGAGGGAGTCTACGGTTTGCCGCAGCTGTTCGAACGTCAGTGCGTAGTAGTGGTTGCTAGGACTGAGCTGTGGATTGCTGACCCTCAGGGGGAGTTTAGAGAGTTCTTGGTTCAAGCAAACTATCTCCTTGATCTCTTCACGATATACCGCACTTCTTTCCTTCTTGCTGAGCATGCTCAGGGCATTCTGGAGTTGGTTGAGGCGATATTCATGGTTTGCTAATTTTCCTCCACTTTTAGCCCAGATCAGCTCTCTTGCAGTAGAGCCTACGTCGGGAGTTAGCGCATGTGTTTCTTCCCACGTGAGAATGGCCAGTGCTTCCTTGAACTGTATGTGGCAGTCTAGATAAACTTCCATCAGGGAGAGCTTTTTCTTCTACTTTAACTGAGTGGCGGGTAAGCCGGAAGGTGAGTACACGACTTCCCGAATATCTGCCCATGTAACTGGCTGCTGTCCCAGTTGATCGTTTCTGTAAACAAATGCCGTAGTCTGTGGAATCTCCCTAAGTAGTTGCTGGAGATGTATTTCCATCTTTCTTTTCTTTTTGAATAGACCTTCCTCCTTCAGTTGGCCTTTTAGTTTGAGAGCGAAAATGATCCGTCCCCATCCTCCCAGGACCCTTGGGATTCCGGTTTTGTTGACTTCATGACCGGATTGGAAGAGAATGGTTTCATCGTCTTCATCATCGCTTTCACAGAGGATTTGCTTTTCTCGGGGAGATAAGCGCTTGTATCTCTCATGTTGTTCGGCTAGGTATTCCTTGTGCTGTGCCATTCCATCTCCTAGGTCATCAGGACCGTTGACCGCCCTCCTTTGCCAGAGGGGGTTTGATGAGAAAAGACGGTAGTCTATGAAGTTGTCGTGGGCAAAACCTTTGAGGTCGAACTGGTCTAGAGTGGCCTCTAGCTTTCTATCTAAAACTGCTTGTGACGCTTTAAGGGCTTGGTCCCTGTGAGTCTTCTGAGCTTGGTCCTCGTGCCAGAGGTGATTCTCTTGGGCGGAGAGTTCCATGAGGGTTTTCCTTGCGAGAGCTAAACAGTCTCCTTAGGTGCGCGCTGTCTTACTGGTGTCTAGAACTGTAATCACATCCAAATCCCCGAATGGCAGAAACACTTGGATTATATTGATGAAGGAAGTCGAGCTGGGACATTCCATGCGGCCTTCTTTGATCTCGGTCATCAAGAAGTTTGTCCATATCTGTTTGATTGAACCCACGTGGGTATTGAATTCTGCGATGTTGATAGTCTCGTGATCTCGCTGGATCGCCAAGTCTATCAGAGCTAGCAGTTTGCTGGCGGGATGCCTGAATCTGTGGCCGTGACGACTGGGAGCAGGGTCGAATTTGAGCATGTTAATGCTGAGGTGATCATTCCTTTCTTCAGAAGCTTGATCTGTTTTGCGGGGAAGACTCTTACAGATGTTATTGGAGCCCTTATCGTAGGTGACATCATTAGAACTGGTGCCGTCCTCGAAACTGAGCATATGTATGTAGGGATCTTCCTACGGATCCGCTGCGTCTTCGACTCCAGAGAGTCCTGATTCGTTGTCGTCTGACGGCTCAACCCAGATGTAAGGACGTCTCGCGTCCGGCTATGAAGCTGGATCTGCTAGAAAAACATCATGCCCTCCGCTTGTGAAGAGGGGCTCGGCGGGTAATTCCTCGTGTAGGACATCCCAGACGACTGCCATACATTCATCACGAGTGTGGCGATGCTTGTTGACCTTTATCACGAAGATTTCTTCGCCTGGCGGGGCCAGAGAGTTGGCTTGAAGGATGCTGACGAATCTCCAACCGGAGACAGGGGGTTTGTGTGCTCGTATCATTGCGATGCTCAGGGTTTCTTTCCAATCTGCGTCCAAATGTTGGAAACGGCAGTTGAACTTGATGAACCTGACTGCTTCAGGATCTGCCTGTTCGAGGACATTGACATAGTTAGCATCTCCGGACTCTGAGGGATTCTAATGAGATTTGCCCCGATAGTCCCTTGGTCGGCTTGAAGGAGGTAGCCCCGGTGCCTGGCTGCGGGTACGCTTGGCTGTTATCTCGGCTTCGTTCCCTATGAGGAAACTGTCTCCTCTGATGACTTCAAGATCTCCTTGCCAGTTGATGAACTTGACGCACTGATGGAGAGTGGAAGCTATGGCTTTCATGTGGTGTAGCCATGGGCGTCCCAACAGAGCTGTGAATTCGGACGGAATGTCCATCACGTGGAATTTTGCTGGCACCATTCGGGTTTTGAACCAGAGCTCCAGAGTCACCGTCCCCAGGATGGGATGAGACGTGTTGTCGTAGGCTTTGATAGTCCGGGCAGATGGGATCATGTGGCCTTCGTCAATGCATAGGGCTCGCATCATTCTGAGAGGGAGGACGTTGACTGCTGATCCATTGTCTACGAATACCCCTGGGAGAGAGATGGTGTTGAGCTGGAGGGTGATGTACAGAGCTTCGTTGTGCCCTGAGGCATCTCTCGGCAGGTCTTCATCACAGAAGGTGAGCATACTGCCATACATCGGGAATCGTAAATCTGGTCTCTTTCCGGAGAAGGAGAGTCATCAAGCCATCCGTTTCCTATCTTCCTCTTGAGAGGCAAAGCTTTAGGTAATGTCTTGGGATTGTGTCGAGGTAGCTTGTGGCGGTGGCCGCCCTTGGTTAGCACATTGATTGAGTGCGAGTGGCAAGTTGACGTTGACTTTCCTTTGCCGGCCCGTGCTCTGAAGTTGGGCAAATTTAACCTTGGTTGATCCCGCGGGGGATTATGCTTCTGGCTGGCGGTAAGGTTGTCAAGATTTGAGGTATTCCGGTGTCCTGAGGTCTGAACTTTGGCTTCAGCAGGATTTCTCGGCTTTCCCACCCCTGTCTTCTCTAAAGCGGCCTGGCTAGGAGGAAGGGAGGGCTGTCTGGAGTAGAGTACATAGTAATCGAACTTCCCGGATGGCTCTCCGAGCATACCCACGCTGGTGTCTCCAGCTTCATATCTTTCTCTCAGTTTCTGTTGAGAAGACTTCTTCTTCTGCTTTCTGGGAGAATCACCCCTGATCATATCTTGGAACTCGTACTCAAGGCATTCGAAGCAATCAAAAACGTTGTAACTAATGTGAACGTTTGATGCAGACCTGGCTGGAAGAGGCGGAGAAACTGGCTCTGCGGCAATCTTCTTTGGCACCCATTCAATGGAGTTCACACTGTTGTTGTTCAAAAAAGGGTTTTCGACTGTATTAGGTCCACGGGGACGCTCCAATTTTCCTTCCTCTATCAAATTCTGAATTTCGTACCGTAACCCCACGCAATTGTCGGTGGTATGGCCATGATACTGGTGGAAGGCGTAGTACTTGCTTTTATCGGCGTTGACTACGAGATTCTTGGGTTTGTAGTTCTCGACAGGCTTGAGGAGGCCTTCTTTGATTAACCCTTTCAGCATTTGACTCAGCGGCATGTCTAACTTGTCAAAGTGCACGGAAGGCTGCTTCGGGGTGGAGTTGTTGCTTTGGGGGACTGGGTTTCTGTTGCCCGACTGCTGTCCCTGATGAATGTAGTTGACAGACGTATCTTTCCCTTTGTCGGGGGCCAGTGCGGGATTGAATGTAGCAGCTGATCGGTATCTGTATGGCTGTGCTGTAGCCAGTTTTTCCTTGAGATCCTTTTTGAACTTTGAGCCGGCATTGACCATAGCTCGGAGATCTGGGAAGAAGTGATAGCTGATGAGGGTTCTGATGGACGACCTTAAGCAAGACTTGAAGATCCGCATCTGTTCATCCTTGGAGAGTGGCTCCATAATCTCAGAGAGTTTCCAACTCCACCTCTTGTAGAATTCTCCGACGCTTTCATCCCTCTTTTGCTCGGTGGTGATTAAGTCCTCACGACTTGTTTCCCACTCTAGATTGGATCTGTACCGCTCTAGGAAGATATTGTTGATCTGCTCCCAGGTGTGGCGATCTACAGGCTTGTCCCTTAGGAACCATCTTAACGCTGAACTCTTGAGCGTATGCTGGAAGTGATCGGCCATTTGCTGAAGGGTTGCTCCTTTCGCTCTCATGCCGAGAACGTAGGTGTCAACATGCGTCTGTGGACATTCGGTTCCGTCGAATCAGTCCATCTCCGGCATTCTGAACTTGGCAGGGAGAGGCGTGACCATTCCCGGATCTGTGGACCTGAGCATTTCTTGCTTTGAGGTGCTCATGCTGGCTTTCAGGTCTTTCATCTGTTCGACCATCCAGGCTAAGGTCGGGTCCAGTGGTGGACTTTGAGGCTCGGCGTCGGGTGCTACCATATGAGTGGCAGTGATTGGGGGTGTAAGGCTTGATATATGTGGATATATGGGGGCCTTTTCTGGACTGTATCGGGGTTTGTCCCCGGTGTTTTGGGATTCGTGTATAGGCAATGGGTTGAACCTAGGAGGATATTGGAGGATATTGACATCTGTTTGAGATGGTCCAGCGGTGCGCTGGTGGTATTGAGTGATGGGAGTAGTACTGGTTTGGCCATATATGAGAGGGGTGCCTTGAGAGGTAGCCCCATGAAACCCTGGTCGGCTGTTTCCTTGAGTTGAAGGCATCCCGTAAGTTGGTGGGGGAGGAACCTAGTTGAAGGTTTGAGGAGCTGATCGAGGAGGCTCGTCGTCGTCCTCGATTAGGACAAAGGTACCGTCTGGCTGGGGGATAGCTGCTATACCTCGCTCATTTAGAAGCTGTACCACGAAATTCTGCTGATTTTCTTTCTGCCTTTTGTGAACCTCACATGCCCGGATGGCTTCTTCTAATGTCATATATGTAACCGATGGCGGGGTTCCTTGCCCGTCACGATTTCTCGGTGATTCTGATATGTCGGAGAGTCTAGCTAAGGGAACTGAGGGAACCGAAGAACTGTCTGACGCTGCCGTAACTGTGACTCTGGCGAGGCGCTGACCCGAAATTCTGTACCACTTTCTGCTCACTGCAGGGAACGAAAGGCAGGGTTTAGGCTTTGGAAAGGGTATTTGGCTCAGGGTTTCCGGCTAGTGCAATGTGCAGTTACCGATTAATGTTTACTTAAAACGTATTTTCTCAGATTCCTAATCGGTTGGAAAATATCATGTATTCTTTTTCGCAACTAACCTAAGGCTCTAATCAGTGGATCTCGTCACTACGTTTATAAGCCCCTCATTTTTCACCTGTAAATCGTCTTCCCGGGACGGACAATCCCGAGCGAGGGTCCTATAAGGCAAGCGAGTTCCACCGACAAAGGAAAAAATGAACTTAAGGCTAGTTGGTCACGCAAACTTCCAACGTATGTGACACGCGGGCCACGGTCGAAGTCAACGTCCTTAAGTTAAGGCGGGGATCGTGCCAAAATTTCTGCATGACCTCTCCTAACTCGCTTGCGCGAGGGGCCTTAGCTTTTGGCGTTGGCCAAGTTGTGGCTGGCACGGTGCATACGTTGAGGGTTTGGTGACACGGTTTCACATTGAACCTTCGGGTATATTTTTCGGCAGAGCTCCGCGACAAAGTCAAGGCTGAAAAGCTCAAGACTTCGGGTCGAGAGCGACCTTCGGTATCAATCTTTCGAGCTTGACTTGTGAGGGACCCGGCGTAAAAAAACATACACTTGGGCTTTATGACACGTACTAAGCCAAAAACCAACCGGGGTCTTGGATGAAGTGTGACACAAAGAGTGCATGGCTTACACGGGCTAGGATGGGCTGTTTGGGACGACCCCGTGCGTGCTCGAAAGGTGTCTGGAAGACCAATCGAGCTGCAACTAAACGGTCATCCCGGGTTACGGGTCGTAGTGTACAGTGTACCGAGGCAGCAAGTGCACGTGGAGTGCGGTGTATCGAGGCAACAGTACAAGTAGTGTGCGGTCACTAAAATTCTTTTTCTGAGTAAAACAGAGATTTTCAGAATGTGTTTTAAAGAATTGATGCGCAATTCAAAATATAACATGAAAATCAAGTATGAACGGGAATGCACGAACATGTTATGATTTTGAAAGAGACGATAATGCAACACATTTTTTGAAAACCGTTCGAGGTTTTGAACAACACACACACACAAAAACGAGGAAGGGTAAACAAAAATTTGACCCACAGAAGGCTTTTTGAAAACGACGGTAGTTTTGAAAAAGTATCCAACTCCCCAGCGGTGTCGCCAACTGAAATTACCCGGATCGCGCACGGCGAGGCGGTTGTCTTTCGAATGGACTTCCCCTTTTGGGAAAAGAGAGTCGCCACGCCGTTTTGTATTATGAGCCCAAACTTTGAAAATGGCTTTGAAAATCGTGTCGTTTTTATTGGTAGCAAAAACTTAGAAAAAGACTTTGAAAAGGGTGTCGTTTTTATTGGTAGCAAAAACATGACAAAAGGCTTTTTTATTACCAGAGATTGTTAGGATCGGAGGTCACGTTACGTTTCGGGAAGAGTCCGGACAGACTTATGCTGAATTTCAGGGGGTTTTGTGGTATTTTTGAAATTGGGAGGACTTGCTGGCAATTCTGCTTTACCTGAAAAATAGTCCAGACGGACTGTGACAACACCCCAGGGGTATTTTGGTCTTTTCACTCTAAATTTTGATTGATGTTGACCGGAGGGATGTGGCATGCGTGCCACGTGCCCCTGTGACTCACCAGGGCATGGGTTTTCGTGCCATTATTCCCGATTTTGTCCGTTTTTTAAATAACTGTCCGGAAAATGTCCGAAACGCCCCCGAAAAGTGCCGAAAAATGCGTTTTTCAGGAGAAGCTATACTTTTACGTGTGTTGAGTATGCTTTGACGTTGGGATGCACGGGGCAGTCCCGGGTCATCTTGTTGGCTTGAGAACGGGGAGCTTAACGGGTTCCGGTTAACCTGGAGCGGGCCAGTTAACGGATTTCGGTTAACTTTTAACGAATTTTGACGATCCAGATTTGGGTGCTTACAATTTTGTGTTAACCTTAGTACTTTGCATTCATTCCATAGTGTCGATGAACATAGTGAAGCATGCACAATATCATTTCTGCTACCCATAGGTACGATCGGAAGAATTTGTCTGAAATCTCCTCCAAATACCACAAACTTACCACCAGGGCCACGGATAATATCTTTCAAGCTACAATCAAGTGCCTCAAAGAAGTGTTTATGTGCCATTGGAGATTCGTCCCAAATAATAAGCAATGTTTTTTGAAGTAACACTGTCTCATCAGAACCTGGCTTAAGTTTGCTACACATGGAAGTCTCATCAAGCTGTAAAGGTATACCAAATTTAGAATGGACAGTCCTACCTCCGGGAAGTAATAATGAAGAAATATTACTGGATGCAACTGCAACTACAATTTTCCTCTGTATCCGTAATGCAGCACATAATGTCTTCCACATAAACGTCTTTCACGTCCCTCCATAACCATACATGAAGAATACTCCACCATTTCCACTATCGACAGCTGACATGATTTCTTCATATACTCCCTTCTGCTCAGCCGTGAGTTGTTTATACAACATGGCGTGCTCAGCCTTCATCTCTTCTATATCATATGATGTTTCATCTAAAATAAGCCTATTCTATGTATCCTCAATAGCAGAGTCGGTCGGCTTAGGCATATTTGTAAACTTATGCAGGCTACTTCCATTTTGAACCAATATGTTTTCAATTTCTGCTAAAGTAAGATTCTTCTTATGTTCTTCGTTTAGTTTCAATCCTGGCACAATTATGAAAAAATGCAATTAAATATATATCCAAGAGTTAATATAATAATAATTAAAGGAATACAAATTATATATATACGTATACTACATATATAAGATAAAACATATAGGGAGTACGAAATAATATATGTCCTTAAATTAAACGTTAAAACTTGGAACTCAATATATTTGACAAAATGCATTATGATTATATAATATTTCTACATGAAAATTAGTGCGGGAGGAAAGGATGATACTATTACTGTGAGACGGTGGGAGTACGTTCATTTGTAAATATTAAATAACCAATAAATGTGTTCTCCAACCATTAACAAAACTATATTTTGTAAATAAAATTGATAACAAATTAGTGCAATACGGAGGAAGTACAAATTTAAAAAATGTACTACAATCAACTTTATATCTCAAATATTTGACCAAAGCATAAACATGTATGTAATATCCATATTAGATAATTAATGAAGGACGGATGGAGTGGTGAATATTTTCGCCATACGGTCGGAGTACACTATTAAAGTAGAACAAATATCCAGTATATTTTACTTTAATTACGGTTAGAAAAAAAATTAGAATTGTGTTTTATAAGCATTTGTAATTACATTATATATTAGAGAAAATATATAAATATATGTAATATTAAATGAAAACCTATATTAGATTTAAAGATGATAAACTTACCCGGATTATTGTGCAGTTTCCTATAGTTGTATTCCATGTCATCGGAAAGTTCCTCCCAAGTCTTATCCCATACCTCGTGCGGCATAGTCATGGAATTAGACAGTAATAGGACAACAAATAGTCTCCTTAAGGCTACAGACATTTTCCAACCAGCTGCTTCTTTTATTGCATCGACATATTCCTTGTCGTCATCTAACAAACCCAAGGCATAGCAAGCTGATTTAAAGTCCTTACAGACAACATGATCAACGGTTTTCAAATCTTCAAAATTTTTGCAACTGGCTTTATGATTCAACATAATCCTCAAGTAGTACAATTCCCCACAGCCGACCGGCACATGATATATCCTTCCAATTGCAAATTGACTATATTTCCTGCGGCGCCATTCACGTTTATTTTTTACCCACACAAAATACCTCGGGAATTCACAGTATTTCAAATGTCGACCGTCTTCATTATCACGGTTATACTCCATCCACTTAACAAACTGGGATTCTTTAACAGTCTCTGCTTTTTCAAGAACATCTTCAATGTAATCCCCTTCGTGAAAAGGTATAGTCTGGTCACCCTTCATGTGAAAAGCTAACCGTTCAACTGGTGGAGTTCTATAATGCAAATCAAACCCATATATCTTCCAAATCGCCTCACATGCAGATACATATCTACAATCAATGAACCTTTCAACCTCATCCTCTTCTTGTAATCCAAGAGTTATCCTATCGCTACCCTTATTAATCTACTTGAACAAATATTTGATATCCATGCTCTGATTACAATACTTGACATTGATATGTGCTATGTACTTCAAAAGCAGATAGACATTAAACGGAACAGCATACCCATTGTGGAGATTACATTCACCCTTCTCAATAGTTGCCCCGGTGCTCTCCGCCCATACACATGGTAACCATTTTCATCTACAATAGTTCACTCATTAAAAGGCTTGGGAAATTGCTTTGAACACCTATTATTTTGCATACATGGAGATTTCGGATTTGAAGGACCACATGGATCATGCAACATAAAATCACTTAATGCCTCGTACAATTCCAGTTCGGCTTCCTTGTCAAGTATCTCAGCTGAAATAAATTTGTCTACATCTTCAGCAATCTTAGCTTGATCCTGTGGATTGAGAAAAAGAAGAATATGTGCATGAGGAAGACCTCTCTTCTGCCACTCAACCGTGTACACAACTGCGTAGAAACAAAAATAAAATATTTATATCCAAATATACTTAGAATTTATCTAAACACAAAAAACTAATAATATAGAAGTTTAAAAAATATGCGGGAAGATGGAATAAACTATTAATGCGGGACAGAGAGAATATATTATTACTGGGGGACGGAGGAAATATACTATTACTGCAGGTCAGAGGGAATATACTATTATTACGGAGGGAAAAATATTGTTATTAGTGCCAGACATTGTGAGTACATAAATATAAAAAAGTTAATATCAATTAAAAAATAATACTTGAGAATTATATAAAAGTTTTAAATATACGCGAGATTGAATAAACTATTAATGCAGGATATATGAAATATAATATAACTTTGGGACGGCGGGAATATACTAATTCTGCGAAATGGAGGGAATATACTATCATCACCGTCTGGTACTAATATTGCTATTAGTATCCGATGGTGGAAGTATATTCTTATGAAAAAATTAATATCAAAAACAATCTGAGTTGAAGTTTATATAGAAGTTTTAAAAAAAAATTGGGACGATGGAATAAACTATTAATGCGGGACGGAGGGAGTATACTATTACTGCGGGACGGATGGAATATAATATTATTACGGAGGGAATGAATATTGCTATTAGTGATAGACATTGGGAGTATATTACTATGAAAAAGTTAATATCAATAAAAAATCTGACATGAAGATTATATAGTTTGAATGGTGCTAAATACAAAATGCTAATAATATAGAATTAAAAAAATTAGTGCGGGACGAATGGATTAAATTATTATAAAAACTTTAAATATCAAATATAGCTTGTTAAAAACTTTCAAAAATAAATTCGAAATATTTGACACTTACTTGCAGCAGGGCTACCGAACACTTTCCCATCCTTAAAATTGTTGATCATTTCATCAAGTTTCATTTTGAAAACCCTCAATATTATGTCGGGCCTGTCCTCTTGTCTACATCCCTTTTCGTCAACATATCTTTTTATTTCTGGCCACTTAGGGTTACATGTAAAAGTAATAAACAGTGATGGATAACCTATCCATTTACATATTGCAAGGGAGTCCTGATAATTTTGGATGGTCCACCTTTTCCCCCAGTGTACGATGAAGGCAGTATGATTCTTCTCCCCGCATCTGAACCGCTAACTCTGCTGTTGGCTGCAGCTTTTAGTCTCGTGTATGATTCAGCTAGCATTTTAGGCTGGTGGTGACGAATCCAATCAAGCCTCTGTGTATCCATCATAACATAAGAATCAACCATAAACTGCTGGAGCAAACGCCCACTCCTCATAAGCTGGGATCCTTCTTTGATCCTTTCCTGAAGACGGAATGATAGGAATTCTTTCAGTGATAGTGTTGGCCGAGACTTGGTTGGATCATCCCTTGGAATCTCCGTATAAAATCCATCCTCACCATATGGAAACAATAAAGGGTATTGTAGGGGAAGGTAACATGGGTTAAACTCATGAATGTGCTGGAGACTACCATTCTTTTGTTCAACAACTATATCTCTAACATCAGGTGCAAGACCAATGTCATTCTCAATTAAAGCTGCTACCTCATTTGATGTTGGCAAATTATATGTCCTTCCATCCCTATTCCTCTTTCCAATTAGTTGGAGCTTCAAGTTGGTAAATTTCTTCATTGCAATTCTCGCTGCAGCCATCCTGTACATCTGTGCATATGGGTTATTGTCATCAATCATCTCCTTCAAATCAGACACAATTGTTTTATCCAATTTTGAAGGCTTGGTTGGATCTTTGCTGCATACATGAAATAAAAAATGAATTAGTGCGTTATGGACGGAATAATTTTTTTGTAAAGAATATCTAACTATTAATATATTGATATAATATATAGACGCATACCTAAGGGCGTTGATTCTGTTCTCAACTTCATTCTCCATGTCGTAGATATAAAGCTGTGAAAATTGTGGAGGATGACCTTCTTTGGGTTGCATAGTCCCTATCATATGATCATTCTTACCACTCATTGTATATGAATAAGGTCCTTGTCCTTTATTTACCCTTTTATCCGTCTTACCGCTCATTGAACTAAATGAGAACATGGTGTTGTATCCCCGAATATTATCTTTAAAATTCTTGCTCTTTTCGTGTCTTCCCTCTATAAGATCTCGCAAAAGAGCAGGCGGTTCTTTTAATATTAGAATTTTTACTTGACCATTTTTACAGCATAACGAAAATTTCGGTCTTCTATATAGAGGAGAGCTCTTCACCCTCTCATTGAACCAAAAGATAGCACCACAATGTTCACATTCATTTTTCGGGTTCCCCATATCATCATCATAAGCTGCAATGTATAATGAGCGTCTCAAATAAACATAATTTGAACTAATATATGAACTTATCAAACAATATTGAAAGTCATTGAATGAGACATTTTTAACATTTACTCAACATATGTAATTATTTCGTAACAGATGGAGTACTTACAAACTTAGGTTTTCTTCAATTTTTTTTGTCTTCTATTAAATCGTGCTACCTCAGATTTAGACGTCACGTTTATTTCGACACAGCCTACAAACGAATCAAATTAAGACGAATTTTAGCAAAGATTGATAAATTTTGACTTTCGTCTACTAAACAAACATTAACAAACGTTGATAAAATTTAACTTGTGTAAAAAAGCAAATTAAACAGATTCATTATGTAATTCTCACATTGGTCAATAGATCCTGATAATTTGATTCATAATAAATCCAATAAGTTTAATTAATTAATAATTATAAATTAAAATAAATTTTTAGCTTAGTCCTTTAAAAAAGATTCATTTTATAGCTTAGTCCTTTAAAAAGTCAAACCAATAAATCAAGGTTAATTTGAAAAAGTCCCGAAATTTTAGGCTAATGTTGTAGATATAAGTTTTAATTCAAACATAGTGAATTCGGTTAATATTTTCAGATTTTGAATTTTGAAATCAAATTATCCCAAAATTTTAGGCTAATAAAAGGTTAATGTTTATAAGGTACATATTTATACAGTAAATTATCCCGATTTAAGCTCAATCAACATTTGAATTTTGAAATCAAATTTTGAATTTTCAGAAAACGGGAAAGCAATTAGTAAATAAGAAAATGTAACTCTTCAAAATTGGATCGATTAATATTTTATTCAAATGCACATTTTTTGTTTTTAAAATTTTTATTTATAATTCATTTTGAGACAGAAGAAGTAGTACTATAATTATGAATACTTTTTTTTATTTTAAGCAAAATAAAAATTGATCAATTATTTTTATTTTGGGATGAAAGAAATATTAATGTAATGATCTATATACATGCAAGAGTCTTATAAATAGGAATTTAAAAATATAATCAAAGAGTAACGGTCCAAAAATAAATATTTTTTTTAAAAATAATTTATTTATAATTCTCATGGAGATGAAAGTAGTACTATAATGATTCATATAAATTTTAAAAGTTACTAATTGAATTTCAAATGGATGATTGTGATTGGTGGATGATGGAAAGATTGGCCAATGATATTGTGCCACTTTAAATTTTCTAGGAGCTTGAATTTTTTTTGCTATTATATATAGTAGATTCTCTTTTTTTTTTTCTTCTTCATGTAAGTAATTTATTTGGTCAGTTTACATGCATTTTAACTTGATAAGTCTAAGGCTCCGTTTGTTTCGACGTAAAATATTTTTCGGAAAACGTTTTCCGAAAAATGTTTTCCGGAAAATATTTTTCTGTAAAATGTTTTCCTGTAAAATGTTTTACTTAGGAATGGCATAAAATATTTTACGACGTAAAATGTTTTACTTAGAAAAATGTTTTACTTATGATGATTATTATTATTATTATTATTATTATTATTATTATTATTATTATTATTATTATTATTATTATTATTATTATTATTATTATTATTATTATTATTATTATTATTATTATTATTATTATTATTATTATTATTATTATTATATATATTTTTTATTATTATTATTATAATTTTTTTTATTATCTTTTTTTAATTTTTTTAATTATTATTATTATTTTATTATTATTATTTTATTATTTTATTATTATTATTTATTATTTATTATTATTTCATTATTATTATTATTTTATTATTATTATTTATTATTATTATTATTATTATTATTGTTATTATTATTTTTATTATTATTATTATTATTATTATTATTATTTTATTATTATTATTATTATTATTATTATTATTATTATTATTATTATTATTATTATTATTATTATTATTATTATTATTATTATTATTATTATTATTATTATTATTATTATTATTATTATTATTATTAGAATGAGGAAGTAGAATGTTGTACCTTGTGAAATATGTGTTGTACATGAAGGGCACCATTTTTCGAAAAATGTTTTACTTAGGATAAGGTCAGTAAGTCGTTTTACTTAGGAAGGGCGTAAAATGTTTTTCGAAAAACGTTTTCTCTATTTTCCGTAAAACAACCAAACACCGAAAAACGAGTTATTTTACGGAAAATATTTTTCGAAAAACAACCAAATACCGGAAAACGAGTTATTTTACGGAAAACATTTTCCGGAAAACAACCAAACAACGGAAAACGCGTTATTTTACGGAAAATATTTTTCGAAAAATGTTTTACGGTGAAACAAACGGGACCTAATTAACAAGTGTTTTTACGTACACTAGCCATACACGGGGATAACATATTTTTAAAAAAATTTAAACTTATAGAGAAATAAATAATTAAATAAGAACCCAAATACATACCTGGTTTAAAAATATACTATTTTTTAAAAGCATCTATTATTTATTTACCGAAATAAAAATAAATAATAATTATCATTGAATAGTATAAATCGAGATACGAACGTGGGCTTGTCCGGGCAAGGCCCAAGTGGATTGGACCCTAAACATAATCTATCAAGTCTCATATACGAGGAAGGAAATGGACTTCCTCGTACTAAACCATCTCGTCATCTCCTAGGCCGACCAAGGCTTGACAGGCGAAGTAACCAAGGCCCAACGCTGGACCGAGGAAGACCTCCCTCCAAGGCCGAGATGGATCTCCCTTGACGACGAGGAGACCTCCTCGGCTACCAATTAGCATAACGAGTTTCTCGTTTATATCTTATGTCTTCCCCGGCTCATCGTATGCCGGCCAGGCTACGTATGACGAGGAAGGTCATCTCGGCTATCGTGCAGAGTTTACCAATTCTATTCAAATAAGGACATTGGGCAGTTACAATCTTTCTAGGATCGTAACCACCTCCTATACCAATTCAGGTCCAATAATGACTCCTCAACAGATATAATCCTCATAGGATTAATATTTTATCTCTTAGCAATACAATTCAACATGGAAACTACATTGCTGCATCTATAAATACAAGTCATAATTCACATATTTTGGTACGTTATCTCTTTGACCCTAAACTCTGTCAAATTGATTTCTCTCTCTAAACAAATACTTACTCTCATGCCGGAGGGCCTTCGCCGGAGAAGCTCCGGCTTAGTTTACGTGTTTGTTTTCTCTATTTCAGGCTATTCAATCGCCGGAGTACAACCGACCGCTGGATTTGGGCTGATTCGATCTTTTTGGCAGCATCAGTTTGGTTCCATTGCCGGGATCGAGTCGAACACCCATTGAATAGTCTGAAAATCCATTCGCCTGAACCTTTTTTCGACCGGAAAATTCTTATTTTGGTCGGAAAAATTCTCGTTTTCAATCTGTACCGTTTTCGACCGGATTCTGCAGTTTCGCCTAGAAATTTCCTGCGTTTGGAATTTCCATCAATTGAGAAAGTTTGTTTGGCCGGAAATAATTTGGTTTTAAGCCGGAATTACTTGTTTTGCCTGAATTTCGTTGGCCGGAAAGTTGTTCCCTTGGAAATTTTGTTCCCTTGGAAATTTGGGCTGTGTGAAATTCTGTTGGGTCTTTAATTTTCCCAAGAACTCTGTTTGAACCACAATTTTGATAACAATGGAAGACGGTAACACAGTAAGCGTTACTAATGAGGAGCTACGAGCTCAAGTGGACGACATCCCTCTCGCTAACAAGGTGTTCCCTCCTCCACCACCGATTGACGGGATACCCCCCCCCCTCGACATGACTCTCCATTCTCGGAATCAGCCAGCTGCCAAGGTGGATGTTAATAACTCTCCTCGTCGTCGTCCACGAGGAAGGCAAACTACAAGCAAACAGGCGACGAGGAATGCTGAAGCAGGACGAGCTGAGATTTCCACCCAGCCTATTGATCGTCGTACTATCTTACATCAGCAAATGGAGACTTTGCAACGAATCTATGAAACTCAAAATGCTCTGTTGCAATTGGATCCCGAAAACTCAATGGCCGAGTTCATTAGGCCTTCGAGGACGGGAAATTCTCGTGGAAGGGAAACTCAGGGTGATAGATGAGGTAGTCAGAGGAGCCCTCCTCCTGGCCGAGATCCCCCTCACCATGAACTTGCTGTAACTCCTAAGCAAAACCTCCGAGATGATCCTCCTCGTCCTTGGCCAAATAACCACGGAGATGATAAAGTGGTAGATCTGAGAACCCACTTAAATTCGAGGGAGCAGGAGGTTAACTCGACTGACTTACGAGCAAGGCTCAGTCAGGCTAGACGTTCCTCCCCTCCTCGTCGTAATACGTCTCCTCGTCATAATCCTCCTCGGCATAATTCACCTCGTCCCAGAAACCATATAAGGCCGAGGAGCCCGCGTCCTTACAGAATGATCCTGCACCATGAGGGGGATCTGAGAAAAAAAAAAACACCCTCTAGACGAGGAGAGAACTACCGAGATGAGGAGGAACATATCGGGGTGAATGGTCACCCAAAAGAAAGGTCCCAGTGAAGTTCCCACCGAAACTCTCATTTCAGTTCGGAAAACGGGATTGATGCTAGGTAGTTGTTACTCTTAAAAAAGAGAATTGACGATATGGAGATGGGGAGGAAGGACGAGGAAGAAGATGACACTAGTGTAACCTGTCCTTTCTCTCAGAGAATAAATGATGTACCACCAAATCCTGCCTTCAAGGTCCCAAGTTTTGACAAGTATGGAGGAACCACAGACGCACAGGACCATGTGCAAAGTTTTGAATCTACTCATTATCTGTAATGCTTTTGCAAGTACCTTCTCCGGAACAGCCTTGACCTGGTTCCGTGAGCTAAAAAAGGGAAGCATTGACAGCTGGAGAGGCATGAGGAGGATGTTCCTAGATCACTTTGCCACGGCAAGGAGAAGGAAGAAGAGGTTGACTGACCTTGCCAACATCGAGTAAGGAAAGAATGAGACTACACTAAGCTATTATAATAGATTCCGAGCCATGGCGGATCAAGTGGAGGAGAGCCTCACTGATAGGAAGTGATTGTATGTTTCAATTCAGGGTTGAGATCTGGACAGCTCATCTATGAACTCTCAGCCAGAGGACCTAAATCAAAATCCGACCTGTTCAACGTAGCGTACGCCATCGCCATGGCAGAGGAGAAAAGCAAGAAAAGATCTGACAAAACAGAAGCAGAGTCAGATAAAGACAAGAACCACCAGTCTAACGGAAATGGTTACAAAGGGAAGAACAGAACAAGGGGCACTGAAAAAGCTAAAATTTTACCCCTCTCACCAAGCCAATCACAGAAATTACGCAGATGGTGACTCTTCCACCTCCTCGTCCGCTTAATGACAAACCAAAGCTTCCTCGTGACCCTTCTAAATACTGTGACTTTCACAAAGACCATGGTCACTTTACTAAAAATTGCATTGCCCTCAAACGTATGATCTAAAGGTGGGTTGATGAAGGAAAACTTGATCGCTATGTCATGAAAAAATATGGCAAGCAAAAAAGGAAGGAGGACGAGAGTGAAGATGATGATAAGGATGATGACATGGAGCAGAGGCCTCCCAGAGCCAAGTTACATGTGATAAGAGAGGAAGTAGTCTCCACCCGGAAGCTAAGGGACCAAATTCATGAACTGAGCAAGGTCTACCATGTCCCCGCCTGGGTCCACAAGGTAGAAGAGGTCATTAGCTTCTCCCCTAAAGAATTGGCTGGAAGTCACGCAGCCCGCGAGCAGCCCCTGGTGATAAAAGGGAGAATTGACAACTGTGAATCTGAGAGACTCCTCATTGACACGGGGGCCTCTCGAGATATTTTGTACTACTCCACCTTCCAGATGATGGGTTTGAAATATACCATCCTGAAACCTTATCATGGTAGACTAGAAGGGTTTACCAATCACAAAGTCGGTGCCAAGGAAACAGTTGATCTACAGTTGGAAGTTGGCGAACATCCCTTCCGAACTGTGGCCACAATCACTTTCGTAGTCATGGATCTGACTAGTGACTACCATGCTATTCTAGGCATTCCAAGTCAAGCAAAACTTGGATTGGTCGCCTCCCTTCCTCACCAACGAGTCAAATTTCCTACTCGTGCTGGAATTGGATGCGTGAGGGCAACCGCCAATGACTTCTTGGAGCATGTCGTGAAAAGTCGAAAATTATCTCAAAGGGTGGAGATAGATACACCGGAAGATAATATGAAAATCTCTAAGTCCCTGAAAACTACCCACACCAGCTCTAGGATGAGCTTCATTATCGAAGTACTAGAAGAAGATCCCATTGGTCCTGGAAATTGAAGAGGACAATGACATAGTTCCGTCCGTCCCGGAGACATATCCTGTTCTCGTCAGAGGCCAAAACTCGGGAACCCTAACCCTGACTTGAGAATAGTTGACCTGCCCGACGTTGGCGAACTGATGGAAGAAGAAGGCCTTGATGTGAATGATAATGAGGGTAGAAGACTTCGAGAGATAATCATCGAATCTCTAAAGTTCCGAGACGGTCCAGAAATGGAGCCCGTCGATGAATTGGAAGAAGTTATCATAAATCCTGACTATCCCGAGCAAAAAATCAAACTCGGGGGCCAGCTCTCTAGGAGGATATGGAAGAAATCATCACCATCCTGAAAAATAACCTTGATGTTTTTGCCTGGAAAGTCGAGGACATGCGAGGAATCAAGGAAGAAGTAGCCCTGCACCGCTTGGAAGTTGATCCATCTGTTAAAATCATCATGTAGACTAGGAGGATCTTTGCAAATGACAAGGAGGAAGCTATTAAGGAGGAGGTGCAAAAATTACTAAGCACCGGAATCATACAAAAAGTGAAATACCCCATTTGGTTGGTCAACGTGGTAATGGTTAAAAAGTAAAATTGGAAGTGGCGAATGTGCATTGATTTCACCGATCTCAACAAAGCCTGCCCGAAGGACAGTTATCCCATACCCAGAATTGACAAGTTGGTAGACTTCATAGCTGGACACCGAACTCTCAGCTTCCTAGATGCCTATTCGGGCTATCATCCGATAAAAATGGCAGAGGAAGACATTGAGAAGACAGCCTTCCAGACATCTGGAGGCAACTATTGTTACATCATGATGCCCTTTAGGCTGAAAAATGCAGGTGCAACATACCAACGTATGGTCAATGAGGTCTTTGGGTAGAAAATAGACTGTAACATGGAGGCCTACATTGATGACATGGTCATAAAGACCAAGGAAGACAGTCATGCCCCTGACTTGGAAGAAACTATCAACAACCTTCGAGCCAACAACATGAAGCTGAATCTAAGTAACTGTATGTTCAGGGTGACTTCCGGAAAATTCATGGGTTTCATGTTATCACAGAGGGGAATAGAGGCGAACCCTGAAAAAATCAAATCCCTAATTGACATGAAGGAACCTACCAACATCAAGGAGGTTCAAAGATTGAATGGAGGAATAGCGGTTCTTGGAAGGTTCATTGCTAAGTCCGCTGAAAAATCACTGCTTTTCTTCAAGGTCTTGAAGGGGGCCAAGAGCTTCTCCTAGACTCCTGAATGTACAGAAGCATTCCTCCAGTTGAAGGAGTACTTGGGATCCCCTCCCTTGTTAAGCAGTCCGATTACTGGCGAGATGCTTTATGTCTTCCTAGCCGCCACAGACCACGCTATTGCAGCTGTCTTAGCCCGAAATGATGAAGGTACTCAGAAACCAGTCTACTATGTCTCCAAGGCATCGTCAGATGTGGAGAGTAGATATTTCAATGCGGAAAAGGTAGCGTACGCTCTAGTAATTGCATCCAGAAAGCTACGTGCTTACTTTTTTGCCCATCCCATCACTGTATACACCAATGAGCCCTTGAAGAAAATTCTACATAAGTTGGATAGCTCTGGACATCTCCTCAATTGGTCTATCGATCTTACAAAGTTTGATATCACATACTAACCAAGGAAGACTCTCCTAGCTCAGCCTCTGGTTGACTTCATGGTTGAAATTGCCTTCATGGGTGAACATGCCCCCACCTCCCGTAAGCATAACACACCGGAGGAAGAAGGGTCAACCATCGAGATCCCATCCAACTGTTGGGTCCTATACACTGATGATTCAGCTACAAAGGAGAGAAGCGAAGCTGGAATTGTGCTTGCCAGTCCTGAAGGAGAGCACACCATCCAAGACACCATAAGATTTAAGTTCCCTGCCTCTAACAATCAGGCCGAATACGAAGCTCTAATATTTGGCATTGAGTTGGCTTCCTTCTATGGGGCAACCAAACTTGCTACTTTTTGTGACTCCCAACTCGTTGTCAAACAAGTAAAGGGAGAATATAACACGCAAAATCATATACTTACCAAGTATAGGGATCTAGTCCTAGATATGACGAAGAAGCTAGAATTTTTTGAGATCAGTCAAATAGGCAGGGAAGATAACCAAATTGGGGATGTTCTGTCCAAACTAGCGACTATGGATGTAACTGAGTCCAAATCCAATCCATACCTAGTTTTTGCTGAAGAACCCGCATATGAAAGGCTACAAGTAATGCTCCTAGATGGAGAGGAGAGGTGTTGGATAGATGACTACATTGACTACATTGAGAAAAGCCAACTCCCAGAAGATGAGACACAAGCTAAGCTTATCAAGAAAAGATCACCAAGGTTCGTTGTAATGAACGAATTCCTCTACAGACAATCCTTCACTAAGCCCCTGCTGAGGTGTGTCTATCCTAAGGAAATTGAGAATCTCTTGGCCGAAGTCCATGAAGGCGTTTGTGGCGGACACCCGGGGGCCAGAACCTTAGCTGACAAAATCATCCTACTAGGTTACTATTGGCCAAACCTGAGGGAGGACGTGCAAGCCTACGTGAAAAAATGTGACAAGTGCCAGAGGTACTCTGACATTCCTAGACTCCCAGCAGTTGAGCAAACTCTTGTAATACCTATATGGCCATTTGATATGTGGGGGATCGACATCATCGGACCCTTCCCTCCCGCCCGAGGCAATTGCAAGTATGTGATCGTAGCAGTCGACTACTTCTCAAAATGGATCGAAGAGAAGGCCTTGGCCAAGATAACAGAAGAAAACGTAATCAACTTCTTTCATGACCACATCTGGTGTCGCTTTGGGGTCCCACATACCATCATTTCAGATCATGGTCTCCAATTCTCTACAGCATTTACAGCTGAGTTGAGCAGAGTCGAAGTGCGTCACATCAAGTCATCTATAAGCATACCACAAGGCAACGGACAAGCGGAGGCAGCCAACAAGTTGGTCCTTACAGCCCTTACTAAGAACCTGGAAGGAAGTGATGGTAGATGGTTGGACGAACTTCCCTTAGCCTTATGGGCCGTTCGTACAACCACCCAGGGCCAACCGGGGAAACCCCATTCGCATTAACCTTCGGTTCTGAGGCTTTGGCACAGGCTGAAATGGCTATCCCCACTTGTAAGTGCTCCAATTTGAGCTTGTTAGTATTTTCGTTAGAAAATTAACGAAAGTTATAACATTTCTAACATTTCCTAACAATCCTAACTTTTCTAACAAAGTGAGGGCAAAATAGGCATTGCTATTTAAAGATAAACCTTCAAAGGAATCTTAAAAAAGCAAAAGAAATGAAAAAAACCCGAAACAGCAAGTTGAAAAACATTTTCTGCTGGTATTTTTGAATTTTATTCCTTATGTCCAAAGCCTGGAGCAGCATTTAATGAACAGTGCACGCCACCGATCCTATCCGCGCGGATGACTTTGTATTTTTCAGAGGGCTATAAATTGAGCCCTCCAGTCACAAAAAATAAGGAGGAACAAGAACACAATTCACAGCATTTGGCGAAAATACTTGAGAAAACAGTGAGAATTCTATAAGAATTGTCACCTTTTTCTCTTGAATCTTCCCAACTTTCACTCACTCAAATCAAACCCAAACACTCTTGCATCCAAGCCTTCAAACACAAAACACAAAGAAGATAGGTATAACCTCCCTCTTCTTACCCTAAATCTCTCATCCATGCATGCATTTTCAAGCTACAAAATGTAGTTCATTCATCTTCTTGTCTTAGATCCAAGAAGATCACCATGGAAGTTCATCTCCATGGATGATCTTCTACAAGGATCAACATTTTGTTCAAAGTATTCTTACTTTCTTGCAAAGAAAACACATTTTCAAAACCCTAAAAACCATTTTCAAGCACCAAATCTTGATTTCAAAGGATAAAATTCCCCTTCCCAAGCAAATGAAATGTTTAGTCCTAATGTACCCCAAGGATGGTTTGGTATAGTTGATTCACCACTAAAATTTCAAGTGATCACTAACCAAAACCTAGGGAAATGGGGACAATCATGGATGCAAAACCCCCCTTAAAATCATATTTTCTTTCTTGAGAAGTTGCTGTCCAGTAGCAATTTTCCAAGACCCCAGTCCATTGTCTTAATTTTTGGACACAGATAAACTTGGAATTTGGCGTTGACTACAAAACACTTTTTGTAGCCAACATCCAGAGATTTCCAGAAATAATTTTACTTTATTTTTTGGGTGAGTAAAACTCCTCTTTTCAAATTTTCTTTTAGAGGCCAGTTCATCAGCTTCTGGGAATCCAGATCTCATATCTGAGATTTACAGAAGGTTTTGACACCTCAAATCTTCTCCAAAATGAAAAATTCCTTTGCACAAATCTTATTTAAGGTGTCTGGAACAACTTTCATTCTCTGAGTTTATCCAGATTATGAAGTTTTAAGGCCCTTGAATCCATTTCAAAATCAAAGGTCCACTGCCTTTTTCATTCTGGCAGAAGTGACTCTCAACTTCAAAAGGTCTTTTGAGTACCAAATCTCAATCCAAAAATCTTTCAAAAAATCATGGGATCAGTTTAAAGTCTTAAAAAGACATCCCAATTTTTACTTTTCTGAGTTTCAAATTATTTTGGCCAAAACACACACACACACACACAAATGATTTTCAGCTTGGAAGACTCGTTTTACGAGGCATTCCGGGTGCACACTAACGTCCTTCCCGGCGTGTAACGTGACCTCCGAACTCGAATCTCTTGATTCCGGGCATTTTTCAAAGTTTTGGCCCTTAAAACAAAAATGGCGTGGCGACTCCGTTTTCCGGTTTTATTTGGTTTTCAAAGAAACGAAAAATCGAATTTTCCCGCGAATGGCACATCATCACACCACAGTAAGAAATTCCAACTACGATGAGCAAGTCAATAAGGTCAGTAGGTTCCTAGACCTAGACCTAGTGGATGAAAAAAGACTAATTGCTCAGTTGAGAATGGTGAATTACAAGCAGAGGACCAAGGCGTACCATGACAAAAGGGTCAACAGAAGAGTATTCCAAGTGGGCGATTGGGTACTTAGAAAAATTGAAGTTACTGGCAGGAAGGCTGAACAAATCAAGCTCTCCCCAAATTGGGAAGGTCCCTACATCATTACTCAAGTCATTCGAGAAGGAACTTATAGATTAAAAACGAAGGATGGGAAAGAGCTCAAGTATCCGTGGCATTCTGACAGCCTCCGGAAATATTATCATTAGCTGTAGTATTTCTTTTTGTAATAGATTAGTCGTTTATTAGTCTTTTACTTTTTAGCAAGGTAGGATTGCAGTTTGATGTAATCGAGTTCAGTTTATGAAATTTACTTCTTCAACATGCAAGTCAACTACCAAAGCAACACTAGAAGACGAGGAGCCCCACCTCGACCTTCAAAAGGATAAGCCAAATGTCTAGCCTACCTCGGCCTAAACGACTAACTGGCAAACATCTACAACCTATGCACGAGTCACCTTCCTCGGCATAAGGAGATGAAAAAGAAGGGCAAGCCTCATGTCTTTCCGAGGAATCACCTCGGCCTAACGACTACAGGCAAAACCATCCTAGACCTATGTACGAGTCATCTTCCTCGGCATAAGGAGATGAAAAAGAAGAAAACATCCAACAGTCAAGATCGAGGAACTACTCCTCGGCCTAATGACTTAAGGCAAAATTGCCAAACATCTAATACCGATCTATCCTTCTCGTATTAGATAAAGAGGGAAGTACGAGGAACCCTTCTTCGGCTTCCCCAAAAGCGGGCTTGTACTTGTGCAAAAACCACAAACAGTTCATATATCACAGCATAAAGTCAAAGACGACGTAAAATTGAAGAAAACAGTTCTCATTAATATTCAAAAGGAGAGGTACAAGGAGACATATTCTATTACATCAAAATAGAAAAAAAAATCCTAAGTACGATCAGCATCAAAAGCCTCCTCGAATAGGGCCTCCGTTTTGGCGTCGGTGGTAGGAAGGGTGACTTGCTCAATTTAAGTGTCAATTCGAGTTTCCTCATTGGCTGGCTCCTCGGAATTGGTCCCATCAACTTCCACATCCATCTCGTCCTCGATATGTTTAATTAAGGTGTTAAGATTGTTAGGATCAACGGACGGAGGAACCCAAGCTTCTCGGCCTGCCCGAGCATCCAGCTCGGCTATCACCTCTGAATTATACTCAGAATAAGGAACGAGGTAGTGAAGAGACCGAGCTGCTTCATCGTACCCTTCCTAGCATATAAGCCGAGCAATTGAGGCCAGATCCAGGCCATGTGAGGTATCCACCATAAGACACCGGGCCAAATGTAGATAACCATCCATGAACATGGTGGCAGTTTTATCATTAACAACATCTGTGAAGGCTGAGCTGTCCTTAAACCTGGCTACGACATCCTCTTCTTTCGAAGGAATAGTTGCCTCAAGCTCCAGCCGTGCAACCTCTACCTCCTCAGCCTTCTTCAAAGTCTCAGCCTGGAGCCTTTCCAGCTCGGCTATCTTGGCGTCCTTAAGCCGAAGGGCTTTCTCGGCTTGCACTTTAGCCTCCTCGGCCATCTTTGCCTCCTCCTCGGCCTTTACCTTGGCCATCCGCTCTGCCTCCAACTCCTCTTCATTTGCCTTCAACGAGCTAGCAGCTGCTGTGACGTCGGCCTCCCTCTGACCGATCCTTGCCTTAAGCTTGGCAACTTGCTCATCCACGGCCTTATTGTGTATGGTCTCTTAGGAAACCAAGGTGTCAAACTGCAATATAAAAGCAACCACATCAGCAATAATACCAAGTACAAAGTACGAGAAATAAAGGACGAGATAACAACCTCGGACATCATCAGGCCCTTCCTGGTGGCCATATGTTCATTACTATGCTTGGCCTTTATTAAATTCTCAAGAAGCTCCTCATCCATGGCCCTGTGGACGATAGCTCAGCCCAGTCTGACCTGAGGACCCTCCCTGGCTAGCACATCCAGGCCTCTGAGGGGTGTTGGTTGGGAGATGAGTTGCCGAGCTAGCTGCTCGGCCTCTGGATAAGTCTTTACTGTTCGAGGGGTGAGTGATTGGGATGAGGAAGAAGCAGCAGCCTTCTTCAAAGGAGGTTCCCCTCCAGTAACACCAGAATGTGGCCTCTTCTAGCCCGAGGACCTATGGACGAGGTCCATCTCCTCGGCAGCCGGTGGACCAGTTTGCCTCTCGGCTTCAACAGTTAGAATTTGGGGCTATGCCCCTTGGTCATTTGTTTTTCCTGGCTTCCTGAGGCCACCTCGACATCAACCTCTCCGACCGGTTTGACGGGGACGGCGGCTGCCTCCTTAGTAGACAGGATGAGTTGACGACGTACGGCATCATCCTTCCTCTGATCAACAACCAAGGTCTTGGCTGCCCGTCTTTTGGCCCTTATCAACTACTTGGGATCAAAATTTCTTGACGCCATCTCAGCTTCCTACTCAGCGGTCAGATCTGCATATACGAGGAGGAAACAGTTAGATTACGACATGATAAACAACAAGAAAATTTTACAAGTGTCTTAGTACGAGGAAGGATGAATCATTAGAGCCTACGACGTTCTCTTCTCTCAGACATTGATCCACGGGATCAAGCTTGCAATGGTCACAGCCAGAATGGAAGACCAAGCAGGGATGGTCCCTCCAGTTATTAAATCTTCTCCCCTATTGACGGAGATGAGGGGCTCCAGACCATCCCTAGGACCTGGTATTATCCCGGCCTGGACATAATATCGATCGTCCGTTTCCAACACCGACCAATCACGGAGTCCTACCTCGGCAAATTCCATTAGCCGAGTTATCAAAGCATTAGACCATTCAGCCCTCAATACTTCTTTGGGCACGGAAGGTTGACGAGAAGGAGAAGCGAACTCCCAGCCTTGTCGGCTCTTCACTCTAATGACGTGGTTGTCCCAGCCAGACACCTTGCTCGACATGGGAAGGATAATCTTGGGTTTTAGGAGTCACTTCTTATCACAATGAGCTTAGTCTCCTTGATATAACTTACGGAGAAGAAGCGGTGGAAAGCAGATTGGGTAGGCTCAAACCCCAAGCTATGGCATAAGACTATAAAGCCTACGAGGACCCTAACACCGTTGGCTCCTTGCATGGCCGGGACAGCCTGCATATCTCCTAATAATTCATTTATAAAAGGATCTAATGGAAGACGAAGTCCCTGCTGGAATTGCTTGAAGTAAAAGTGGACATGGTTCAGGCTGTAATAAAATAGGTGCCTCTCTTCCTCGTCCTCAAAAGTTGGATGACCGAGGTAACTTAGCTTATACTCCTCCCTCGGTACCCCATACTTAGAGTATAAAACCTCCAGTATTGGCTCTCCGACCTTAACTGGTTTAGGTCTCGGAGTGTAAGCCCTACCTCGGCCTCGGCCAGATCCCCCTCGGCCCTCAGTTTGCTTTCCCTCAACAAAAGTGTCTACTATATTGGCCGACGTGCTGGCTTCACTTCCTCTTCCCGTCATATCTGCATAAAACTAAGGAAAACAATTCAACAAAATCTTCCAAGGCATCAAGACGGGGAAGAGGAAGATCACCCCTCCTCGTCATTTATAATAAGGCCGAGGAGGGAGCCTTACCTAGCAGGGGAGGACGGTCAAGATGGTCCGACGTCAGATAAAAAAATTGATATGGTCAATCATCTCGGCCCAGCTTTGGAATATTACAATACTTGGGGACATCGAATCAACCCGGTCAATTCTCATCTTGTTTGGATAATGGATGACTTCCCTCGGACATCCATACCTCGTCAACATCTCCCCTATTTCCAGCAAGTTCACCAACAACCATGGCCCCCTGTCCCTTCGGTAAACCCTAAGGTTTCCCTTGTGGTAGCCATGAATTTCACGAGGGTCATGTTCCCAAGAACGAGCCATTGCTAAAATGGGACAAAGGGGCAGAAAGGGTTCAAGAAATTGTTCAAGTACAGAAACTCAAGGAAAGCTTCAAAAGAACAACAATGACGGTTTCGCAAAGTTTCTCAAAATCAAATTCAACAAAACCCTTGAAACACAAATTAAATGCAGAAATCAGTAAAGGAAAGAAATTATACCTGTTTCTGGTGAAGATGGATGAAAACGAACAAGCAAATCAAAGGATTGTGGAATTCTGGGCACTCGAAATCAAGAACACGAAGAACAAATTTGAATCTCACTAACTCGCTCTCAAATGCCAAGGGTGATAAAAGGTTGAAAAGGAAAGAGGGTTTTGTTTTTATACCCTCACAAACGGGTTAGATCCAAGTCAAGATGGGTCAAAACGGGTATGGCGTCGTCCTTGCCCCCAACATTAAATGGGTTAGTGGGTTCCCAAGACGTGTCAAGACATCGTGGACCACACCCATCATGGCACTAGTAACCGGCAGATAATGAAACAACACGGATATTGAAGCGACACTTGCCACGTGACGCCTGTTCGTATTCTCGCAAACCGAGGACAAGATCACTTTCTCCTCGGCATAGCCAAGCTAGAAAGTCGGGGGCCACTGAACAGTATAAACCGAGATACGAACGTGGGATTGTCCGGGTAAGGCCCAAGTAGATTGGGCCCTAAACATAATCCATCAAGTCTTATATACAAGGAAGGAAATGGGCTTCCTCGTACTAAGCCATCTCGTCATCTCCTAGGCCGACCAAGGCTTGACAGGCAAAGTAACCAAGGCCCAACGCTGGACCGAGGAAGACCTCCCTCCAAGGCCGAGATGGATCTCCCTTGACGAAGAGGAGGCCTCCTCGACTACCAATCAGCATGACGGGTTTCTCGTTTATATCTTATGTCTTCCCCGGCTCATCGAATGCCGGCCATGCTACGTATGACGAGGAAGGTCATCTCGGCTATCGTGCAGAGTTTACCAATCCTATTCAAATAAGGACATTAGGGAGTTACAATCTTTCTAGGAACGTAACCACCTCCTATACCAATTCAGGTCCAACAAGGACTCCTCAACAGATATAATCCTCATATGATTAATATCTTATCTCTTAGCAATACAATTCAACATGAAAACTACATTGCTGCATCTATAAATACAAGCCATAATTCACATATTTTGGTACGTTATCTCTTTGACCCTAAACTCTGTCAAATTGATTTCTCTCTCTAAACAAATACTTACTCTCACGCCGGAGGGCCTTCGCCGGAGAAGTCCCGGCTTAGTTTACGTGTTTATTATTTCTGTTTCAGGCTATTCAATCGCCGAAATACAACCGACCGCTGAATTTGGGCTGATTCGATCTTTTTGGCAGCATCAATCATAAATAATTTCAATTTTTTTATCAAAAACAACATGAAAAGGTGAGGGTAGAGTAAATTTGTATTGTAAGTAAAAAGGATTATACTCATACCTTAAAAATGAGAAATCTAGAGAGAAAAAAGGGGAACAGTGAAGTGTTGATGAGGGATAGGATCATGGGAAAGAGATACTCCCTCCTTCCCAACATAAGGTGTCCAATTTTTGTCTTGCACACAAATTAATAAAATGGGTGAAAAGAAAAAATATTGTGAGTATAATTTGAAAATAGGAAAGAGAATGAGTGGAGGAAATAGTAAATTTGAAAAGTGTTGTGAGTGTAATAGTGAATTAGGAGAGAGAATGAGTGGAGAAAATAGTAAAATTTTTTTGCCAAAAAGGGAAAGTGAAAGCTTTTAACAGGACACCCAAAATAACAAAATGGAAAGCTTCTACTGGGGCGGAGGGAGTATACGGGTAAATTGGGTGAATTGTTATATATACGTAGTGCTCTATTCTTGGTAGCGATTTATTTATGAATTTAATGCAATTGAAAATGATTATTTCTAAAATATCAAAATGAATAGAGTTGGTCTTACAAAAAAAAAACTTTTTTTTCTAAGATTAGAAAAAATGTGTTTTACACTGGCACTTAATAACACTAACGTTGGCACTTTTTTACACTGGCACCTTGTTACACTAACACTGACACTTTTATACACTGACACTTAATATACATGCACTGATACTTTTTTACACTGGCACTTTGTTACACTAACACTGGCACTTTGTTACACTAACACCGACACTTTTTACACTGACACTTAATATACATGCACTGACACTTTTTTACACTGGCACTTTGTTACACTAACACTGGCACTTAATATACATGCACTGACACTTTTTTACACTGACACTTTGTTACACTAACACTGGCACTTTTTTTGCACTGACACTTTGTTAAACTAACACTGACACTCGTTTACACTGGCACTTTGTTACACTAATACTGGCATAGCGGGGAAAACAAAACACGTTTTTTTCTAAGCTTAGAAAAAATGCGTTTTTTGTGAGATTTTGGCAAATGAATATTAAAATATAATACTTCTTCTATATTTAATTAAAGACACATTAAATTTTGATTTTTTTTTAAACCGGATGATATAGATATAAATTATAAAATATTTTCAGCAATAAATGTATTACTTTTTTTAAAGAATAAATGTATTGCTTCAAGTATATTAATTCAAAATTATGAAATATCTCAAATGTGATATTCCTGTGATGAAAGGGAAATGAGTGATTTTGACAATTTAACTATCCATCTAATTAATTTAAAAAAAAAAACACATCTAATTACTACCCCTCTTGTTACTTTTTCAAAATTAAAAACTAATCATTTTACTAATCTTTTAACTTTCTAACATAATTTGTTTTCTCTCAACACAAACATAATTTCTTTTAAAATCTTAATTATATATTAATAATTATTTAAATATATTTTTATAAATTAATATATTAATATTAAAAACTAAGTTAGAAAGTACATACAATGTTCATACCATTCTGTCTTTATATTATAAATGGAGCATGAGTGAAATTTAGAGAATTTAGCTAATTGTACAATTTTCTTTTCTTCTTAAAAAATCAATCAAATTATATATTCGTCCACTATATAAAAATTTCAATAATGATAAAATGCTTTAATAAATTTATCCCAAGTTTCGTTTGAAGAAATATCAAAAGTATTTTAATCTATAATACAATATAGAGAGGATTTAACTGCCTCTTATGTTGGGATAAGTGGTGGCTAGGATTTAATTCAGGCATATTGATCCAAGGGCTGAAATTTGTTTTTCTTATCACATGATCTCTTCTCTCCCTCCTCCTCTGTCAACAACGGTTTCTCCAAGTCCTACTCTTTTTCCTCTCTTCCCGTAACAGTTACTTCTCCTTTGTTCATTCTACAACAGCTCCCATGATCTCTTCTCTCCCTCCTCAATCACGTTAAACCCAGCTTTAATTTCAATTTGACTGCCTATTTTTCCAATCTTTCCACAACAGTTAAACGTTATCCCTCCCGCTCTAAAAACCATAACACCCACCACCTACATCCCTTCTCAATCTCCGGCTGTTTCCCATCAAGATTGCCTGTTTCATCAAAGGCATACTCACAAGAGACACAAGACCGGTAATTTTCATACTCTCTGCACTTAGAATATAACACAAATGGTTCACCTTAAAAATCCTCTCTGCACTTAGAATATAACACAAAAATTTTCATACTCTCTGCAGTTCACTTTAAAAATACTCTCTGCACTTAGAATATAACACAAATGGTTCACCTTGGACTCCAGAATTATTAATCTTATAGGGAGGATTATCAAGTGTAGAATATGGATTGGCAGAAGAAGTTATAAAATTGGAAAGCTCATTCATGTAAATCCAGATACCATCAATTGGTCCCGTTTCATTAATGCCCAATTTCGTTGAAACGACGGGAGTGACAACGGCGGGAGTGAAGACGATACCTTGATTTTCGGGGATGGCCAGTGGCGGAGGACCAAGTTTTTGAAGAACCGTCGTTTAGTCCGGCCGCAATCCGTCTAAATCCGGCCGCAGAGCGCCCCCAATCCGTCCGCAATCCGCCAGGCGTACCCAACTCCTATGCTTCTTCCTCCACCATTGTTGACTCACCCATCCATTCCCCCTCTCTCCGGCTGCTCTCCATTGCCGGCGTTCACCATTTTTATTCCGTCTCCTCCATGGCTCGACTTCAGATTGAAATTGGAGAAAAATTGAAAGCCTAACTTCAAAATATGAGTGGAGGCGAAGTGAAGTTGGAGTGAACAAAGATGATTTTAAGGATGGATGAATGCTTTAATCACTTCAATGTGAGGAAATCTGGGTTGAGCTTGGTCGTCGGAATCCGGAATTCCATGGAGATGCGGCAGTGGAGAAGGCAGTGAAAATGGGTGGGGTGGGCTTTATTTCGGCTTTTATTAGGATTATATTTAAAATGGGTGGGGTGGGCTTCATTTAGGCTTTTATTTGGATGAAAAAATCAACTGCATAATTTTGTGAATGGGTTAATATATTTATGTGTACATTTAAAACATTTTAGAATATACTCCCTCCGTCCCACCAAGAGCGTCGCCATTTTTAGCTTGGCACGCAAATTAAGGAAATAGGTGGGAAGAAAAAATGTTGTGAGTGTAATTTGAAAATAGGAGAGAGAATTAGTGGAGGAAATAGTGAATTTAAAAAGTGTTGTGAGTGTAGTGGATGGGATAATAGAATATTAATAAAACATTTCCTTTTTAGGAAAGGGTGACGCTTCAAACGGGACACCCTTTTGGGTAAAAAGTGACGCTTGGAGTGGGACGGAGGGAGTACATAGTTATTATTTTTAATTAAAATAATATTATTAAAAGTAAATAGTACTATTTTTTAGATAAATATATATACTTAATGTTTACATTTTGTGGCAAAATTGGTCTTTTTTGGATGACCGTTCAAAATTGGCTCGATTTCATTTTAGCTGAGTAACATTATTTATATATCAAAATTTTAGGAAAATCAGTTTTTTCAACTAATTTGGAAATTTTAAAATGTGATGCAAGATTTTTGTAATCAACTATAACTTTTTTAAAAATGCATAGTGATATTTTTGTAAATATCTGTTTATTTTTTATAAATGGCACGGTGGCATTTTTGTAAATAATCATAAATTATTAATGTTTACAGTTTGTTGTGAAAATAAATACTTCTTATGATTTGATTAGTACTACCATCCTCTCGAGTAAAATATCCTACCTCAATCTCCAAATAGTGTATTTAACACTTTTTTCATTCTATTGCCAGCTTAATCATTATCAAATTTCACTCAATGGCACAACCTATCTGTAGTTCTTTGTTTTCGATTTCTATATGTTTCTAAAACTTATAAGATGTACTCCCTCCGTCCCACCTCAAGGTTTAACCTTTCCTTTTTGGGCCATCCCACTTCAAGGTTTAACTTCCTTAAATGGAAAGTTTTTCATATATTTATACCCTTATCATCTCCATATATTTACAAAAAAAACCATTCTCTCTCCTATTCCCTACTACACATTCTCTCACTCATTCTCTCTCCTATTAAATATTTTTAACTTTTACATTCTCTCTCCTATTCCCTATCACACATTTAACTTTTACATTCTCTCTCTTCAAATTTTCTACCCACTTTAATTACATTTCTTAAAAAGCGTGTCCACCTCAAGGTTCAACCTTGAGGTGGGACGGAGGGAGTATTATTGTTTCCTAGCATGTTTACGATTTGGACGAAAGCATCTCTTGCTCATAGAATTTCGGATTCAGGTACGTTCTCTTTGTCTTTCGTTTGCCTCATTACTTTTACTGAGCTCTAGCTGATAACTTTTTAACATGTGTGTAGCCTTAGTATTTCTCAATTTGATCTTTTGAACCGTTTCCCATTTTCACGATTATGTTAATTTATGATATGTTCTTTGTCTATCTACGGGAAAAATTTGTAAGTTCTTTCTCCGGTTCAGTTCTCCGGATAGAGTAGTATCTAAATGGGGTTTTTTGATAGGTATGGAATTCTGAAAGCTCACAATGTTGATGACGACGATGATGTGGTTGCTCTAGAAAGGAAAATGCATATTGCAGAAATTCCTCCAAATACCTGGAAGCACGGAGAGATTAAGGTATTGAAATCTTGCTCTGAAGTAGTGGTTACTTATGTCAAAATTAGTGAATTATCATTTCATGAATGGGAAGATACATCCTCTCTGAAGTTGTGATTACTTATGTCAAAAATAGTGGTTACTTATGTCAAAAATAATGAACTTTATGCACTCCATCTGTTTGTCTCAATGTCTGAACAAAATACAGCTTGAACCTCCCTCCCTTTCATTGCATTGCATTATTATTTTTTTTAAATCTTATCCTCCGTCCCATAAAAATAGCCTATTGGTGCGAAACTATATGGGCTTCGTTAGATGAGAGGTAGAACCTGCTAATTAATGCACAAACTTTTTATTCATTATTGGAAAATCTTTGCCTCTGATGATTTGAAACATAAGAAGAAAAGCACAAGAGGAGGAGACCAAGGTAACCGAAGCTCACCTTTCCAAGACTTTTAATCACCTTAGTGATGCAATATTACTAAATGCAAGTTTATGTACATGAACCAATTACTCATTGCTTTTACAAATAAATGTCTCGGGAAAGAATGTGAACGTAGTTAATGGTGAGTAATGGAGTGCTTAGAATAATGAGAAAAAGAGTCTTTCATGGGGGTGGGGATATAAGTGGGGGTACTGACCCGTGCGATCCGCACGGGCTCGGAGTACTAGTCTATATTACAATAGAGAACGGGAATAACCGTCGAGATAAAAAACGACTAAGATTGAATCTTTTAAATAAATCTGACGGCTTAAATTATTCATCCTCCCCAACTGTTTTTAAACTTTCCCACTACTCTCCTTCACAAACCACATGACAGTTTTTAATCTCTCTTCTAACATAGGCAACAGCACAAATAAAAAATTTCAACGCCTCTCCTTGAGCAACTTAGAGATTCTATTAGGATAGACTCCACTCTCGAAGTCAATTTATTCCGAGTCGAAGAGGTAATCTTCTCTTTTTACGCTTCTTATTCTTTTTGTTTAAATAATAATAGGTAAGCAAGAAATGGTGCATATACCTTTGGGCACTACAAAAAAGTACACTATTTACGGCAGCTTGCAGCCACCGTATATAGTAGGTGAGCCGTCGTAAATACTATATGCGACAGCTGCTCGTCGGTTTATTTGGGCCCTGATGTGGCAGCGCCGTATTAGTATATACGGCGAATATTATCGCCGTAAATACAATTACGGCGGGTATAGAGGCCGCCGTATATGATGAAATACAATTACGACGGATATAGGGACCGCCGTATATGATGAAATACAATTACGGCAGGTATATAGACCGCCGTATATGATTAGGTCGAGCACCCTAAATGACTCGGCCGAGCATGCTTATGCAGTAGCTTCCCAAAAATTCAAACGCTTCGCTCGGCCGAGTCTTAACCCTGCTCGGCCGAGCACTTCCTGAATCAGTCAAAGGCCAGATATAAATGTCATACCAAATCTGTAAAATCTGTAAATCAATATGCACTTTACGACAATCAAAGCATTTCGTAAATGTAAATAATCATGAAAATATACCCGCAAATACAAGACACAAATTTGCACTTCACTACATCAATTAAAGCAACAATTTTGCACATGATCGATCTCAAAACAATGGCCATTTGTCACAAAAACCTCCCAAAAATAACTTTATGGCCCTTTGTCACAAAAATATATTTGCAGCAATGTAAATAGTCCCTAATTAAGCTTTTGCTAAGTATCCACAATATGTCAGCCCCTTCAAATCTGCCAAATTATCAAAAAATTGAGTTAGTACGATGTAATTGACCCCACTCATGAAATCAGAAAAATCAAAAACTTAGTGTGAGGGAGGAATAGGTAACTTCCCCAAAATTTAAACATTCATTTTGGGACAAAAAATTTAAAAACTAGGACATTGATTTAGGGGACGGAGGGAGTACATCAGCTTCCTGCTCTGCTTAATAAATTAAATGCCAAAAGGTCTAAAGGACAATGGCTACAAAGTGACAATGATCACACACCACAATAGGTATAACTAATGAGACCGATCGAAATCGGGATATTGAAATCTACATTTTTTTCAACAACTACTAATGGAGAACCAAGTATCTCGATACTCTATCTATAGTCAGTTTATATACTCATTCTCTCCTGATCAGTTATGTTCATGTAGGAGACTCTCCTAATCAGTAGTCCAGTTCACATACTCATTCTCTCCTAATTAGTTCATATGGAGAAGTTACTCAAAGCTAAGAATACATGCTATTGATCCAAGTTATGTATGTATGCAATGGAGAAGTTACTCAAAATTAAGAATGCATGCTATTGATCCAAGTTATGGTTAACTCAATCGAACTTTGACCAAAAATTTATAAAATTAACTTATCTTCATGAAATTATAAAATTGTTATTGACGCACCATTAAGAGTAACAATTCTAACTTCATGATGATTATTAGATTTTCATAAATTGGTGGTCAAAGTCCTATCAAATTGTCAATGAAAGTCATTTTTGGGGGACAGGGGGAGTTATAAGTTTGAAAAATAAGGTAGTGAAAGAATACTCTGTCGTCTGGTAGCTGTTGAGCATGTTCACGTGTGGGAGCATCAAAATCCAGGTGACGAACTGTCTTCTCATTTGAGGCACCTTTATTTAAAAACCTTTGAGTATGATTCCAAATTCCAGAGCTAGGGAGGTAGGTTCCCACATGAGAACCTCGCACCTGTAGAGTAACCAATGAACATTTAAATTAAAAATGTAGTGCTTCAAAGGGTTTCACACCCTTAACTTTCTTTCTATCGCTAATCAAAAGAAAAGAAAATCTTAAGAAACTTATACTAATATGGAGCCATCAGACCACGGTTCAGTGTCAGTGTGACACGCTATACAATTTTTAAGCATAGAATGTTGGAATTTTGGTTTTGGAAAGTGAGGTTTGACCAACTTTTGACCAAAAATTCCATTGGGCTCCATTGTAGGAAAATGAAAATTGATTGCATATTAATAATCTACATTTGGAGTAGATTAATTTGATATATTTATTATCTCAAAACCAATTAGTGGTGAATGAGAAATTAATGTTCAAAGTATGCAAAAAAGAAATTGGTATATGAAGAGTTTATGGGATATGGAATAGTTATCCCACATTGCTTAAAGATGTAAAGTGATAGTTTATAAGTGGAAGCATCCAAAGGAGTAGTCAACAAGTTGATCTCCTTGGGCCAACCTAGGTGGACCATTGGGCCAACCATGCAAGGAGTAGCCCAATTGTGCTAGATTTTGTACTAGCTCAATTTGGACCACACCCGTGAAGCCCGCGAAGGTCGCAATGGGCGCTTTGAGGCGCACCTTTTGACAAAAGTTGGCTCGGTTCATGGTTCGATTCGGTCCAAGGCAGGTGAGGCTGGTTCGGTTCTGGCTAGGCTCTGGCGCTTGGGCTAGGTCCGTTTGGGTCTGGGCCGAGTTGGACTGGCTTTGGGCGAGTGGGCTCATGGTTGTCTTGGGCCTCGGTCCAGATCTTGGAGGCAGATTCGGGCCAGCCAAAGGGTGCTAGTAGGTTCATCGAACCGGATCATGGGTAAGGGTATGACCCATGTCTGTTTGAATAGATGGGTAGATCCAGAAGATCTCCTCTCTCCATCTAGATCTGATCCAACGATCCAGAATCCACCAGACACCAATTGTGTTTATTCCCAATGGGTACAACAACTCTTCATACACTATAAATAGACCCCCTGGTTTGACAAATCAATTCACTCAATCATTTCTTCACTCCTTACTTCTCACATATTTACTCTCTCTTCTCACCAGAAGTAGAGAATTACATATCTAACGGAGTTAACTAACTCAGTTAGATATTTAACTGAATTATGGAATTCAGTCACAGAATTCAACGAAATTCTTAACATCATCTGTTAGAAGATAGAGCATCTTGTTGCATAAGTCTTCTTCAAAGTCTGGAAGTGTCAAACACGAATTTTTGTTCGCCGATGTCGTTAATTTGGAGTGCTCCTATTAACGATTGTAAAGTCGTTTTATCTTGAGAGAAGATTGCCGCAGACCGTTAGCACCAGTGCGGGGCAATATCTTCTTGCGGAAATTGTGTCCAACACAAGACTCGACTTCTTTAATTTCTCGGTTTGCTTTAATTTCCGCATTCTAGTTTATCTTTATTTCCTGCTCCGTTAATTACTTTATGGTTCATTATTTATTTGTCATTTCGTTAAATTCAAGAAAGCCTTATTTGTTGTTACATAATAAATTTTCCTAACAATCGCAAGAAGATATTTACGTTTTCTTGTTTTTATGACAAATATAAGCCGATGGTGATGGACAACCGAAGGACATTATCGTTAGAGACTTAACGAGAAAAATGACGATTTCCAAGGAAGGATAACTAGAAGAGCATTGGAAGTTAACTAGAAGATAACGAGAAGGTCAACAATAATCCCGGAAGTGATTCAAAGAATTGTTGACAACATGGAGCGGACTTATAATCGAATTACCAAGATTCGCCTAGGCATATAACCGAAGAGGAAGAGGATGATGATCCAAATTCGCCAAGGCAAATCAATCGAAAAGAAAGAGGATGATGATCCAGATTTGCCAAGGCAGATAACCGAAAAGGAGGATGATGATGATCCAGATCCAAAAAGACAGATAGCCAATCCGCGAAGACAAATAGCCGCAGAAGAATGGGATCATGGAAAATCTCATATGTAGTACGTACATACTGAGTGGACCAAATGATGCTCTTACAAAGAGCACTGTCTCGTGGGGACAACCAAAGAGTTGTAGAACACTTTGGAACAGACTATAAGGTTCAAGGAACCAGCTCCAAGAATTGTTACAAGATGTGCTAATACCAATCACGTAGCAAAAGTTTGTCATATTCCAAGAAGGGAAATGGACAACATGAATCAAAGCCAATGTCAACGAAAGGTTGAATCGGCTTGATTGAGAATTAATGGGGTTTGAAGCCAACTTAGCAAGTTGAAGGTCAACCCATGAGAATGGTGGATAAACACTGGAACTGAAACTACCCACCATATATATGCTGATAAAGAGAGCTTTTCATCATACACTCCTTTCAATGGAAGGAAGGTGTAAATGAGAAACTCTACTACTTCTAATGTCGTGGAACTTGGAAGGGTTGTGCTGAAGATGACTTCAAACTGATTCTCGTAAATGTACTGCATGTCCCAGACATTCGCAAGAACCTAGTTTCCAGATCAATGTTGAGCAAGGCTGGATTTAGACAAATGTTTTGAGTCAAATAAAACTGTATTGACCAAAAAAATTTGTTTCTTGATAAAGGGTACCTTGCCTAGAGACAAAGAGCATCGGTGTTTCTTATGTTTACCTTTGGAAGGTTCTAATTTATGGCATGATAAATTAGGTTATGTGAATTTCAACACAATTAAGATGTCAGTGAATCAAGAATTAATTCTCATGAATTAATTCAATTCGACTGACGAGTGTGAAATATGCATGGAAGCAGAAATGACTAAGTTATCATTTTCCTTAGAAATAAGAAACACGACACCTCTTGAGCTAATACAAACTCAAGGTTAGAAAAAGTATTTCGTTACTTTTTGATAAGTAAGGATGAAGCATTGGTGGCTTTCCAAACATATAAGAATGATGTTGAAAATCAGCTTAATGTAAAGATTAAGAAGATTCGAAGCACTAGAAGGAGGGTAATATGCGGCGCCGTTTGAGGATATTTGTGAGGTTTCCGACAGTATTCATCAAACGATCGCAACATATTCAACTCAGTCTAATGGAGGAGCTAAAAGCAAGAATCATACCCCTAAAGAGATGATAAATGCAATAAGCTCTGGCTTAACCGAATTTGTGGGAGAAGCTGTACTGTCATTTTTAATGAGATACCCAAGAAAGAATTTGATAAAACTAATTATAGATTATGGCATAATCGTAAGACGTTTTATAAATACTTTGAGTGTGGGGGTACACCTCAAGTGTGGGGATACACCTCAAGTGTGGGGGTACACCTCAAGTGTGGGGGTACGATCTAAAGTAAAAATACTTAAGCCAAAGACAAGGAATTTGGTATTCCTTGAAATCATATTTCCTTGAAGTAAAAAGAAAATAATATAAGTTTTAGAAGAGAACTTATAAAACTGTAAGAGATTTATCTTAATAGTAAGATGAACTAAGACACAGTTTGTGGACAAAAGAAGCTAGTCTTTTGGTCCTAATTTTCTATGGTAGAAAATTAAACGAAAACTGTTAAATAATATTGTTAACATTTAAATGAATAGTTCATCATACATTTGGAAGTTGGTTGATCTTCTTCCATAATGCGAACCGTTGAGTTGCAAAATGGTTCTTAAAAGGAAGTATTTGAAAGATGAATCTATAGACAGAAAACTCTTGAAAGATAAGTTCTAAGGCAGACTTTCAAGAAGTGTAGTCAAGAGAGTTAGAATTTCAAAAGATAGATTTCTAAAAGGGAAATAATCTTGAGAAATAAACTCTATTGAGACGGATTGTTAATCTGAAAAGGCAGATTATTGATCTCGAAAGCGAGACTCTCGAGATATAGAATCTGAAGAGAAAGATTCTTAAAATGATAGACTCTTTAATGGTAGAGTCATAAGAGTTAGATAAATTCTCAAAGATAGACTCTCGAATAAGCTAAATTCTTGAGAAGTAACAGATAGATTCTTGAGAGATGGAATCTATAAGGTAGAATCTTGAGAGGTAATCTCTGTAAAGGTAGACTCTAAGGAGGTCAAACCACTTAGAGATACTGAACACTTGAAAAGTCAGACCGGTACAGAGATGCTAACCACTCGAAGAAACTGACCGATAGAAGAATTTGATCACTCAAAATGATTGACCATTCTAGAGAGACTAAAAGTCTAAATAAAAATTGTAATAAATCACTAAGTATAGTCAAAGTACTTGGAGTACTTAAAGATATTCTTGTGATTACAGATTACAATAAATGAGATATTCAATAGTATGAAAATGATATACTAATTGGATATCAGACACAAATAAACTCCAAGGTGAAAATGTGTTCACAATAAATGGAGCAGCGGTGTCAAACTTCCAAGACAACATGTACAACTCGATTCAGTAAAGAATCTGAGTCGATAGCGTTAGATAAAGATAAAAGCTAAATGGTCTTGGAAGATATTCCTTTGTGGAATAAGTTTCTGTCTACATGACCTAAGGCAATGTGACGACAATGAGAAATAGGAAAAGGTGTAGAACATCTTGGTAAGTCAAAGACACAATGGTCATTGACATATTACTATAAGACATTTGATCTCAAATGGGACTGTCACAACTGGCCATGTGAAGTCAAAAACAGATCCGTATACCAAAAGGTATGAATAGGAGATCAAATTGTTTGATAAAGGGAATGAGGTTCAAAACCCACACAAACAAAGAAATACATAGTGGACACTCAACCTTGAGAATTGGAGATCCCATGCCCTTGGTTCAATGAGACAACTAAATTATGGAAATTCTAGTATGTGCGCTTAGAACTCATTATAACTCATTCTCAGAAGCCATCTAAGTGTTAAAACACCTGATGACGTGTGGTGAGGGTAAGCTTAAAGCTTTTAATGATTCCTATACCTAAGTGGTGGAGTATAGCAGGATACTCTTTATGGGAGATCACCTATATAAGTGAGAAGTAATAAGGCCGCTTCTAAATTGAAACACTTATGAATCAAGAATGGTCGAGGGCCGAAATGGACAAAACGTGAGAACAAAACGTGTTAGAGCTGTTATTGTGTGAGTACTATTGTCTTGGTATACACTATACAGTCACTGGTTCAAAGCGTCTCGCTACCAAATGGCTAGTATATCCGATAGTATTTCACTAGGGAAGGTTCAAGACCATAAGCTACCTATCTCAATGCAATAATAGTTCGCCGAAACTTCCAGACGAGTCTGCATTCATGCATGCATTAATTTGTCATTCATGTGGGGGATTGTTGGAATTTTGGTTTTGGAAAGTGAGGTTTGACCAACTTTTGACCAAGAATTCCATTGGGCTCCATTGTAGGAAAATGAAAATTGATTGCATATTAATAATCTACATTTGGAGTAGATTAATTTGATATATTTATTATCTCAAAACCAATTAGTGGTGAATGAGAAATTAATGTTCAAAGTATGCAAAAAGAAATGGGTATATGAAGAGTTTATGGGATATGGAATAGTTATCCCACATTGCTTAAAGATGTAAAGTGATGATAGTTTATAAGTGGAAGCATCCAAAGGAGTAGTCAACAAGTTGATCTCCTTGGGCCAACCTAGGTGGACCATTGGGCCAACCATGCAAGGAGTAGCCCAATTGTGCTAGATTTTGTACTAGCTCAATTTGGACCACACCCGCGAAGCGCGCGAAGCCCGCGAAGGTCGCAATGGGCGCTTTGAGGCGCACCTTTTGACAAAAGTTGGCTCGGTTCATGGTTCGATTCGGTCCAAGGCAGGTGAGGCTGGTTCGGTTCTGGCTAGGCTCTGGCGCTTGGGCTAGGTCCGTTTGGGTCTGGGCCGAGTTGGACTGGCTTTGGGCGAGTGGGCTCATGGTTGTCTTGGGCCTCGATCCAGATCTTGGAGGCAGATTCGGGCCAGCCAAAGGGTGCTAGTAGGTTCATCGAACCGGATCATGGGTAAGGGTATGACCCATGTCTGTTTGAATAGATGGGTAGATCCAGAAGATCTCCTCTCTCCATCTAGATCTGATCCAACGATCCAGAATCCACCAGACACCAATTGTGTTTATTCCCAATGGGTACAACAACTCTTCATACACTATAAATAGACCCCCTGGTTTGATAAATCAATTCACTCAATCATTTCTTCACTCCTTACTTCTCACATATTTACTCTCTCTTCTCACTAGAAGTAGAGAATTACATATCTAACGGAGTTAACTAACTCAGTTAGATATTTAACTGAATTATGGAATTCAGTCACAGAATTCAACGAAATTCTTAACATCATCTGTTAGAAGATAGAGCATCTTGTTGCATAAGTCTTCTTCAAAGTCTAGAAGTGTCAAACACGAATTTTTGTTCGCCGATGTCGTTAATTTGGAGTGCTCCTATTAACGATTGTAAAGTTGTTTTATCTTGAGAGAAGATTGCCGCAGACCATTAGCACCAGTGCGGGGCAATATCTTCTTGCGGAAATTGTGTCCAACACAAGACTAGACTTCTTTAATTTCTTGGTTTGCTTTAATTTCCGCATTCTAGTTTATCTTTATTTCCTGCTCCGTTAATTACTTTATGGTTCATTATTTATTTTTCATTTCGTTAAATTCAAGAAAGCCTTATTTATTGTTACATAATAAATTTTCCTAACATAGAACACTGATATGACCTATGAATCAAGTATAATAGTATCCAACTTCATTTGGAAGGCACATATATCTAGAAATTGGAGCAAAAAGTAGGGCAGCACATTAATCCTTGTAAGGTAAGAAAGAACCAATCAAACAAAGTATAGAATAGCAGATGAGACTAATGGTGTACTGCATATGCTCATACCTGGTGTGCTTCATAATCAACTTAAAATACCAAACTCACGTTAATGCCTATGCCATGAGAGGTGGAAGTTAACCGAATACCACAGATAGATGTGATCAGAACTGGCCAAATAAAAGGATAGTCAACAACAGAAGACTTGAATACCACTCCGATTCCAGATAGTTTGATAGGAAAAAAAAGGAGGGGAAAAGGGGAGTCGCTCCAATTCAGGCCAAAATAGCACCCAATTAAATCAAAAATTCTAACACATAGTTTTGATCATTAAATGTCAAGGTTTGGAAACATAGGACTGCCAATGAACCTTGGCTCAGATGGCATAGGCCCTTTCCTTCCCTCGGGAAGGTCAAGGGTTCGATTCCCCCTTCCACCAGTTGTGCTTTGAAATATTAGCGTGGGAGGAAAAAATAAAAGAAAGAAAGAAACATAGGACTGTATAGGACTAATATGAAGCATGACAGAGGGTACAAAAACACGAGGCCAATACATAGTCTTGATCTTAAAAAGAAACAAGCAATAAAAAATGTCAGGGTTTAAACACAACTCTTAACCACGTACAAAGTCTTGGCAGGAAAATTAAACACAATTATAAATATGTACCTTCATATCCAACTCAAGGGTTTTGGGGGCTAGTCCTTCTAGCCACTGAATAAGACCCCTTGCAACTATATATCAGCTTTGCACCAAAACTAGTTCATGTTTGTGTGTGCGTGAAATATCCATAAAGCATGCACTATGATATACCATAAGAAAAATAAAGATTGAGATACAACCCCCCCATGCATTCAGTATTAAGGAAACAAAATGATTAAAGGACTTCCAAAAGGGAGAAGCAATATACTTCCTAAACTAGCTTTTATAAATAAAATATCATATTTATCATCAAATGGGACAATCTGCAACTACAGTCTAACACATACATCAATTTCATAACTGCAGGAATGCTTACAATGAAAATATAACTGGTGCAGGATCATAGGTTTGTCGGCAAAGTCAACAAGTGGCATTGGGAAACTGAGAGTCAGTGGCCTCAAACGAGTTCCAAAACCTCCAATGAGAATGAGTGCCTTCATCTTGGGATGCTCCTTCTGAATATGTTAAATATACAGTCAGAATACAAGCAGAAGCTAATAAAGAAACACAAACTAAGGCATTGTTAGCGGACTGATCATCTCCATCTATTTTACAAGGAAAGTATAAAAAAAGACACAAATCTATGGAACTCTTTAATGACAGTTAGGAAGGATGTTGCGGGATGGATGGAGTATAATAACTCCAAGCATAACCTATTTCAGAAAACTAAAATTAGAGTAGTGTTCTCATATACCACTCCCCATTGCAACGTTCATCCATTTGCTGAGACACAGTATTGCCATTTCCTTGTAGTTGCATAACATTACGTTGCAAAGCTTCTAGCAGTGTTTGTTGAGCGTTTAATTGCTTTGAAAATTTAGCTTGTTGGGCCTCTTGACTCCTTGAAAATTTAGCTTCGATGGATAAGATCTTCTCCTCAAATTCAGCACGAACTGTAGAAACACTTTGAGGTGTTGAGGCTTTACCGAACACCATAGATTTGGTAAGACCTTGTCCCATACAACGCACTTTCCCATGACCATCCTTTCCTATAATATCTGTGAATATTTTTTCTCTCTTACTTGGAGAGCTTGATCCTCCTATGGTAGTTCTTCAATTGCATCATTGAGCGTTAACTGTAACAAAAAACAACATGTTCAATATAATTGTTTTAACTTCAATTAATATTATGAAAATGAAGTTAGAAATGGAAAAAGTATTATATACAAGAACAATACTAGGTAAAAATAAAACTGAAACAGAAAAGGCTGAAACTTTAACTTACGATCATACGAGAAGTGGTTTGGTCTGCAGGCTGACTATCTTTGTCGGTGCGCTTAGCTATAAACGTGCTTACTCGATCAGTAGGTTTTCCCTCGTATTCTCTCTACCATTTATAATAGAATAATTTGACAAAAAAAAAAACTTAATTTATATACGATACAAAAGAAGCATTAATGACAACTGAGAACTAAATTGAATGATGACAAACCTCTTTTCTGATTTGACTATGTGACTTTTTTCCAGTCCTATTAAGACACAATTGCTTGGATCGATTAAATTTGTTTATTTGAGATACTTCCTGGAAAAAAAGATAGTATTAGTATTAATTTGAAATATATAAAAAATTCAAGATAATAGATTGAGATTAATTTGAAATATACCTTGGACTTTTCTGAACTCCACATACGAACAAGTTCAACCCATTGATCCAAAATAACACACTCATCATGTTTGTTAGCCAATCGCTCCTCGTTTGTTTCATATTGGAAGTAACTACGAAACACACTTCAGCAAAACAGCTTCAGCAAGTGAGGCTGGCTCCTCATGCTTCCCCAGGATGGCGCCTCACACAGCTTCAGCAAACAACACAGCAACTGGAAGTGAGGCTGACGCCTCATGCTTGCCCAGGCGGCCGCCTCACTTGCAATCTCCTTTGGTGATTTGGCAGAGGCGATCCTTGATTTGTTTGATATGGCCTTTAGAAGGGTTAGCATAGGTTTTGGCAAGGGTTTTTCATGTTTTATATGTAGTGGAACATTGAGATATGAGAGAGACATGGTCGGGAGAGAGAGTACCTGCTAGTACACCTAAAATAAGCTTGTCTTGGCGAAACCATGTGTTGTAGGCTGGGTTAGGAGATGTGGTGTTGGTGGCGGCTGGAGGGTTATTGGATGGGGTGATGTTTTCGATTGTAATGGTTTGAGTGGTAAGGTTTTGGGGTGGAGCGGTTAAGGTTCCATCTATGTATTGGTGGAGATCATGGCCAAGGAGGGTTGCTTCAAGTTGGATTTACCAAGCTATGTAGTTTGTGGGTGTTAGTTTTAGGATGTGGCCAAGGGTGATGGCTATGAGGGATTTAGTAGGTTCAGCCGAGTTGGGAAGAAGAACAATGGATCAGCCTGGGGAAGCATGAGGCGCCAGCCTCACTTGCTGAAGTTGTTTTGCTGAAGTGTGTTTCGTAGTTACTTCCAATATTTCATACATATTATTTGATTGTCTCACCCAATATTTCCAATCTCTCCATTTTTTATTGAGAGTTGCGAAGCATATTTTCTCATACTCAGGAGGTGCATTAGTATTATCCTATATACAATTCAACAAAGAAAAATAACAATGTTAGCGAATCATAATACTTTTGACTACTTACTAGAATACAAAACTAAAGCCAAGAAAAAATAAGGAAGTAAACATGAGATTTATGTAAGGAATATGGATTACAACTTACTTGAACATTTTTCCATATGTTATCTAGAACTGTCTGTTCCATCTCATTCCATTCTTTAGTTAATGGGAAATTATCTTCATTTTTCACAAAATGCCCAAGTTGAATAGATAGTTTAGTCTTTTCACCACCTCATGGTTGTCCATATTCATTAAATTCAACATTCAGCTTTTCTTTGCCCCATTTCTTTGTTTTTTTTGTCAAGCCTCTTCCTTTCTTTGAGCCATCATCTGTTCTTTGTATTCTCCTTAGCGCCATAACTAGCTAAAAAAAATTAAGAAATATAAAAATACATATTACAAAGTTATAATCATAAATGTGAGTAAAATTGCATACCAATAGTATTCAGCTTCGAAAAATATTACAAGTAACAATATTCATGATTGACAATCAAAATGTAAGGATTTTCTATAAACACTAAAGTTAAGACATCAAATTAACTTATTAGCCGACCTAAATCATTTGGGTGCAATTACTAGATACACTGGGTGTGAAACATTCATATAAATACCATCTTTCTGTAATTCTTATTTTCCCTTTCCTCTTTTTCCTTCCACATTTATTAGCTTATACATATATATATATAATGGTGTTCTGAACTCCTAGGATTGCAGCAATGATCAACTGATACTAAATTAAGCATACAACAACCCCAAGATCAAGAACCTCATAACACCTTAAATGATATATATATATATATATATATATATATATATATATATATATATATGTGTGTGTGTGTGTGTGTGTGTGTGTGTGTGTGTGTGTGTGTGTGTGTGTGTGTGTGTGTGTGTGTGTGTGTGTGTAATTATAGACTTAGTCACACAAATATCTATATAAAGATATATAATACAGAAAGGTAAAACAAACAAACACAAAAACACAAACAGACAATGCCCAAAATTGATCACAAAGCACAATCCATTCATTGCATTAAGTTTCTACTTTATAAGATGACTTCAAATATACTCCATTATTAACTATTTGTAGAACAAAGAAGACCAGAACCAATTTGGTATTGGGGAGACTGTCGGTACACTTCAACATACACCTCCCTCAAATCATTTCCAATAAGCTATTCAGTACCCTTACACAGTCCAATCTAAATTAACGATCGTTACTACCACCGAAGCTGCCATCACCATCAACACCATCACAGACTCATATTTATCACCATAACCACCATCAACACCCCCACATCATGAGTCTTGAAGGTTTTAAGTTTACAAAAAAGAATCTTTAAGATTATCAAATACAAATAATGTAATAAATATAATTAAACTTAAGTTTACCAAAAAACAATCGCTAATCTCAGACGCCCATGATGGAAATTGCAAAGATGAGAGAGAAATATCATAATTTCTTCTTCAACAACAATGAGTGATTTTGGGATTTTTTTCAAAAGATTCCTTACAGATTTACATACGAAAAATTAACTATTATGGAAATGGGCAGAGTAGATCTTACGTCAACAACAATCGGAAGGTGCGAACCACAAGAGAGAAGGTGGTTGCCGGAGCTGGCACCGACAGAACTAAAGAGGCCGGCGAGTGTTGGGGACCTGAAAATGATGAGATCTAGCCAGGTTAAGATGGGAAAGGTGGCAATTTTAAGGAGAAGCCGAAGTCCGACGCCGTCAGAGACAGAGGGCGACGCTAATGGAATTGGAGATTTTGATTACCTGAAGATGACGAGATCTAACCAGGTTAAGATGAGATGGGTTCTTCACCGTCTTCACCGGTCGCCATCAGTTATCTGCTCGACGAAATTGAGAATCAAACCCTAGAGTTTTTGATAAACGCCAAGTTTTGGGAAATTTCTGTTTTTGCGCGAACAATAGAGAGGGAATTTTGGGGAAATTTCATTTCGCGGTATATATTAATATATAAGGCGGCTCCGTGTAGACCGCCGTATATAAGGTGGTTAAATACGGCGATTATTAAATACGCCGTATATAAGTTTTCTATTCACGGCGGCTCCGTGTTAACCGCCGTATATAAGGTGGTTAAATACGGCGATTATTAATTACGCCGTATATAAGTTTTCTATTCACGGCGGCTCCGTGTTAACCGTCGTATATATTAGTTATATACGGCAGCTCCGCTTAGACCGTCGTATTATGCTGCCGTAAATAACTAACATTCTTGTAGTGGGGGTAATAGAAAATTGATATCGTTTTTGGGTAATAGAAAATTGATTTCGTTATAGTTTTAACAATCAGACTCCAGTTCCAACTCCTTGGCCTGGACTCTAAGCTTTTAAACACTATTTAAAATCTAACAAATGTTTCTTTTGGCAGCTATTTGAATTCATCTAAGCCTCTTAGAGGAAAAATCTGGGTACATTTTTACTTGTAGCGGGGACACGATGAGTTTTGGAATTGATTTTAACCTTTGATTAATAATTTGCTTGATAGAGTTTCATTTATAATTTCTTTCTATCACTACTAGAAACAGGTCCTTTACCGACGGAAATATCCGTTGGTAAATCCACTTATCCGTCGGTAAATGGATATTACCGACGGAAATAGTCCGTCAGGTTCCGTCGGAAATAATTGGTTGGTAATACCGACGGACAAATTCCGCCGGTATTTCCGGCGGATTGCCCGCCGGAAAATTTAAAATTCCGTCGGAAAACGTCCGTCGGAAATGAGTTACGCCGGCCGGTTAACCGGAGCAATTGCCGAAGGTTACCGATGGAAATATCAGTTGGTAAATATTAAAAAAATAAATAAATAAAACCCATTACCGATGGTTATAACCGTCGGAAACCATAATATTTACCGTCGGATATGTCCGTCGGAAATCTAAACCCTAAATCGACGGACATATCCGTCGGTAATGAGTTTTATTATTTTAATTTTTTATTATTTTCCGACGGATATTTCCGCCGAAAAGTAGAATTATTTATTTTTTTTATTAATTTACCGACGGAAATATCCGTCGGCAATCTGGCCAGATTTAAAAAAAAAAATTGTTTTATTATTAAACCACCTGTAAAAGGCTGTAAACCTGTTCAAATAACCTGTTTTAAACAAATACAATTACAACATGTTTTAAACAAATACAATTACAAACTACAAACACACACAAACAACCTGTTTCGCTTGTACATCAAATAAAATACATATGTTTGTCCAAATCAAGCGACAGGGGAAGGGGAAACGGCCGAGGAAAGGGGAAAGGGGAAAGGGGAAAGGGGAAACGGCCGGGGAAAGGGGGAAAGGGAAAGGGGAAAGGGTAAACGGGGAAAGGGGAAAAGGGAAGGGGAAACGGCCGGGGAAAGGCCGGGGAAAAGGGGAAAGGGAAAGAGAAACTACATATGTTTGTTTGTTTGTTTGTTTAATTACATGTCAATGAAAATTCATGTTTAACAACCACGAACGATGTCGCTGCTGCTACCGCTACCACCACCATGCATGTATAAACCTATCAAGATATTAATTAAAAAACAATATATCAATATACATATACAAATAAAAAGACAATAGTAAAATGTAAACATTATATATATGACATTTACAATTAAATGATACTTACTGGCCACTGGGAGAGATAGATATTTCCATTTTTCCTTCCTCATTAATAATTGCGTCCTAATTAACCCGCCCGGATGGTTCACTACGTCCAGAACCAGAAGTAGATCCCCTCCCTCCCGTCCTTGGTGAAACAAGACGATGGACAAAACCCGCAACATTCCCTCTCTTTGAACGATTGCCACCTCGACCCGACATATCTAAACTAGTATATTATATATGTAGACAGAAAATATTATCAAGTATAACAAAATTTAAATATTACATAGCATGTAAAGAGTAACCAAGTAAAATTGAAAATCATGAGATATAATATTACAGTGATAAGTGATATAAAATGTAAACATTATATACAAAACATTATCTGAATTAAAACTAAACTGATTCATTCACTACAATCTTGATCACTATCACTACAAAATTCAATTTCTTCTTCACTAGTTTCCTCGTCGTCGTCTTCTTCCTCATCTTCATCATCGGACCCAGATATATACCCTTCTCCTTCCTCATCCTCCACATTGTCATCATCGATTTCATTGAAAGTGACTTCCTCCCCTAGTGGACGGGTGTTTTTGGCCATTAATGCTTCATCCTCGACATTATCATTCAAGGAAATAATCGGAGGTATAGGCATTTCCTCTTCCTGATAACAATCATTTAATGATGAATCAATATTTGAAGTAGACGTTTTTGCACGCAATGGTATATCAAAAGTGCTTCTTGCTTTGGTTTTCCATACGGCCCACCATCCGCTAGACTCTCTTCGTCGACGGGGGTAGGGGGTCATATACACCTGTTGTGCTTGAGATGCAAGAATGAACACATCATCACCATTATGCCTAGAAGAATGCTTTAAGTCAACGAGATCAAAAGTGCCATGTTTTGTAATGCCTCGCTCAGCGTCCCGCCACTCACAATTGAAAAGAAATACAAAATTTCCAAGCAAGTACTCCAATTCAATAACTTCTTTCAATACGCCATAATAATCGAGATTTCCCTTGAGATTGACCCCGCTATTCCAAGTTGATTTCGTTTGGCCATATTCTTCGGTGTGGAATACGTAGCCATTGACAAAATATCCCTTATATACATTCACTCTTAAGGACGGACCGTGTGCTAATGCTTGTAATCTCGCAGCTTTTGCATCTCCAAGGTTGTTCAAAATCTAAATAAAAACACATAGATAGTAAAAAACTCATACTTCAAATTCTATTAAAAATATTGAATTAATGAATTGGCATTTACATAATTATTAAACCAGGAGGGAAATTCGTTGTCTGTCCTTATTGAAATCAATTCAGGCGCAATGTCTCCATCCTGTTCTTCGAACATACTGCATTCAAGGAGAACATAAAGTTGCTTAGTTCGTATTAAAGTTATTAGGATTAACATTACTTAATAAAAAATGAAGAATGCTTACTTCAAGTAGTCCTCGACCTCAGCACAGTTAAGGAGAATATAGAGTTTAGCCGCTTCTAATTCTTTTTTGCTTAGCATGCGCGTGCACTTTCTATTGCCAAGGAATCGACCAGGAGAAGAAAAAACTGAAATTTTTCCATCAGGATCAGTGACTCCCCCATCATAATTGCATCCCAATTTATTGAACCTTGTCTCAATGTCTGGGTGAAAATATGTTGAAACAAATGACACAATTTCGTCGACAATCACTGATTCAGACATAGATGCCTCAACTTTTGCTCTATTGCTCATTTTCTTTTTCAAACTCCCCAAAAATCGTTCAAATGGATACATCCATCTATACTGAACAGGTCCTCCAACTCTAGCTTCATAAGCTAGGTGAATTGGTAAATGCTCCATTGAATCAAAGAAAGATGGCGGAAATATCTTTTCAAGCTTGCATATTGTCACCACAATGCTCTCTTCGAGTCTTTTCCTATCCTCAACACGAAGAGTGCTGGAAGTCAATGCTCTGAAGAATTCACTCAATTCTGTTAGGGCAACCCATATTTCATTAGGGAGAATGTCTCTAAATGCAATGGGTAGCAACCTATCCAATAATATGTGGCAATCATGACTTTTCAACCCATATACCGTCCCTTCTTCCACATTCACACAGTTGCCAATATTTGATGCATAACCATCAGAAAGTTTCAAATCTTTCAACCACTGCAGAACACGTTGCTTATCCTCTCCTGACAGAACAAAGGGAGCAGCTGGTTTGAAATCTTTTCCATTAACTTTAGTAATGTTGAGATCTTTACGATTGCAAATCGCTTCAAGGTCTAGCCGACCCTTGTCTGTGTCCTTCGTTGAGGCTTTAAAACCCATCACTGTATTGAAAATATTGTCAAACACATTTTTTTCAATATGCATGACATCAAGGTTATGTCTTATCAAGTTCGTCTTCCAATACGGTAACTCCCAAAATATACTCTTTTTAATCCAGTTATGGTCTTTACCAAATCCGTCTGGTCTATCCTTTGAAAACATCTTTCCCCACCCGACATCAGACACCTCAGACACCTGCTCAAAAATATCCTCCCCACTTAGACGAGGAGGGGGGCCCCGATGCTCAACTCTATTTTTGGTGAAAGCATTCCTCTATTTACGAAATGGATGGTCACTAGGAAGAAACCGTCTGTGGCAATCAAACTAACACTGCTTCTTGTAATGCTGAAGTGTGAATGCATTTGTATTTTCCATACAATACGGACAGGCCAATCTCCCATGTGTGCTCCATCCCGACATCATACCATAAGCAGGAAAGTCATTAATTGTCCACATCACTGCAGCCCTCATGTTAAAATTTTGCAACTTGAAAGCATCCCATGTCTGGACACCATCATTCCACAGCTGTTTGAGTTCATCCATCAGAGGTCGAAGATACACATCAATGTTTTTGCCTGGATTCGAAGGCCCGGGAATGAACAAACTCAAATACATATAAGGATCAGTCATACATAACCACGGGGGAAGATTATACACTGTAACTATAACAGGATAACATGAATAAGATTTTGCCCCTGGTCCAAATGGAGATAAACCATCCATACATATCCCCAACCTTATATTTCTAGGATCCGCAGCAAAATCAGGGTAAGTGGCATCAAAATGATTCCATGCTTCACCGTCAGAAGGATGAGTCATCACACCCTCTTCACGAGGACACTCTTTGTGCCAATGCATGGCTTCTGAGCTTTCTTTCAATGCGTAAATTCATTGCAACCCGGGAATTAGCGGCATATAACGTAATCGCGCCCGAGGCACGTTTTTCTTGTGCTTGGCACTACCACGGCGTTGTGGCTTATACCTACAAAGTCCACATATTGAACATGTATCGAGGCCCTCATTTTCTTTATAAAAAAGCATGCACTGATTCTTGCAAGCATCAATTTTAACATACCCAAGACCGATCTGCCCCATCAACTTTTTCGTCTCATAAAAATTGTGAACCATATTATTTTCTTCGGGTAGCATCCGTTGTCCCCAAGACATTATACGATCGTAAGTATGCTGGCTCATATTTGTATCAGCCTTGATAGTTAGAAGCTCAGTCACTTGCTCTAACACTGTAGCCTTTGCACCAGGATGAATTTTCTCATTTGCAGAGTCCATTAAATCCATAAACTTCTTTGCAACGGGATTTGGTGCCTCTGTTGGATTAGGGTTCCAATCAAACTCTGGGCCAGCCACATTTCGAACCATATCATCTAAACCGACAGACGGCTCCTCTTCATCAAGCAAATGTTCAGGTTCCCTTGGCGGACCACTTGATCTGCAGGATGATTGCGAACACTTGTTTCAACCACATAACGCTCCCCGTGCGCTACCCATACCTTGTAACCATCAACAAACCCCGCCTCTAAAACATGTTTCTTTACCCATCCAACACTCGATATTTTCTATTCTTACACTTTTTACAAGGACACCTAATCTTATCACCACGCATGCACCGGGGATGCGCTCTATCAAACTCCACGAAATGTTCTAAACCTTCTAAGAATTGAGGTCTCGACACCCCTTCTACCGGGATTACTACGATTATCCATCCAACTACGATCTTCTCCGACATAATTAACTCCCGCATTTCATAATGTATTAACAGCTTTAGATGTAATTAACGCATTACAATTCCCTAAATTTGGATTACAAACTTAAAAGCAACAAGACATGTTTCTTTAGGTTTAGAATTGGGGTTGGCTTCTATCGCACACATCTATCACATTTTTTTAATTATTAATATTTTGAATATTAATATTTAATTCTTTGTTGTAAAGTATATCATTCCCTATGATGAAAGGACAATTCATGTCCATTAGGTTTAGAATTGGGTTGGCTTCTATCCCATCCCGAAATACACGTATGAATTGCAAATATCACCTTGTCTACTTGCTTTATAATCGAAAATCAAGAAATTTCGGCAAAGATAACCCCATGGTCTCCAAGTGCACGACGTAGACTAGGTCAATCAAACACTATCGATTAGAATCGACAATGTGTAATCAACCATACATGTCTAGTATACACTCAGAGAACAATAGGATTAATGCAACCGAAATATCTCAACTATCGACTATTCAAGCAATTTTAATAGACAATGATGATATTTACAAATCATATAATCGTGCATTTCAAGACTGTCCACACAGACAATTTAAGAATCGATGACTACATGTTGACCTCAACATGATAAGTTAAAGATTCTTAAACGGGTTTCTAAGCTTTTGTGTTTCAACCGTCACAACGTCACGTCGTAACATTAATTTTTATTCATTACCGTAAAATGCATAATTTTACAATAATGAATTAACACACACATCTATCATAATATTTTGAATAATTTTAAATATTAATATTTAATTCTTTGTTGTAAAGTATATCATTCCCTATGATGAAAGGACAATTCATGTCCATTAAGTTTAGAATTGGGTTGGCTTCTATCCCATCCCGAACTACACATATGAATTGCAAATATCACCTTGTCTACTTGCTTTATAATCGAAAATCAAGAAATTTCGGCAGCATAACCCCATGGTCTCCAAGTGCACGACGTAGACTAGGTCAATCAAACACTATCGATTAGAATCGACAGTGTAATCAACCATATATGTCTAGTATACACTCAGAGAACAATAGGATTAATGCAACCAAAATATCTCAACTATCGACTATTCAAGCAATTTTAATAGACAATGATGATATTTACAAATCATATAATCGTGCATTTCAAGACTGTCCACACGGACAATTTAAGAATCGATGACTACATGTTGACCTCAACATGATAAGTTAAAGATTCTTAAACGGGTTTCTAAGCTTTTGTGTTTCAACCGTCACAACGTCACGTCGTAACATTAATTTTTATTCATTACCGTAAAATGCATAATTTTACAATAATGAATTAACACACACATCTATCATATTTTTTAAATTATTAATATTGTGAATAATTTGAAATATTAATTCTTTATTGTAAAATTTGAAATTTTACAATGATGAATTAAATTAACATTTATAAACAAGATAAGAGTCGTTCTCATCCACAACTATCAAAACCCAATCTCATCTTAGACCAAGAAAGACAGAGCAAACAAGTTCATTGCCGTTTGAGTCAACGATTTTCTGTTTAATAAGAATTTTTTTTCAGTTTCACTGTCCTCCTCTCTAAGGATCTCAAGTGATGTTTGAGATCCTTAGAGAGAAAGAGGACAGTGAAACTGAAAAAACTCTTATTAAACAGAAAATCCTTTGCTCAAACGGTAATGAACTTGTTTGCTCTGTCTTCCTTGATCAAAGAAGACGAATTTTGATAGCTGTGGGTGAAAAAGGCTCTCATCTTATTTATATTTTAAATAGAGTTGTACCTCAATCTATTTAAAGCCTAATTAACTACCAATTAGGTATAATGAAGAGCCACTTCCAAAATCCAGCTTGATAAACTAGTTAGAAAATGCAAACAACCTAAATCGGAGGACCAATCAAGCATCAAACATTCAAATATTTGAAAATTCACACAAATACCAATCAATAATCATGAACATTAGAATCAAAAACAAATTAGGGTTCTTACAAATACCAATCAAAAAATAAAGAACACCAAACAAAATTCAATAGAAGTATGTTGAGGGCACAAATACATATCCGAAAATAAGTTTGAACAGTGCACAAATTGAGCATGATTTTGCAGACAGTGAACCAAGGCCAGCACTATCATATTTGATTTCCACCCCTCTAAATAACCATGTTGAACAGAAAAATTAAATTATAACAAAGTGTGTTAAAAAAAAAAAACACTCTGCGTGTTTCATTCAACCAAAATTGCAAAATTTTTATAACAAAATAAATAGCACAAATAATTCAACCAAAATTGCAAACAAGTCCCAGAATAAAAATTGGACTTTTTAAAATAAATAGCACAAATAAAAAACCAAAACGCAATTTAAAACAGTCCGATGAGAGAGAGAGAGAAATCGAGTGAGAGAGAGAACGATTGAGAGAGAGAAAGCGAGAGAGAGAGATAACGTACCGGCGACGGCAACGGCGATGGAAAGAAACGGCGGCGACGGCGACGGCGTGTTCTTTTTGGCGAATTACTGAGAGAGAGAGAGAGAAAGTGAGAGAGAGAAATCGAGTGAGAGAGAGAAAGCGATTGAGAGAGAGAAAGAAGACTTACCGGTGACGGCGAGGCTCGGCGGCGACGGCTTGGCGTTGGCGACGTTAGGGTTCGCGAACACTGAGGAAGGAACGGAGGAGTCGTAGTAAAAATGAAACGTAATTAAAAATGGGGAAGGTACGCGTATATATATATGGATTTGTTACCGACGGAGGTATTACCATCGGACTATGTCCGCCGGCTTTATCGACGGAAATACCGACGGAATTTAATCAATTACCGACGGACAAAACGAAATTTTAAAAAAATAAATTCCCGGTAAATTAAAATAAATTTCCGTCGGTAAATGAAAATTTTCAGTCGGTAAAAGTTCGTCGGTAATGCCCCTGTTTCTAGTAGTGTATGCATTGCATGTTACTTAGTGTCAGTCTTACAATTTTGTATCATCAAAGGTTAAGTAAAGACCACAATGATTGATAGGGATATTATTTGAAAACTGTATGATTGGTTTGTGATTGTCCTCTTTATGGTAATTTTGTGATTAATACTATTTTGCAGATTTTAAGGCATACGAATTTGAGACAGAGGATTATATCCTTCTAATTAGCAGGAACTTTCTTTGGCCAGTAGTAGTACAAGTGGTACGTGATCTGGGTTTTGCAATCTTTTTTTTTTTTGGTTTTTATAAATTTTTCTCAATGCTTTATATTTAATCATTTTAGTAGAATTCCATAAGAATGTAATACGTACCATTTTCAGAAGTAATCCAAAAGTTAATTTCTACACTACTGTGCTACTTTTATGTAAAATTTATATTTTATGCATATTACAATTCAGGGCTAAAGGTTTTTTATTTCGGTAACGTTGTTTGATAAAATTCCCATATACATAGTCATATGTTGTGGTTTATATTTGATTTTGAACATTCTTTACTTTAATCGATGTTAGGTGTAGGATTTAGGTTCATGGCTCCACCATGGTTGTGCAATATGTATTATTACCTCCATCACAAAATGGATATCCATTTTTGTTCTTGATATAAAGAACAAATATGAATATTTATTTTGATACCGAGGGATTATATCCTTCCAAGTAGCAACAATGTTTGGTCCCATTTTCAGAGTCTGCAAAATAAAGACTAAGAACTCTTTCTACTAGAAAACGGAAAAATAAGGAAATATAAAGATTAATGAATTACCTCAAGGTACGTAGCAAGAAATATATTTAGCCTCAAAGATAACAAAAATTGTTAAATAAGTATGACACTCACGCAAGGCAGTTGATACTTCACTTTACTTTATCTATTGACTCTAGGCATTATTTTTCGATGAGTTCAGTTCCGTTTCATTTTGCATCTTTAGTTATTATATATAGTTTTCTTTCTCCAGTTTTCTACAAATGTTGATTACCTTAATGTTTATCTTACTTGAAATATGTTGTTTGTAAATTTATGTTTTCACATAAATTCACACACATTTCTTCTCCCCCCCCTCCTCTTTCATTTTATATGTTGTGGAGGGGGTGGATTGGTACAAATAAGTTTCATTATGCAGGTGCTAATGCTTCCGGTGTGATATTCCATTAGCAAACTTTATAGTGATTAGTTAATGTCATTTGTCACTGTTGATACTTCTTAGAGAATACCAACCGAAGTTCTGTGCAAGCATAACCTCGATTAGGCTTATGTTTGTTTATTTCATTATGACAATTTGGATCATGATGTGGAGATACTTTGGTAAAATTAGTGATTATGGGTCGTAGAAACAACATTGGTACATGATAGAGTTCTATTCACTACATTTTTTCAGAAGCGTTGAGCCCCAAATACAATCCCTGTGTCCACAAACAGTGTTGAAGCTCAGCCAAGAAAGCTACAGGTTACCAGAAATGAGCCTCCTGCAAATCTTACTGCTGTTCCACCCCAGCAACAACAGATACTTTAAATAATTTAGTCAAAGGTTTACTTAATCGAACAAGGCTCATGTAGATGACAATTGACAAGCAGAAGGATTTATTGACAGAGAAAGGAGTAAATGATGCCAAGGCATTGGCGGAGAAACTGAAGTGGAGATTGTCCACCCGAAGAAAGTAGGCAGTGGTAGTTGCAAAAAGGCCAAGAGTGGCAATGATGGTGGTGACTGAAAGAAGGGGAAGGGGAAGGGGAAGAAGGGTGGAGAGAAATCCGGGAATATGTAGGTACTTAAGTTACTTTAGTATTTTATATTTGAAATATGGTTTGGCAAAACGAGTTGTGCACTCCTACAATAAATAATTTATTGTTGATTTATATAAGACAGATACCATGTTTTATAAGCATTGCAACTTTGATTAGTAGGAACTGAAAGCACTAGCTTCTTCCGAAATTGATTTTTTTATGTTCGCTAGCTATACACAGTAGAACTTGTGTTGCTTAACCGTATGTGGGTAGACGGGGTTAACGAAAAGAGGGCATTGAGTTGGTTGAGTATTGCGAAAAAGGAAAGTAAGTATAGTGTGGGGAAGAGGGAGGACATGAAAGAGGCAAATAGGTGCTGGTGGGGGTGGGGTAACAAGATGAAGAATATTTTGAATTGTAGGGTGTTCTTTCCCCTATCATATTGTCACCGTGCCAATATTGTCACCGTGTCATTGGCACGTGTAAGAGAGTACTAGTAATTACATAATATGATAGCAAATTAGACAAAAGCTCAAACATATGATAGGGTAAAGCAAATATCGTAAATAATGGAATACATTTTTCGAATTTTATTTGGGCAAGACTGAAAAACATCTTTGTCTCAAATATGGTAACCACCTATCTGTTATTGTATAAACACTAGTGCTAACCACCCGTGCCAAAGTACGGGTCACTTCTGCTAAACGTGTTTGTTTAAGATTATTTTTTTCACAGAGATGGTGATGATATGAAAATAAAATCAAATAACAAAAAAATATATGTAAAAATTACATCAAAAATATATAATTGAAAGTTACACGTATAAAAGAACCTAATAGTAAAATAATAGCTTTAGAGTTGAAAAATAAATGGAAAGTTTCTGCGCTTTAATTATTTTGAAGAAAGTCAACAATAAATTATGATGATAATAATATATAAAATGACTGAAAATCCCCTCCGTTCTGATATAAATTTTGAATAATGTTTTTAATCAAGGACAAAATTGATATTCATTAGAGTACTAAAAATCAATCTTGTTTTATAAAGCATAACGGAGAGGTGAAGGTTTAAATTTACATTCACAAAGAAATGATGCTTAAATTAACTGAGCTTAAATTAACTGAACTAATTACTCATAACTCCACCATAGTCCATGGGCATTGTAATGTGCTTCAACTGTTTTAGTTAAGTAAAGAGCACATGTCCCTTCTCCGATGACATTGCAATTCTTTGCCTACAAATCCACAACACAAAAAAGAGAGACAAAAGGAATTAAATAAAGTTAAATAAATAAACATATAAACATAAGTGTATAGTTATCTAAAGCATTTCGAAGAACTGAACTGAAGGCATACACAAAATCACAACTACGGTAAAATGTTAGGTTAATTAAAGTTCACAGTCTAGCTACACACTTGATAATTGCTAAAAGAATTTACATACTCCCTCCATCTGAATGAGCTTGAAATTAATTTTTTTTTGGCAAACCATCATATATGAAGACAACGAATTACAACACCAAAGTAGATGAGCAAATTGTGACAAAATAATGAATCCGCTTATTTGATTACCCAACCAAAATCCAATGACTTTAATAATAAAAATCATGCATTAAGGAATAGTACGAACATATAGGCCGGTATGCATCTTCGAATTGAATGGTTGAATAGTGGGAGAGTGTTTTAGTGTACCTCTGAACATTACACATGGGATATAATTTTCAGTTTCTCCGCCAAATGTCTTGGCATCAATTGTTCCTTTCACTTACAACAAATACACTCCCTCTGTCTATCCTAAAATGAAAATCCAAATTTACTCTTGATCAAGAGAAAACTTGGACTTTCATTATGGGACGGAGATAGTACACTAATTTGCAATTTAAAATAATTTACTAAACATATTTATGTGAAAAATCATATTTATAAAGTTTTATTTCTTCCTAAACTACAATTATAAACCAAAGCACCCCCACTTCTCTTAATAGAAAGAGAATTAGTTAATTATACACCCTCGCCTCAGTGTAGAGAAAATAAATAAATTGCTAATGTAGTTGTCTCCTCACCTAACTCTCTATTTCCAAAATCAATTCCTATATAGTCTTGTTCAATGAATTAATTATAAATACCCACCTGGAGTATTTTATTCCGCATTCTTTCAAAATTTATTGCTTTCTTTCTTCCCCAAAACTTCTCTATTTCATTCTATCTTTTAACCCCAATGCACCTATTCTTATTTTCTTATTTAAACCCCAAATCAAAAAGAGAACAAAAATTGAAAATCGATACAGATTCCCCCACCCCAAAGTCGCAATCTTGTTAGAAAAAACACATGCTCATCCAATCGAGAGTCTCATCCTCTAAAGGGGGTAATAAAATGCTCTAATAAAGGGAATATATAAATAAAACCTCACAACTAAGAGCCACTTGATGATTACCAGCTGCTGCTTACCCTCAAGGCCACATACAAATATATAATCTTCACCACCATTACATGAATAAGCATTCCTAGGACAGCTAATGTGTCTTCCATTCACAAAATCACTTTACTCCAAAAGGCACTACATCTTATTCCAATTAGACTACACTAACCAAAAACCAATTTTTTAATGATTGCAAATCTTATTGAAGGCAATTAAAATAATCTCAGAACCTTTTCAATCTTAAGACTAAACTCTAGTTCTCATGCATTTTGTCTCAAAAAAATGAAGGGGAACTAAGCATGCCCAGGATTTTTTAAAATGAAAATCAGAGTAGAAGATAATTGCAATTGACAAAAATCATCCTTATGGCTTTACATGGAGTTTCATTCCGAGCATTTGGCCAGAAATCTCAACAAAAAAATTGTCTTTAATTAGAGAGAATCTAAAAAAATACAGCTATAATTAGATAGATAGAACAATTATATACCGTCTATCAAGAACGAGAGAACACATACTTGAATGGATTTCAACTGCAAAAAGGACGTGTTTATCTCGTCCGATGAACAAACACCAAAAAAGTGCAGGCAATGTCCACTCTGGCCTCAGGAATACACAATGTTGAACTTCAGAGGGGATGTGAGTGGAATGGAAGAACTATGTACATGTAATTAGCTTATTATTTTAAAGCATAAACTTGAACTAAAATGGTATAACAGCAGTCTCTTCTGCTTACTACAAATCTATATTCAAACATAAGTTACATATTATTACTACACTTTATTCCACCCTCTTTCATACATTGCATACTTGCTACAAACAACTACCCCCCCCAAGACTCAAGGTTTTCCATGGCTTTAAAATCTGGAGTTGACAGTCTCAGAAAGGCACACCTTTTATAAGTTGGCATCCCTTGCAAAGCTAAAACATTGAGAATCATGGACATCAGAGATTGTTTGGTACTTTCACAGTCCCGCAAAGATAATTCCATTTTATTTTCAAATGTTGTTACAGTAGAAGTGTAGTTTGATGGCTATTCCAAATATGAGAAATGCAAATGTTGTTCAGCCCTTAAATCTTAATTCTAATAAAATTCATATATTGAACCACTTCTAAATCACAACATCACAGACTACAAAATTGACAGGCGTGATGCATCATAGCAAGAAGCAAGGGACAAATTAGAGAAGGGAGAGAGAGAGCTTCAATCAAACCTCGAAACCGTCGTGCTAATTCCTTCAATTCCATATATCTTTGTTGCCCTCGATCAACACCAATAGAAAGAAAAAATTGAGCAGTGAACTGATCCCATGGAGAGAGAGATATCCATTGGCAAAGCAAAAATATGTCCATTGAAAATGGTTTAAAATCTCAACAATTCAGAAATTTTTCTCTCGATTACTGTTTTAAAGCAACAGAGAAGTAATTCTCAGAAAAGGTGGGGGGGGGGGGGAATCGCTCACATCAAACCCCGTCTCCGTCATCTTGACAACATCGACCCTGACACCATCATCGGCCTTCTTCAGAAGGTAGGGAGAATAGGCGGAGTGCGGGGAACAGGAGGGCAATTTCGGGTCTAGTCATGGGAAGGGTAAATAACCTCACTAATTAATCGAGAGAGACAGTAATTGGAATTGAAATTGAAATTGAAGAGAAATTATTTATGGAGATTCCTGATTGATTTGATAATGATGCATGAGAGTAGAGAGAAGCAATCACGCAGGATGAGTGAAGCAGATTTCTCGAGTTACATAAGAATAGTGAGAGTGGAGAAGATATAGACTTTCCAGGTTTGAGGGTGGAGAGGTTACACAACTGCTGTGTGGGGGGTGGGGGGAGGGGGGTTGTGATGTGTTTGGGTATTGGTGGGTAGGGGGAACGGTTATTTTATGAATATTCAATCTCAGCCGATTTTTTTTTTTACGTTGAATCATAACCACTCTTTGTGTAACAGTTATTCATGAGTTATATTGTAACAGCCGAGAAATCATATTTTTCATAGAACCTAGGTGCCATAGGTAATTGTTGCGCAAATGCGCAAGTCCAAATTCAATTTTGTAAATCCACTTGCAATTGATTGATACAGTACTAACAAAAATCATAAAAAATAACAATGATAAAGGGTGAAATTATCACAAGCCGAACTGAATTGTTTGAGGAAAAAGTGTCCACCGTCAAACTTGGAAAGGCCTGTCTCAATGTAATCAAGCACAACAGCTGTCCAATAGACAAAAATATTAACTCATGTTAATTCTTAATATAAAAAAATAAAAAAAAATATACAGCAGCACGCTTCCATCGAACCCATTCATATACACATCAATGAAAAAGTGGAAAAAAATACAAAACTGTTCTGCAAACTTATCAATCCAATATACTACTACTTGAAGAGCTTATACTTAATGGCATCAAGAGACCACTTCCTCAAAGAAGATAATGAACTCATGGAGCCCGATGTCATTAAAAATGATGTTGAAAGTTATGTGTTGTTTGTCCATTATTCATAAGCAAGGCAGCTTCATTAGAGGAGCCAAGTGTCAGACACATCCATCTATCTCTATTCGACCACCGAATCTCAGTAACCCAATTAACTTATGTTTTTTTACCTTACACCTCTGTAGTTACACCGAGAATTCTCAAGGCACATTTCCACTTCATACACTACTTCTTTATCCCTTGGCGAGAACTTTACGGATTGGCTTTATATATATTCAACCTCCAAGAAATAAAGGAAGCGACAATACAAAAAGGTATCATGATATCCTATATTTAAGAAATGGATAAATTAGTGAAAATGATCAATATGATATAGATGTATTTCGTATAAAACACATGACATATTCTGATAGACACATAACGAATTTAAGTTAACAGCACCTAAAACAAATATGGAGACAAAATATATTATAAAATAATAGAAAATCTAGACACCAGAAAGCAGTATAACCTTTTTTATTCTCTGAAAGTTCATAAAATGAAATTATGATCTAGCACCTGCTACCATTAGCACATAAAGAGTGAATCACCAAAAGGAGAATGATAGAAAAGTAGATCATGTCTCACAATTGATTTTACCTGTCAATTTTCCTTTACTTCTTTAAAAATTGTATTCCGTAGAGGCTAGCTTCTTTCAATTTTCTAATGTCTGCAAACTGGATTTTTCAAGGTCGGTTAGGCGTTGTTGATATGCTCATTGTTTCAGGTATCATTTGCATTATCTCCTCTATATCAGGCTCACATGCACTTCACTTAACTTCCACTCAAGCAAAAAAAAAAGGGGGCAAGTATAAGCATAAACATGTGTGTTTTCATAATCATTTAGATAGATTTATATCTCAAGATTATTGATGTTCCTACTACCTCCGCCTCAAAATGAATTTCCAAAAAAATAAAAAATTGCTCTTTGCTGATTATTTTTTGAAAAAAATAATAATAATTGGACATTTATTTTGGGTCTGAGGTAGTGTATTATTTCTCCTTTCCAACTCTTATGAATTATAAATGTTGATAAAGTGCCTTTACTTGAATTTCTTATTGATCTATACAATACGGTTATTAAATAAGAACAAACGGAGCATAAACATGAACATTCATTTTGGGACGGCATGGTACACCATCATTTGTCCACACCTACCCCCTACACACCTCCTATATAATCTGATGTGGCTCTCAAAATCTCTTATCTGTGTCTGTAAGAAATAAAGAATTGTTTATATATGAATTACACATTTTATAACATACCTTATTGAAATTAAATCATCTTAGGGAGGGAACAAGGAGTTTTGGGATAAACAATATAATTAATGTATTACCACTTTGCTTAAAGGAGCAACCATGTTAATTATCCACTACATGGAATTTTAACTTCTGGCGACGCGAAACCGAGAAGGGGAGCGATATTGAGAAACAACATGTGTCTGGAGAGCGGGCTGCTGAACTATGAATGCTGGGAACGGCTGATTGTATTTCTGGTGGAATAACACCGTCAACAGGGTATCTACGCCTCATTCTCTCCCTCAAAATCTTCACCCACACATACCTTGCATAGCTTTCATAAATTAAACCAACGACAGTAAAAAAGAATTAATATCACTAATGCAAATCACGCAAGCTCGATAGTAAAATTGTTTGACCGAAAAAGAGAAAAGAGAAAGAAAAATGAATTTAAGATAGATTAAACTTACAAAATGAATCAATCAAAGAGACAATTGAAAAAGAGAGTTCAATTTCTGATTTGGGTTTGTAGATTTGTTACCTAATTTTGATGAAGGAAGATTTAGGTCGGAGCGCAGAGAGTGCCAAACTGCCGGTCAGTGAAGAGAGGGAGTGCGTGAAATTGTTTGGGGATCGGAAAAGAAAAGAGATCGAAGCGGTTTTAGGTTTTTCAGTTGGGTAACTAAAAATATTTTTTTCCAGATTCAATATTGACCACTTTTTGTCTTTTTAAAAATTAAATAATGGCAACTATTTGTGTGGTGGTTAAAACCCACACCTATTGATTACAATCTTATCCATAATATTATACTTTAAAACTACATGCAAATAATTAAATTTTGTTATTTTTTCTAGTTAAAAATCAATTAAGTTGATCTCTTCATCCCTCATTCCACTAATCTGTTCTTTGAATAAAAAGGGAATATATCTTAACAATAAAATGTTTTTTTATTTAATATAAAGAATTTATATTTGAAAATTCACTTGTTAATTTTGTAACTTCATATATTACTACTTTTATTTTTTCCATAATATTTTTAAAAATAATCATATTTTGAATTGGATTTTTATAAGAATATATATAGTTTAGTTTTTTAACATAACATCTTAAATGAAATATCAAAAGTAACAATAATATATTATCAACTTATAATTACCAAGAATATAATCACCAAGAAGTAGTAAATATAAAAGTTTCTACCTCGTCCATTTTTACTAATGATCCAAAAGACATATTTGTACTTAATGATGTATATTAAGACTAATTTTTCCTTTTTAATAGTAACATTTTTTGTAGGAAAATTAGACTTTGTTGTTATTATATACTAGAGTTATACACGTGCGATGCATTGGTAGTTATTGATGCTCAAAAGACCGAAGTTAAAATAAAATAAATAGAAGAGAGCGATATTTTTATATATTGTGAAAAAAATTCTTGAAAACTACATTGTCGGTACAAACATTAGAGTGGTAAGGATTATCATCATTAAATATCAATATTTTAAGATCATTTGGACTTCTAACTCTCGATAAAGCGACATATAGTTGATCATGACAAAATATTGACTTATTTAAGATAAGTCCAACAATAGATAACGATTGACCTTGGCTTTTATTAATCTTTATAGAGCATGAGATCATCAGAGTGACACTATCAAATCAGAAATCATCTTCATGACCTGAACAATGTTGACACAGTTGGAAAATATCTTACATAACCTTGCATAAAGCCTTTAAACCCACCCTCCTCACAATAGCATCTGGAACAGCCTATGATAAATTTAAATCAGAAGGAAAACGTTAGATACAACATATTCACTATTTTTTCCACTTGAGTAAGACTACTGCATTCTTCACTTAAAAAAATATTTAATACATTTCCATCAGAACTGACTCGTAACTCTCCTGCAGATTTGCCTATCAGATAATAGCGCTTTTTTTCTCACAAAAAAAAGGGAAGCCATACCCTTTTATTGTCTGGAATGTGAACCTGCACCTTTATAAATAAGTACCCCAATTCGGACCGATCTCCATTCGAGCATACGAAAAAAATCAAGGACGAACTTTCGGAGGTCATAACTCCTTCGTACGGACTCCGATTAAGACGTGACATATATGGTTAGAAAGCTCTCGACGAGAACTAGCTTGCAATCACAAAAAATAGCCATTTGACATAATGGTCCACATTGACCACTTTGCAGGGTGAAAATAAAGATGAAAAAATCCCCTTAAAGTCCACAATATTCCCTCAAATCCAAGAAAATCAAAAAATTGGATTTACAGAAAAATCCGCGTGGACCATATTGCAATTTTTATAAGCCTATAAATAGAGGGGTCCCCCTCTCATTTTCTTCACACCTCCCTTCTCTCCTCCCTCCCCCCAGCAAGCTGGGACAAGTCTGCGCCTTCCCGAGGCCCTCCGGCCCTTCCCGAGGCATCTCGAGCTTTCTCGAGGCGCTCTGAAGCCCTCCCGAGGCGCTCCAAAGTCCTCCTGAAGCCCTGTTGAGCCATCCCGAGGCGTTCCGAAGTCCTCCTGAAGCCCTGCTGGTTCATCCCAAGGCATCCCGAAGCCCTGCCGGTCCATTCCGAAGCATCTCGAAGCCCTGCCGGTCCATCCCAAAGCATCCCGAGTCATGCCAAAGCTCTGCCCGCAATACGTAGCCATCCCGACGCACGCCGAAGCTCTGCCCGCACATACCTAGCCATCCCGAGGCACGCCGAAGCTCTGCCCGCACATACCTATCCATCCCGAGGCACGCCGAAGCTCTGCCCGTAGACACCGGTCCATCCTGAATCACACCGAAGCTCTGCCCGCAGATACCGATCCATCTCGAGGCAATCCCGGTCCATCCCGGTCAATCCCAAAACACTATTCACACTCAATCAAACGTATTCCCCCGCGGAAGATAGACACGAACCAACATTGGTAAGGCCTCCTTCCAAATCTCTTTCAATTAACTTCAATATTTAAATACGTAGCATACAATGTAGACATTATTTTCAAAATGCATTTTTAAAAGCGCACACACACACACAACTTTTAAAGAAGGAGGGATATCGAAAGACTCGTGTATACGAGGCGATTCGGGTGAGCTCAACTATCTCTTCCCGATGCGTAACCTGACCTCCGAACTCAAAATCTCATCACACAACAAAACCAAAACAAGGCATTTTCTCAATGTTTTGGGCTATATCAAAACGGCGTGGCGACTCTACGAAAAACGCAGCACGACCTCGACGGCGCGAGATGTCCGGCCCGCCCCCGCGGATCGGGTAATTTCAACCTTATACATTATGTTTCCTACTGTATCAGTATAGTCCCACTCAACACAATAAAAGTTGGAACTAGTGAGCGTTGTTTTGGTAGAAAAAACAATAGGTGTAGAATCTTGACTGAGAGTATATGTATTATATATATTTCAAGGAGGGAACTTTGGATCTTGATGTAAATGGATTAGAATGATAATAATGCAAATGATAACACGACGATGTAACAAGGAAAGCCTTGAGAAAATTATCTCGCCAGCATAAAGCCTCGGGAGGTTAGGTCACCTTCCTTACCAAAAATCCACTAAATAATATCTTGGTTACAAAATGAGCTTGAGGGCAATGGAGAGTACAGAGATAGAGTGGTACGTGCATGTGTGATTTTGTTCTCCATGTCCCCTTAAATAACTAGAAGACTATTCTAAAATAACCATCCATCCTAAAATCTCGTCCAAAGCTCTTATCCTTCCCACGTCTCTTGACCAAGTCCTCTGGCGTTGATGAGAGTCCTTGTGTTTGTTGTAATGTTCCAAAGTTATCTCCACGACTCACTGTAAAGTTAAATTAGTTAAGTAAAACAATAAATATTATGCATTACTTACAGCGTTTTAAGATGTCAACATGCAGAAGTGTGGAATATGTCAACATGCGGAAAATATGCCCATAACAATTGCCCCCAAAACTTATCACTTCACAGAATACGAAGGGGTAAGTTTTTTCAAAAAGGTAACCGGCACGATTTGACAACTGCATTTATTGGGAGTTAAGGATGGTTTGTAGGAACATGATTAGGGAGGAGTTATCATGAATATAGGTTTGTTCGGCTATTAACCGTCTTGTCATTTTTAAATTCCCAGGACCTTCTCGTTTATCTCTCCAAAGCGGCGCTATACTGAAGGTAATTTTCTTTCTTCTTCTCCATCTTCGTAATCTGTTGATTTCTTTAACCTGTAACAATGGGGAAAACAAGATGGAGCTCCTCTAAATCTAAATGCACTGTTATATCTAGAGAACCCGTAGATGTTGCAATAGGGGATTTCGAGTTCGAAAACCTTCTTTCAAAACCAGACGAAGAAATCTGTGTCTTCAACGATACCCACATTGAGTCTCTAAGACAGTACCGTTGTTTCCAAAAAGAGGCTGTCTTCCATCCTTTCCTTGTTAATTTGCGGTCAGATCACTTTTCCCCTAATTGGGTTTGCTTCATGGAATATCCTTTTCTGCTAGGGTTTAGTTTTCCCTTTCCCTTTTTAGTTTCAGAGTTTTTTCGAAAAACAAAGATATCGTACGTTCAACTGATGCCAATGGCATGGAGAATCATTGCTTTTGTGCTGAAGGTAAACCGTGATCTATGCTTGAACTTGGGTCTTAGTTAGATAGCTTATTCCTACAATTTCCAAGTTTTTGGGTCAAAACGGTATCTTCTTAAGAAAAAGTCTGGCAGAACTCCTTTAATGGTGATGACATCTTCTAATGATAGAGGATGGAAAGGCAGGTTTTTCTTTGTTGAAAGAAAGTCCATTGGAGGAGGAGGTGACTTACCTACCAGATGGAATAGAGGAGGTATTTTGATTTCAAACTTGTAAGGTTTTCTGCTCTGATTTCCACTGAGTTTGAAATTTCTTCCACTTTGTTACAGATATTGATTGGGGAGAGCTTTTCCCACCGACGGAAGATACATTGGCAAAAATTGAAGAGTTCTTCAAACTTTCAGCAGATAAGAGATCCTACAGAGGTTTAGTTGAAATCCCTTTTGGTGAGCGAGAAGAGGATAAGGTTTCACTGTCTGTCAAGATGTCAACAGGTACAAATGCTTCATTTCATCCTTGGTTTATGCATACTTTTCTCTGAAACTTTGTTTCTTTTTCTTAATTTCCAAACCAGTCACTTCAGGCTCTGATTTTGACCTTGATGACCTCAATGCGCTGATTGGTGGTTCCCCTGCCAAGATGGAAATGAGACCACCTGTTGTCCCCAAGAAGGTTGCTGTGAAGGATGAGAGTGTCGGGATTGGCTCAAGGGTTAAGAAGAGAAAGGCTGGAGTGGAAGAAGTTATTGAGTTGGTAGATGTGGACATTTTTGAAGGTTTGAAGGCGAGTGATTTGAAAAATAAATTCCTAGGCTTGGCATCCAGTGTAAGATGTTACTATTTTATTTGACTACTTCATAGTTTCATTTTTGTCATTCTGGAACTTTATTGGAATTTTCTTAACAGGCAATGGGGTGCATGGAGATTCAAGTGGAGAACATGGCGAAGATTAATGAGCAGGTTAAGTAGAAGGCGAAGGCAGATGTGGCGCAGGCCAAAAAAGAGGCTGCCACTTGGGAAAGTAAGTTTAAGGATCAGAAGGAAAATCTCGAGGAATAGGAGAAGACAGTGAAGAGCTTGCTAGACAACACGGCCAAGATTGAAGAAGATCATCTCAAGGAAATTGAAGAGGTTAGGAAGTCTTGTAAGATAGTTGCTGCCAAAACCATGGTGCAGATCAAGATCCAGATGATGAAAGACCATGCTGAGGGGAAATCTAAAGATTAGGACATCACCAAGGAGTATACTAATTTGATGAAATTGACAGGCAAACCGGTCGAAGAAGGTGAAGTGTCGTCTAGTCCCAAGGAAGGAGCAATATAGGAAAAGGATGATGAGAATGAAACTCCCACAACACCTGTGGCAAAAGCCAAGTGAAGGAATTCCAAAAACTGTTCTTTTTTTCGTAACTACTTTTATTGGCTATGGCCCAAAAAAATTATATTTTGCGTTGGTATGCAACCGGTCCATAAGGACCAAAAACAATTTATTTCAAGTGTTTGGTTGGTTCAACACTTTCGTTTTAGGCTTTTAGCATGTTGGCATGGGCCAACAGAATTTGGGAACATTTCATAACTTTTAATGGTATAAGTGTTTTAGATTCATAAATCTTTTGTGAATAGTTAGCAAAAAGATATCAGAACAAGATAAGTTTTTAAAACTAACAACTATTAGGATGTTTTCAAAAGATGTTGACATGATGAAATGTCAGATTTTTTGAATTAGAAAGATGACATGAAAATGTCATAACCGTATGCACTTAAGATGACATGAACATGCCATAACCAATTTGAATAAAACTTAAGATCAATCATTTGATTGAGTGGAGATGGGTAAGCTATACAATTTTACTCATACAGGCCCACCCCACACCTCAACCAAAGAGATATCGTGCGCTTCAGGCGAAGGTGTAGAAACCTAATATTCTTAGAAAGAGGTAATTAACTCTTTAAACCTTAGAAGGGATTATGTACCTTAACTTTAGGAGGGGTGGCCAGTCCCTAACGGAGTAAAGATCGTTGTTGTTCGTTCATTGTTTGACAAGTTAACATTGATATGTCACCATCTTGCAAAACAGGAGTATGTTAGAGATGGGAGCCAATTTGGTTGAGGCCCCTCCACAGGTTGTTTTAGTTATTTTTTCGAATAATAAAAGACAATATGAAAATTGGAGGGACAGAAATTAAAAGAAGTAAGCACACCTGGTTTACTTGTAAGGATTTGCTGAGAGTGATAATGCTTACATGAAATATTTCTTGAGGTGTATGGCATTCCAGCTTCTTGGAATCATTTGGTCGTCCAACGTTGACAATCGATATGCCCCCTTTCCGGCTTCTGCATCAATTAAGTATGGGCCTTTCCATTTTGGTGCCAATATACCAGCATTGAGTTATTTTGTGTTTTGGAATGTCTTGCGAAGGACCAAATCACCCACTTGGAACCTTCTAACTCTCACATTCTTAATGTACGATCTGGCAACTCTCTGTTGATATGCCGCCATCCTTATTTTAGCCATATCTCTCAGTTCGTCAACGGTATCTAAATCGTGGGCCAAGATGTCGCCATTCTGATCAGATGTCATCAAACCGTACCTAGCAGTAGGAACTAGAACTTCTGCAAGGATGACTGCTTCCGTCCCAAATACCAAGTAATAAGGTGTTTGACCAGTAGCATTCTTGGAGGTTGTCCTATTAGCCTACAACCAACGGCAACTCCTCTGCCCATCTTCCTTTCTTTTGGTTCAGTCTCTTCTTCAGGTTGTTAATAATGATCTTGTTACTGGACTCGGCTTGTCCATTTGCCTGCGGATGAACTGGTGAAGATGTCACCATCTTAACTCCCCATCTTGCTAGGAAATCTTGCATTTTTTTAATTATGAACTGCGACCCGTTGTCACATATAATCTCTGAAGGTATCCCAAATCTACTAAATATATTCCTTTTTATAAATTAAATCACTTCTTTGTCGCGAACTTGCACATACGCTTCTGCTTCAACCCATTTCGAGAAATAGTCGGTCATAGCTAACAGAAATACCTTTCCTCCTGGAGCTCTGGGTAACTTTCCAACAATGTCCATACCCCAAACCATGAATGGCCATGGAGACATGATAGGATGCAACAATTCTGTAGGTTGATGTAGGATGTCACCATGTTTCTGACAGGAATCACACTTCTTAGCATACTCAGCGGCATCTCTACGCATGGTTGGCCAAAAATAACCCATATTCAGAGCTTTGCAATACAAACTTCTGCCCCCAGAATGATTACCACACTGTCCTTCATGTAATTCTCTTAAAACTTCTTGTGCTCGATCGGCCTCTAGACACCTTCAATAATGACCAGCAGCAGATTTTCTGAACAAAAAGTTATCAATAAGAAAATATTTTGATGTCCTTACCCTGAATGCTCTGGCATTATTTTCTTCAGGTGGAATTGTATCATCTTGAAGATACTTGATAATAGGAGCAGTCCAAGATGTTGCTTCTGTGCTAGTAGGGATGTCGCCATCTATGCTGAATAGCTCAAGGCGGTCAATTGCCGGGATGTCGACATATACAATAGGAATATTGGTTTGAGATAAACTTTTAAAAGCTGAACCAAGGTTTGCTAGGGCATCTGCTTGCGAGTTATCCTCTCGTGGCACTTGTTCCAATGAAAAGTTTTGAATTTGGGTGCCAGAATTTTCACAATTTCTAAGTATAAAATCATCCTCGCGCACTTTGCTGTATAGGAACCATTGTAGTGGTTGACAATTAATAATGAATCAATAAACACTTGGATGTGCTTGATGTTGAGATCTTGTGTCAGGCTCAAACCCATGATTAACACTTCATACTCAACTTCATTGTTAGTGGCTTTGAAAGTACAACTGATGGACTGGGTTATTATGTCCCCTTGAGGTGACTTTAGTACAATTCTGAGCCCTGTGCCTCTCATGTTTGAAGCACCATCAGTATAGAGCGTCCACTTCTTAGAGGTGTCATCATCTTGTAACTGTTGCACCTCCAACTCCACCTCTGGTTGCAGATATGGACTAAAGTCTGCCACAAAATCAGCTAGGGCCTGGGATTTGATTGATGTTCTTGGTTCATACTTGATGTCATAGGTGCTAAGCTGCACCGACCATTTTGTCATCCTTCCCAACATTTTTGGTTTTCTCATAACATTCTTAATGGGATAGTTAGTACGAACATTGATAATATGGGATTCGAAATAATGCCTTAACTTAATAGAAGCAGTTATCAAAGCTAGAATTAATTTTTGTAAGTGTGAGTACCTGGTTTCCGTGCCTAAAAGTGTTTTACTTACATAATAAATCGGTTGTTGGATGCCATCACGTTCTATTACCAGGACTGCACTTACTGCATTTTCTGAAACTGCTAGATAGACGTATAGGGGCTCTTCTTTTTGAGGTTTAGCCAATAATGGAGGTGTCGAAAGGTAGCTTTTGAGATCCTGGAAAGCTTTCTCATGCTGCTCTTCCCACAGGAACTTCTTATGTTTCCTTAGGATATCATAGAAGGGCTTGCATCGATCGGAAGAATTAGATATGAATTTGGTGAGTGCTCTAACCTTCCCAGTTAGTCTTTGGACATCTTTAACGGATTGAGGTAACGACAGGTTGATGATTGCTCGAATCTGCTCTGGGCTGGCTTCAATTCCCCTTTTCGTTACCATATACCCCAAGAATTTTCCCGCTTCCATTCCAAAGTTGCACTTCGCCGGATCCAGCTTCATATTGAAACAGTTTAGAATGTTAAGGGCTTGAGACAGATGCATTATGTGATCTTCTGCTTTCTTGGACTTTACTACCATATCATCAATATAAACCTCCAAGGTGTTGCCGATCTGATCCTTGAACATCTTATTTACGAGTCTTTGATATGTTGCATCTGCATTTTTTAGTTCGAAAGGCATAGCAATATAACAATATATACCTGTGGGCGTTATGAAGGCGGTGTCTTCTTGGTCAGATGGCTCCACTGGATCTGTTGAAATCTTGAAGATGTGTCCATGAAAGTAAGAAGCTCGTGACCAGAAGTCGAATCCACCAATGAGTCAATGTGCGGCAAAGGAAAAGGATCTTTGGGACAAGCTTTATTTAAATCAGTGAAGTCGACACAAACTCGCCATTTCCTGTTCTTCTTTTCGACTACTACCACATTCGCTAACCACTTAGGATACTCAACTTCCCTGATCATGTTGGCCTTGAGTAATCTTTCAACTTCTTTTTTGATGACTCGATTTATTTCCTCAGCGAACTTTCTTCGCTTTTGGTGCACCGGCTTGAAACTAGGATCAACATTGAGCTTGTGGGTAATGACATCTTTGCTGATGCCAGTCATATCTTCATGCTTCCATGCAAAACTCTTTATTCTAATTTGCAAGAGTTCAACAAGTTTCTCTTCCAACTCTGCTGGGACCTTACTGCCAATGAGCACCTGGAGTTCTGGATTGGAGTGATCTAGCAATACTTCCTTTACATCATGTTCACTTGCTTCCAGTAACTCACGTGCTCTCCTCTGTAATTGCTATGCTTGCCTTGGAGTTGTTGACGCCTTCATGGATGTCTTGTAACATTCCTTTGCAACTTACTGGTCACTGTATACCTTGGCTACTCCCCATGGTGTAGGGAACTTGACACACTGATGATATGTTGAAGGCACAGCTTTCATCCCATGGATCCACGGCCTACCCAATATTACATTATAAGATATCGCACAATCGATCACACAGAAACGCTCCATGGTATTAAGGCCATGAGAATAAATTGGAAGCTTGACTCTCCCACCGTCTCCTTGGTCTCACCACTGAAGCCTACTAATACTGACGTCCTCTTGACAATCTCTAACTCTGGGATGTTCATTTCCTTTAAAGTGCCCAACATGATGAGATTGACTGAGCTGCCCCCATCCACCAAAATGTGCCTAATTGTGAAATTGGCAATCTGGAGAGAAATTACTAAGCCATCATGATGTGGGTCTAATACGTTGTCCCGGTCACTCTCCTTAAAGGTAATTGGATCCTGAGAGGATGTCGACATCCTTGCCGTCCTTTCTGGATTTTCTTCCTTTGACTCCTTTGCATGTCTTTTGGCAGCAGAATAAGAGGTACCGCAAATATCTGATCCACCACTGATAAAATTAATGACCTTAGTAAATGATGGTGGAAACACTGGTCGTTCAGGTTATGAAGACGTCTCCTTATTCTCGGTCTTCTTCCTCCTAGGACCAAGTAACTCCTTAAGGTGCCCCTTTGACAGCAGATAACTGATCTCCTTCTTCAAGGCTATACAATCTTCTGTAACATGCCCGAAATCCTCATGGTAGGCACACCATTTGGATTTATCACGCCACCCTGTAGATCTTTCTATCTTTTATGGCCACCTTGCTTTATCTCCCAGGTTATTCATCGCACAAAGTACACCTGAAATGTCCACAAAAAAACAGTAGTCAGATATATTAGGTACATTATCATCTTCTTCATCCTCACCTTCAACTTCATTGATTTTGTTGTTGTCATTCTTTGTGTAGGGTTTGGATCTGTTGTTTCTGCGGTGAGATGACTCTGTCTTTCTCTCTGGATTATCATATGTCGACGTCTTACTCGCTGATTTCGAACGTCGCAACTCATCTTCCTCCAACCTTATGAACCTCAAGGCCCTACTCCTGACTTCGTCCAATCTTTTACATGGAGTCATTACCAACTCTTGATAATATGGAGAATCCTTTTTCAGCCCCATCTTGAATGTTTCTGTAGCTATCGACATGTCCAAATTAGGAATTTCTAGGACTTCCCTGTTAAATCAGTGGACATAGTCTTTTAGGGTTTATGTAGGCTGCTGGATCACGCTATATAGGTCACTGGTTAACTTCTCAATCTGCCAACTGCATGAGAATTGGTTGTAGAACATATTGATGAGTTGAGCAAAAGAACCAATTGAACCCAGAGATATTTGAGCTCAGGTTACGCCTTGGGAAGAGATAGTTGAGCTCACCCGAGTCGCCTCGTATACACGAGTCTTTCGATACCATTCTTTCTTTAAAAGTTGTGTGTGTGTGTGTGCTTTTAAAAATGCATATTGAAAATGATGTCTACATTGTAGACTATGTATTGAAAAGATATATTTAAATATTGAAATTAATTGAATGAGATTTGGAAGGAGGCCTTACCAATGTTGGTTCGTGTCTATCTTTCGCATAGGAATGTGTTTGACTTGAGACGTCGGGGGTCGATTGGGATGGATTGGGATTGCCTCAGGATGGAACGGTGTCTGCGGACAGAGCTTTGGTGTGCCTCAGGATGGATAGGTATGTGCGGGCAGAGCTTCGGCGTGCCTCGGGATGGATAGGTATGTGCGGGCAGAGCTTCGGCGTGCCTCGGGATGGCTAGGTATGTGCGGGTAGAGCTTCGGGATGGCTCGAGATGGATCGACAGAGCTTTGGGAGTGCCTAGGGATGTCTCGAGAGCGCCTCGGGACAGCTCGGGAGGGCTTCGAAGCACCTCGGGAGGGCTCGGAAGGCCTCGAGAAAGACCGAAAGGGATCGGGATTGCCTCGGGAAGGCTGAGAGGGGAGCCAAAAGGCTGGGTGAGAGAGGAGAGAAGGGAGGTGTGAAAATATGAGAGGGGGAGCCCTCTATTTATAGGCCCAAGAAAAATTCAAAGTTGTCCGCAGGGATTAGTGTGTTATTACCATTTTTTGGGTTTTCGGGATTTGAGGGAATATTGTGAAATTTAAGAGGATTTTTCATCATTATTTTCACCCTGCAAAGTGGTCCGTGCGGACCATTATGTCAAGTGGTGTAAGTACCCAAATCTAGCTCATGCCTTCCGGTTAAGTTTTCCGGCAATTCCCCGGACTTTCCTAAAGTTCAGGGGCAATTTGGGAACTTTCTCAAACCTTTCGAGGGGCGAAGGACTTGTTAGGAATTAAAATTCCACGTAGTCCCTCGCTGGAAAAGAGCTTCTAGAATGCCACCTTGCATGGTTCTAGAAATAGGGTGAGTTACTAATGGATAAGACGGCACGGCTTCATTAGCCAAGGGTTACAGCCGCACGGCTTCATTAGCCAACACAAAACTGTCTATAAATAGAGGCCTCCTCTACCCATTTTGATATACAATTTTGAGCACTGTTACTCTGCCAAAATACAAACACGAAATTCCAGAGAGCTGAAACTACTCAAAATCACCTCCCTCCTCTCCAAAACCCCTCCAAAGTTGCTCCTTCCTTAGGAAATCTTCAAGGGAGATAGAGGAACACCACCATTGGTAACCTCTCCTTCTCTTCTCTTTAAAATATACTTGTCATACTTGCTATATTGCTCTTTGCTATTTATATTGCCATCTACTTGCTTTATATTTGATTTATTGCCATAAATATTAAGTCTTTATCTATGTAGATCATAATACCCCCATTCCCCTTATCACATGGGATTCATGGAGGATCCATCCCAAGGATGAACAATAAGACCTCAAATGGCTTGTTCTAGGGTGGATCTCTCACATGATGATGTGAAAATAGCACTCTTTTCATATAAAAATGTCATCTTTTTTCATTAAAAATGTCATCTTTATTCATAAATGTCATCCCCCTTTCCATAGACCTTGCTTCCAAGGATTGTCCACCTAAATGGTTCTTAAAGGACATAGGAAAGCCATAAAGGTCCTCCCTTTTCCTTCCTAGTCCTAGCTTGCATAATGTTCATTACATATGTTTGCATAAAAATGTCATCTTTACTTTAAAAGTGCATTCCCCATGTCCCTCATAGTTGGATCACTCTCCAAGGATTGCCTAGTGACCTTCTTAAGGCACAAAAAGGCATAGGATGAGTATAAAGATCCAATCTTTATACCCCTCCCCTTTGTCCCTTTGGTACTTGAAGCATCTCTTGGAGCGTAATGGTGTAAAGGTCCTATATTTACATCATTTCCTCCACATAAGGATGTCATAGTCGGAAATTCCTTTAGAAAAGGATGAACTTGAGCCCCTACATCTCCGATCATCACTTGAGACGAGCACAAATGTCCCGACAAAGCTCAAATCGTCTCAAGATGTAGGATTGATGGGCAAAGGTCCTTCTTTTCTAAAGAGTCTCATCCTTGGACTATAAAAGAGGCGTCCCTATTCCGATCACATGTGATCCAAGGTCTCATAATGATGATCGTAAGTCCAAGATGAGATCGGGATCAATGTCCCGAACATATCAAAATCCAAGGAATCCCGAGCGATAACCAACTCATGGTTTATACGTCCGGAAGACCACTTGGCACATTCTCCCCCTTTTATCAAAACACATCCCACACACGAAAGCACAAAGGCAAGCATGAGAGTCGGATCCTGGAAGAATTGCTTCGACAAGGCTCCTTGGGCGAACGTCGATCCGTTCTTTCCAAGGGGTAACTTAACCTCCGGACCCAAATCCTTTTTTTCAAAGTTTTGAGGAAATCAAAATGGCGTGGCGACTCTGTTTTTCAATTTAAACCGGATGTCTTCAAACCGATGTGAGGCGGTGACCCCTTACACGAGAAAGCGGTTCAACACACAAAAATACGCCGCAATCTTGGGCACACCACATATTCACAGTTTGGCGACTCCACTGGGGAATAACCAAAAAGCTTTCATTTTTAATAAAAAAAATGATACTTGGTATATAGGTGGAAACCATTAAACTTCCCGTTATCGCCTCCTAACACGAGTCTGGGATAAACTATGGTCTAACAATGCCACGTACAGTATCTTTTCGAAAAAAAAAAGAGAAAGCTTTTTGAGTGGGTTAGCCTTCCGCCGCGGATCCGATTCTCATGCTTGCTTCCTTTTCCTTGCCTTTTTGCATGCATTGTTGGTTCTTGGGATTGTGCACATTCTGGATATTGAACAGGGAGCTTTCTGGAGCTGGAAAGGTGCCAAAATGCTTGGGGAAACAACCTGCAAATGAAAGAAAATGGAACTTGGAAAATTGATTGATGCAGCCGTACGGCTTGATTCTCCTTGGATCCTAGCCAGGCGGCTCCATTGGCAATTCCACCAGGACAAAATTTGAGGTTAATCTGGCAGCTTAGGCAGCTTGGGGCTATTCAGTTCCAAGACTGACCGAGCTCCAGAAAATTTACGTGCTTACTTGCTGCATTTTCCCCCGTCCCGAAAATCATTCCTTTAAAACACATTTCTGAAAACTTCTGTTTTAACTCAAAAAGGAACATTTTTAGGAGGCCGCATGCTACACGCACCTTATATATCATGTACACTTTGCACGCACGTCCCTTTAACCCGGGGTGGTTGTTCAGCTGCAGTCACGGACAGTATTACGGTGCTCCCGGGCGAGCACAGAATCATCTCAAACTCCCCATGGCAGCTGTAAGTACCCAAATCCGGATCGTCAAAATCCGTCAGAAAGTTAACCGAAATCCGTTAACTGGCCCGCTCCAGGTTAATCGGAACTCGCTAAGTTCCCCGTTGCCATGCCAACGAAATGTCCCGGGACTGCCCCGTGCATCCCGACGTCAAAGCGTACTTGACACACGTCATCGCACATAAAAGTACGGCTTTCCCTGAAAAACGCACTTTCCGGCACTTTCCGGAGGCGTTTCGGACATTTTTCGGACTGTTATTTAAAAACGGACAAAACCGGGACCCGGGAACGAACTCCCATGCAAATGGTGAGTCATGGGACACGTGGCAGCCATGCCACCTCCCTCCCATCACCCTTCAATTAGAAATCAAAGGGAAAAGACTAAAATACCCACGGTGTTCGAGTCCTAAGTCCGTCCAGGACTCCTCTGCGATCTTCGAAATTGCCCGAAGTCCCTCAAATTCCCAAAGTTTCACAAAACCCCTGGATTTCGGCTAAGTCCCACTGACTCCTACTGAAAATTCACCTATAAATAGAAGTTGTTGTCAAAGCCAAAAGGATAACAAATTTTACTCCAAAAAATCACAAACCCCACGGCCCAACTGAGTTTCACCCTTCCCGAGCTCCCGTTTCGTCTCGATTCACGTGAAACTTCCGTATTTCGATCAAATATGCCCCTCACCACTCTGAAACACCGTTCAAAACCATTTTCCGTATCCCGTATACACCTCCCGAGCCAAAGGAGTCGACCCTAGCCATAGGTACAACTCCCTCTCTCTAATCTCTCATTTAGTCTCGGTTTATGCTCCAGTCGCTACAACCGTTTCGAACCACGTTCTTGAAATGTAGACGCCTCCGTCTAACGGGGTCCAATACGTTTTAGCCCCTCGATCCTCTTCTCTTCCCGTAAGAGAAGTAATCACGGGTTAAAACGGTGTTCCGGCCCCATTCCGTTTTACTTTTATGTCATTTACCATTCCGGATCGATCGATCCGTTGATTGTCATTTACTTTTCTGTCATTTACAATTCCGAGCCGTTTTGGCTCGTCGATCGTCATTTACAATTCCGAGCCGTTTTGGCCTCGTCGATCGTCATTTACAATTCCGAGTCGTTTGGCTCGTTGATCGTCATTTACGATTCCGGATCGTTCGATTCCGTTGATACTGCTTTAAATACTGTCATTTACAAAGTCCGACCCGTTTGGATCGTGATAGTATTTACTTTTCAAAGTCCGAGTCGCAACCCGATTCTTTGATCGCAAAATCATTTAATACGCTTTTTCCCGTAAAAATCGTTAGCAATGTAATGCCCGGTTCAAAACCGGAGTTCGTCCTTCGAACTCTCTTTCAAAACGCGCGAAATGACGTTTGGCATCCAAACGCTCATCTTCAAACTAAAAGCCGCCATTTGACACTCAAAATCATTTAATACGCTTTTTCCCGTAAAAATCGTTAACAATAACTCGCCCGGTTCAAAAAACCGGAGTTCGACCTTCGAACTTTTTTTCAAGCTCAAAATCGACGTTTGCCACGCAAACGCTCATTTCAAACTCAAAACCGACGTTTGTCATTCAAACGCTCGTCTTTTCAAACAAAGTCACCTAATCAACGTTTGACATTCAAACCAAGATTAAGCTTGTCATTCAAGCCCCCATTTCAAAACACACACACACACACGATTTCGAGAAAGGTAGAAAGACTCGTCATACGAGGCATTTCGGGTGATTTCGTAATACTCTTCCCGAAACGTAACGTGACCTCTGAACCTAACAATCTCTGGTACTCAAAAAGCTTTTTACTCGTTTTGGCTACCAATAAAAATGACCCCCGTTTTCAAAGTCTTTTCCTAAGTTTTTGCTACCAATAAAAACGACACCATTTTTCACTAAAGCCGTTTCTCAACGTTTTGGGCTCAAAATACAAAACCGCGTGGCGACTCCTCATTTTCCTTCCCATGAAGCGAGGTCTCAGACACCAACCGTCCGCGAAAGACAACCGCATTTTCCGCGCCCGCGCGAAAAATCCCGGGTAATTTCAGTTGGCGACTCCGCTGGGGAAAAGGATACTTTTTTCAAAACTGTCGTTGTTTTCTAAAAAGCCTTCCGTGGGTCAAACTTTCGTTTACCCTTCCTCATTTTCGTGTGCATGTGTTACTTTAAACCTCGAACGGTTTTTTCAAAGGCATTACATTGTCAACTTTTCAAAATCATACCATGTTTGTGCATCCCCATTCATGTTTGATTTTCATTGCTGTCTTTTGAACTGCGCATCATAATGCTTTAAGACACATTCTGAAAAATCTCTGTTTTACTCAGAAAAAAAGAAATTTAGTGACCGCACACTACTCGCACATGCTGCCTCGGTACACCGCACTTCACGAGCACTTGCTGCCTCGGTACACTGCACACTACAACCCATAACCCGGGATGGCCTTATCAGTTGCACCCCGATTGGTCTGCCAGACACCTTTCGGGGGCGTACGGGGTCGTCCCAAACAGTCCATCCTAGCCCGTGTAAGCCATGCACTCTTTGTGTCACACTTTGTCTAAGACCCCAGTTGGTTTTTGGCTTAGCTCGTGTCATAAAGCCTAAGTGTACGTTTTTACGCCGGGTTCCGCCACGAGTCAAGCTCGAGAGGTTGAGACCGAAGGTCGTTCCCGACCCAAAGTCTTGAGCTTTTCAGCCTTGACTTTGACGCGGAGCTCTGCCGAAAAATATACCCGAAGGTTCAATGTGACACCGTGTCACCAAACCTCACCGTATGTATCGTGCCAGCCACAACTTGGCCAACGCCAAAAGCTAAGGTCCCTCGCACAAGCGAGTCAGGAGAGGTCATGCCGAAATTTTGGCACGATCCCCGCCTTAACTTAAGGACGTTGACTTCGACTGTGGCCCGTGCGTCACATACGTTGGAAGTTTGCGTGATCGGCTAGCCTTAAGTTCACTTTTTCGTTTGTCGGTGGAACTCGCTTGCCTTATAGGACCTCGTTCGGGATAGTCCATCCCGAGAAAGATGATCTACAATGGAAACGAGGGGCTTATAAGCGTAGTGACGAGATCCACTGATTAGAGCTCTAGGATTAGTTACGAAAAAGAAGACACGCTCTTTTCCAACCGATTAGGACTCTGAGAAAATGCGCTTTAAGTAAACATTAATCGGTAACTGCACATTGCACGAGCCCGAAACCTTGAGCCAAATATCCCTTTCCGAAGCCTAAACCCTTCCTTTCGTTCCCTGCAGCGAGCAGAAAGTGGTTCAGATTTCCGGGTCAGCGCCTCGCCAGAATCACCGTAACGGCAGCGTCAGACGGTTCTTCGGTTCCCTCGGTTCCCTCGGCCAATTTCCGACATGTCTAGCTCACTGAGAAATCGTGACGGGGAAGGACCCCGCCACCGGTAACGAGATATGACTTTGGAAGAAGCCATCCAGGGCTTGTGAGGTTCACAAGAGGCGAAAGAAGATCGGCGGAATTTCGTGGTACAGCTTACGAATGAGCGAGGTATAGCGGCTATCCCCGGTCAGACAGTACTTTTGTCCTGGTCGAGGACGACGATTCCCCGAAACCAGCTCCTCAAACCTTCAACCAGGTTCCTCCCCCGCCAACTTACGGGATTCCTTCGAACCAAGGAAACAGCCGACCTAGGCTTCATATTGTCACCTCTCAGGGCAACCCTGCCATATTTGGCCAGGCCAGTGCTACTCCTATCACTCAATACCCCCAGCGCACCGCTGGGCCATCTCAGACAGATGCTAATATCCTTCAATACCCTCCCGGGTTCAACCCATTGCCTATACAAGAATCCCAAAACACCGAGGACAAACCCCGATACAGTTCAGAAAAGGCCCCCATATATCCACATATATCAAGCCTTCCACCTCCAATCACTACCGCTCACGTGGTAGCACCCGGCGCCGAGCCTCACAGTCCACCACTGGACCCAACCTTAGCCTGGATGGTCGAACAGATGAAAGACCTGAAAGCCACCATGAGCATCCCAAAGCAGGAAACGCTCAAATCCACAGATCCGGGAATGGTCACGCCTCTCCCTGCCAAGTTCCGAATGCCAAAGATGGACCGATTCGACGGAACCGAATGTCCTCAAATGCATGTCGACACCTACGTTCTCGGTATGAGAGCGAAAGGAGCAACCCTCCAGCAAATGGCCTACCACTTCCAGCATACGCTCAAGAGTTCAGCGTTACGATGGTTTCTAAGGGTCAAGCCTGCGGATCGCCACACACGGGATCGGATCGGTAACATCTTCTGGAGCAGGTACCGATCCAACTTAGAGTGGGAAACGAGTCGCGAGGACTTAATCACCACCGAGCGTAAAGCGGATGAAAGCGTCGGATAATTCTACAAGAGGTGGAGTTGGAAACTCTCCGAGATCATGGAGCCACTCTCGAAGGATGAGCAGATGCGGATCTTGAAGTCCTGCTTAATACCGTCCATCGAGAACTCTCATCGGTCATCATTTCTTCCCGGATCTCGGGCCATGGTCAATGTCGGCTCACGGTTCGAGAAGGATCTCAAGGAAAAGTTGGCTACTACAGGCCATACGAGATACCGCTCAGCGGTTGCATTCAATCCCGCACCGGCCCCGCGAAAGGGAAAGATACGTCTGTCAACTACATCCATCGGGGACAGCGGTCGGGCAACGAAACCCGGTCCCGCAAAGCAACAACTCCACTTGAAGCGATCTACCGTGCACTTCGACAAGTTGGAAATGCCACTAAGCAAGATCTTTGGAAGGGTTAATCAAGGAAGGTCTCCTTAAACCCGTTGCAAATTACAAACCCAAGAATCCCGTAGTCAACGCCGACAAGAGCAAGTCTTGTGCCTTCCATCGGTATCACGGCCATATCACCGACAAGCTGCGTGGGGTTACGATACGAAATTCAGAATTTGATAGAGGAAGGAAAGTTGGAGCGTCCCCGTGGGCCCAATACGATCGGAAACCCTTTTCCGAGAACAACAACAATAGTGTGAATTCCATTGAGTGGGTGCCCAAGAAGATTGCCGCGAGCCGGTTCCTCCGCCTCTTCCCGGTCGGGTCCTCATCTAATGTCCACATCGGCTACGATGTTTGTGCTCACTTTGCTGGAGTACGAGTCCCAAGATATGGTCAGGAGCAATCCTGCAGGAAAACGAAGAAGAAGTCCTCTCAACAGCATCGAGAGAAAGATACGAAGCCGGAGACACCGGTGTGGGTACACTCGGAGAGCCATCAGGGAAGTTCGAATACTACGTACTCTACTCCGGCCCGAGTCCTCCCTTCCTCCCGGGCCATACGGCTTTAGAGCGAGACGGGGGTGGGAAAGCCGAAAAGTCCTGCGAAAACGAGTTCAGACCTTGGGACACCGGAATACCTCGGATCTTGGTAATCTCACTACCAGTCAGAAGCCTAACCCCCCGCGGGATCAGCTAAGGTTCAACTTGTCCAGCTTCCGAGCCGGGAATGGCAAAGGAAGATCAAAATCAGCTTGGCACTCGCACTCGATCAACGTGCTAACCAAGGGCGGCAACCGCCACAAACAGCCTCAACACAATCCCGAGGCTTCAGCAAAGGCTTTACCTCGCAAGAGGAAGACAGGAAACGGATGGCTGGATGACTCTCCTTCTCCGGATAGAGATCAGATCTACGATTCCCAACTGTATGGCAGTATGATCACGTTCTATGACGAAGACCTACCGAGAGATGCCTCGGGGCACAATGAAGCTCTGTACATTACTCTCAAGCTCAACACCATATCACTCCCCGGAGTATTGGTAGACAATGGGTCAGCCGTTAACGTTCTCCCTCTCAGCATGATGCGAGCCCTGCGCATCAACGAAAGCCATCTGATTCCGTCTACCCGGACTATCAAGGCCTACGACAGCACGTCTCGTCCCATCCTGGGGACAGTGACTCTGGAACACTGGTTCGAAACCCAAATGGTGCCAGCAAGATTCCACGTGATGGACATTCCATCCGAATTCACGGCTCTGTTGGGACGCCCTTGGCTGCATCACATGAAAGCCATAGCCTCCACTCTCCATCAGTGCGTTAAGTTCATTAACCGGCAGGGAGATCTTGAAGTTATCAGAGGGGACAGTTTCCTCATAGGAAACGAAGCCGAGACAGTAGCCAAGCGTGCCCGCAGTCAGGCATCGGGGCTACCTCCTTCAAATCAACCAAGGGACTACCGGGGCAAATCTCATCAGAATCCCTCAGAGTCCGGAGATGCCAACTATGTAAACGTACTCGAGCAGGCAGACCCTGAAGCAGTCCGGTACATCAAGTTCAACTGTCGTTTCCAACATTTGGAGGCAGATTGGAAAGAAACACTGAGCATCGCCATGATGCGGGCACATAAACCCCCTGTCTCCAGTCGGAGATTCGTCAGCATTCTTCAAACCAACTCTTTGGCCCCGCCAGGCGAAGAGATTTTCGTGATAAAAGTCAACAAGCACCGTCACACTCGTGATGAACGCATGGAAGTTGTATGGGATGTCCTCCATGAGGAACTACCTGCTGCACCCCTTTTCTCCAGTAAAGGGCATGATGTTTTTCTAGCAGCTCCAGCAATGCACCCGGACGCAATACGTCCCTACGTTTGGGTTGAGCCATCAAACGAAGATGAATCAGGACTCTTCGGAGTCAAGGACGCGGCAGACCCGCGAACAGACCTCTGCATTCACATGCTCAGTTTCGAGGACGGCACCCGTTCCGATCAGGTCACCTATGACCAAGGCTCCAACACCATGGAAATTGTCAAGCTCAACGTCCAGTACAGGCAGCTATCCAACAATTGGAAGTTACTGGTTGACACAACGAAGAATCCCTCTGATCAAGTGACTGACGACGACTTCGTCAACATCATATATTCCAGATATCCTGATGATACCAAGGATCCGATCCTTATTGTCAGATTCTGCAACGCCAAAGTTACCCTCGACGACTGCCTGCTTATGGTAAACGAGGCCCTGGCTAACCGAGCTCAGAGCTCATCATCACTTTCGAGTACCAGCCCCAGTGGCAACCGGCCCGTGCCGTCAGTCAAGCTTAAAGCCACAAGCGCCGTCAAGGCCAAGGGCAACAGCGAAGGAGACCAAGCTCCTCACCCTGTCACGAGTCAGATCAACCTCGGGAATGCTTCTGGCAGCCACCCCAAAAACATCTGTGAAGGTCTTCCCCGCAAGACAGAGTCAGCTTCCGACATTGGAAATGACCACCTCAGCATCAACATGCTTCAGTTCGATTCTGCTCCCAGTCGTCACGGTCACGGATTCAGACATCCCGCCAGCAGACTACTAGCTCTGATAGACTTGGCAATCGAGCGAGATCATGAGACTGTCAACATCGCAGAGTTCAACACTCCCGTGTGTTCAATCAAGCAGATATGGGCAAATTTCTTGGTAACCGAGATCAAGGAAGGCCGCATAGAATGTCCCAGTTCGACTTCCTTCGTCAACATCATCCAAGTGTTTCCGCCATTTGGAGATTTGGATGTTATCACAGTTCTGGACACTAGTCAGACGGTGCGTACCTACGGAGACTGTTTAGCTCTCGCAAGGAAGGCCCTCATGGAACTAGCCGCTCAAGAAAACCGTATCTGGGAAGAAAACCAAGCTCAAAAGACCGACAGGGACCGAGCCCTTAAAGTGTCACAAGCAGCTTCAGACAGAAAGCTAGAGGCCACTCTAGATCAGTTCGACCTCAGGGGTTTTGCTCACGGCAACTTCATCGACTACCGTCTGTTCCCATCCAACCCCCTCTGCCAGACGAGGGTGGTCAATGGTCCCGATGACCTAGGAGATGGAACGACACAGCAGAACGAATACCAGCGCTTACCTCTCCGAGGAAAGCAAGTTCTCCATGAAAGCGACGATGAAGACGATGAAACCATTCTCTTCCAAGCCGGGCATGAAGTCAACAAAACCAGACTCCCAAGGGTCCTGGGAGGATGGAAACGGATCATTTCCGCACTCAAATTGAAAGGCCAACTCAGGGAGGAAGGTCTATTCAAAAATAAGAGGAAGATGGAAATTTGTCTCGAGCAACTACTCAGGGAAATTCCACAGACTGCGGCATTCATTTACAGAAACGATCAGCTGGAACAGCAACCAGTTACTTGGGCAGATGTTCGGGAAGCCGTGTACTCACCTTTCGACATACCCGCTACTCAGATAAAGAAGAAAGGAAAGCTCTCCCCGATGGAGGTTTACCTAGACTGCCGCACGCAGTTCAAAGAAGCACTGGCCATTCTCACATGGGAAGAAACGCAGGCACTAACTCTCGACGCAGGCTCCGCTGCAAGAAAGTTGATCTGGGCCAAGAGCGGAGGAAAATTAGCAAACCATGAATATCGCCAGACCCAACTCCAGAATGCCCTGAGCATGCTCAGCAAGAAGGAAAGGAACGCGATATACCGTGAAGAGATCAAGGAGACTGTTCGCTTGAGCCAGGAACTCTCCAAACTCCCCCGGAGGGTCAGCAACGCACAGTTCAGTTCAGGCAACCACTGTTGCGCACTGACGTTCGAACAGCTGCGTCAATCAGTAAACTACCTCCCCGCAGAGGCACCCAAGCTAGTATCCTGGGACAGAATCCGCCAAGCTGCCGAAGCTCCCGGGAATACATCTACAGTCAATGAGTTGAGGGAAGACATATGGCCCTACGCTACGAGGAATCCTCCTCTAACTATGGCTCAACTCAGAGCGGCCTGTTCAGAAGGAACCAAACCTGATGTCAGTGTTCTAACCCGATCGGGTCAAATCCATGCATTACCACCTAAGGCCACCAAAAAGCCGACGGAGCCAGAACTGCAACTGCCTGAAGACACAAGTTTCGTGAAAGAGGACCCGATCCTCACCCAGCTCAAGCAGACCCAGGCGAACATTTCCCTTTGGTCCCTGCTCACATCCTCTTATCCTCACAAGCTCAAGCTAGAGGAGAGCCTGGCCCGTACCATGGTCCCCGTGGACGCAACCCCAAACGAAGTCATTCAGATGATCGGTAACATCCACTACGGCAACATTATCACCTTCACAGATTTGGACCTTCCAAAATTTGGAGCTGATCACAATGAGCCACTCTACATCACAGTCCAGCTGGACGAGCGTCGCCTTCCTCGCGTGTTGGTAGACGGAGGTTCTGGAATGAATGTCTTGCCCGCCAAGATGATGGATTTGCTTGACATCAAGCCTACAGATCTGAAGCCTTCAGTCCACACTGTCAAGGCCTATGACTCTACTTCCCGTACAATTCTCGGGGTTGCTACTCTTAACATCTGGTTCGGCAAGCGGATGATCCCTACCGAATTTCAAGTGTTGGACATTCCAATCACTTTCACACGGCCATCTGGGGCATCCCTGGCTGCATCAAATCAATGGCGTGGCATCCACCCTTCATCAGTGCCTCAAGTTCATACAAGGCAACGAGTTAGCCACAGTCTACGGCGACAGCGTCACCACCGAGGGGACCAGCACCAACGACATTCCAGTGTTAGAAATCAAGCATAATGACGACATTGCATTAACTGGATTCACTCTGGAGACCTCCAAGATCCAAATATGCAACGTGGACCTTCCCTTGTCTCACGACAAGATTCCTCCCGCCATGAAGATGATGAAACTCATGAACTTCATCCTGTGGGCGGGGCTTGGCAAAAGGTTACAGGGCGAACACCAAGTCATCGAAGTCAAGGACCACACCACGGTCCGGGGGCTTGGCTATGTGCCAACACCGGGCGACATCGGGGAGAACAAAAGGCTCGCCCGCACCAAGGCGGCGGCACCGCAAGGGGAACCTCCGACGGCACACCCAATCTCCGACCTTACGGTTTCAACCTCGCTCATTACTTCACCAAGGGAACCGACAGCCAGAACCGAGGGGACCGACAGGGGGAACCGGCAATAGAACCGAGGGGACCGACAGGGAACCAACATCGAACCGAGGGGACCGACGGTGGAACCGATGAAGATGAGAAAGAAGCAGGGATAGTCGGCACCGAGACTACGAAAGGATGGAAAATCTAGCACGGGACCTCAAGCATTTCGGAGGGCTCAAGGCCAATCCGATAAGGAGCGTTCCTCGACATCACGGCTCTACCTGGACCAGCTGCCACCACAGTCCGGCACGAGTACACATTCAAGGGAATCCCGGACTTGGAGGAGCAACTCAAGGTACTCTCCATGGGAAGCAGTTGTTCGGATCGATCGCCCAGAGGCCACATTCGAGACGGTAACTCCAAAGCGAAGGAACCGGGAATTCATAGAAGACGCTCTCAGTGGACCAGCTCTACAGAGTCTTTTTGAAGAAGTCATGGAGGTGCCAAACCTGATTGACCTGGGCTCCGAAAACAGCACGATCGCCATGATTGGGACAACAGAAGCCAAGCCTCTCGATCCCCGCACCCTCACCAAGCATCCAGCAATGCCACTGAAGAATTGGGTAACTTTCACCGGACCAGGGGCAAGCCAGGCAGAAGTGGAAGACAAGCTAGTCCCGCGCCCACATCTCCCTAAACTCGGTCTCAAACCCTCTGAGTCAGTCCTTGTAAGAGTCCAGTCCTCTGAGTCGTCCACGGCCTTACGCCAGAAGACTATGATAATGTAGCCAACCATGTATTTCCGTTCTTGTTTAATGAAAAGTATGACCTTTCGGAGTATCCTCTCATTGCCACTTTAACAACTGATAAGTTAACAAACAACTTAAAAGACGTTAATAACTCAATTGATAAAGAAGCAGACACATTAAACGAACAATACATTAGAGAAGTTCTCAAGCGTGTAGTTGACCAAGAGAACAACCGGGCCCAAGCTGCCGAAGAGGTTATGACCAAAGTGAATATGGGGTCAGTGCAAGAGCCTAAAGAGACACAAGTGGGCAGTTTCTTCGCCGATGCAGAAAAATTAGCCCTGATAGACCTCCTCCGAGAGTATGTTGACGTGTTCGCCTGGTCATACCAGGACATGCCAGGACCTGATCCCTCGATCGTGGAGCACAGAATTCCCCTAGATCCTGAATCCAAGCCTGTCAAACAGAAGTTGCGCAAGATCAAGCCAGAGTGGTCCTTGCAAGTTAAAGAAGAAATTGAGAAAATACTCCGAGTTGGTTTCATCAGAGTTATTGAGTACCCGACTTGGCTCTCCAACATCGTGACAGTCACCAAGGCTAATGGAAAGGTCAGATGCTGTGTAGATTTCCGGGATCTCAACAAGGTCAGCCCTAAAGATGATTTCCCACTGCCTAACATCGACATGCTAGTCGACACCACGGCAAATTTCGAAGTAAAGTCCTTCGTGGATGGGTTTGCTGGATACAACCAGATCAAAATGTCCGAGGAGGATCGAAGCCAAGGCTGCTTTCACCACTCCGTGGGGGACATACTGCTACACGGTCATGCCGTTCGGTGCGAGAACGCTCAGGGCTACTTACCAGGCGGGCATCAGCGGCCCTCTTCCATGACATGATTCACAAGGAAATCGAAGTATATGTCGACGACATGATCATCCACTCCGGAGGATCGGACATGCGGCACATGACAGATTTGAGAAAGTTCTTCAACGAGACTCGAAAAAGCACTCCATGAGATTGAACCCTGCGAAGTGCACCTTCGGCGTCAAGCGCGACAAGGTATTGGGGTACATGGTTACAGAAAGGGGTATCGAAGCCGATCCCAAGAAAATCAAGGCCATCATCGACATGAAGCCGCCTCAGACTTTGACAGAAGTGGAGAGCTTCATGGGAAGACTTCTAACATCAGTCGCTTCATCAACCAGTTGACATCTCTCTGCGATCCCATGTTCAAACTGATGAAGAAGAATGCCGACATCAAATGGGACTCCGAGTGCCAAACAGCTTTCGAGAAAATCAAGACCTACTTGGTAAATCCCCCAATTATGTGCCCACCACATGAAGACAAGCCACTACTCCTGTATCTGACAGTAACAGACACGTCAATCGGAGCAATGCTGGAACAAAAACAAAAAGATTCTAAGGTTGAGCATGCAATCTACTTCGTAAGCCGGAAGCTTCAAGGAAGTGAACTCAGCTACTCAGCATTAGAGAAAACATGTACCGCCTTGGTATGGGTAGTCGGGAAACTGAAACACTACATGCAGTCACATTCAGTGCTCCTGGTCTCCAAAATGGACCCCGTCCGATATCTCTTTGACAAGCCATCCATGTCAATGCGACTAGCCAAGTGGTCATTCTTCCTGGCTGAGTTCGACATCAAGTACATGGTCAGAAAATTAACGAAGGGCAGAGTAATGGCAGATCAGCTGGCCGACTTCCCGAGCAGTGAACCTAAGGGTCCTGATCCGCAGTTTCCGAACGACGGAATCTTTTCACTCGACAGCACAAACCGCTGGCAACTCTTCTTCGATGGGGCAACCAACAAGAAGGGAAATGGTATCGGAATGCTCCTTGTCGATCCCAAGGATGAGCATACTCCCATAGCCATCAAGTTGAATTTTGAAACAACCAACAATGCAGCAGAATACGAAGCTTGTGTAGCTGGTCTGGAAGCCGCCCTCGAGCTCAACATCTCAGAACTGGATGTATACGGAGACTCAGCATTGATCATCAATCAAGTGTCCAACAAGTGGAAGACGGTAGATTCTGGCCTCCAGAAGTACCACACGTACATGGAGGAGCTCATTGCTCAGTTCAAGGACATCTCTTTTCATTATTTGCCAAGAGACAGGAACCGCTTCGCAGACGCCCTGGCAACCCTCGCCTCTCTTGTCGAAATTCCCGATGGGAAAGCAGTAAAACCCCTCAGAATAGGCAGACGAGAAGCACCCGCCTATTGCTGTGAGATCGAAATAAAAAAGGAAACGATCGACGAACCCTGGTACAATCAAATTTACCAGTACCTCCAAAACGGAGAAGCTTCCTTCACAAATGAAGATGGAAAATACAAAGAAGGGATCAAAGCCAAAAACATGATGGCATTAAAACGCCTGGCATCCCATTTCGTCATTCTGGGGGGTATGTTGTACAAGAAGCGCCACCAAGGACCACTCCTTCGGTGTGTAAACAAAGAAAAAGCCAGCGAGCTAATGAACGAAGTTCACAACAGAACCTGCGGTCCGCACATGAACGCCCGAGCATTGACACAGATCATTCTCCGTATGGGATACTATTGGATATCGATGGAAACAGACTGCATCCAGTTCGTCCGAAGCTGCGACAAATGTCAACGGTTCTCCAACCTCAATCACATCCCTCCTCATGAACTCTATTGCATGACTACACCATGGCCTTTCGCCACATGGGGAATCGACGTCATCGGCAAGATCACTCCACCTGGGAGAAATAGTCACGAGTTCATTCTAGTCGCAGTCGACTACTTCACCAAATGGGTAGAAGCCAGATCGTACAAAGTACTGAATTCTAAGAAGGTGGCCGAGTTCATCCGAGAGAACATCATGTGCCAATACGGAGTGCCCAACGAGATCATATCCGACAATGGGACCCACTTCAAAGGAGATTGTGACCAACTTCTGACCGACCCGTAGTCACACGTCACAAATCTTCTCCTTACGTACCACAAACCAATGGTGCAAGAGAGGCAGCCAACAAGACTCTCGCCATGATAATCAGGAAGATGACCACCAGAGGTCGGGACTGGCCAGAAAAGCTACATCTAGCCCTCTGGGGATACCGAACATCAGTCAGAACCGCCACAGGGGAGACTCCGTTCGCGCTTACCTACGGAATGGAAGCGATGTTGCCCGTGGAATTGGAAATCCCATCCCTTCGAGTCCTCTTGGAAAACGGTATCAATGAGGTCGAATGGCTACAGAGCCATCACGACGAACTTGCTCTACTCGACGAGCACAGATTGAAAGCCATGGAACACACTCGAGCCTACCAAATCAGAATGGCTCGAGCATTCGACAAGAAAGTCAAGATCCGAGACATCAGAGAAGGCGACTTGGTGCTAAAGGAAAAGCCTCCTACGCAGACCAATCCCCTCGGAAAGTGGGAGCCTACTTGGATAGGACCGTTCGTGGTACAAAGAATCTTCTCCGGAGGAGCCATGAAGTTAGCAGACTTGGACGGGAACCCTTTCATTAACCCCGTGAACGGAAGCAAGCTCCGCAGATACTTCGTTTGAGGAAGAGCACGAGTCAACTCTCCTTCCCCATACACCACCCCTCAGTAAAATTAAAGTGCTAAAAGAGTAATACCCAACTGGATACATTCTCGCTAATGATCCAGGTAAAAAATAGGGTCGCACTTCTTTTGTCTTCGTTTTCTCAAATTCACCTAAAAGTGTCGAACTACGGTGACCTGAGCCCCTTAGTCCAATTGTAAAAAGGGAACGTAGGCAGCCATCATTGGTTCGGTCTAAAAAAATAAAAAAAATGCAATAAGCATCAATTGCTTGTGTTTCGAAAAACTCTTTTCATTTAACCTACAAATTCATTACGGTTAAAACATTCTTTGATGAGTTCAAGCACGGTCAACTCTTGACTCGCTACACGCTAGCAAAACTATAATAAAACATTAACCCGTTAATGTGTCTGCAATGACAATGGGTGGATACTCTGGACAGCAAGGTCAACCTAGTTTCCCGTACTTGGTCCTTCATCCTTCTTCCCCTTCCCTTTCCCAGGCGAGTGTTCTTCACCTTCACAGGGAATATTCCGTAGTCCTTCTACCTCGGCTCGTGGACCCTTCCCGACGCCTCCGTCAAGCTCGTAGCATTCAATGCAGCCCATTCCCTAGCTCGTCTCGAGCCGCCTCGCTTCGAGCCATCATGACCGTGCTTTGATTGGCCTCCCGATCGCATTGGCCTCATAGTCGCCCATGTCATTCCCAAGCACGATTCCTGTGGTTAGCTCCCGCTTCGCCTCCTCAAGGTCGAGCCGTCAAGGTGTCCAAGACCCAACAGCTCACTCCGTCTCCACAAGATAGCCATCTCGTGTCTCCCCTATACACTCTTCATACCAGCCCGTATACCGCATAGACAAATGCCCCCACTCGGTGAAAGAGAACCCCGGCAGAAAGAACGTGTATTGCCACCACCGTGTGAGTAGCAATAGCGTCGAAGGATCTTCCATCGCCAGAGATCCCACCTCGAAGGTAGCAAGCATGAGCTAAATCCGTCAATGGCACCTCGCTCCACTCGCATCGTCACAACACCAATGATTGAATATAAAAGACGTCTCCGAGACAGCTCCCAAGACTCTAACAACCAATAGACCCTCCCGAGCGGTCCGACAAGTCTCAGAATCTTCCAATGGGGAACCCACCATCGCAAGTGATGCATGCGGAGTCTCGGCCATCCAGAGCTCCAGCCTCGCCCCGACGCCCCTATCACCAGAGGACGCCGAGAGAAGGACCAAGCATCACAAGACATTGGCACCTCGGCATCATCCGCAGCCTCTCCTCAACCATATGGTAAGCATAGCGGGACTCCCTCCCCACATGTATCGGCCACGGCCGCCATCCGACCTATGCCCAGGAACGTCTCGCCCAAGACCAATCTAGCGGACGATGTCTCCCGCTCCCGCACCGCCTCACCAGGTCCAAGACACCGTGATGGCACACACCTGTGGACGTGAACGTGAACAGAGTAGCGATCGCGCACAGAGAAAACGCTGTCCCACGCGAAGACGCTCCCCTCGGCCCTCCGGCAAATCTATCGGGCAGCCCCGAAATGTCAACATAATCGCATTCGCATCGCATCCCGTATGCTTCTCCAGCCGAGATACCAAGCAAAGACACTAGCTTCTCAACAGTGGCCATGCCACCAGCATACGGAAGAACTAGCTATTCCGTCTCAGGTCCTCCCAGAATGGCCCGGAAATCTTCAAATGTAGGAGTGATCTCGTTGTATGAAAAGCTGTACACATTCCTCCGTACATCCCAAAAATGAGCCGCTGCTCTCAAAAGATCCCAATCTGGCATGAGCTCCTTCAAAGCCCAAACAGATTTCATTCTGTAGCAGCCTTCGAAAAACCCTTTGTTCTGCCTCGTGTGGTTTCGTACCCACGACTAGAAGTTGTCCAAATATCGCTCTTGCATCCGAGACGATAGCTTGGGAAAGGGAGCCATGGAAAATGAAGGAAACCTTAGAAATTTGAGAGAATTCAGCTAACTGATCAGAGGTGAATGCGCAGTTCTTAACCAATTGCAAAGCTGAAACTGCAATTTAAAAGAATCTGGAAACTCACTCGCCCGGTGATTCTCCCTAGCTTGACTTGGTCAACTCGCACTACCAAGCTCCTAAATTGGAAGCAATTCCAAACAATGCCCTGTTCATGCCTTGTGAATCTGCGTGCTGCCCCTAGTTTCATTCAACCAATGTCAATATCCCTTCCGCCCCGGGCTCATGCAACAGTGCAATTAATTAATTATCAGTGCATATAGGCTTAAATTTTGACCTGTTCAATTTTTAATGCATGTTTCATTTTATTTATTTTTGATTAACCTACTTCCTTATTTGCCGAAAATAACAGAAGGTGATCACAGAATAAATGTGCGAAATACAGGCTCCGCCCCACGGGCGCCTTTTCAAATACAGTTCAAATCAAATCGTTCCAGACGATACAAAAAAAAGAGAAAGAAAGCAGTAAAAGAGGACTACTCCGAGTCCTGCTCGTCATCCGAGCACTCGACGCACTGCTCCGCAGCTGCCGGATCCGTCGCAAACAAGAAGTCGCCGAATTCCTCCAGGCGGGAATACGCGAAAGGCCTCCTCGGCATCCGCGAACTCGAGGACTCTCACCTCTTGTGCCCCGAGTGCGAAGAGGGATGAGCTCTAAACCCAGCCGTTCCGCCCGCAAACTGGCCAAATCCCTGTACGAAGTCCTCCCCACCAGTCGTGGGAGCAGGCGAACCTCTCGACCTAGACGGCCTCGGCTCACGGACATCCACGCTCCTCCAGGAACTACACCGCATTAACGCCACGAGCCTTTTAGCATAGGCGGACCACCCGTCCACCAGTCTCATAGCCTCGTTGTACGTACGGCCAGACACCTGCGAACCAGGAAAGTCATCAGAAGGCAAGCAAAAAGTACAGATGCAACATTTGCAGAATGCTACTATCAAATGCAGAAAATCAAAAAAGGCACTCACCGAAGTGTTGGGGTCAACCCTGTACCGTGGTCTCGGCTCATCCGGGAGTGGGATCACCAGCCGCCTGCGCGAACCGTCCAGCCCCTCGTACGCCAGTCTAGCGTGTGGGAGCGGAAGATCACGGGGATATCCAGGGCCATCGCCCTCCCTGTGCTGCACCTGTGGGCTCCTCAGCCTCATCCTCAAGAAAGTCTCATAGTCGGCCCCCGCTATGACGTGCTCGGTGTAGAACACACCCTATCTATACCTCTCCAACTCCTCCATCGGCATCAACAGAGGATGCTGCATGTGCATAGGAGGATCCACCGGCACCATCGAAAGTGACCCTGGGCCATGCTGACGGGTCACCCTCTCCCCCAGATACATAGCGTCGCAATGAAGTCCCACCAGGAGCTTCCTCCTCCGCGTAACCTCGCTAGCAACCTGAACCGCGACAGCGTGGAACCGACTCCACCAAGTCAGATGGATCCTCTCAGAGAACTCCCGGTTCAGGGCGTGGGACACCTCCTCGTACGTCAGCCGAGTGCCCACTCTCGACGAGACCGCCTTCTTCGCCCTCTTCTGCCAAACCAGCATGGCGGGGAACAGGGGTCGATATGCCTCCCTAATGTCCCATTCCTGCAGACTGAACACCTCATAGCACCAGACCTGCCAAGCAAATGGAAAGTTATGTCAGCTACAAAGCAGATACATACGAGTACATAAACGAGACAAGTAAGAGAAAAAGACGTAAACTTACATCCAAAGCATGCGAAAAACAGCTCAAGGAATTCTCCTCTCCCCGCGAGAATCTGTCCAGGGAATGGTAGAGCTCGGCCGCCCAGCCTTCCCCCAGCGTACTCCTCACGGCATCCAAGTCCGTCGCCGACCCGAGCAGAGGGAAGTGACAGGATGTATCGAAGTCGGGAACAAAGTCGCCGACAACGCGAACCAAATGAACCCTCGAGCCAAGCGCTCCGCGGTCATCCTCGTAGATCCAACCAAATAATCTCGCAATACCCGTCGCGCATGCACCTCCATCGGCCCGTACCGAATGCCTAAGCCCTGGCATCGGTAATATCAAAACCCAAAGCAGCCTCCAACAACTGCCCGGGTATAACCATCCACCCACACCCGCCGTGTTGCCCTGCACGGCAACCCAGCTGATAGCGGCAAAGCCGTGGGAGTCACCGTCGCCTCCCCCCATCTGAAATGGAAAGTGTGGGTCGTATCCCACCAGTACTCGCTCAAAGCCACGTACATGGACCTGGCCCTCTGCGTATCAGCTATCGCAGCTACCGCACTGATAAACCCAGCCAACTCGGAGTCGACCACCAGCTGCCGTGGACTCCTCTCCCCCTCTCGAGCATCGTCCGGGAATACCTCCCACAACGCTCTCACTGCCTCAAAGGCACCCCGACTCTTCTGGTTGTGTGTATCAACCGTCCCTCGCCCCTGCCGGTGAACAAGGCAAAAATACGTTAAGCACAGAAGCAACGTCAATAGGATGCACGAACGCATGTCAAAAGGATGCAATGCAGATACGGTTCTCATTCATTTCCTAAAATATTTCCATCACTTCGAAAACTCCGTCGAATCCGGAACTTTCAAAGCACTTCAAAAACTCCGTCGAATCCGGAACTTTCAAAACCCTTCGAAAACTCCGTCAAATCCGGAACTTTCAAAACCCTTCGAAAAATCCGTCGAATCCGGAACTTTCAAAATCTTTTTGAACATTTCGAAAAATTTACTCCGTCCCGAATTAAAGCTACTTTAATTTTGGAAAATGCATCTAGACATGGAATTTTGCAACCAAAATTTTTATGTCATCCACCCATGGTGTCAATTGAACTACATCCTAGTCAATTTCGACAAAGGTTCATAGCAAAGTCAAAAGCCCCAATCCGGGCACCAAAATCCCTAACTCATTCCTAGTCAAATTTCTAACATTTAAAGAATCCACATTCTTAAAATTAATGAAATTTGAAGAAAGCTTACTTGTCTCTCGATCCCTCCTTTGGAGTTGTGTTTATCCCTAGCCGGGTAAAACTCCGCCGGATTCAATGGATGAATATTGGTTCGAATGGTCCGAACCAATCGCGTTCTTTCGTCATCGGTCCTTCTATAATGAGTCATTGGTCCCAAATCACCTTCCATAGCAATTTTCCTTCACAAATCTGAGCAAACCTCACAATTTGGGGTGAAAATTTTCTCTCCTTTCTCTCCTCTCTCGTCGGAATTAATGGGGCAAAATGTTGGGTTTACGTCGGACTTGGAGCTGATTTGAACCTGGTCAAACTCAGTCCAAGTCCGGCCGGACTCTTGCTGCAATTTAAAAAGATTCTTTCCAATTCAGCCCCTCAACTTTGGGCAGTTCCAATTTTACCCCTTTTGGCCTCCAAAAGTGTAAAATTTCCCCCAGTTAGACATTTCTAACACCCCATCCCTCGAGGATAAATCCCCAGTTAGTTTTCACTAACGCCCGTCTCCAGATGTTAAATTCTCACTTAGTTCTCACTAACGCTCGTCTCTAGACGTTAAATTCAATCCTCTGTTGACGTTTGACATTCAAACGCTCAACCATGTCTCCGGACATTCCAGTTACATTCCCGTCTCCAGACGTTAAATTCTCAGTTAGTTCTCACTAATGCTCATCCCCAGCAGGATTCTAAAGAAGAAACGTCGATCCTTCTGAGTTGTTAATAACGCCAATTTAACACAACCGTTCCCATCATTTGCCACCCTATCCCCAGCAGGATAAACCCGGCAGCCGCAATAAGCCCGAACCCCAAGGCACGAACGCCTTCGTCCCAGGATAAGTGTATCAGCAACTCCGGTTTGAGGCGCCACACGCCCTCGCAAGTACCAGTAACTCCGGTTTGAGGCGCCACACGCCCTCGCAAGTACCAGTAACTCCGGTTTGAGGTGCCATACGCCCTCGCAAGCATCAGCAACTCCGGTTTGAGGTGCCACACGCCCTCGCAAGCATCAGCAACTCCGGTTTGAGGCGCCACATGCCCTCGCAAGCATCAGCAACTCTGGTTTGAGGCGCCACACGCCCTCGTATGTTCAGCAACTCTGGTTTGAGGCGCCACATGCCCTCGAAGGTTTCAGAAGTCTCAGGTTCAGACGCCTCACAATAGTCTCCATTCAAGTCCGGGTACCTCGCAATGGTCTCATTCAGGTTTAGACGCCTCCCAACAGTCTCGCTCAGGTCAAGGTCCCCACGCGCGGCTCCTTGCACCTTCGAACTACAATCGGCTTGATTTCCGCTCGGGATACGTAGGAATCCTTTCGCTAAGGGTCCAGCCAGCTGACCACCCAGGTCTCTTCTATAGTAAGGCATCCCGATTTGGATCCTTATCTTTTTTCAACAACCCCACCTCCTTCGGAGGAGACATCGCTGAGGGGCTAACTGTAAGTACCCAAATCCGGATCGTCAAAATCCGTCAGAAAGTTAACCGAAATCCGTTAACTGGCCCGCTCCAGGTTAACCGGAACTCGTTAAGCTCCCCGTTGCCATGCCAACAAAATGTCCCGGGACTGCCCCGTGCATCCCGATGTCAAAGCGTACTTGACACATGTCATCGCACGTAAAAGTACGGATTTCCCTAAAAAATGCACTTTCTGGCACTTTCCGGGGGCGTTTCGGACATTTTCCGGACTGTTATTTTAAAAACGGACAAAACCGGGACCCGGGAACGAACTCCCATGCAAATGGTGAGTCATGGGACACGTGGCAGTCATGCCACCTCCCTCCCATCACCCTTCAATCAGAAATCAAAGGGAAAAGACTAAAATACCCCTGGTGTTCAGTCTAAGTCCGTCCGGACTCCCTCTGCAGTCTTCAGAAATTGCCAGCAAGTCCCTCAAATTCCCAAAGTTTCACAAAACCCCCTGGATTTTAGCCTAAGTCCGGCCGGACTTCTACTGAAAATTCACCTATAAATAGAAGTTGCTGTCAAAGCCAAAAGGATAACAAATTTTACTCCAAAAAATCACAAACCCCACGGCCCAACTGAGTTTCACCCTTCCCGAGCTCCCGTTTCGTCTCGATTCGCGTGAAACTTCCGTATTTCGATCAAATACGCCCCTCACCACTCTGAAACACCGTTCAAAATCATTTTCCGTATCCCATATACACCTCCCGAGCCAAAGGAGTCGACCCTAGCCATAGGTATAACTCCCTCTCTCTAACCTCTCATTTCGTCTCGGTTTACGCGCCAGTCGCTACAACCGTTTCGAACCACGTTCTTGAAATGTAGACGCCTCCGTCTAACGGGGTCTGAAACGTTTTAGCCCCTCGATCCTCTTCTCTTCCCGTAAGAGAAGTAATCACGGGTTAAAACGGCGTTCCGACCCCATTCCGTTTTACTTTTATGTCATTTACCATTCCGGATCGATCGATCCGTCGATTGTCATTTACTTTTCTGTCATTTACAATTTCGAGCCGTTTTGGCTCGTCGATCGTCATTTACAATTCCGAGCCATTTTGGCCTCGTCGATCGTCATTTACAATTCCAAGTCGTTTGGCTCGTTGATAGTGATTTACGATTCCGGATCGTTCGATTCCGTTGATACTGCTTTAAATACTGTCATTTACAAAGTCCGACCCATTTGGATCGTGATAGTATTTACTTTTCAAAGTCCGAGTCACAACCCGATTCGTTGATCGCAAAATCATTTAATACGCTTTTTCCTATAAAAATCGTTAACAATGTAATGCCCGGTTCAAAACCGGAGTTCGTCCTTCGAACTCTCTTTCAAAACGCGCGAAATGACGTTTGGCATCCAAATGCTCATCTTCAAACTAAAAGCCGCCATTTGACACTCAAAATCATTTAATACGCTTTTTCCCGTAAAAATCGTTAACAATGACTCGCCCGGTTCAAAAAACCGGAGTTCGACCTTCGAACTCCTTTTCAAGCTCAAAATCGACGTTTGCCACGCAAACGCTCATTACAAACTCAAAACCGACGTTTGTCATTCAAACGCTCGTCTTTTCAAACAAAGTCACCTAATCAACGTTTGACATTCAAACCAAGATTAAGCTTGTCATTCAATCCCCCATTTCAAAACACACACACACACACACGATTTCGAGAAAGGTAGAAAGACTCGTCATACGAGGCGTTTCGGGTGATCTCGTAATACTCTTCCCGAAACGTAACGTGACCTCCGAACCTAACAATCTCTGGTACTCAAAAAGATTTTTACTCGTTTTTGCTATCAATAAAAATGACCCCCATTTTCAAAGCCTTTTCCTAAGTTTTTGCTACCAATAAAAACGACACCATTTTTCACTAAAGCCGTTTCTCAACGTTTTGGGCTCAAAATACAAAAACCGCGTGGCGACTCCTCATTTTCCTTCCCATGAAGCGAGGTCTCAGACACCAACCCTCCGCGAAAGACAACCGCATTTTCCGCGCCCGCGCGAAAAACCCGGGTAATTTTAGCAGCCAGTGTCGACCAATGCACAGTCCGTGTCACACATTTTAAAACCGTGACTTTTGGTTGGTTTTTGGTCTAGACCGTGTCATATAGCCCAGTTGCATACCCCCGTAAAGGTCAAACCTTAGCCCATGTCGAGAGTCAGGACCCTTCGCGCAAGCGAAACTCTGCCGAAATTCTGCCAAGGAAAATTGGCAGAATCTTGACTCCGGCATTGACTTTGACTTTGACCCGCACGGGATACGTAAGAGTCAAGCCCGAGTCCGTGCCAAAAATCAAAAGATCTATCGCGCAAGTGGATCTCTGCCGAAATTCCGACAAGGAAAAATTGGCAAGATCTTGACCCGGCATTGACTTTGACTTCGACTCGCACAACGTATACAACAAAGTTCAATGTGACACTGTGTCATCCGGCTTTTACCGTCCGACCCATGCCTATTATCTTCTTGGACAATGCCAAAAAGTCAAAACGTCAATCGCGCAAGCGAAACTCTGCCGAAATTCCGTTAAGGCCGAAAGACGAGACTTTCCCGGCATTGCCTTGACTATAATCCGCATCGCTCGCGCGTTAAAAGTTCCTATGACCCACTAGACCCATTAGGAGCGTTCTTCTCTATCGGTCGGTGGGATCCGCGTGCCCTATAGGACCCTCGCCCGGGGCTGTCCACCCTGGGAGGTCGAAATACAGGTGGAATACGAGGGGCTTATAGACGTAGTGACGGAATCCACTGATCCAGGATCTAGAGTAGTTGCGAAAAAGAAGGGCAACCCCTTTTCAAACCAAATAGAAATTAATAAAAGACACCATAAGTAAACTGGAAGATTCTTAATTTGCATATTGCTTAAGCCTTCAGCCTAAACACCTACCCCAGAGTCTAAACCTTGCCTATCCCTTTCTCGCAGCGAGAAAGAAGTGGGTGAGAATACCGGGTCAGCGGCTTGTCAGCGCAGAATTCTCAAATAGCTCGGCGAGTCCTCGCTTTGTCGACCCGCAGAGTCGAGGAATGGCGATTTGGACAGAAAAACAACAAAGTGGTTTGGGTAACCAGATGACTAGGGAAGAAGAGCTAGCCTTAGCCTTGGAAAACAATCGTAAGGTCCATGAGGAACAAAGAAGCCATGCTTATCGATGCACTCCGTCGTCATGGGGTTCAGATAGTGGTTGAGTCCACGGTTCCCCTCGGTTATGGTAGAAGATGAGACTCCAGAAGCAGCAATCTCAGCTCTCCCAGCCTATAACCAATGCCCTCCTCCATCCACATACGATCCCTTTCCAAGGCTACCCCTTTTCAGTCCTTTCCAACATCCCAGGCCATCAGGGCTCCAACGCCCTCGCCTCCTCAGATAAGACCCAGTTTTGTTCCCTACCAACAGAGAGCAAATACCACGCCCACCCTGCTACTCGCCTGCATTATCCCTCGGGACTCACTCCCTCTCCTCAGCATGAACCAAATTTCCTTATCCCGAAACTCCAGTATCAACCTGACCTCTCCAACTTCGTCTACGCTTGTGAATTTGCCTATCTCCCGCATAAATGACAAATAAGAGTCCGTCGGAAATGAGAATAGGAATGGATGGTTTTACAGTGATGATGACAGCTCAGTAGAAGGAATGAACATGGAGTCAATGGAAATGAAACCCGGAGGATCAGATAGGGTAGAAAATCACAGGTCTGGAAAGGAAGACTGTATCACCTCAAAGCATGTATGTCGCCTTTGCAAGGGCTCGGAAGATAAAATGGATGCGAGCTTCGATGAGGCAGGGTATGAATTCCAAATCCTAGAATTCAACACTCCTTACAAAGACTTGGTTGGTGAATGGAAAAAGTTGATCAGAGCTTTAGCTGAAAAAGGGAAGTGGGCCCCACTCGCCGATCTGGAACACGTAAGCGTCATTGAGGTTGAACCCCCATCAGGAAGAGTAGACTCCATTGCAGTGCTAAGAGTCACCCCTGAGACTTTGTCCGGAGAAGAATGCATCGAAGCTCTGGAAAAAGTCTTGAAGTTTGAAGCGAGCCCGGTCCCCTTCCTATCTTACGACGACAGTGATGTCTTCTTGGTAATCCCTAAGTCAGGGGAAGAGTCCAGAATCCCCCTTATATGGCGCCAAGTATCCCGACCTTCTTTTGCCCTCATTGGTCATCAGAGTCAAGATGAAAGTTCCCACGGGAGTTACTGTAGTAATACTGAGGAGGACACAGTCGAAATGCCGGAAAGAACTGTGGAAGAGTGGTTAGCCCAGAAGCCAAAAAGCCCAGAAAACCCTCCCGTGAGTAAAGAACAGGAACCTGCCATGAGGTTTGATCCCGCAGAAGTCCTTATTGATGATGGAATCTCCCACTTCAGGAAGTGTTTGGCCAATATCAAAGATATCGTCAGAAGGTTGACCCCGAGGGAAAGAAGGGATATGCTTGACAGTGATGAGGAATATGACCCTGCTTTGCTGAAGAAGTTGCTATGCCAAGATGAGAAGCCATTAGCAAACCTCCAAACCCTGGGAGCGATAATTCCTATTGCATGTTGACCCTGAAAAGCCTGAATGAAACTGTCAAGGCCTTGAGTGAGGAAGATGAAGCTGAAATTAGCCAGTTGCTAAGCCAATTGGGGAGTCAGGATTCAGAAAAGGCCAGAAAGCTGGTGACCTGGGATCGGATTTGGGAAGCTGCCTATGCCTCTGGTAGTATTGTTAATCAAATTAACCAGCAGAGTTGGCCATACGCCAGCAAGAGCCCGCCTCTGACCTTGAAAGAGCTAAAGGAATCCTCCGCTAGGACTGATGACTCGGACTGTAGCCAATGTCATCTTTCCTTTTGCTTTGAATGAAATGACAGATCTTTTTTAGTATCCCCTTATTGCCAACTTAACAAATGATAAATTAACTAATAACTTAACAACAGTTAATAATGAATCATTTGAACAAGATGCAAACACACTAAACGAACAATACATTAAAGAAATCTTTAAGCAGGTTACAGACAAAGAGGAAAACCGGGCCCAAGCTGCCGAGGAGGTTTTGACAAGTGTTAACTTGGGTACTGTCGAGGAACCTAAAGAGACACAGATTGGGAACTTCTTCCAGGGGGTTGAACGGGACATACTGGTCAATCTGCTCAGAGACTACATGGATGTATTTGCATGGTCATATAAGGATATGCCGGGGCTAGATAGTTCGATTGTAGAGCATAGAATCCCCCTAGCACCAGATGCCAAGCCAGTAAAGCAGAAACTGAGAAAGATCAAGCCAGAGTGGTCTCTACAGGTCAAAAAAGAGATTGAGAAGCTACTGCGGGTAGGATTCATCAGAGTCATCGAATACCCAACATGGTTGTCCAACATCGTGACTGTGACTAAGGCCAATGGGAAGGTGCGCTGTTATGTAGATTTCTGGGATCTGAACAAGGCCAGCCCCAAAGACGACTATCCCTTGCCGAACATAGACATTCTGGTGGACGCCGCTGCTAACTACGAAGTCAAATTCTTCGTTGATGGATTTGCTGGCTACAACCAGATCAAGATGGTCGAGGAGGACCAAGAAAAGACAGCCTTCACCACACCGTGGGGAAGGTACTGCTATATAGTGATGCCTTTTGGGCTTAAGAATGTCGGGGCTACGTATCAAAGGGCAGCGACCGCACTTTTTCATGACATGATCCACAAGGAAATTGAGGTCGATGACATGATAATCCATTCCAAAGGCGAGGAGGGGCAGCACTTTGTCAACCTGCGAAAGTTCTTTGAAAGGTTGAGACAGCATTCCATGAGACTGAACCCTGCTAAATGCACCTTTGGAGTGACAAGGGGAAAAGTGCTTGGGTATATGGTCACGGAACGAGGTATTGAAGTCGATCCCCGAAAGATCAAGGCCATTATGGATATGAGGCCACCTCGAACCCAGACAGAGGTCAAAAGCTTTATGGGTAAATTACAGTACATTAGCCGTTTTGTCAACCAGCTGACTACCATGTGCGAGCCCATCTTCAAGCTCATGAAGAAGAATGCAGACACAGAATGGACTGAGGAATGCCAGGATGCCCTTGACCAAATCAAGGCGTACCTAGTACATCCCCCGATACTATGTCCCCTACATAGACAGAAACCTCTTCTGCTCTATCTCACTGTCACTGATACGGCAGTTGGGGCTATGCTTGCTCAGGAGAAGAAGGACTCTCGGGTAGAAAACGCCATTTACTTTGTCAGTCGGAAGCTGCAAGGAAGTGAGCTCAATTACTCAGCGTGCGAAAAGACTTGTGCAGGACTGGTCTGGGTAGTCGGTAAGCTGAAGCATCATGCAAGCCCACTCTGTGAACTTGGACTCGAAAATGGACCCCATCTAGTACATCTTCGACATGCCTTCCCTTTCGATGCGTCTAGCAAAGTGGTCGTTCTTCTTGGCTGAATATGACATCAACTATGTGACGAGAAAGGCAATCAAGGGTCAATCTCTGTCAGACCATCTGGCAAACTTCCCTAGCAATGAGGACCGCGGGCCTGAACCCCAATTCCCAGATGAAGGGATCTTCATAGTTGAGCCTGAGAATCGATGGCAGCTTTTCTTTGATGGAGCTGCTAACAAAAGTGGAAATGGCGTAGGAATGCTACTGGTCGATCCGAAAGATGAGCACACGCCGATAGCCATCAAGTTGAACTTCCCTGCCACGAACAATGTCGCAGAGTATGAAGCTTGCATTGCTGGTTTAGAAGCTGCCTTAGAAAGGAATGTCAAGGAGCTCGAGGTCTATGGAGACTCAGCCCTGATCATCAACCAGGTCTCCAACAAGTGGAAGACTATGGATCCTAACCTTCAGAGGTATCATGCCCACATGGAAGAGTTGACTGAGCAGTTCAGAGAAGTGACTTTCCATTACCTGCCAAGAGATAAGAACAGATTCGCGGATGCCTTAGCTACTCTAGCCTCATTGGTAGAGATCCCCAAGGGAAAGGCCATAAAACCATTCAGAGTGGGTACAAGAGAAGCCCCGGCCTTCTGTTGTGAAATAGACTTGGGACCCGAGCCTCGGAGAACCCCGGTACGCCATTTATCAGTTCCTCAAGGATGGGGAATCAGCTTTCAGAGATGAAGAAGGTAGACCAAGGGAAGGCATCAAAGCGAAGAGCTTGCAAGCCCTGAAATGGTTGGCCTCTCACTATGTCATCCTAGGGGGCGATCTGTACAAGAAACGATACCAAGGACCAATCCTCCTGTGTATCACCCAAGAAAGGGCCACAGAGTTAATGACCGAAGTCCACAACGGTCCTTGCGGTCCTCATATGAATGCCAGAGCATTGATGCAAGTAATCCTCAGAATGGGCTACTACTGAATTTCCATGGAAACAGACTGTATCCAGCATGTCTGAGCGTGCAACAAATGCCAATGGTTTGCCAACCCCAACCATCTTCCGCCTCATAACTTGTACTGCATGATGAATCCTTGGCCGTTTGCAACTTGGGGTATTGACGTGATAGGGAAGATAGCCCCGGCAGGAAGCAATGGGCACGAATTTGTGTTAGTGGCAGTCAACTACTTCACAAAGTGGGTAGAGGCCAAGTCCTACAAGGTCCTCACTTCCAAGAAGGTGGCCCAGTTTGTTAAAGAAAACATCATGTGCAGATATGGAGTGCCCAATGAGGTCATTTCAAATAACGGGTCGCACTTTGAAGGGGACTATGATAGATTGCTGTCAAAATTCAGAATCACTCGCCACAAATCGTCCCCGTACAGACCTCAGACCAATGGAGCCGTAGAAGCTGCCAATAAGACGCTCGAGCGGATTATTCGGAAAATGGACACCCGTGGTCGTGACTGGCCCGAGAAGCTGCATCTTCTGGGGCTACAAAACGTCTGTCAGAACAGCCACGGGAGAAACTCCCTTTGCCCTAACTTACGGGATGGAAGCAGTGTTGCCAATGGAGTTGGAAATCCCATCACTAAGGGTCCTCCTAGAAAATAGTGTCAATGAAGTAGAATGGTTGCACAGCCGGCACGACGAGTTGGCCCTGCTTGATGAAAGAAGGCTAAAAGCCATGGAGCACACCCTAGCCTAACAGAGGCGAATGGCCAGGGCATTCGACAAAAAGGTCAAGGACAGGGACATCAAAGAGGGTGACCTATTCCTGAAAGTGAAGCCCCCCCACCAGAGACAACCCCCTGAAAAAGTGGGAACCCGTTTAGATCGGCCCGTATATGGTGCAGAAGATACTATCGGGAGGAGCGATGAAGCTTGCAGACCTGGACGGCAATCCATTTGTCCACCCAGTCAACGGTGATAAGCTCCGCAGGTATTATGTCTAATAAAAAAAAAGAAAAAAAGAAAAAAAAAGAAAAGAAAAAATATATATATAAAAAAAATATATACTCCCTCCGTCCCACGTGAATGCAAACTGCCCAAAATGGAAATAAATTTATTATTTTATATTTACCCTACCACACCCACTCATTCTCTCTCTTCATTTTCCACCATACAATTTATTCAACCAACCTACTATTAACTCCACTCATTCTCTCTCTTCATTTTCTACCACACATTTTCATTATCTTAATAATATTTCTTAATTATTGTGCCCGGAAAAATGGTTCACAATGACGTGGGACGGAGGGAGTATATATATAGAAAAAAGAAAAAAAAACATGTAGTGCAAAAGAGTAATGCCCAGCTAGGCTGAAAACTCAAAAAGGGCGGTCTAGACAAAAAATAGGGTTGCACATAAAAAAAAAGAAGGGAAAGAAAAATTTTAGTGCAAAAAGAGTAATGCCCAGCTAGGCCCCAAATAGGGCGGTCTAGGCAAAAGACAGGGTTGCACATAAAAAAAAAAAAAAGACAAGACCAAAAAACAAAAATCCCGATAGTTCACCAGAATGAACTACGAAGACCTGAGTGTAGACACCCCATTCTGAACACATCGGGTCATATTCATACCACTCTAAGTCTCGCTTTGAGTCAAGAAGTAGAAATCCACCATTTCGTCATGTTTCGTTAAGTTTTGACTAACTATCGTTAGTTTGGGACTAAACTGCATACGAGATAACGAGGAAAGGACAAGATTGTCCACAGGAGCAATATCTCGCCGCGAGATGGCGTGTCTCGCGCGAGATATCCTCCCTCTGCAGCATGCAGAAGGCAGTTTTCTCGTCGATTTCAACCTCTTTTCGGGATAAAACTTTATCCATCCGGCCAACCAATAGGATTTGGAGTCTAGAACCTTCTGATAGGGTTTTACCTCTCCACTTCTTCCTATCCATCACCTATAAATACTTAGTGACTTCCAAGGTTCAAGGGATCCCCGGAAAAAATGATGAATTTTCACAACACACACATATTTTGTTGGTTTCTTTCCCTGAAAGGTTCCTACAAAATCACCCTAAAACTCACCTCAAAGTTTGTTTGTCAACCTTGTTGATAAACAAACATCAAGACCCAAGTCAAGGATTGAGGCGAAGCTCTGTCCGTATCGAGAGTCGATTCTAAACTTGAGTCGAAACTCTGCCCAAATCACCTCACGCAAGGTAAACCCCTAAATCCCTTTCTAATTGATTGTTAAAGTGGTATAAATCTATTGAATCTAGGATCGGCCTAGAGCCTCTCCAAATCATGGAGACGGTCTCGAAGCAATCGATCCTACATTCCGTTTAACCCCGTTAAATGGATCTTTTATTGTTTAAAATCTTTTTCTTCTTCCTTTTTGAAAACCTCTCTTTTCTTTAGCAAGACCAATCTCCAGATTGGGTGGAATGGATGCTCCTTGACCTACCAATTCCATAACCTAAGCCACGAACCCAAATCTCTTTCAAAATGGTTTTTCTATGTTCTCCAAACGAATAATATAGGTGGCGACTCAAAAAGATAAAATTCTTCTCACAACACTACAGTGGCGACTCCGCTGGGGAGTTAAAATTAAGAGGCTTAAACTTGCGTCAAAATTAAAAGAGAGGTTTTCAAAAAAAATTGTAAATTCAATTTTCTGCTCTCAGACGAGGCATATCTCCCACGGGATATCATATCTCGCACGGGATATCATATCTCGCGCGAGATATCGCCTCGGCAATCTGGTTGTTTTCTGGTTTCTCCCGTTCATCTCATAGTCCAAGACGAGAGCCGAACATGCAAGGGGGATCCCAGAATTCATTATCTGCAGAGTTCCCACATCTTAAGGCCTCCCTTAAGGTGTAGAACTTGAATCTTTATTTCATTTAAATAATCGATTATTATTTATAAACTGCGTGTGATTGGGTTTTATTTAATTAAAGTCCGGTCCATTGGGGATTCGGGAGTTGTAAATTAATTTATTTATTTCTCTTTATCTCTCCTTATGTGGAACTACGACGGCCTGAGTCTTCCTTATTTGGGAGAAACGTAGGCAACCACTTGGTGCGGCCACTATCTGTTTTTCTTTTGTTTTTTCAAAAAAAATCTCTATTTTATCTATCACCTAGATTGACTCTCACACACGCGCACTCATATTATAACTGTCATTGCACTGCATACCCTCTATAAACCCGGGACCCACACTAAGGACGGATGACGGTAACCACCTAGTCGCCGGTCTCTCCGAAGTTGGACCATCCCACTCCGCGTATTCAATCCACTTAGATTGTCATATCGCGGGGAGCCTAGCCTTTCAGCCCTGCATCGCCACATATTCATGTAGATTGTCCTTTTAGGATCACTCCGTGACCGGTCGGTTTTGACTCGGTGATCTTTTCTTGTTTTTGATCAAAGCAAAGCCATGTAAAATTGACAATAAAGAAGGACTCGGAAAAGTCCCTTCGGAAAAAGTCCCTTCGGAATGACCCTTTCGGATGTCCCTTTGGAAAAATATATACATATAATCCTTCGAAAAACGATCTTACATGGCTTTATTTTACAAAAATCGGATTGATTGCTTAGTCGTTAGGTTCTGATAAAGGCCTTAGAAACCCCTCAAAACGGATTTTCCGTTCCGACCAAAATTTAGGTCTAAATAAAAATCGACTTTCCGTGTGATTATCTCGCGCGGGACGACATATCTCGCGCGGGATAATGCCTCTGTTTGCTGAAACTGAGCCTGAGCCGTTTAAGCCTGCTTCCGACTCGTTGGGGCTAGATTTGATCCTGATATCGTCTCTGCATCTCTTCTGTCAGTTTTCCGAAGCTACTCAACTTCAAGACTCCCAACACAATGTCTACTGAAAAGCATGTCATCACCAAGAAGGACCTTGAGCAACACACTCTCCAAGATTTGACCAAGTCTCTTGTCGCTGAGATGGAACATGTGGAAGGTTGGAGAGAAGCCTTTGATTTGCCCACCACTCGCATTGCTAGGGATTTCCGGAAGATGGAAAGTGATTCCGACAGTGGAAGATCATCCGTGCAAGAGGAGCTAAGTGACATCAAAACTCAACTTGCCAAAGCCCTGCAGCAAATTAACGACAATGACTCGTGGCATCACATGGAAGAATCCATCCAAGCTGAAAAGACAAAGATGCTGATTGAAGAGCTCGAGGAAGTCAAGAGCGAACTCGAAACTATGACCCAAAAGTGCATCAACCTTGAAGCCCACATCGAAGATGACATTGATGAAAGGGTCAAGTTTTTCCTCAATACTCTCTACCGTGACCTCAAAGAGCAAATGGAGGAAGAATATCAGTCTCGCCACCTCGTCTTTGTGCAACACTACGAGAATCATATCCGAGATCTCCATAATTAAATGGCTAAGCGAAGGAAGGGGAGGGTTTTCTCCGACATCGGAAACATCACTCTTGGTCATCTCTTCAGAAGTCTTCACAAGGACGGAAAGCTGAAACCGATAGAAGGATACATACCTAAGAGGGAAGGTCGATCTCCATACCTCTATTGCTACTACCATCAATGCAATGGCCATCACACCAATGATTGTTTCAACCTGAAGAATGCAGTCCAAGACTTGATTGACAACGACGCCATCATAATTTGCCCAAGTGGTGGATAGTTTGGATGAGTTCAAACAAATGAGGAGTCTCTTTTCCTTTCAGTTATTTACTTTTAGTTGCAAAAAAAAAAGAAACGGTTAGTAGTCTAGTTTAGCTTAGTCGGGTACTACTTGCCTAAAGACTTCATTTGTGGGCAAGAGTATCAAGTTTGCTTTTCAATAATAGTTAGTCAGTATTTCCCTTTTTCAATTCTGATTACTTCTTTGAGATCGAGAAAGAAGGCACCGTGAATGTCATAGAAACTTGCAACGAAAATGACTACTCCAAGGCACTTTGGTTTTTCGGAAGCCTTCCTGTCTGGAGAATGATGCTGGTACAAGGATACTTTCCTGGATTGGGGCTTGGAAAGCACTTGCAAGGGATAACGGAACCACCATCGGTTCCCCCACTTCACACAAAGCATGGCCTAGGATACATCACTTCCATCCACGACGGGGATGACGAAGAAGAGTGGGGTTTCACTCAAATCAAGTGGGAAGGAACCACATACAAAGGCCAAGAATTGCAACCTCGAGCCATATCAAAAGACACTTAATGGCTACTTCGTTCGAGAAGGGGAAATTATTCCCTACTTTATCTTTTCAGAACCATGGACTGATGATAAAGGAAAGCGCCAACCGGGCTTTGAAATCTTCAGCGACTGCGATGCTTCTCCAGATGAAACAGAACCCGTCACACTAATCCCTAATGATTTGTGGGGCACGAAGGCAGAAATGACAAGTGAATGGGACTTTGTGTTGGGAGAAGACATGCTGCGGCTGATTCAGGACTCCGTGGCCGGTTAGAAGACAGTCAGATCCATGCAATCTCCAAGGGGGACGCTCCAACGGTTGATTACGCAAGACTAATACAGAAATGTGATGAGCCAATTCTAAACTGGCACGTCACCGGAGGACCAGTTGTTGATGAAGACTTCATGATCAAAGAGCTTAGTTGCACTCCCTATCCCCGCAGAAGATAGGCCCTCGTAACTTTCACATTAGAAGCAGGCTCCACCTCCGATGAACTCACTCAAGAGGAAATCGAGGCGGTGTCCGAACATGTATTCCCTTACTTTCTTAATGAAAACTTTGATCTTTCCGAGTACCCTGAGATTGCTAACATCGTGAATGATGAATTAACTAATAATAATCAATATAACGAACACGTTAATAATGAATCATACGATGAGATAGATCAAGAAAACGAACAAATCTTAAAAGAATTAGCTAAGCAAGTAGGTCATTGTGGAAAGAATGGCCCTGTTGACGACGAGGAAATGCAAACGGTTAATCTTGGGACAACAGAAGACCCCAGAGAAACAAAGATCGGCAGCTTCTTCAAGGGGGAAGACAGAGAAACCTTGACACGGCTCCTCAGAGAATATGTCGACGTCTTCGCTTGGTCCTACAAAGATATGCACAGGTTGAGTCGATCGATTGTAGAACACAAGATACCGCTGCTACCCAACGCCAAGCCAGTCAAACAGAAACTACGCAGAATAAAGCCGGAATGGTCAATGCAAGTAAAAGAGGAAATCATGAAGCTCTTGAATGTAGGGTTTATCAAAGTGATTGAGTATCCGGAATGGCTTGCAAACACGGTAAAAGTAGCCAAATCAAATGGGAAAATACGAGTCAGTGTCGATTTCAGAGACTTGAACAAGGCATCCCCTATTACTTCCCGCTACTAAACATAGACATGTTGGTCGATGCCACAGCCGCATACGAAGTCCGCTCATTCGTCGACGGTTTCGCAGGGTATAACCAAATCCTCATGGCAGAGGAGGATCAACACAAAACAGCATTCACCACACCTTGGGGAACGTTTTGCTACACGGTCATGCCGTTTGGTCTCAAGAACGCTGGGGCTACCTACCAAAGAGCAGTCACGACACTATTCCACGACATGATCCACAAGGAAATAGAAGTATACGTGGACGATATGATTATTCACTCAAAGGGGACAGATGGTCAACACTTCAGGGATCTCAGAAAATTCTTCAATCGACTGAGACAGCACAAGATGAGACTCAACCCCGCCAAATGCTCATTCGGAGTGGTCAAAGGGAAAGTCTTAGGGTACATGGTCACAGAGCGTGGCATAGAAGCAGACCCCGCCAAGATAAAAGCCATAACAGACATGCCTCCACCCAGAACACAGAAAGAAGTAAAGGGATTCATGGGCAGACTTCAATATATCAGTCGATTCATCAATCAACTGACTACAATGTGTGACCCCATCTTCAAACTACTTAAGAAAAACGCACCTCAAGAGTGGACCGAAGAATGTCAAGAAGCATTCGAGGAAGTTAAGCATTACTTAACTTCCCCACCCATCCTGGTTCCACCACACAAGGAGAAGCCCTTGAAATTGTACCTCACGGTTACCGACAATGCGCTAGGGGCTATGCTCGCTCAAGAACAGCCTGCCTCGCACACAGAGAATGCCATCTATTTCGTCAGCCGCAGATTCCAAGGCAGCGAAATCAATTACTCTCCACTCGACAAATCATGCGCTGCTCTTGTTTGGGTATCACAAAGGCTAAAGCACTATATGGAAGCCTTCCCAGTTCGTCTCATTGCAAAGATGGATCCACTGAAATATATCTTAGACAAATCAAATTTGTCTTCAAGACTAGCCAAATGGTACTTCATGCTCGCGGGGTATGACATCACTTACGTCACTCAGAAATCTGTTAGAGGGAGTGTATTCGCGGATCAGCTGGCTGAATTTCCTTGCGACGAAGTGAAGGGGGAAGACCCGCGATTCCCTGATGAGGACATCATGAGTATAGAAGAAGAAAATAAGTGGCAATTATTTTTCGATGGCGCAGCCAACAAGAGAGGGTTCGGCATTGGAATGTTGTTGGTAGGCCCTAACGACATCTATACTCCACTGGCAATACGTCTTGACTTTGACGCCACCAACAACACCGCAGGATACGAAGCTTGCATAGCGGGGCTTGAGGCAGCCCTAGAACGCAACGTGACTGAACTCGAGGTATTTGGGGATTCCCAATTAATCATCAATCAGACATTGAAGAAGTGGAGGGTCCAATATCCAACCCTTCAAAGATACAGTGCCCACCTCCAAGAGTTGGCGCAACAGTTCCAGGATGTCTCATTCCACTATCTCCCTAGAGACAAAAATCGGTTTGCTGACGCATTGGCCACTCTCGCTTCCTTGGTCGAAATTCCTAAAGGGAAGGCAGTCAAACCCTTCAAAGTAACACGACGTGCAACTCCTGCCTACTGCGCCATTATCGATCTCCATGACTGCAAAGACAAATGGTTAGCCGAATGTATCTTTGTCGAGAACTCCGAAGAGAAACCATGGTACCATGACATTTGGCATTTCATCCTAGATGGAACCATCCCACCTGAGACAGACCAAAAGACTCAAATCGCCCTCAAAAGGTTGGCTGCTAATTACGTCATCACTGCTGGCCGTCTATTCAAGAAACATTCCCAAGGAAACCTTCTCTATGCCACCAAGGAAGAGGCCCGAGAAATAATGGACCATGTTCATCAAGGCATATGCGGAACCCACATGAGCGGAAACATGCTCGCCAAAAAGATCATCAGACAAGGGTACTTTTGGCTAACCATGGAAGCCGACTGTACCAGAATGGTCAAGAAGTGCCACAAGTGTCAGATACACGCCAACCTTCAGCATGCACCGCCTTCCTTACTGTACCCTATGACTTCTCCTTGGCCGTTCTCTACATGGGGGAATAGACGTGATTGGAAAGTTCACACCCGTAGGAGCTAACGGACATTGCTTCGTCCTAGTAGCCATCGACTATTTCACTAAATGGGTTGAGGCCGCCTCCTACAAAGTTCTGAATGCCAGAAAGGTCGCAGAATTCATCAAGCACAACATCATCTGCCGGTACGGGGTTCCGCAAGAGATGATATCTGATAATGGGTCACACTTCGAGAAGGAAACCGATCGTCTCCTAACCGAGTACAAAATCACAAGGCATAAGTCATCTCCTTATAGGCCTCAAACAAACGGAGCAGTTGAAGCCGCAAACAAGACAATCGAAACCATCATCAGAAAAATGGCAGTCACTGGGAAAGACTGGCCCAACAAGTTACCTTTCGCACTGTGGGGATACCGCACTTCAGTCCGAACAGCTACAGGAGAGACTCCCTACGCCCTCACATTCGGAATGGAAGCTGTCTTGCCAATAGAATTGGAAATACCATCACTACGGGTTCTCCTAGAAAACCAAGTGAACGAAGTCGACTGGCTAGAAAGCAGATACGAGGAGTTAGCCACGCTAGACGAAAGAAGGCTAAAGCGGCCAGAGCACACCCAAGCTTACCAAAGAAGGATGGCAAGAGCTTTCAACAAAAAGGTCAAGACAAGGAACATCAGAGTAGGTGACCTGGTTCTCCGTGAGCACCGTCCTAGACCTTTCAACCCGTTAGGCAAGTGGGGACCAAGATGGATAGGACCCTACATTGTGAAGAAGATATTCTCTGGGGGAGCCCTTCAGCTGGTGGACTTAGACGGAGATCAACTACCGTAGCCGGTCAACATGGACAAGCTCAAAAAGTACTTCGCGTGACTTGGCCTCCTAAAAAGAAATTGCTCGCTAGGTTGAAAATCCCGAAAAGGACGGCCTAGGCAAAAATTAGAGCTCGCACAAGAAAAGAAGCTCGCTAGATTGAAAACCCGAAGGGGCGGTCTAGGCAAAAGAAAGGGTGTGCATAAAAAAAAAAAGAGCGGGGGGGCATTATCTCGCGCGAGATTACCCTTCGGCAGGAAGCCGTATTTTGTCATTTTTTCTCTCAAAAATGAACTACGTTAGACCTGAGCCTCTTATTTAATTGCTGTAAAAGAGGAACGTAGGCAGCCTTCGGGTTCGGTCTAATCAAATAAATAAATCTACTTTTGTCCTTTTATTAATCGAATGCATTTTATTAATGACAAAAGGGAAATCCTAACCACAACGACTAATTTGCTAAGCTAACAACCTTGAAAAAATACTAATAAAATAAAAACTATTGATCTATCAAAGCAATCTCTTGGTACTCCTAAAGATCTAGCCTTTCATTGACTTGGTAGGCCGGCGGACATGATCTCCACCGTCTTCGCGATCCTTCCTGCGCTTTGAGCCCCTCAAAGCAGAACAACCCTTGAGGCGATCAAAGACAGACTCCGAAAGCCTCTTGAAGACATTGGGCCTATCTAAAGCTTGCGTCTTTCCAGGCATTCCTTTGCCTCACCTCTCGTACCAATCCCCATCGAGAAAATCCTGAGTTGGATCGGTTCGCACGTTAGCAGGATCGGACTGAGCCTCGCTCCTTCGCAAAATACTGCTAGCTACAAAGGAATCCCCTAGCAGTGAAAGCCGCAAATCATCAATCTTCTCTGCACTTGGGTGACCGGTATGAAGAAACCAATCCAAATACTTATCGTATAAGAAGATGCTTGCATTAAAAGTTCGAAGGTTCGACCAGCGGTCCCGACTGGTTCCTTCACCCCATGCTTGAGCTAGCGCCTGCGCAAACTCTACACCAATGTAAGACACTTCACGAGAAGCTCCTTCGAAAAGATAAGTGTCCTGTAACTGACCAAACTGACGGAGCACCCGCTTGGGAAAATAAAAGGAGGAATCTCGCAAACCCGGAAGAACAACCCTGTCAAAGCCCTTGGTATTGGCAACGTACTTATTCAACCTCCAATAAGGCGGACACCAAAGAACGTCAGCCGTTTCGGTCTTCGCAATCAGCTCAGCCCATTCATCCGCTGAAAGATCCTTGATCAATAACTTTCGCGTATGATATGTGAAAGGGGAATATTCTAATGGGGGCCTACCAGCTTGAGATGCTCCCTAAGCCAGATAGTCAACAGAAGAGGACTCCCTTGAGTCATGGCACCGGTCCTATGCAGCTCATCAAGACCATGCAGGGTTTTGCCCAAGATTAGCGGGATAATGTTCCTAGAACATTTTCTAGCCTGCAGAACAATTTCCACCAGTTGGGAGTCAACCAAGCCATCCCTACATGTAAACAGAACATCTCCGAAAAGAGAAAGGGCCAGAAAATTCCGCTTGTAGACATGAAAAGCATCATCATCCGAATCACCGCTAAAGCGTTCTGGAAAAGAAGAGCAATCAACCCACTTGCGGTGAACCAACTCATAGCAAGTATCAAGGGGGATCCCTAGCAATTCATTCAAAGCCTCCGAATGATTCCTATGGTACTTAGGAACAGCAATCTCACCGGTCAAAGGCATATCCAAGATAATGGCAAATTCTTCCACAGTAGGTGTTTTGGTCAAATTTCGACAAGTGATTGTAAATAACCAAATATTTCAAGGAAAGAATTGGGTGAATTGGAATATAGATTTGTGTATGTGATAATCAAAGAACAAAGGAATTTTAACGAGGAAAGCCCTTGAACAAATTGTTCGCCGGCATAAAACCTCGGGAGGTTTTGGAAGACCTACCTTGACCAAAGTTTTACTATGATCAGTGAGCTACAAGCTTGGAAGTATGGAGAGGGATTACAAGAGTGTGAGTGTGTGAAAATACATGTGTCTTTCCCTAATTTCCATACCCCTATTTATAATAAAGGTAAAATAAAAGGATAATAACCAAAAATCCCTAAAAACTAGGCATAATGGAGTTACTTGAGGAGAAAATTCTGGGCATAACTGCTGATGGTGGAAAAATCATGGTTGAATTGGTCTTCTATGAGTGCACAAGTATCTCCTAGAAAATAGGAACCGCAAAACTGCTCTCAAGTTGTTCCAGCTTCAGGATATTGATGAAGACGTTGAGCCAAGATGTCGGTCCAAGTTGTGGACCAAGTTGTGGAGGACCAAGTTGTAGAGGTCAAGTTGTAAAGATCAGGATACTGAGGCATCTTGACATGTTGACCTGCTTAAGATGCCAACCATATACATATAGTGAAAAATCCGTCCCCAACAATTGCCCCCAAAATTTCTTGAATCGGAGAAAACTTGGAGATTCAAGGAATTTTAAAACTGCTACTCTCCCCATCGACATTAAGGAAGCGGTTGATTACGCCAAAGAGTTGTCGAACGCCTTGAATGATGCTTCTATGTCCTTGATAGAAACCAAGATAAAGCTTTAAGAAACATTAGTTAAGGTGTTTGAAATTTGGAATGTTAGATGAGGGTTGGTCCTCAAAATTTTTATATTTGATTTGGCATGTCTTTGAGAGACACTTTGTTTGTTCTTTAGATAACATGTAAATGTTATAAACCGTAGGTAACATGAAAATGTTACAACCAATAGTTCACTACTTGAATAAGTGTGAAAACGTGCGCCCAGGCGAAGGTGTCGGAACCTTAATTCGTTTGGTAACATGTTAATGTTACAACCAATAGTCCACAACTTGAATAAGTGTGAAAACGTGCGCCCAGGCGAAGGTGTCGAAACCTTAATTCGTTTGAAGAAATAGAACAAGTATCAGCCGTCCTGGCGTGTCAACATGTTCTATCCCTCTCCAGCTAAAGTTTCAACATGTATCATCCGTACTGGCGTGTCAACATGTTGAAATTCTTCTTCAGGTCCAAACATGTATCAGCCGTCCTGGCGTGTCAACATGTTTGACCTGCTCCAGCTTAGGTCTCAACATGTATCGGCCCGTGCGGCGTGTCAACATGTTGAGCCTTTCTTCCCGAGGTTCAAACATGTATCGGCCGTCTTTGGCGTGTCAACATGTTTGACCTGCTCCAGCTTAGGTCTCAACATGTATCAGCCGTACTGGCGTGTCAACATGTTGAGCCTACTCTGGCTTAGGTCTCAACATGTATCAGCCGTACTGGCGTGTCAACATGTTGAGCCTACTCTGTTTGTTCAAGTTGTATACCTTGCAAAACAAATTCATGTTAGGATTGGGTGTTAGCTTTACCCTTCCGATGCTTAAGTCAGTAAGAATTTTTAGCATAACATAAGAATTGACAAACATAAGTAAACGACTTGACAAAATTTAAATCATACCTGTTTTCGGAGTTTGCTTTTATGAAAAAAATGACAACTTACGTGAAATACAACTTGAGGTACTTTTTTGCTAATATTTTGACATGTTGAAGATAGGCGGTCATCTTTTCTTATTTTGTCAACCTCATTGTGGTTATTTTAGGACTATGAGCTTATCTTCTTCCAGTCTGATGAATTTAACAGCTCTCGTCCTGACATCTTCAAGTCTCTTGCATGGAGTCATGACCAATTCGTCATAATAAGGTGATCCCTTCTTCATGCCCAATCTGAATGCCTCGGTGGCTGTGAACATGTTCAAGTTGGGGATAGTCACTGCCTCTTTGTTGAACCTGTTCAAATAGTCTTTCAAGCTTTCGTCAGGTTGTTGCACCACCCTGTAGAGGTCACTAGTTAGTTTCTCAAAAGCTCTATTACATGAAAATTGATTCACAAACATATTGACTAATTGAGAATAAGATGATATAGAGTTTAGGGATAGGCCGGTTAGCCATTTCAAAGCTGGTCCAGACAAGGTGGAACCAAAGCCCCTACAAAGACAGGCTTCTTTGAAGATTGAAGGAATGCTGATAATGTCCATTAATTCTTGGTATAGCAACACATGCTCCACTGGATCTGTGCTCCCATCGTACTTCTTCATGTGGGGCATTGCAAATCTCTTCGGGATCTCCATGTTGGCTATCACTGGAACAAAGTGAGACTCATTATAACAAGCTGGAGAAGCTGGATGATAAGGCAAGGTAACTCCAGGCACATTCCTAATCATCTCTTTGATCTGCTGCAACTCTCTAGCAACTTCACTTTCTGCAAAAGTGTTAGCATAAAATTGAGAATAAGAGTGATCAAATGCATTATAAAAACTCCCTGTTTGTCCTAAAGACGGAGTGGCATAAGTATAGCAAGATGTTGGCACATGTTGGCTGAATGGGAAGGTGTGACCATGTTGGGCAACTTGACTAGTTGTTACAGTTGTATTATCAGTCTGTACTGCACTCGCCATGGGGATGTCTCCAAGATTGCCCCCAGTACCTGCACTAAAAAGAGTTCTAGAAAATAATGGCGATAATGGAGTTACAACTTGAGGCTCAACTTGATTCCCTTTTCGCAGACTCTCAATTGCATTGAAAATCATAGTATTGGTATCCTGCTGAGCATCCATTCGCTTATTCAGTTCATTCAACATGGTTGCCATATTAGTCACGAAACCAAGATTGATTTCAGACGCGGCCATCTCTCGAGGTGCATCTAGCTGCCCCCCAGTCGCCCTGCCCCCAGCCGCGGAGGTTACTGAGGTTACCTGACCGGAAGTTGGATTGATCATTTTGATGTTCTAAACAAATCTAAAAAACCAAAGTTCCCACAGACGGCGCCAAATTGTTTTGGTCAAATTTCGACAAGTGATTGTAAATAACCAAATATTTCAAGGAAAGAATTGGGTGAATTGGAATATAGATTTGTGTATGTGATAATCAAAGAACAAAGGAATTTTAACGAGGAAAGCCCTTGAACAAATTGTTCGCCGGCATAAAACCTCGGGAGGTTTTGGAAGACCTACCTTGACCAAAGTTTTACTATGATCAATGGGTTACAAGCTCGGAAGTATGGAGAGGATTACAAGAGTGTCAGTGTGTGAAATTACATGTGTCTTTTCCTAATTTCCATACCCCTATTTATAATAAAGGTAAAATAAAAAGATAATAACCAAAAATCCCTAAAAACTAGGCATAATGGAGTTACTTGAGGAGAAAATTCTGGGCATAACTGCTGATGGTGGAAAAATCATGGTTGAATTGGTCTTCTATGAGTGCACAAGTATCTCCTAGAAAATAGGAACCGTAAAAGCGCTCCCAAGTTGTTCCGGCTTCGGGATGTTGATGAAGACGTTGAGCCAAGATGTCGGTCCAAGTTGTGGACCAAGTTGTGGAGGTCAAGTTGTAGAGGTCAAGTTGTAGAGATCGGATTGCGAGGCGTCTTGACATGTTGACCTGCTTAAGATGCCAACCATATACATATAGTGAAAAATCCGTCCCCAACAATTGCCCCCAAAATTTCTTGAATCGGAGAAAACTTGGAGATTCAAGGAATTTTAAAGCTACTCTCCCCATCGACATTAAGGAAGCGGTTGATTACGCCAAAGAGTTGTCGAACGCCTTGAATGATGCTTCTATGTCCTTGATAGAAACCAAGATAAAGCTTTAAGAAACATTAGTTAAGGTGTTTGAAATTTGGAATGTTAGATGAGGGTTGGTCCTCAAAATTTTTATATTTGATTTGGCATGTCTTTGAGAGACACTTTGTTTGTTCTTTAGATAACATGTAAATGTTATAAACCGTAGGTAACATGAAAATGTTACAACCAACAGTTCACTACTTGAATAAGTGTGAAAACGTGCGCCCGGGCGAAGGTGTCGGAACCTTAATTCGTTTGGTAACATGTTAATGTTACAACCAATAGTTCACAACTTGAATAAGTGTGAAAACGTGCGCCCAGGCGAAGGTGTCGAAACCTTAATTCGTTTGAAGAAATAGAACAAGTATCAGCCGTCCTGGCGTGTCAACATGTTCTATCCCTCTCCAGCTAAAGTTTCAACATGTATCATCCGTACTGGCGTGTCAACATGTTGAAATTCTTCTTCAGGTCCAAACATGTATCAGCCGTCCTGGCGTGTCAACATGTTTGACTGCTCCGGCTTAGGTCTCAACATGTATCGGCCGTCTTGGCGTGTCAACATGTTGAGCCTTTCTTCCCAGGTCTCAAACATGTATCGGCCGTGCGGCGTGTCAACATGTTTGAGCCTTTCTTCCGGCTAGGTCTCAACATGTATCGGCGTGCGGCGTGTCAACATGTTGAGCCTACTCGCTTAGGTCTCAACATGTATCGGCCCCGGCGTGTCAACATGTTGAGCCTACTGTTTGTTCAAGTTGTATACCTTGCAAAACAAATTCATGTTAGGATTGGGTGTTAGCTTTACCCTTCCGATGCTTAAGTCGTAAGAATTTTTAGCATAACATAAGAATTGACAAACATAAATAAATGACTTGACAAAATTTAAATCATACTGTTTTCGGAGTTTGCTTTTATGAAAAAAATGACAACTTACGTGAAATACAACTTGAGGTACTATTTTGCTAATATTTTGACATGTTGAAGATAGGCGGTCATCTTTTCTTATTTTGTCAACCTCATTGTGGTTATTTTAGGACTATGAGCTTATCTTCTTCGGTCGATGAATTTAACGGCTCTCGTCCTGACATCTTCAAGTCTCTTGCATGGAGTCATGACCAATTCGTCATAATAAGGTGATCCCTTCTTCATGCCCAATCTGAATGCCTCGGTGGTGTGGACATGTTCAAGTTGGGGATAGTCACGCCTCTTTGTTGAACTGTTCAAATAGTCTTTCAAGCTTTCGTCGAGGTTGTTGCACCACCACTGTAGAGGTCACTAGTTAGTTTCTCAAAAGCTCTATTACATGAAAATTGATTCACAAACATATTGACTAATTGAGAATAAGATGATATAGAGTTTAGGGATAGGCCGGTTAGCCATTTCAAAGGTGGTCCGGACAAGGTGGAACCAAAGCCCCTACAAAGACGAGGCTTCTTTGAAGATTGAAGGAATGCTGATAATGTCCATTAATTCTTGGTATAGCAACACATGCTCCACTGGATCTGTGCTCCCATCGTACTTCTTCATGTGGGGCATTGCAAATCTCTTCGGGATCTCCATGTTGGCTATCACTGGAACAAAGTGAGACTCATTATAACAAGGCTGGAGAAATTTGGATGATAAGGCAAGGTAACTCCAGGCACATTCCTAATCATCTCTTTGATCTGCTGCAACTCTCTAGCAACTTCACTTTCTGCAAAAGTGTTAGCATAAAATTGAGAATAAGAGTGATCAAATGCATTATAAAAACTCCCTGTTTGTCCTAAAGACGGAGTGGCATAAGTATAGCAAGATGTTGGCACATGTTGGCTGAATGGGAAGGTGTGACCATGTTGGGCAACTTGACTAGTTGTTACAGTTGTATTATCAGTCTGTACTGCACTCGCCATGGGGATGTCTCCAAGATTGCCCCCAGTACCTGCACTAAAAAGAGTTCTAGAAAATAATGGCGATAATGGAGTTACAACTTGAGGCTCAACTTGATTCCCTTTTCGCAGATTCTCAATTGCATTGAAAATCATAGTATTGGTATCCTGCTGAGCATCCATTCGCTTATTCAGTTCATTCAACATGGTTGCCATATTAGTCACGAAACCAAGATTGATTTCAGACGCGGCCATCTCTCGAGGTGCATCTAGCTGCCCCCCAGTCGCCCTGCCCCCAGCCGCGGAGGTTACTGAGGTTACCTGACCGGAAGTTGGATTGATCATTTTGATGTTCTAAACAAATCTAAAAAACCAAAGTTCCCACAGACGGCGCCAAATTGTTTTGGTCAAATTTCGACAAGTGATTGTAAATAACCAAATATTTCAAGGAAAGAATTGGGTGAATTGGAATATAGATTTGTGTATGTGATAATCAAAGAACAAAGGAATTTTAACGAGGAAAGCCCTTGAACAAATTGTTCGCCGGCATAAAACCTCGGGAGGTTTTGGAAGACCTACCTTGACCAAAGTTTTACTATGATCAGTGAGCTACAAGCTTGGAAGTATGGAGAGGGATTACAAGAGTGTGAGTGTGTGAAAATACATGTGTCTTTCCCTAATTTCCATACCCCTATTTATAATAAAGGTAAAATAAAAGGATAATAACCAAAAATCCCTAAAAACTAGGCATAATGGAGTTACTTGAGGAGAAAATTCTGGGCATAACTGCTGATGGTGGAAAAATCATGGTTGAATTGGTCTTCTATGAGTGCACAAGTATCTCCTAGAAAATAGGAACCGTAAAACTGCTCCCAAGTTGTTCCAGCTTCAGGATGTTGATGAAGACGTTGAGCCAAGATGTCGGTCCAAGTTGTGGACCAAGTTGTGGAGGTCAAGTTGTAGAGGTCAAGTTGTAGAGATCAGGATACTGAGGCTTCTTGACATGTTGACCTGCTTAAGATGCCAACCATATACATATAGTGAAAAATCCGTCCCCAACAGTAGGCACCATCTCATTCAAAGAAAAATTAAAAAGATGAATAGAGGGATCCCAAAATCGAGCAGCACCCTGCAAGAGATTCCAATCCGGTTGGAGGTTCTTCAAGGTAAAAAGGATTCTGAATCCGAATTCTGCAATAAACCTATTACGAGATCGGTTGCGAAACGACCTCACAAAATCTCTAGATGCTTGCTTGAAAGATTCAATCGCTTCAGATGACAGAGAAAAATCATCGACAATCATGGACGTTGGGGCAATCTCCTTGGAAGCCATGGGTCGCAGGGTTGAAGAAAAAGACAAGAGTTTCACCCTAACAGAATATCTCTAGAGTTTGAAAGGCTAGAATGAGGTATCTGGCCGGACTACAGGATGATTTTATAGGAAAAACTGACAAAATCCTGTTCGAAAAAGGAAGAGATCTCTGCCTGGGTAGCGTGTCTCGTGCGAGACACCTTATCTCGCGCGAGATATTGCTACGGCAAAACAACAATATTTCTGTTCAAACAGCAATCTAGCCCCGACTTGACGAAGCAAGTCTCGAAAAAACCTGCGTGTACAGTTCATAACATGCAGTAAAACACCAAGATTCGAGCTCAAAATTGTGGCCTAACGGCCATTCCATTCCATTTCCAAAAACATGGAAAGTCGAGAAAGTTAATTAACTAATTAGACCTAGGATTAGGAGTTAAGAAAAACCATTGTTTTGTGCTACCTACTTGTTCCTAACAGGTACCAAAGAAAAAGAAAAATTGTCTAGGCCCACACGGCCAATATATACAGATCATCAGAAATCAAATGGAGAGAAAAGGAGGGGATCACGCCATCAAGTCGCTCGAGCCGCCGGCACCTCCGCCATTACCACCACGGGGGCTACCATCCCTCCTCGACCTCTTGGCTCCGCAAGTAGGGGTCACCGCCGAGGCCACTGTCGAGGCCGCCAAAGAAGCCTTATGGAACAACCTCTCGGACAGGTCCGACACCAGGGCCATAAGTCCCGCCATCTTGGTCGTTCCACGGTTGTAATCGGCCGCGGACAGAGTGACCTGACAACCAAAGAAAAGAAATGCTCAGAAGAAGTTGGACATATACATTTATATGGACGAATACGAGAGAAATATAAACAGAAACATATCGAGGAGACATCCGGCGGAAGGCGGTAACCCTCAGGAATATGATCCAGAGTCGGGATGTGCCCCACCATTGGCATGCTCCCCATCATGTATGTATAGCTCAAAGGACCGAAGTCTGGGGCGAAAGGCAGGGAACCAGCAGACTGGGAAGAAGTGCTAGGGGCTGAGGAACTTGAAGCAGAAGCAGAGGCGGAGCCACGAGCATGTGATCGCCTATCCCCCACTAGGAGGGGACCCATCAGCCGAGGCAGAAACTCCGCATAAGAGGCCCCGGGGATGACACAAGCCGTCGCCACATCCCCTACCAGAAGACTAGCATAATCATCCTCCGGAATAGAGTGGGTGGGATACATCGCCCTCGGCGGATTCGCCGGCACCATATATGGTAGTCTACCCCGGTCATGCTGTGGGAAGACCCGCTCACCAAGGTACATGGTATCTCCCTCCAGAGATGCCAGCATCCTCTGCATCCCATTAGTATCCCAAGCGCGATGCACCTCCGGCTCCAACAGGGTCCATGGATAAAGGCCCAGCCTCTCATACTCAAAAGTGTCCAGCATGGCCCGCGCCTCCGCGACCGTCAGGGTCCACTCCTGGTTCTCCTCCTCATCAACGCTCCGATTGGGGTGACTCCACCTCCTGATATTCGGGAACAAAGGGGTCCGGCTCTCCAGCTCAAACCTGTACAATCCAAGGACAGTATAACCCCATATCTGCACAGGAAAACAGAACAGATTCAGTAGAGCATACAGACAGAGAACAGAAACAGAATCAAAAGGCATACCTCCCAGGCATAAGAATACCCTGACAGAGAATCCTTGGTGTTCCTACACGCCTCATCCATGGCGTGGTAGCAGAAGGCCAGCCCTGCTGAGCCCCAATCATATCCGCTCACCTCATCCAAATTCACCAAAGAAACCTAACGAGAGAGAAAGACGAGTCGTAGAAGAGTGGTTCGCGAAGATGGTCTCGAAAGGATATACCGAGGGCACCCTCACCAATCGATCGATGAGCGCATTTGGCTTCTCAAAGCATAATCCTCAATCGGCCGGAGGAGTGTCGGCTTCGGCTCGGCGGCAAATCCCTTAACCTTGTTAGGGACGAAACCGATCAACTGCCTCCACACGGCTGGACCCGCAGGCTTATAACCCGAAGTCTTCGGCAAGGGATCACCAATGAACTCTAACCCCGTGATAGCAAGAAAATCAGTCGGAGTCATAGTCGCTTCCCCGAAGCACAAATGAACGGTGTGGGTAGTATCCCACCACCTCTCTTGGATCGCCTGAAGAACTTGGGGAGTCCGCCTTATTCCCCGAAGATTATCAATAAAAGTCAATAGCCCCGTTTGGGCCACCCTATCCCTAACGCCATCAAAATCCTTGATCTTGTCCCATACCGCTCTAGCCATTTTTGAGCTCCCTCGGCAATTCTTCGTCAGCCTATATGACTGCAAAACAGAGGAAAAACAAAAAGGGCAACATTAGAAATCATTCCATGTCAGAAAATCAATGGAATAGAAGAAAATTTTCATTGGGGAATTTCATCGAACACTTGGCATGCGTACAAGAAAAGCTTGCCCAAGGATGCCATTCATGATCCGAATCAACCTCTCCTACAATCCATGATGTGTAGGAGGCCCATACACACACAACTCAACAACAATCATCCAAAGAAACGCACAAAATCAACGCATGCAAGAAGGAACCTAGTTCTAAGCATAGACAAAAAGAAAAGCCATTGATGGAATTTGAATTCAAGGGAAAAGGAGTTCAAACTCAATGCAATACAAGGATCAAGAGTTGAGAAAGAAGCTCTTACCAAACCCTCCCGAACAGCGGTGGAGATGTGCGCGTGCCTATCGAAGGTGAGATCATCGCGGGGATAATCCTTCCCTAGCATATAGCTCCCCAAAATTGGATTCCTTTGTTCTTGAGCCATTGATTATGGAGGGAGGAGGGATTGAGAATGGATTAGGAGGAGAATCACCAAGCAATCCACGAAGAAAATTGCAAAGAAAGCGACCTTGGTTTGAGCTAGGGAAGGAATTTTAGAAAAGATGTTTTCAAAATAAACAAGAGCTACTGATTTATATGCCCGACCGAAGAAGTCCCGCGCGGTATACCTTATCTCGCCGCGAGATATACCTTCTGGAATTTTACGAAATTGTCCTCGACAATAAGCGTCTACGCAACGTCAAAATTCAAAATTTTGACACATTTACCCTTGGAAATGATAAACTAGCAAGGAAACGTGGAAAAATCGGCACCGCAAGTCACGGAACGAGCCAAACGTGACGCCCGCACGATCGCCCGGTACGGCACCAGTCGCCCGAAAACCGAGTGGTCCAAAGATCAACTCAATCCACATGATTCAGAGCCCAGAAAGGTGAATCATCAAATTAAAAGCTCGGTCCAACGCCCAAACAGGTGGATCGTCATCATAAAAGCTCGGTCCAATGCCCAAATAGGTGGATCGTCATCATAAAAGCCCGGTCCAATGCCCAAACAGGTGGATCGTCATCATAAAAGCCCGGTCCAATGCCCAAACAGGTGGATCGTCATCATAAAAGCCCGGTCCAACGCCCAAACAGGTGGATCGTCATCATAAAAGCCCGGTCCAACGCCCAAACAGGTGGATCGTCATCAGAAAAAGCCCGATCCAACGTCCAGACAGGTGGATCGTCAAACCAAAAGCCCAATTCAGCGCCCAAACAGGTGAATCGTCATCCTCAACAACAAAGCCCGATTCGGAGCCCAGAAAGGCGAATCGTCACAAAACCGACAGGACTCGAAGGACCGAACAGGTGAGCCTTTGTTTTCTAACATATTTCCCGCAGGTTCGGAGCCCAGACAGGCGAATCTTCAAACAGACAGGTATATTCAGAATTGGGTCTTGATTTGATTCCTCAGTATGAATTTATCTTTCAAAACAAAATCTCCTCGATTTTCAAAATACCTAAAGCATCCTTTTCGTGTTTTGGAGTCGAACTACGTCATGGTCTGATTCTCCGATAGAGATACGTAGGAAGCCGTGTGGCCCGACCATCCCGATGTTCAGAATGATGTCTTTTCTATCGTCGACATGACTTCTTCCATAAGACTTGTCGATGAGGGGCTCTGTAGACACCCCATTCTGAACACATCGGGTCATATTCATACCACTCTAAGTCTCGCTTTGAGTCAAGAAGTAGAAATCTACCATTTCGTCATGTTTCGTTAAGTTTTGACTAACTATCGTTAGTTTGGGACTAAACTGCATACGAGATAACGAGGAAAGGACAAGATTGTCCACAGGAGCAATATCTCGCCGCGAGATGGCGTGTCTTGCACGAGATATCCTCCCTCTGCAGCATGCAGAAGGCAGTTTTCTCGTCGATTTCAACCTCTTTTTGGGATAAAACTTTATCCATCCGGCCAACCAATAGGATTTGGAGTCTAGAACCTTCTGATAGGGTTTTACCTCTCCACTTCTTCCTATCCATCACCTATAAATACTTAGTGACTTCCAAGGTTCAAGGGATCCCCGGAAAAAACGATGAATTTTCACAACACACACATATTTTGTTGGTTTCTTTCCCTGAAAGGTTCCTACAAAATCACCCTAAAACTCACCTCAAAGTTTGTTTGTCAACCTTGTTGATAAACAAACATCAAGACCCAAGTCAAGGATTGAGGCGAAGCTCTGTCCGTATCGAGAGTCGATTCTAAACTTGAGTCGAAACTCTGCCCAAATCACCTCACGCAAGGTAAACCCCTAAATCCCTTTCTAATTGATTGTTAGAGTGGTATAAATCTATTGAATCTAGGATCAGCCTAGAGCCTCTCCAAATCATGGAGACGGTCTCGAAGCAATGATCCTACATTCCGTTTAACCCCGTTAAATGGATCTTTTATTGTTTAAAATCTTTTTCTTCTTCCTTTTTGAAAACCTCTCTTTTCTTTAGCAAGACCAATCTCCGGATTGGGTGGAATTGATGCTCCTTGACCTACCCATTCCATAACCTAAGCCCCGAACCCAAATCTCTTTCAAAATGGTTTTTCTATGTTCTCCAAATGAATAATATAGGTGGCGACTCAAAAAGATAAAATTCTTCTCACAACGCTACACTGAGCCCCTTAGTCTTTCTTGTAAAAGGGGAACGTAGACAGCCAGAAATGGTTCGGTCTAAACAATAAATAAGACATCTGAAATTTCCATGAAATGTGTCTTATAAATTTCTAAGATAATATCCTTGTTAATTACAAGTTAAAAACTTCTTGATGAGTTCAAGCACAGTCTACTCTTGACTCTGCTAACCTGCTACAAAGATCTAAAATACAATAAAAGACCTAATAATTTATTGTGTTTGCAAAGGGCAATAAGGGAATCCTAGGAATAGACCTATCAGTCTTCATTCACTGATTCTTCCTTGTTCTTCTTCCCTTTACCTCGACCTCGTCGAGTGTTCTTCCTTTTCTTCTCTATGATGTCGGTCTCCCTCATCCCAATCTCCGGTATCCTCACTGGAGCATCCACCAAACCCGTGTCAATAAGTGCCTTCTCTACCCGGGCACGAGCTCGTACCTCCTCCCTCTGAGCCACAGTAAGGGGAGCGACTTCAGATAGCCTTTCATATCGAGCCTCCATATCCCTGATAAGGTCACCCGACTGGTTATGAGAGCTAGCCTTAGCCTCAGTCTCCCTCAAAATCCTGCTCGAGTCACAGTCAGCCCCCAATAAAGTCTGACGTCTCTCTCCCAAAATGATCTGAGTTGCCCCCATCTCCTTCTCGTACCAGTCCAAGTAGGCCGTGGTCAAGATGGTACTCTTCCTGCTCTTGAGAATGGCCCTGGGTGGGAAAGCAGCATAGGTCCAAGCCCTCGAGAAAAATAAGAAGATGGCTGGATCCCTCATGTCAAAAGGCACTACCTCCATGGTATGGATGTCCTTCCAATCATCCAAAGGCTCCTGCAAGATCCCAAACTGCCTGGAGACTAAGTAGGGGATATAGAAAAATGACCAAGACAGCCTCGGAACCCTCACTTCGTAGGACTCCTGAAATGTCCTCCGGGTCCGCAACCTCCAATGAGGCACCCACCAGTGAATGTCTGAGGTGGACAACCTAGCCATCTTCAGCTCCCAGCTACCCTGGTCCTGTTGCCTAGGTGCACCCCTCTGAGAAATCACCTAGGGGCACTGAGTAGGCGAAGCCCCGAGCAAAGCCCCAAGCCTCTCCTGCAACCACAAAGTCAGCACCGCTGTGATCCCAGACCTCATAAAATGGTCTCCTCTAGCCATCCTGTCAATGCCATGTAGAGTCTCGCCCAAAACCAGCGGGACGATGTCCTTCCCAACCCTGCAATCCCTGACCATGTCCAAAAGGCCACCATGGCAGACCCCTACGGACTCAGCAATGAACAGAAATGAGAACACGCAGAGGATAAAGGCATCCATAGCCACAGTGGTCGTAGCCGTATCCGGAGACCCAAACCTGCCCGGGATATCAGAAAGGTCAATCCTATCAGGGGCTACCATCATCCCCTCGGCCTCTTCCAGAGAAATTTGCAGAAAAGATGCCAGCTTTATAGTCACCGGCACGTCTCCGGTCAGAGGAATTGAAACGACTTCAATTTCTGGACCCCCAATCAATGCCCAGAAGTCTTCGAAGGTTGGGACGAGTTCATTGTAGGAAAAGCAGTAAACATGTCTCCGGACGTCCCAAAACCTTGCTGATGCTCTCAAATGGTCCCAGTCGGGCGGGAGATCCTTTAAATGCCATAAAGACTTGATCTTGAAGGTGGTATCGAATAGCCCCTTGTTAGATTGAAAGTTGTGTCTCATCCAAAATTGAAGATCGGACAGAAAACGGTCTCTTTTCCCCTTTTGCAATCTGACGGGTTTCTCCATTGGCAAGTGATCAGGATTGACGATTTTTGGTCAAAAATGTGTTCTGGGATCCGTTGGGACAAGTCTAGGGTGAAAATGAAATGAAAAGGCCATCCCTTGATTTTATTTGAAAAAAAACCAGTTCAGACAAGACTTCCAGCCGCACGGCTTCATTTGCCCAAAGACTTGGCCGGACGGCGTCTTTTGCTTCTGCAGAAAAAAAATCTGCAGCAGCTCTTGTTGCTGCCCAAGTGAAATTCTCACCCCACTTTCTCAACAAAACCTGCATAAAAACATGTCCAAATACCATTCATACAATCACACGTCATCATAAATCATTTTGGCCCAGTTTCAGCCTCATTTCCAAGCAAAAAAGCTGCCCCGAGGCTCAAGTAATATGCAAAAACATAAAGCATAAATAGGAAAAGCAAATAAAAGAGTAATACATTATCTTCTCCTCCTTGGCGCCCAAATAAAATGAAAAATAAACAAATTGTGCATAAAAAGTGTTCATTGTTTGTTTCTCTCTTCCTAGGTCAACCTAAGGAATCCTAAGCCTCCGACTCCTCCGCTGCTTAGCTCGTAGAAGCTAGGATCCTTCATCAAATCTTCACAATCACTCACGTCAGAAAGATTGACATTCACATGCTCGTACTCCACCAACTGCTCCAGAATGCCCGTGTTGGGTCCCTGTCCCAGAGGCATGGCGCTGGTGGATGAGGTCGGGTATCCTGAGGTCGATGAGGTAGAGGTTATGCTCCCAACGTGCCTTCTCTTGCGTACGGGCTCCTGCACATTCGTCCCAGCCCTCGAAGCACAAGCCAACTTCCTCAGAAGGGACCGGCACACATCCTTCCAACCCCTATTCTGCCGTACCAAGCCATCGTAGGAACGAGCAGGAACCTGAGAGAAAAGAGAAGAAAAACTCAGAAAATCTCAACAAAAGTTCAAAATCGCAGAAAGCAAAGAAAATCCGAAAAGGGAAGAGACCCTAGAGGTACTTACAGTCCTGTCAGGCGCAGAGTATACCGGGGCTCCCTCGTGTCAGGGACAGGCACCATGAACCTCCTCGGTACTGTGAATGTGGTGCCCAAATTTTTTGTGTTGGATTCACGCGAGTTTGAAGACATCCGAGTTATTTGAAAAACGGAGTCGCCACGCCATTTTGATTACCTCAAAACTTTGAAAAAAAGGTTTTATGGGTTCGGAGGTTAAGTTACCCCTTGGGAAGAACGTTTGGCGTTCACCCAAGGTGCCTTGCCGGAGCAAGTCTCCCAAGATTTCAGTAATCGTGCTTGCTTGCGTGCTTTCTTGTGTGCATGTGTTTGAAAATAAGGAGGGAATGTCCCAAGTCGTCTTCCGGACGTACAAACCATTTGTTGGTTGTCGCTCGGGATTCCTTGGAATTTTATGTATTTGGGATTATGATCCCGTCCTCATCTTATGACTTGTGATCATCGCATTTTAAACCTCGGGACCCTCGGGACTTGCGTGATCGAGAGAATGACTCTCTTTTGGTCAAAGATGAGGTTCTTTAGAAAAGGAGGGTCCTTAGCCCATCAATCCTACGCTTTAAGACGGTCGAGCTCGTATAGAGGCTTCATACTCTTTCTTAAGCGATAATCGGAGATATAGGGTTCAAGGTGTCCCTTTCTAAAGAAATCGTGAACCTTTAATGGAAGGAACGATGTAAAGATAGGATCTTTTACACCGGTCCGTTCCAAGGTTGGGGGATAGGGGAAATGCATGATGAAAAATGACACTTTAATGAAAAGATGACATTTTTGGGTTGCAAATGATGCACTTAGTTTAAAGAAATAATCTTTATTGCAAATGATGCATAAAGATTTGATTTTTATGCAAATGATGCATTTTGTTGAAGAAATTGGCATTCATTATGCAAATGATGCATAAAGATTGCATTTTGAAAAGCATATGATGCTAGTTTATGGTAAAGACATGGTCTTTAAAGCAAATGATGCTTGAACAAGGGGTTTTGAATGCAAAGGATGCATTTTTATTTGAAAAGATTTGAGTTTTTATATGCAAATGATGCATAAAAATGACATTTTTATTTGAAAATGGAAGTTTTAGGTGCAAAGGATGCACCTTTATGAAAAAAGACTACATTTTTATGACAAATGGGGTCTTAATGCATGCAAAAGGGAAATGGGGTGATAAAGATGTGATCTTTAACTATGAATGCCAAGTCCCAAGCAAGATATATGAATGCAATGAGCAAGTATATCAATTAAAAGCAAGGTTAGGGCGTGCGAGGTTACCAATTGCTTCCTTTGCTTCTTTGGTCGGAGCTAGGAGGAGAGATTGGTCTTGGATCTTCAAGGAGGAGGGAGGGAGCTTCTTGGCCTTCTTCTTCACCTTCTTGAGCCTTCACCAATATTCTTCACGTCTTGGGAGTGACTGATTGTGAGTGTATTGCTATGGATTGTGTGTATTGTTGTTTGTGTGTTGAAATGGGTAGAGGAGGGCTCTATTTATAGGCAGTCTGGATAAGGCTAATGAAGCCGTGCGGCCAGAGACCTTGGGCTAATGCAGCCGTGCGGGCTTATCCACAATGACTCAGCATTCTAGAACCATGCAAGGTGGCATTATTCTAGAACCTTCTTCCTAATTAAGAAAAACGTGTTTTCTTAATTAGGAAGGCTTCCTTCAGCCCTAATTTTAATTTGGGACTGCTCCAGGACATTTCCGGAACACTAGGAAGGTCCGGGGAATTACCGGGAAACTTACCGAAATTGCCGGGAAATTTAACCGGAAGGCATGAGCTAGATTTGGGTACTTACAGAAGCCCCTCGGCATCATGACTTGCAAGGCGAGTGGGGTTGTCGATAGAAAAGGATCCGATGCGGCGAATGCCGAGACGGATGGGTGACGAGGTGGTCGAGTGGTGAACCTATGGAAGGCTACCTACGTATCCGGAGGAATCAAGCCGGGCCGTAGTTCGGAACTTTGGATCATTTGGGGAGGAAGAAGAGAAAGCGGGTCTCTTCTTTGGGGAAAAAGAAGAGAAAATGACCTAGGAGGTCAAGCAATTGATCCTTGGGGATATGCTAGAAGTGACCAAGGTGGTCGGATATACGAACTTTTATGAGGGGTGCTTTATCACATGAGGAGTGACAAAGAAACGGGGTGACCAAAGTGGTCGAATGGCTGGACCTTTTATAAAAGGCTACCTACGTATCCGGAGGAATCAAGCCTTGATCGTAGTTCAAGCATCACTAGATAGTTAGGAACGATGTCTAGGATTCTTGAGATTTTGACAATTAATGGAGGTTTGTCACACGATTGAAACTAGAGCTTACGTCACTATCGAGTGGATAGAGGTAGCTAGAGTTTGGTGAACTTGAGCATACGTCTCAATCTCTTTCGAATCAGAGATATGGGTTGCCAAAGCTAGAATGATTTAAGCATACGTCTCAATCTCTTTCGAATCAGAGATATGGGTTGCCAATGACTTGAGCATACGTCTCAATCTCTTTCGAATCAGAGATATGGGTTGCCAGAGTTTGAATGATTTAAGCATACGTCACTATTCGGGATAGAGGTAGCTTAAGTTGAGAGAAACTTGAGCGTACGTCACTATTCGGGATAGAGGTAGCTTAAGTTGATAGAAACTTAGCATACGTCACTATTCGGGATAGAGGTAGGCTCAGTTTAGAGTTTTGACAATTCGGAGGTTGTCACCTAGCGTTATCCCGTTATAACGGAATTAACGGAGCGGCGGGAATAGAGCTTGATTGCTAAAGAGATAAGGGATATTTTACGAAAAAGATGTTATCTTGGTTAAAAGATAACGGAAATTGCATGCCCAAGTGGAAGGTCCGGGGGCGGGATTGTAATTTACGCTCGGGCGAATGAAGCCGCCCGGCATGAGATGGAGAAAAAGGAGCCGTACGGCTAGAGACTGTTTTTCCAGTTATTTAAAACGAGGTTTGAACGGGCATTGGGCATTATTGCCGCCCAAGCTGCCGAGGAAGAGAGAGAGAAAGGAGAGAATTTCTTCAAAATTCTTCAATTCCCTTTGCTTCTATCGATTGGAATGGATCCGGAGGGCAATCCCATACCGAGGCAAGCAAGAAGGAACATCTCCGCGGCTGCGAGAAGGAGGAGAAAGGAGCTCGTTCGGACGGAGAGGAAGTATGACTTCCTTACGCCTCCATCGGAGCTTTACAGGGGAGAAGGGAGCATAAATCAACGAACCGCGCGATCGGTTGGGGTAAGCATTCTTAATTTGCTCAATTCCGATGATTTTGCTTGAATTTTGAATGATTTAGGGCTTGACCGAATTTTAGGAATTTTCTAGGATTTTTGAATGACTTTGAGACATTGATGAATAACCTATAAGGCTAAGAATATGCAATGTGCAATTTGTTTGACAAAAATAATGGGAATGACCCACTTTTTCTCGCAAATAAAGTAAGAATGAAAGAAATGTCTAAAGTGAGACGGAGTTCTTGCATGTGCTAGAACTAGGTCAAAATTTTGAGAAAACATGATTTTGGAAGATGAAAAGGATTCATGCATGCCATTTTTGAAAGAATAATGCTTATGTGCAAAAAATTGTGAAAATTGTGATGTTGTGTTTTAGGAAAGCAATGGGACTTGACATGACGCATTTCAAGTGATGAAAGACGCTTTTTGATGCAAATAATGCTAGAAAAACTTTTGTGAATGCTTTTCTTTTGAAAACATGTGCGCTTTTGTGAATATATGCATGATTTTGAAATGATGATGAAGGATTGACACATTTCTTTTTCTTTGTGCTTGTCTACGAGGAGAACAAGTCTAGAGGACCATCGGAGATAGCGGTTAAGCTTTGGCGAGAGGATGCCGGATTTTGAGAAGAATGGGGTGAACCCCAAGAATTTGAGTGAGGGCTACCGGCTGGATTCGTTCGTCGAGGCTATCGGCGGGGGTGTTCACATCACCTCTAAGAGTAAGGGCTTGGTCCGGCCCTTTACGAGTTACAGTGGGATAGTACCCATAGCTTTCACTGGTGAGGAGAGGCGCGGTGACTCTGCCGATTTCACGGCTATTGCGGCCTACGGTTCACGGGAGGCCCGTGACTTGGAGAGACCATATTGCTGCTGAGGATTTTCGGGCTTTGGTCGGGTTTGAGCTGATTCCCAGTTTGGGGATGGAGACGCGGAACGTCGAGGTGGCGATTCGAGACTTGCATGCGAGAACTTTCTTGCTAATGATGTGGCCCTTGCCAGGTGGCTAGAGCATTCATATGGTTGATGCTATCGGTCACTATCTTTGCTAATTGCAGGACGCCGCCATGACTTGCCTCCTCGACTCTTTGGAGGATGTGGATGGGATAGGGACGGTCTCTTGGGGAGAGGCCGGATTGGCGGAGCTCTACTTCTCGTTGGACATGTACGGTCGGAACAAAGCTGCTTCCATGGGCTTCTCATTTGCCCTTGAGGTAGTCTCCTTTCTTTTCTCTTTTCTCTTTTCTGTCTTGAGACTTTTATGAGAGAGAGAATGACCTTTTGATGTTTTGGACATGCGGGCTGGTTTTGTGAGGTGATTGGGTTCTTCCCTTGGAACCCGGCGAGTGATGTCACCATCTTCCACTGCTATGGTTATTTGGAGGAGATGCGAGAGATAAATTCACGGGGAAGACCCGGATTACCTTCGATTACAAAATGGTGAGGCCGGTCATCAACGAGAGATGGGCATGACGGAGTGGACTTCTACCCTTGGGGCGGTATCAGGAGATTTTCTTTGGGAGATGCCATTGATGTGACGAGGCGAGAGGAGGTGGCTCACTGGGCGACATGTGATGTCATTTACTTGGGGGACCGTTTCTCGAGCGGCATGGCCATGTCCCTCCATTGGACGCCATTACTCCTCGGGATCCTCCGGCACGGATGCTACGGCCCGGGGATTGGCGAGAGGATGAGATAGCGAGGTACCGGGCGGCGTGGGCTGCGGAGTACTTTGACATGGACACCCCTACTGTTGTGTTTGTGGAGCGGCGCTGAGGACGCCACGAAGCTAGTGAAGGCTGGCGGTCACTCGGGGATATGGGGAGGATGAGCCTGCGGACCCGCCGATCCCTCTGCGCATCTGTCCTACGTGGTCCATGGAGTGCCGAGGAGGATGAGGATACTGTCCCCGATGCTAGGGAGCCCCGGTACACCTTGCCGCTGATAGCACTTGTGAGTATACTTTTAGGGTCCTTCCCTTTTCGGCTTTGATTTTACGCTTTTTGCAATTTTACGAGATTTTACGAGATTTTTCTCTTCTTTTTCTCGGGTTCCGGCTCGCACTTACGATAGGGTGAGTCGGGCGAGAATAGGGGCTGGAAGGACATGTGCCGGTCTCTTACGAGGAAGGCGCTGCGCTTCGAAGGCGGCGGCGGATGCACGGGAGCACAGGCGCAGAGACGGCACGTCGGGGCACGGCGTCTACCTCATCGGCCTCGGAATACTCTTCCCGGTGCCATGCCTCGGGGCGGGGACCCAGCGGCCCGACATGCAGGAGCGGTGGGCGAGTACGGGCACGATAATGTCCATTTGTCGACGTGAGCGACCGGGAGGACTTGATGAGGGAGGCTAGCATCTATGAGTTGAGTAGCGATGAGGAGGAAGAAGAATCGGAGGCCTAGGAGGTCTCTAGAATAGATTTGGAACAAAACAAACAATTTACAATTTTTTATGCACACTTTGTTTATTTTTGCTTTATTTGGGCGCCGATGGGGCGAAAACATTGTATTTACGTTTTATTTGCTTTTCTAATTCATGCTTTTTCAATTTGCATATTATACGAGCCTTGGGGCGACTTTTTGCTTGGAATTGGGGTGAAATTTGGCTGGGTCAAAAATGATTTATAATGGTGTATAAATGCTTGAATGGCTTACGGATATGTTTTTGTACGGGTTTTGATTGAAAAAGTGGGGTGAAAACTCCACTTGGGCAGCAACTTTGGTTCTTTGCAGAATTTCTGCGAGAGGGCTAATGTAGCCGTGCGGCATGGCCTTGAGGGCAAATGAAGCCGTGCGGCTCACGGTTCTGTACAGGCTGGTTATTTTACGAATAAAAGCAAGGCTTGGCCATTTCATTTCATTTTCACTCTAGACTTGTCCCAATTGTTCCCAGAGCATATTTTGGACTTAAAAGCACCATCTTTGATCACTTTGCGATGGAGAAGCCCGTCGGATTGCAAAGGGGAAGCGAGACCATTTTCTATCCGGTCTTCAATCTTGGGCAAGACATAACTTCCAAAATCACAAGGGACTGCTTGATTCTTCCTTCAAGATCAAGTCTTTATGGCATTTGAGGGATCTCCCGCCCGATTGGGACTGTTGAGAGCCGCGGCAAAGTTACAGGACGTCAGGAGACATGTTTCTTGCTTTTCTTACAACGAAATCGTCCCAACGCACGAAGACTTGAGCCTTGATTGGGGGTCAGGGCGAGGCTATATCTATTCCGCTGATCGGAGACGTGCCGGTGGTGGTAAAGCTTGCATCTTTTGCGAGATTCCTCAGGGAGAGGTGAGAGGATGATGGTAGCCCGGATAGGATTGACCTTTACGATATCCGGGCGGGTTTGGGTCTCCCGAGATATGGCTGCGACCACGGTGGCTATGGATGCTTTCATTCTTTGCGTATTCTACGTTCCTTTCTTTGAGTCAGTGGGGATCTGTCATAGTGGCCTCTTGGACATGGTCGAGAGGCTGCGAGTGGGAAGGATATTGTCCGCTGGTTTTGGGAGAGACATTTCATGGGATCGACGGGATGGCTCGGGAGACCATTTCATGAGGTCAGGGAGTCCGGCTATGTTGACTTTGTGGCTGCGGGGAGAGGCTCGGGGCTTTGCACGGGGCTTTGCCGACTCGGTGCCCTTGGGTGATTTCTCGGAGAGGTGCGCCTAGGCGGCGAGGAACGGGGTAGGCGGGAGGCGATGATGGCTAGGCTATCCACTTCGGACATCCGTTGGTGGATACCTCATTGGAGGTTGCGGACCCGGGAGGATATTTCGGGAGTCTTATGTTGTGAGGGTTCAGGATTCTGCTGGTCATCCTTTTATATACCTGCTTGGTATCCGGGCGGTTTGGGGCTTTACGGGAGCCATTGAGTGGCGGGAGGACATCCGGACCATGGAGGTGGTGTCATTGGACATGAGGGATCCGGCCGGCTTCTCTTTCTTCTCGAGGGCTTGGACACATCTTGCTTTCCCACCCGGGGCTATCTTCGGGAGCGGGAAGAGCACCATCTTGACCACTTTGTCTACTTGGGTAGTACGAGAGGGAGATGGGAGCGACTCGGGTCATCTTGGAGGAGAGACGTCGAGCTTTATTGGGGGCGACCACGACTCGAGTAGGACTACGAGGAGGCGAGGCTAAGGCGAGTTGCCATAACCCGGTCGGGTGACTTGGTCGGAGATATGGAGGCTCGGTACAAGAGGTTGTCAGAGGTCGCTCCTTTGGCCCGAGGCTCGAGAGGGAGGAGGTACGGACTCGTGCTCGTATAGAGAGCGCTTATTGACACGGGGTTAGTGGAGGTTCCGGTGAGGATACCGAGAGGTCGGAATGAGGGATACCGACATCATAGACAAAAAGAGGAAGAAGACTCGACGGGGCCGAGGAAAAGGGAAGAAGACCAAAGAAGACTCGGCGAATGACGGCGACGATCTTTTCTTAGGATTCCCTTATTGCCATTTTGCAAACACATTAATTTATTTAGGCATTTTATTGTATTTTAGATCTTTGTAGCGAGGTTAGCGAGTCAAGAGGTAGACCGTGCTTGAACTCATCAAGAAGTTTTTAACTTGTAATGAACAAGAAATATTATTTTAGAAATTAGTCAAGACACATTTCATGGAAATTCAAATGTCTTTTTTATTGATCGGGACATATTTCATGGAAACTTAATCGTCCTTTTTATTGTTTAGACCGAACCATATATGGCTGCCTACGTTCCCCTTTTACAAGAAAGGCTAAGGGGCTCGAGGTCTACGTAGTTCATTACGGTGAACTAATTTTTTCATGTGCGGCCATTTGTTTTTGCCTAGACCGCCCTTTTTGGGGTTTCGGCCCTAGTGGGCATTACTCTTTTTGCACTAAGATTTTTTTCTTCTTTTTTTTTTTATATGTGCAACCACTGTCTTTTGCCTAGACCGCCCTTTTTGGGGTTTCGGCCTATTTGGGTATTACTCTTTTTGCACTTTTTTTTTATTATTTTTTTTTTTTTTTTTTTTTTTTTTTTTTTTTTTTAGATATAGTATCTTTTGAGCTTATCACCGTTATTTGGGTGGACAAAGGGATTGCCATCCAAGTCTGCAAGCTTCATGGCTCCTCCCGACGGTATCTTACGCACCACATAAGGGCCGATCCAAACGGGTTCCCATTTTCCCGGGGTTGTCTACGGTAGGGGCTTTACTTTCAATACTAAGTCACCCTCTTTGATGTCTCGGCCTTGACCTTTTTATCAAACGCTACGGCCATTCGCCTCTGGTAGGCTCGGGTGTGTTCCATGGCTTTTAGCCTTCTCTCGTCAGCGGGGCTAACTCATCATGCCGGCTTCGTAGCCATTCTACTTCATTGACCTTTGTTTTCCGGGAGGACCCTTAATGACGGGATTTCCAACTCCACTTGGTAACATTGCTTCCATCCGTAAGTTAAGGCAAAAGGAGTTTCTCCTGTGGCTGTCTTGACAGACGTTACGTAGCCCCGAGTGCTAGGTGCGGCTTTTCGGGCCAATCACGACCACGGGTGGCCATCTTAGGATGATCCGCTCGAGTGTCTTATTAGCGGCTTCCACGGCTCCATTGGTGCGAGTGCATGCGGGGACGACTTGTGGCGAGTAACTACGAACTCGACGGCGGTCTATCGCAGTCTCCTTCGAAGTGTGATCCATTATCGAAATGATCTCGTTGGGCACCCCATATCTGCACATTATGTTTTCTTTGATGAAGCTGGGCCACTTTTAAGGAAGTGAGGACCTTGTAGGACTTGGCCTCTACCCACTTGGTGAAGTAGTCGATGGCTACCAACACGAACTCGTGCCCATTGCTTCTGTCGGGGCTATTTTCCCTATCACGTCAATGCCCCAAGTTGCAAACGGCCAAGGAGTCGTCATGCGGTCTGGTCATGAGGTGGGAGATGGTTGAGGTTGGCAAACCGGCGGCACTTGTCGCGAGGTTCGGACGTCTTGGATGCGGTCTGTCTCCATGGAGATCCGGTAGTAACCCATTCGAGGATCACTTGCATCGGGGCTCGGCATTCATGTGAGGACCGCAAGGACCATTGTGGACTTCGGTCATCAACTCTCTGGCTCTTTCTTGAGTGACACATAAGAGGAGCGGTCCTTGATAGCGTTTCTTGTACGGGTTGCCTCCTAGGATGACATAATGGGAGGCCAACCTTTTCGGGGCTCGCAAGCTTTTGGCTCGACACCTTCTTTTGGTCTACCTTCTTCGTCTCTGAAAGGCGACTCTCCGTCTTTGAGGAATTGGTGAATGCGATTGTACCAAGGTTCCTTTATGGGCTCGGGTCCCAGGTCCACTTCACAACGAAGGTGGGGCTTCTCTTCTACCCACTCTGAAGGGCTTTATGGCTTTTCCCTCGGGGATCTCTACCAATGAGGCTAGAGTAGCTAGGGCATCTGCGAATCTGTTCTTTTCCCTCGGCAAGTAGTGGAAAGTCACTTCTACGAGCTGTCCGATCAACTCCTCCATATGGGCATGATACCGTTGCGGATTAGGGTCCACAGTCTTCCACTTGTTGGAGACTTGGTTGATGATCGGGCCGAGTCTCCGTAAACTTCGAGCTCCTTGACATTTCTTTCTAAGGCGGCCTCCAAACCAGCAATGCGAGGCTTCATACTCGGCGACATTGTTCGTGGCGGGAAAGTTCAACTTGAGGGCTATGGGGGTATGCTCATCTTTCGGATCGACCAATAGCATTCCTACACCATTTCCTCTTTTGTTAGCGGCTCAGTCAAAGAACAATTGCCATCTATTCTCGGGCTCAGCGCAAAGATTCCTTCATCTGGGAATTGGGGTTCGGGCCCTCTATCTTCATTCTTGGGGAAGTTCGCCGGGTGATCGACAATGCTTGACCCTTGATGGCCTTTACGGTCACATAGTTGATGTCGTGATACGCCAAGAAGAAGGACCACTTCGCTAAACGCATCGAGAGGGAAGGCTTGTCAAAGATGTACTTGATGGGGTCCATTTTCGAGACCAAATTCACGGGGTGGGCTTGCATATAATGCTTCAATTTGCCGACTACCCGGACCGATCCTGCACGAGTCTTTTCACATCTTGAGTAATTGAGCTCACTCCCCTGTAGCTTCCGGGTGACAAAGTAAATGGCATTTTCTACGAGAGTCTTTCTTTTCTGAGCAAGCATAGCCCCAAGCTGCCGTGTACGTGACGGTGAGATAGAAGCGAAAGAGGCTTGTCTATGTGGGGGCATAGTACGGGGATGTACTAAGTATGCCTTGATCTGGTCAAAGGCATCTTGGCATTCTTCGGTCCATTACGTGTCCACATTCTTCTTCATGAGCTTGAAGATGGGCTCGCACATAGTGGTCAGCGATTGTGAAAGCGGTGATGTCTGCAATTTACCCATGAAGCTCTTGACTTACATGCGGGTTTGAGGTGGCTTCATATCCATGATGGCTTTGATCTTTCGGGGTCAACTTCTATACCTCGCTCAGTGACCATATACCCAAGCACTTTTCCCCTTGTCACTCCGAAGGTGCATTTGGCAGGGTTTAGTCTCATGGAATGTTGTCTCAACCTCTCAAAGAATTTTCGTAGGTCAACAAAGTGCTGCCCACCCTCTCCTTTGGAGTGTATTATCATATCATCTACGTAAACCTCAATCTCCTTGTGGATCATGTCATGAAAAAGCGCGGTCGCTGCCCTTTGGTAAGTAGCCCCGGCATTCTTGAGCCCGAATGGCATTACTGTATAACAGTAGGTTCCCCATGGTGTGGTGAAGGCTGTCTTTTCTTGGTCTTCCTCGGCCATCTTGATGCTGGTTGTAGCTGCAAAACCATCAACGAAGGATTTGACTTCGTAGTTGGCAGTGTAGTCCACCCGGATGTCTATGTTTGGCAGAGGGTAGTCATCTTTAGGGCTGGCCTTGTTCGGATCTCGGAAATCCACACGGCGCACCTTCCCATTGGCCTTGGTTACGGTCACGATGTTGGACAACCATGTCGGGTATTCAATGACTACGATGAACCCTACCCGCGGTAGCTTCTCAATTTCTTCTTTGACTGTAGAGACCATTCCGGCTTAATCTTTCTCGGTTTGCTTTGCGGCTTAGCATACGGTGCTAGAGGGATTACGTGTTCTACTATCGAGCTGTCTAGCCCGGCATATCCTTGTATGACCATGCAAACACGTCGACGTATTCTACGAGCGGCTCGATCAATCTGTCCCTTTCAGCCCCCTGGAAGAAGCTTCCAATCTGTGTCTCTTTAGGTTACTCAATAGTACCCAAGTTCACACTTATCAAAACCTCCTCGGCGGCTTGGGCCCGGTTTTCCTCTTTTACGAAACACCTTAAAGATTTCTTTACTGTAGTGTTCGTTTCGTGTGTTTGCATCTTGTTCAAATGATTCATTATTAAGCTATTGTTAAGTTTTGAGTTAATTTATCATTTGTTAAGTTGGCAATAAGAGGATAATCGAAAGATTTGTCATTTCATTCAAAATAAGGGGAAAGATGACATCGATTACATTTTGATAGTCCTCGGGCGTGAGGCCTTCGGATGACTCGAGAGGACTGGAATTCAAAGATTCTGACTCGGCGAATAGACAACGGGGTGTTTGACACGACTAGGTTGAGAAGGACGGGGTACCAATCCAAGCTCCGTGATCATTTCTTTGTCGGCCCGGCTATCGGCCACGAGAATGTCTCCCAATTCTTCAATGGCATTTCTGTCTTAGTCACCAAAGTGCGAGGATCAAAATGACTTTCACCATCGTCTCCAATAACGGCAACTATCTCATCGTACAGGCGAAGTCGATCAAGTGCGGGATTTGTGCTTCTTCGCCAAACAACTCTTGCAAACCCCACTTGGCTGTCTTCACTGCTGGCGGCTTCTATCTGGCTGATCTTTGGAAGAGCTAACTCAAAGGCGGAGAAGTCCATTGTCCCGGATGCGACTCTTTGCCACGGCCGGATTTCCTTTGAAGACGTACTCATTACGAACGGTAGTGGTAGCCCAGGATATGCGGCAAATCAAGGAACATTCTTCGAACGGGATTGGCTGGCTTTCCCCTAACTTTCTCAAGGTTCTCTAGAAGGGTTTTCTGCAAGGAGATCTGGCGATCACTTTCATCATATTGTGTCCCTCCTTTTGTAAAGTAATGGGTCAGAGATAGACTGTAGGGATGGAGCTGGACCCCTTCACCTTTCGTGCCTTTAGCTTTTCTGGCATCCCGAGAGTTCGGTTTGTACCCCAAGCCATATCTGGTAGTCTGTTCCTTCACATCAATGATGGTGTTACGACCTTGAAGTCTTCTACCCAATCCAAGTCCTGGAAGATAACTCATTTTTCGCATCATTCTCATGGCAGGAGGGATTTTATCGGAAGTAGTGGTGAGGTCAGTGCAACACACTTGTGCCTTGGAAGAAGCTACGGAGAATCCGGTCAATGCTAACCCTTCATCATCGTGCTTGATCTCCAATATCGGGATATCCCCAGTGCTGGTTCCTTCTACCGTGACACTGTCCCCATAAATGGTGGTGATAGTTCCATCACTCGACTGAAATTTGACGCACTGATGCAAAGTAGAGGCTACCCCGTTTATCTGGTGGATCCAAGGCCGTCCCAGCAAGGCAGTAAATGAAATCGGAATATCAATAACTTGAAAGTCAACGTCCATGACCTTTTTTCCGAACCACATCTTGAGAGTGGCGATCCCCAAAACTGATCGTGCAGTGGAGTCATAGGCCTTAATAGTCTGACTAGAAGGCTTTAAGTCTGTTGGCTTCAGATCCAATAAATCCATCATTTTAGCTGGCAAGACATTCATTGCAGACCCTCCGTCGACTAATACTCGTGGCAATCGACGCTCTCTTAACTGGACTGTGATGTAAAGAGGTTCGTTGTGACTAGCCCCATACTTTGGCAGGTCTAAGTCAGTGAAGGTAATGATGTTTCCGTAGTGGATATTTCCAATCATTTGGACGACCTCATCTGGGGTGACATCTATGGGCACCATGGTTTTGGCCAAACTTTCTTCTAGCTTCAACTTATGAGGGTATGAGGAGGTCAACAGGGACCATAAGGAGATATTGGCTTGGGTACACTTCAACTGAGTTAGGACTGGATCCTCCTTATCAGAGTCAGGCTTTTCTGCTTCTGGCTTATAAGGTCTTTTATCTGTTTTTGGCTCAGAGACGGTGCTTCTTTTGTCACCCTTAGGCTGCTCAACACTCATCTGCCCAGACCGAGTCATCACATAGACATTGGATTTTCCTTGGTCATTATTCCTACTGGAGGATTCTGTCAATTCTTTCAAAGTCAGAGGCGGATTCTTACTGGCGTATGGCCAATTCTGTTGATTGATCTGATTGACGGTGCTGCCGGAAGCATAGGCGGCTTCCCGAATCTGGTCCCAGGTTACCGGCTTTTTGACCTTTTCTGAGTTTGACCGGCTGATTTCAACTTCACCTTCTCCGTTTAAAGCTTTCACAGTCTCATTCAAACTTTTCAAAGTCAGCATGCAACAAGAATTATCACTTCCGGAGTTTGGAGCTTGGCAAATGGCTTTCTCATCCGAACCTAGCAACTTCTTTAACAGAGTAGGATCACATTCCTCATCACTGTCAAGCATGTCTTTTCTTTCCCTGGGGGTCAACCTTCTGACGGCATCTTTGACGTTGGCCAAACATTTTCTGAAGTGGGAAATTCCATCATCAATAAGGATTTCTGCGGGGTCAAACCTCATGGCGGGTTCCTTTTCCTTACTGTCAGAGAGATTTTCTGGGCTTTTTGGCTTCTGGGCTAACCACTCCTCTATTGTTCCTTCCGGCACTTCGACTGTGTCTTCATCAGTGTCACTACAGTAGCTCTCGTGGGAACTTTCGCCTTGACTCTGATGACCAATGAGGGCAAAAGCAGGTCGGGATACTTGACGCCATATGAGGGGTATCTCAGACTCTTCCTCGGGCTTAGGGATTACCAGGAAAACATCATTATCATCGTAGGACATAAAGGGGACTGGGGTCGCCTCTAAACTCAGGACTCTTTCCAAGGCATCCATACATTCTTCTTCAGACCAAGTTTCAGGAGTGACTACTAACACTGTGATAGAGTCTACCCTTCCTGATGAGAGTTTGGCTTCGGCGACGCTTACATGTTCCAGATCGGTGGGAGGAGCCCACTTCCCTCTTTTGGCTAAAGCTTCGATCAAGTTTCTCCATTCACCTACCAAGTCCTTGTATGGAGTATTGAACTCTAGGATATAGGACTCATACACTACCTCATCCTTCTCCGAGCCTTTGCATAGGCTGCAGACACACTTTGAAGTGATTTCATCCCCTATTCCAGGTCTGTGGCTTTCTACCTCATCTTGCCCCTCGGGTTTCACTTCCGTTGGCTCCAAGTCCATTCCTTGTACTGAACTGTCATCATCGCTGTAAATCCAACCATTCCTATTCTCGTTTCCGACTGACTCTTCACTGTAGCTGTCCGAGAAATAGGCAAATTCACAGGCGTTGACAAAATTGGAAAGGTCAAATTGGCACTGGGATTCCAAAGTAGGCTCAGGCTGAAAGGAGGAAAAAGGTCCCGTGGGGGGATGCAGAGGAAGCGAGGGTGTCGGGACCCTAACAGCTTGGGGTATTGGAGAAGACTGAGAAGGGACAGTCCTTGGCAATGGGTTATATGAAGATGGGGGAGGGCATTGGTTATAGGTTAGCTCTTCTTCCCTAGTCATCAGGTTACCCAAACCAGCACTGTTCTCTGTCAAATCGGCCATTCTGACTCTCGAAACTGAGGATTCTGGCGGCTGCCGAGGATTCTGCGCTAACAAGTCGCTGACCCGGTGTTCTCACCCACTTCTTTCTCGCTGCGGGAAAGGGATAGGAAAGGTTTAGACTCGGGGTAGGTGTTTAGGCTGAAGGCTCAAGCAATATGCAAATTAGAATCTTCAAGTTTACTTAAAACAGTGTCTTTTATTAATATCTATTTGGTTGGAAAAGGGGTTCTGCCCTTCTTTTTCACAACTACTCTAGATCCTGGATCAGTGGGTTCCGTCACTACGTCTATAAGCCCCTCGTATTCCACCTGTATTTTGACCTCCCAGGGTGGACAGCCCCGGGCGAGGGTCCTATAGGGCACGCGGATCCCACCGACCGAGAGTAAAGAACGCTCCTATCGGGTCTAGCGGGTCATAGGACTTTTCAACGCACGAGCGATGCGGATTATAGTCAAGGCAATACCGGGAAAGTCTCGTCTCTCTGCCTTGACGGATCTTTGGCAGAGTTTCGCTTGAGCGAATGACGGTTTCTGACTTTCGGTAATGTTCGAGAGAATAATAGGCATGGGTCGGGCGGTAAAAAGCCGGATGACACAGTGTCACATTGAACTTCGTTGCATACGCAGTGCGTGAGTCGGAATCGAAGTCAATGCCGGTCAAGATCTTGCCAATTTTTCCTTGTCGGAATTTTGGCAGAGCTTCGCTTGAGCGAAAGATCTTTTGATTTTTGGCAAAGACTTGGTCTTGACTCTTACGCATTCCGTGCGGGTCAAGGTCAATAGTCAATGTCGGAGTCAAGATCCCACCGATTTTTCCTTGTCGGAATTTTCGGCAGAATTTCGCTTGAGCGAAAATCTTGGCTTCCGTTATGAGCTAAGGCTTGACCTTTACGTGGGTATGCAACTGGGCTATATGACACGGACTAGACCAAAAACCAACCAAAAGTCACGGTTTTTTGAAACGTGTGACACGGACTGTGCATTGGTCGACCATTTGGTGCCATGGGGAGGTTGGGATGATTCCGTGCGCGGCCGGGAGCATCGTAAGGCTGTCCGTGACTGCAGCTGGAACCACCCTCGGGTTTGAAGGACGTGCGTGCAAAAGTGTACAGGATATATCAGGTGCGCGTAGTGTGCGGTCTCCTAAAAATGTTCCTTTTGAGTTAAAACAGAGATTTTCAGAAATGTGTTTTAAAGGAATGATTTTCGGGACGGGGAAAAATGCAACACATAAGCACGTAAATTTTCTGGGAGCCCCGGTCGATCATGAAGGCTGAGTAGCCCCAAACCGCTAGGACTGCCCAGATTAACCATGATTTTCTGGTGGAATTGCCACTGAGGTCGCCCGGTCAGAATCCAATGAGGATTGAGCCGTACGACTGCATGGATCAATTTTCCAGGTTCCACTCCTTTTGCTATTTTTCGGGTTATTTCCCGTTTCAAAGTATGCACAAATTCCAAGATGCAAATGATGCAATGCATGGTAAAGAAAGCAAGCACGATTAATGAAATCGGCGATGGGAGTCTAACCCGCTCAAAGGGAAAAGCTTTCTTTTATTTTTTTTCAAAATTGTTTTTCGAAAAGGGATACTGGTACGTGGATTGTTAAACCACCGGTTATCCCAACTCCCACGTCAGGGAGTGTACAGGAAGGGTAAGTGGTTTCCACCTATATACCGAGTATCGATTTTAGTTTGTTTTGAAAATAGAAGCTTTTCTCCTTTGGGATGTCCCCAGCGGAGTCGCCAAACTGTGAATGTGTGCCCAAATTTTGTGTTGGATTCACGCGAGTTTGAAGACATCCGAGTTATTTGAAAAACGGAGTCGCCACGCCATTTTGATTACCTCAAAACTTTGAAAAAAAGGTTTTATGGGTTCGGAGGTTAAGTTACCCCTTGGGAAGAACGTTTGGCGTTCACCCAAGGTGCCTTGCCGGAGCAAGTCTCCCAAGATTTCAGTAATCATGCTTGCTTGCGTGCTTTCTTGTGTGCATGTGTTTTAAAAAAAAAAAGGGGGAATGTCCCAAGTCGTCTTCCGGACGTACAAACCATTTGTTGGTTGTCGCTCGGGATTCCTTGGAATTTTATGTATTTGGGATTATGATCCCGTCCTCATCTTATGACTTGTGATCATCGCATTTTAAACCTCGGGACCCTCGGGACTTGCGTGATCGAGAGAATGACTCTCTTTTGGTCAAAGATGAGGTTCTTTAGAAAAGGAGGGTCCTTAGCCCATCAATCCTACGCTTTAAGACAGTCGAGCTCGTATAGAGGCTTCATACTCTTTCTTAAGCGATAATCGGAGATATAGGGTTCAAGGTGTCCCTTTCTAAAGAAATCGTGAACCTTTAATGGAAGGAACGATGTAAAGATAGGATCTTTTACACCGGTCCGTTCCTAGGTTGGGGGATAGGGGAAATGCATGATGAAAAATGACACTTTAATGAAAAGATGACATTTTTGGGTTGCAAATGATGCACTTAGTTTAAAGAAATAATCTTTATTGCAAATGATGCATAAAGATTTGATTTTTATGCAAATGATGCATTTTTGTTGAAGAAATTGGCATTCATTATGCAAATGATGCATAAAGATTGCATTTTGAAAAGCATATGATGCTAGTTTATGGTAAAGACATGGTCTTTAAATCAAATGATGCTTGAACAAGGGGTTTTGAATGCAAAGGATGCATTTTTATTGAAAAGATTGAGTTTTTATATGCAAATGATGCATAAAAATGACATTTTATTTGAAAATGGGGGTTTTAGGTGCAAAGGATGCACCTTTATGAAAAAGACTACATTTTTATGACAAATGAGGTCTTAATGCATGCCTGAGGGAAGGGGGTGATAAAGATGTGATCTTTAACTATGAATGCCAAGTCCCAAGCAAGATATATGAATGCAATGAGCAAGTATATCAATTAAAAGCAAGGTTAGGGCGTGCGAGGTTACCAATTGCTTCCTTTGCTTCTTTGGTCGGAGCTAGGAGGAGAGATTGGTCTTGGATCTTCAAGGAGGAGGGAGGGAGCTTCTTGGCCTTCTTCTTCACCTTCTTGAGCCTTCACCAATATTCTTCACGTCTTGGGAGTGACTGATTGTATTGCTATGGATTGTGTGTATTGTTGTTGTCTTGAAATGGGTAGAGGAGGGCTCTATTTATAGGCAGTCTGGATAAGGCTAATGAAGCCGTGCGGCCAGAGACCTTGGGCTAATGCAGCCGTGCGGGCTTATCCACAATGACTCAGCATTCTAGAACCATGCAAGGTGGCATTATTCTAGAACCTTCTTCCTAATTAAGAAAAACGTGTTTTCTTAATTAGGAAGGCTTCCTTCAGCCCTAATTTTAATTTGGGACTGCTCCAGGACATTTCCGGAACACTAGGAAGGTCCGGGGAATTACCGGGAAACTTACCGAAATTGCCGGGAAATTTAACCGGAAGGCATGAGCCAGATTTGGGTACTTACACTCTCGCAACCATAATGCAAGCAAAGCAGGGGCTTCCCCCATGCATGAGTTGGTCTTCCATTGCCGAGCGATCTATGCCATGGAAAGTCTCTCCCAAAAATAAGGAAACGATGTCCTTACTGGCTCTGCAATGGCCTACCACATCCAACAAAGCGATGTGACACTTCCCGAGGGGGCTAATCATGAAAAGAGTGGCTATCACGCACAAAGCAAACACACCCCATGAGACGTCACTCCCACCGTCGCTCATGAAACTGTCAAAGCTGTTTTAGCCCCCAACTTCATAGAAAACCTGCCAAAGCTGCCTCAGCCTCCATATACCACAAACATTTCAAGCTCATGCGACATGCACAAAACATAAAGGAGAAGTAGAACAACTCCTAAGTTATCACCAGTAAAGTGCAAATAAAAGAGTTCATTACATGTGAATACATTGTGCATATAAATACAAATATTTTGTTGCTCTCCTCACTAACATGCACAGAAAAAAAAAGAGTCCTACTCTAAGTCATCGGCACCACCGCCTAGTAAAGACTTCGGCATCTCGGCGCCTCTGCCAGCCACCTCATCATCCTCGGTGAACTCAGCACTTTCCTCATCCGGATACTCCAAGAAGTTCGCAGAAGTAAGAACGAAGAAGGAAAGAGTATACGAGCAATCCCTCCTCTCCTTGGCCAGCACCTGCGGCGTCCTCAAACATTTCAGCAATTCGGTCAGAGGTGCCACACGTCCTCAAACAATTCAGCAATTTAGCCAGAGGCGCCACACGTCCTCAAACATTTCAACAACTCGGTCAGAGGCGCCCCACGTCCTCATCATTTTAGCCAGAGGCCGCACCACGTCCTCATCATCTTAGCCAGAGGTGGCACCACATCCTACTATCTCAGCCTGAGGCGGCACCATGTCCTCATCATCTCAGCTAGAGGTGCCCCACGTCCTAGAACATTTCAACAACTCGGTCAGAGGCGCCACACGTCCTCAACTTCCTCCTCACAAAGGCGCCTCCTCCTGCAGGTAAACACAGCAAAGGTATGTCAATAAACTTCAAATGCAAGACATAGTAGTAATAAATGCTACATAAAAAGTCTGTCCCAGCATGGCATGTTTCCTTTCTAAAAAAAACCCAAAAACAAAGTTCCTACATGACTCACAAAATACACCATCAAACCCAACTTAGGTCCAGACGCCTTAGAATAGTCTCAACTTAGGGTCATACTCCTGAACTAAGTCTCAATTTAGGTCCAAACGCCTTATAATAGTCTCAACATAGGGTCATACTCCTGAACTAAGTCTCAATTTAGGTCCAGATGCCTTTGAATAGTCTCAACTTAGGTCCAGACGCCTTAGAATAGTCTCAACTTAGGGTCATACTCCTGAACTAAGTCTCAATTTAGGTCCAGACGCCTTAGAATAGTCTTAACTTAGGGTGGACACCCCAAACAATCTAACATAGGGTAGAAACCCCCAAGTAGTCTAACATAGGGTAGACACCCCCAAACAGTCTCACATAGGGTAGACACCCCAAACAGTCTCACATAAGGTAGACACCCCCAAACAGTCTCACTTAGGGTGAAGACTCCTTCGAACAATCTCACTTAGGTATAGACGCCTTCAAACAATCTCACTCAGGACGAATACCTCCTACACTAAACATTTTCACAAAAGGGGTCCGTCCCTACACAACAAGTTTTCAGCAAACAGAGTCCGTCCCTGCATAACACAATTTCATCTCAGGATACCACCACGTCCTCACAGCTTCATCTCAGGACACCACCATATCCTCACAATTTCACTACAAGAAAGTTGGTTATTTATGGCACTCATTTACGGCGGGTAATACGCGTCCGCCGTATATATTAGTTATATACGGCGGATGATACGCGTCCGCCGTATATAAATAATATATACGGCGGTATACACAATCGCCGTATATATTGGTTATATAAGGCGGCTCTAACCGCCGTAAATACATTATATACGTACATTTGAAATATACGTATATGAGTTTTAAGTTATAAATGGCGGTATATATGTAGCCGCCGTAAATAGTTAATCATGCGTCCGTCGTAAATAGTGCATGATATTTACGGCGGCGTATAATATCCACCGTATATAGTAATAAATACCGGGAAATGAATTTTCCATTCTCAGTTTGGCGCAAAAACAAATCTCTCTCTCTCCCAAATTTCCCAAAAAATCCCAAAACCTTACCTAGGGCAATCGACGATTGGCGACAGGGTTGACGGCGAGTGTTGACGACGACCGTTAAAGAACGCAGCTCCGGCTCCGGTGAAGACCTTGCTCCTGTGAAGACGGCGACCGGTGAAGAACGACGACCAAATTAGAAGCTAAGGAAGCTAGATCCGCCATTTGCAAGGTTAGTTTCAGTGTTATCCTAAAAGATGGTAGCAATTTTGAAGCATAGTATGTAGTATCTGATCAAAGAGGTTGATGAGAAATCCATCTTTGGAACATAGCAAAGCACTCTTCAGGTCTATACTCCGGAGCCATGTGACCTCCTCCCTGAAATAGACATTAATTTAGGGACGTTTTCTTTTTCTTTTTGGAAAATGGATAGATTCATTTAAAAAACGAAAACAAGATCGAGTAAGAATCAATCGAGTTTCTTGCCTTGACAGTTGCAAATGTCATGTTATTAGAGTAAGTCCTCGTATAACTGATCCATTGACAAAGAAAAGGAATCATTAGACTTTATTTAATTTGGTGGTAAATAAGATTAATGTTTATTTACTAGCTAGAAAAATTGACTACATTGGAGAAAGTTACCCAGCAATTTGGCCATTGACTCTCCAAGATCGCCATTGTTCAAAAATGGAGTAGTTCAGATATTTTAACCATGCCTGAGTTGACTGGTGTGGCACAATCATGTCGGGGTCACCACTGTCATCTCTCGAAAAGGAAATATAATTCAACATTAATATATAATGCTAGAAACATAATGCTTGCTTTAGGTACGTACGTATGTAGTTGTGTGCATGTGTGTAAATTAATAATTAAATTTTTACCTATAAATTAGTGATCAGTAACCTTTGTTGCTGAGGTTAAGATGGAATGACCTAACGTCAGAGTTGGTGGTTTTCAAAGCTACTCCGCTGCAGCGTTTCCATTTTCCAATTGTTCCCTAAGTGATCATGAAGTAAAGTTAAGTTTATCAATGTCCAGTACTCTAGAGAGCAGCTTTTCTTCACATTTTAATCATGTCACAACTATATACTATGTAGATACCTTTCTTACATGGAGAGCATCTCGAACACTTTTATCATCTGCCCAGATATAAGCAAGCTTATATCCATTTTTCGTACATGGAGAGCATCTCGAACACTTTCCCGGTATTTAGTGTAGCAGGACCGAGCATGGAAGTTGTGCAAGCTTTACATTCTTGATTAGCTATTTATTTATTTTGAGATATTTCTTTATATTCCCACCTTGCGGTTGCTATATTCTAATGAACTTTTGCAGTCCTCTTATGCAAGATGCGTTTCAACCTTCAGAGCATTTGTTTCTCAAAGGGGTCAAATAGCTTGTTGAAAACATGGAAATGTTGACATCAGTTTCGCCTTTACTTTGGACTGCATCATTTCTATTGCTTACCTTGCTCTTTTGATTTACTTTCTCTATGCATTTATTGAGGTTTGCTAATGGCATAGAAACCATATTACTGCAAATCATGGAAATTATGTTCTGCTGTCATCGTTGGCTAGCATATCATTCATTCTACATTGTCTGTTGATTCAATATGGCACTGAGTTCAAGAAGTTGATTATTTTCTTTTGGTATACCTTCTTCAGGAGCTTGCAGGGATCATTAAGTTGTCAGTATTTTCAAGCTTTAGTCTGTTTGAGTGCTGTAAAGTTGTCGAAGAGGAAGCTTGACGACACTCTTAAAGTGTTCCATACCATTCTATTCAAAAGGAGAGGAAAGGTGATTTAAGATGTAACTCATTGTCTAAATTTGTGTTTTCTCATTCCCTTTTTATCACATGTCATTGCTTCTACTAAATAACCATAACTGTCTTTGATGACTAAATATGTTTCATGTTTCAATCAAACTTGTTATTTTGTATGGTTGAATATTAATATTGTTAATTGTAATATGTATTTGTTTAGATCTTATTTGCTTACTATTACTAAGACAATGTTATTACTTATGTTTCATGTTTCAATCAAACACCAAAATTCCTTGGAATCTGGTAGTAGCACCAACAAAGGGGCGCTTCCTGAGAAACAACAGTACACCTCTTCAGCTTGGCTCGAGGTTGATGCAGAGATGAAATTACCCCCTAGGATGATTTTAATCAAGGAGTGGCTACCAGAACCTTCGCCACATGCAATGTCTAGAAGGGGTGAGCACCCCGAAGCCACAGAAGATGTCTGGAGAGTGCACGGTGAATATCCAGAAGCATACTCGACTCAACTAGAGTACAACATAAAGGGACTCCAAATTAGCTCGCCCTCCGAATGTCTGAAGCAACTTTGATCCAGTTTGAATGGAGGAACTTCATGGGGCACAATCATTCAGAAGATAACCAAGACGAGACGAATGAAGAGGATGATGTCATCCTTTGGAAAGGATTAGCTCAAGGTCGTGAACATTTTTGCTCCATGATAAGCTGGAACGAACTTCGCGGGGCAACCAACGACCAAAAGGTTGTGAAGCCCCAGCCTTTATCTTGGGAGGACATCAGGATAGCCGTCAAACCCTCAATAGAAGCGATAACAGTTAGTGAGATGAGAAGTGACATGTGGCCGTATGCTAACCGGAACCCTTTTGCAACAAAATTGGGAAAAAAAATAAAGGAAGAACAAATCCTGCAGTAAACGTATTGACATGTTCTGGCCAGATTCCTGCAAATCCCCCCTGAGCCGAGAAAAAGCCAATAATGCCAGCACCTCCGACCGAGAAGGGCCCTTACACCAGAGAAGCTGAAGTACATGATCCAAAGGGGGGAAGACCCGATCTTAACTCAACTGAAATGCACTCAGGCCAACATTTCCCTTTGGTCCCTCCACACATCCTCCTACCCTCACAATCTTAAATTAGAATAAAGCCTAGCCCGGACCATGGTACCAATCAACGTAACCCCAGATGAGACGATACAAATGATCTGCAGCGTTCACTATGGGAACATCATCACCTTCATCGAACTTGACCTGCCAATGTTTGGGGCTAACCACAATGAGCCTCTCTACATCACCATTCAGCTCGATGAACGTTGCCTTCGACCCAAACAACAGAGGCATACGACTCAACATCTCGTGCGGATTTAGGAGTAGCCACTTTGAATATTTGGTTTGGGAAACAGATGATGCCCTCAGACTTCCAAGTCATTAACATCCCAATTACCTTCACCTCCATCCTGGGCTGGCCTTGGTTACACCAAATAAATGGAGTGGCATCGACCTTGCACCAGTACGTGAAATTCATACAAGGAAATGATCTCACCACGATATACGGAGACAGTGTAACTATGAAAGGGACAAACACTAACAGCATCCCGATCCTGGAAATCAACCATGACGAGGATGGCATGATGTTGACGGGATTTACTATCGAAAATCCCAAAGCACAGGTGTGCTGCATAGATCTCCCTCTTTCTTGGGACCAAATTCCTCCTCCTATGAAGATGATGAAGCTCATGAACTACATCTCGGGGCTCGGTCTGAGCAAGCGCCATCAGGGCACTCATAAGGTTATTGAAGTTAAAGAACAGACTGCTCGTTGCGGCTTGGGGTACGTTCCTACTACCAAAGACACTGAAAAGGATAGGAGGATTGCATGCGAGAAGCGCTCAGCCATTGAAAAAAGGGTCCCATACATAACCTCCAACCTTCGCCCCTACAGCCTCGACATGGCCTGGTATTTCTGAAATTACCCGGATCTGCTCGCGCGGGCCCCAGCATCTCGCTGTGCATTTCGATGTCGGGAGGTTTCGCTGCGTTTGTTTGGAGGAGTCGCCATGCCGTTTTGATTTGGCCCAAAACATTGAAAAAAGGCTAGTTTAAAAACTATTGTTGTGTGATGAGATTTTGAGTTCGGAGGTCAGGTTATGCCTCGGGAAGAGAATAACAGAGCTCACCCGAGTCGCCTCGTAAAAACGAGATTGCTTCGGGGATGTACCAGTGTCTGTGAACAGAGCTTCGGCGTGCCTCGAGTGTGTCAGGTGTGTACTCGGGCAGAGGTTCGGCGTGCGTCGGGAGTGTCGGTTGTACTCGGGCAGAGGTTCAGCGTGCCTCGGGCGTGTTGGATGTACTCGGGCAGAGGTTCGAAGTGCCTCGAGAGTGTTGGATGTAATTGGACAGAGCTCCGGCTTGCTTCGAGATGCCTCGAGATTGTTTGGCAGAGATTCGGCTTGCTTCAGAATGGACCGGGATTGTCCGGCAGGGCTTCAACATGGACCGGGATGCCTCGGGATGGGTCGGAATGCCTCGGGATGGACCAGCTAGGCTTTGGGATGCCTCCGGAGTGCCTTGGGCCAGCTCAGAAGCATCTTGAGAGCGCTCGACAGGGCTTCAGAGTGCCTCGGAAGGGCTCAAAAGGCCCCGAAAGGAATCGGGATTGCCTCGAGAGGACTTAGAGGAGAGCCTGAAGGTTCGGGGGGAGACAGGAGAGAAGGGAGGAGTGAAAATTTTGAGAGGGGGAGCCCTCTATTTATAGGAGTGAAAAAAATTGCAAAATGGTCCGCACGGACCGTTCTGCAAAACCAATATTTTGGTTTTCCTGGATTTAAGGGAATATTGTGGACTTTAAGGGGATTTCGTAATTATAATGTTTGGGTGCAAAATGGTCCGCACGGACCATTATGCAGGCCTAATATTTTTCGAAATTCCCAAAAGGTTCTTTTGCATTATTTTATCCCAGAAAGGTCCCACCTTGGTTTGGTTGGTGGTTTTTGGGGTTTTTGAAGGTTATGAGTGTTTGGGATCACGTTTGTGTGAGCCGCAGTATGTCCCATGTGTCAGACGGGGAGAGATCCAGATTGGGGTACTTACAGAAGCCCCTCGACGACGATACTTATGAAGGAAGTGGGGTCATCGATAAGATAAGGGTCCCGATCAGGATCGCTTGTTGGGAGAGAAGGTGACCGTGTTATTCGATTTGTGAGGACGTGGTGGTGTCCTGAGGTGAGGTGGACATGTCGGTGTCTAGGGGTGTGACCGTTTAGGTCGGTTGGCTAGACCCTTTGACAGGATTCTTACGTATCCCATATGAGAATCAAGCGTGATCGTAGTTCGGGTGTGGGGTGAGTGTGTTGTCGTTTATGAGGACGTGTGATGTCCTCTGACTAAGACTCTGTGCGTGGAAGTGTCGGTGTCCTGAGGTGACCATTTAGGTCGGTTGGCTGGACCCTTTGATAGGATTCCTACGTATCCCGTATGGGAATCAAGCCTGATCGTAGTTCAGAAGTGGTGAATCTGTTGTCGTATATGAGGATGTGTTATATCCTCTGACTTAGGGGGTGTCATGTATGAGGACGTGTTATGTCCTCTGACTGAGGCTGTGTCATTATGAGGACGTGTTATGTCCTCTAACTGAGGTGTGTCGTGTATGAGGACGTGTTATGTCCTCTGACTGAGGTGTCATGTATGAGGATGTGTTATGTCCTCTGACTAAGGTGATATCGTGTATGCGGACGTGTTATGTCCTTATACTCAGGTGATGTCGTGAATGAGGACGTGTTATGTCCTCTGACTAAGGTGACATTGTGTATGAGGACATGCTATGTCCTCTGACTCAGGTTGTGTCGTGTATGAGGATGTGTTATGTCCTCTGACAGAGGTGACGTTGTGTTTGAGGATGTGTTATGTCCTCTGACTGAGGTTGTGTCGTGTATGAGGACATGTTATGTCCTCTGACTGAGGTGACATCATTTTGAGGACGTGTTATGTCCTTTGACCGAGGTTGAGGTCATGTATGAGGATGTTTTATGTCCTCTGGTTGAGGTGACATCATTATGAGGACGTGTTATGTCCTCTAACTGAGGTTGAGGTCATGTATGAGGACGTGTTATGTCTTCTGACTGAGGTGACATTGTGTATGAGGACGTGTTATGTCCTCTGACTGAGGTTGTGTCATGTATGAGGACGTGCTATGTCCTCTAACTAAGATGATGTCATTATGAGGATGTGTTATGTCCTCTGACTGAGGTGACGTCGTTATGACGATGTGTTATATCCTCTGACTGAGGTTGAGGTCGTGTATGAGGACGTGTTATGTCCTCTGACTGAGGTGACGTCGTGTATGAGGACGTGTTATATCCTCTAACTGAGGTTGTGTCGTGTATGAGGACGTGTTATGTCCTCTGACTGAGGTGACTTCGTGTATGAGGACGTGTTATGTTCTCTGACTGAGGGGATGTCGTGTATGAGGATGTATTATGTCCTCTGACTGAATTGACGTCATTATGAGGATGTGTTATGTCCTCTGACTGAGGTTGAGGTCGTGTATGAGGATGTGTTATGTCCTTTGACTGAGGTGACATCGTGTATGAGGACGTGTTATGTCCTCTGACTGAGGTTGTGTCGTGTATGAGGACATGTTATGTCTTTTGATTGAGGTGACGTCGTGTATAAGGACGTGTTATGTCCTCTAACTGAGGTTGTGTCGTGTATGAGGACGTGTTATATCCTCTGACTGAGGTGACATCATTATGAGGACATGTTATGTCCTCTGACTGAGGTTGTGTCGTGTATGAGGACGTGTTATGTCCTCTGACTGAGGTTGGTTCAGGAGTATGAACCTGGTGTTTGAGACTTGTGAGAGGCATTTTTGCCTTGTGTTTTGTCCGCTGGGGAAGAGTTCGGGCTTACAATGGCTGCCGGGGGAATGACTTGTTTGTTGTGAAGGCATTTGGCCTTAGGATGCGTGTTTGAAGGCATTTGCGCCTGGGGGTCCGAACTTACGATGACGGGCGGGGTTTATCTGCTGGGGATATGCACTTTTGCACGGTCTTACTTTGATGGCCGTTTGACTTTTGTCTGCTAGGGATATGTACTTTTGCACGGGCTTACTTTGATGGCCTATTTTTGTTTTGTGTTTTGTGTTTCTGAGGCGTTTTGTACCTTGAGATTTGTGTTCGAAGGCATTTTGGGCCTTTTGTGTTTGTTTTACCGTTTAGTGGGTGGGATCCGGGCTTACGATGACGGCCGGTGTTAATTTTACCGTTTAGTGGGAGAGACTCGGACTTACGATGACGGCCAGGGTTCATTTTACCGTTTAGTGAGCGAGACTCGGACTTACGATGACGGCCGGGGTTCATTTTACCATTTACTGAGCGAGACTTGGACTTACAATGACGGCCGGGGTTTATTTTATCGTTTAGTGGGTGAGATTCGGACTTACGATGACGGCCGAGTGTAAGTACCCCAATCTGGGTCGTTAATGTCCCGTCAGCCCAAATTAATGATTTATGATCATTTAGGGGCATTTTGGACATTATTTTGATAATTTGAACGAGGAAGGACCTCTTAGGAATAAAAAAATGGATAAATACCTCGCCGGAAATTTGTCATTTCCAATAAAAAGGGAATATTGACCAAGAGCAAAATGCCAAAACTGCTTTCTACACAGGATCAAGCACGCTGCTGGGGTCATCCGCGCGGACAAGATTGCACCTACAATCTTGTCCACGCGGATAAGATTGTCATCCAGACAACCAATAAATACATCCCTTCTCCCTCAGTTTAACAAGGGAGAAAAAACCCAAAAAATAAGAAAACCTACTGTTATGCTGTCAAAATCCATTCCCAAATAGCCATTCATACCTTCACAATTCACTCAAACCCTACACAACAAACCAAGAAACAATTGGTAAACCCTCACCTCCCTTACTCAAATCTCCTTCATTCATGCATATATTTCATATATAAATGATGTAGCCTTGTTTATTTACTTACTTGCTCATCCCCTTCCCCTCTTGTCCCAAGGATCCAAGAGGATCTCCATTGAATCCTTTTCCATGGATGATCTACTAAGGTGATCCACATTTTCCTTTACTCTTATGTTATTTCCCACTCCCCTTTTTTACATTATTTGGTACTTGCTTGCTTGACCTAGAAGATGGTCATCTTGGAGTTCATCTCCATGGATGACCACTTCAAATGGTCCATACTTTCTAATTTCATGCCTCTTTACATTTCTAGTCTTGACTTGCATTCTTGACCTAAATATGGCCATCTTGGAGTCAATCTCCATAGATAATCATTTCAAATGGTCCACATCATTTACTTCCTTGCAAATTCCCCTCCCTAGTCTAAGATGCTCACCTTGGAATACTTTCCTTGGATGAAAATCATCTAGACTTATAAAATATGTTACACAAGATGTAGGAGATACACTTGAGAATAGATCCCAAGGGTGGTCATCTTATGACCACCTTAGAGATCTTCCTCTAAAGTTGATACATCTTGACCTATCCCTTGTTCAAATTTACTTTCATGTCAAATTCCCTTTTCCCATAGCAAATGAAATTCTCACAAAGTCCTAACGTACCCCCGCGATGACTTGATTAAGTGGATTCATCACTTATGACCACTAATCAAAGTCTAGGGAAAGAGAGGACAAGCATGGATGCCAAAATCCAAACACCCCCTTTACTTTCTGTCTTTTCAGTTTCAATTTCAGTTAAGTCATGTAAATGCAGTTAACTTTCTGGAAATTACAGTGACTAAACTGGAAACTGTAAAAATATTGACACTGCAGCCCCATTCGCACGGATGAGATTGCACTACAATCTCCTCCACGCGGATGACATTGTCATCTGCAAACAGTCCCTCAGTTTTCTGTTATTTTCAGTTTAATCTCTGTTTTCAAATTGTTTTTCAGTTCAGTCCCTAAAATTTCAGTTATTTTCAAAAAAGTCCTTTCAAATACACATACACACACACACACAACAAAAGGTTTCAAGTGAGGAAGACTCATCATACGAGGCATTCCGGGTGAACGCCAAACGTTCTTCCCGGAGTGTAACGTGACCTCCGAACTCATTTTCTATAAATCTTGGGTATTTTTCAAAGTTTTGGCCCTTAAACTAAAAACGGCGTGGCGACTCCGATAAAAAAAAACGATTTTCCAAGACAACATAAAAGGGAAAAATCGGCCGGCATCATCACAGTGGCGACTCCGCTGGTGAGGAATAAGCTCCGTTGGTGAGGAATAAGCTTTTTTGTTATATAATATAAAAAAATGATACTCGGTATATAGGTGAAAACCATTAACCTTCCTGTTAAAACACTTCATTATTGAAGCCTGGGATAAATTATGGTATAACAATGTCACGTACTGGTGTCATTTCAAAAAAAAAAAACTTGTTTTCCAAAGATAAATAAAAAATAGTTTTTTCTAAAAAAAAAAGAAGCTTTTGTGGGTCAAACTTCCATCCCAACACTTGAAACTTTTATTTTGTGTGTGTATGTATTTTCCCGCTAGGCGTTGTTATCGTTTTGACCGTCTCGAAAAAGTCAAATTTTGACTGTCGGATCCACTTCTTTAACTGTTTAAATTTTATGTGCTTATGTGCTTACATGTTTCAAAAAAAAAAATCTTTTGCATGCATCATGCCTTTAAGATACATTTGAAAATTTCTGTTTTTTACTCAAAAAGGAAAATAGACTGCCGCGCACTATGCGCACGTCGACCTTACACTGCACACTACGTCCTTAACCCGGGAAATCTCAGTAGCAGCCTGGGAGGCCTTACTACGCCTCTCGGTGCGAGCACGGGACGACCCAAATAGCCATTAGTTTACCCTCGTGTCGACCCTGCACTTGTCAGTGACACACTTTTTTCGAGACTCGGGTTGTTTTTGGTCCGGTCCGTGTCAGACTATGTCAGTGCATGCCCCGTGTAGGTCAAACCCTAGTCAACGTGCCAAGTCAGGATCCCCCGCGGACCTAACTCAGTCGGATTCATGTCGGTTTTCCGTCATGAACTTTGACCCGATCTTGACTGGGGCTCGAACTTTGACTTTGACCCGCACGGCTCATACGTCGGCTCCCGGTATGACACCGAGTCATCAAGGATTAATGCTCAATCCATGTCTAATTACTGTTTAACCAACGACGAGTCAAGTTCCCTTATGGACTATTATCAGTCCGAGTCATGCCGGTTTTCCGTCAGGCACTTCGACTCGATCTTGACCCTCGACGCTGGCCTTGCCGGTAATTTACATCGAGTGTGCGTTAAGGCTTCATGATCCGCCAGACCTTAGGTTCGTTTTCCCTTTCGGTCAGTGGGACCCGCTTGCCCTACGGAACCCTTGTTCGAGGTTACAGGTTGAGGGTCCGCAGGCGTAGTGATGGGTCCCACTGATCCAGGACTTAGAGTAGTTTAAAGAAAAAAAGAAGAGCAATCTTTTCCAACCACTTAGGTTTTAATAAAACACGTTTTAAGTAAACGGAAACAAATAACCGCATGTTGCATGAGCCCTGAGCCCAAACACCTACCCTTTTTCTTCAACCCCCAAAGTCTGAACCTCCTTTATATCTTCCTCCCGTAGCACCTCGCAAGGCTTGGGTACGGACACCGGGTCACCGTCTGGCTAGTTGGGAAGAATCAAGCGCATCCTCACCTTCACCGTTCACTTCAACTCCGATTTTTAGAATGTCTGCATCAGCTGGTAACAATGGGGACAATATCACTCCGCCTCCCGGGACTCCCCAGATAGAGCAGCAGTGGTATCAGTTAGCCTAACAAATGAGACTGCGACAGGAAGCACAGATGAACATCCTTCTGGAGGCTATTAGGAGCCATGGTTTGGCCGCCAGTCTTAATCCCGACGGCACTTTCACCGTGGAAGAAGAGGAGGACCCTAACCCCACTCTCGGCCGCCCTGACTACTCCAGGATGACACCGACAGTCTCCTATGGTACCGCTACCGGAGCCCATGCTTCTCGATCTATGGGTCAGCCAGCTCCTCAACCACAGGCTACTGGGTCCATACAGTCTGGTGGGACAAGCCAATTCGCAATTCCTCAGTGGGGACAAAATCAGTACGGAATATCTTCCCATGGTTGTGGGTACCTCGGAATGATGCAGCAAGTTGGGATCCCGCCTCAGTTTGGAACCGATCAGCCCGGACCTTCACAAACCGCAACAACAATCTAGAATGCCACCACTGCAGTTTGGTCTAGGACAATAGTCATGTGCCGTGATGTTGGCCCAGCAACCCCTAACACCTCACCAGCTTCCACAAACCAATTTCTCACTCAAGGTCCAATGGGCCAGCAAGCTCCCATTCCAGTCTCATCGAAATCATCAGGACCGCAGTATCCTCCCGGTTATACACCATCACCGCAGCCAGGCATGCAGTTTAACAACCAGGGACCACAACCCGCATTTAAGCCTACTTATGAGTCTCACCCCAGGAACCCAAGCTACCCGACCACCTCAGGGCTGCCACCACCCTCTTTGCTAATTGGAAGTCAACTGCAAATTGGTGGGTTATATCCCTTTGCCCAGGCTCCTACTTATACTCCCCAGGGTAATTTGGGCCAAGGACAGGTTTTCACCTATGTCCCCGGACCGGCCATCCCTTCCACCAGTGGGCCTCCAATGGTAACTCCTCTCTCCAGCTTAGTCATTGGTTTGAACGCTCTGGCTCCACCACTGGACCCTCATCTTGTTTGGTTCATGGAACAACGCAAGGAAATGAAAGCGCAGATTGCCGAGCTAATAGGAAAGAAGGCTACTCTTCTTCCCACAGATCCTGATTCTATTGTGCCTTTACCCCACAAGTTCGTGATGACTAGATAGAATTGTTTGATGGAACTACCTGTCCAAAAACCCATCTGGACACCTATACCCTAGCTATGAAAGCCAAAGGAAGCACGAACCAGTAGCTGGCCGATCTAAGCAGATAGTTGAAAATCTGTTAGAAAAGGGATGACTGGCCCCTATCCTCCCCAGTGAGAAAGTAACCATTGTCAGATCAAGCCCGCCCGAAGGCAAGGTAACAATCCTTGTCAGGATTACGAAGGAAGAAGTCACTTTTTTCGAGTGTATCTCAGCCTTGAGAGAGGTTATGGACACTGGCATGATACCTGATGCACCTCCTGTACAGAATGCCATAATTATCTCTAGTGCTGAGTATTATAAAAGGGAGCCGGGACTGCTGCATAAAGACGAAAACGAAAGAGAAAAGCCACCAAGCCCTAGAGGCAATAGTTCCTGCTGCATGCTAACCGTAGGCAGGCTCAAGCAGGCATGGGACAATGCAGACCCTGATCAGGATGAATCGGAAGATGCCCTAGCTCTGTGGGCCATCCAAGGAACAACGACGCAATCCCAGGCTCAGAAACCCATAACTTGGGAAGCAATCCGGAAGGCTGCCCAGTCAAAATCAGTAATACTCAATATCCCCAAGCTCAGCCCCTCACCATTGCTAAGCTCCGGGAGACTTGCAACAAAATCAGTCAGAATCGATGGCCAGTCGCTAAGCAAGCTCCTCCGTTGACCTTAGCAGCATTAAAAGAGTCCTGTAAAGAGGCGACAGATAAGCCAGAGGGAGAAGTGAACCTGTTGACCAGATCTGGGCAGATCCATCAGGGTAATCGTAAGAAAGATAAGAAGTCAACGGATCAAGCACCCAGGGAGAACCGTAACCCCTATGCTAGGACAGCTGAAACTCCTGACCCCGAGAATGAGGATCCTGTGCTCACTCAGTTGAAACAGACTCAAGCCAACATCTCTCTGTGGTCCTTACTCACCTCATCTTACCCCCACAAGCTGAAATTGGAGGAAAGTCTAGCCCGCACACTGGTCCCTATTGATGCTACCCCTGACGACGTGGTGCAATTAATTGGGAACATCCACTACGGAAACATAGTCACCTTCACAGACCTAGATCTCCCCCAGTTCGAAGCCGATCATAACGAGCCTCTCTTCATCACGGTTCAGCAAGATGAACGATGCCTCCCTCGGGTCCTAGTTGACAACGGGTTTGGGATGAACATCCTCCCAGCAAAGATCATGAGCCTTCTCGGCATCACGCCTACAGATCTGAAGCCTTCCTCCCTTACAATCAAGGCCTATGACTCAACGTCTCGTACAGTACTTGGGGCTGCTACTTTAAATATGTGGTTCGGCAAGAAAATAATACCCGTAGAATTCCAAGTCATTGATATCCCAAACACCTTTAATGCTCTGTTGGGAAGACCTTGGCTGTAGCAAGTTAATGGGGTCGCTTCGAGCCTTCATCAGTGTGTAAAGTTCATCTCAGATGGGGATCTAACCACCATTTATGGAGACCTAGTCACTTTGGAAGGCAGTGACACGGGTGGAATACCTATCCTGGAGATCAAACATGATGAAGATGGCCTCATACTGACTGGCTTCACAATCGAGTCTCCTAAAGTCCAAGTTTGCAACGTGGATCTGACTGTCACCCGGGACAATATCCCTCCTGTTATGAGGATGATGAGAAAGATGAATTACCTGCCTGGTCTGGGTCTCGGGAAACGCCTACAAGGTACTCACAAGGTCATTGAGGTGAAGGAACAGAAAACTTGCCATGGCCTGGGATATGAGCCAACATTAGAGGAGATTGCAAAAGAGAAAGAAATTGCTCGGAAAAGAAAGGAAGTTGCTGCAAGAAAGGTCCCTTTCAACGGCCCCTAAATCTCCCCCTTTCAGCCTTGACATAACTGACTACTTCATAAAGGGCGCTCCACAGCTGGACAGTTCCGCAGTCAAAGAGCCCACTCCTACAGAAGGTTGGCTGAGACTACAGAAGAACCTCAGTAAGTTCAGGGGAACCAGAGCCAACCCCGTCCGAAGAATGTTTCTCAATCTACCCAAGATACCTGGGGCTACTACCACCATGAGGAGCAGGTACACTTTCAAAGGGGTGCCAGAGCTGGTAAAGCAGTATGAGAAGCTTAACGAAGTCATCCCGTCTGTCAAGGAGGCCAAAAAAGCTGAGTTTGAACTGGTCATGCCAAAGGCCAAGACTCCAGAATTCTCCCTAGATGAATGGGATAGTCCCATCATGCAGCAAATGTTTGGGGAAGAAGTGCACATTCCGGACCTGATCGACTTGGGTTCAGTAGAAGAAATGATCGCAGTAATCAAAGCAGGAGGACAAAAGACGCTAGATCCCCGAGCCTTGTTCATGCAGTCTACCATTCCCTTGAAGAATTGGGAAACTCTCTCCGGTCCGTCTGCGTGCAAAGAGGAAATGGTCACGAAGCTTGGATTGGTCCCCCGTCCCCTTGTGTCCACCTATTTCAAGTCCTCTGAGTCTCTTGTCGTTGAATTCGAGTCCCTAGAGTCGTTTGATGGCCTTACGCCAGAAGACTATGAAATTATAGCCAATGCTGTACTTCCTTTTACTCTGAATGAAATGATCGACCTTTCCGAGTATCCCCTGATCGCCACTTTAACTAATGATAAATTAACTAATAATTTAAAAACGGTTAATAATGATTCACTAGATAAAGATGCAGACACACTAAACGAACATTACATTAAAGAAATCTTTAAGCAGGTTGTTGAGAAAGAGAAAAACTGAGCCCAAGCTGCCGAGGAGTTTTTGACTCGTGTGAATTTGGGAACTGCAGAAGAGCCTAAAGAGACGTAGATTGTCAGTTTCTTCGACGGACCCGAACAAGCAACTCTGAATGAACTACTCAGGGAATTTGTGGACGTGTTTGCATGGTCTTACCTTGATCCCTCCATAGTGGAGCACCGGATACCTTTAGATCCAGAAGTCAGGCCAGTCAAACAGAAGCTGAGAAAGATCAACTCCGAGTGGTCGTTACAAGTAAAGTAAGATATTGAGAAGATGCTCAAAGCAGGATTCATCCAGGACATTGAGTACCCCACCTGGCTCTCCAACATCGTAAAAGTCACCAAGGCTAACGAAAAGGTCCGATGCTGCGTGGATTTCAGAGACCTCAACAAAGCCAGCCCAAAGGACGACTTCCCCCTGCCCAACATTGACATGCTGGTAGATACCACGGCCAACTACGAAGTCAAGTCTTTCATTGACGGTTTTGCCGGTTACAACAAGATCAAAATGGCCGAAGAGGATCAGGCCAAGACAGCTTTCACTACCCCCTGGGGAACGTACTGCTACACAGTCATGCCTTTTGGTCTAAAGAACGCTGGGGCTACCTATCAGAGGGCTGTCACACCCTGTTCCATGACATGATTCATAAAGAAATAGAGGTCTACGTGGATGACATGATAGCCTACTCCAAAGGATCCGATGGCCAGCACTTCATCGATTTGAGAAAATTCTTCGACCGTCTCAGAGAACATTCCAAGAGGCTGAACCCAGCTAAATGCTCCTTCGACTTCAAGCGAGGCAAGGTGTTGGGGTACATGGTGACTGAACCGGGAATTGAAGTGGACCCGCAGAAGATTAAAGCCATAGTTGAGATGAAGCTGCCTCAAACACTGACAGAGGTCAAATCTTTCATGGGAAGGCTGCAGTACATAAGCCATTTCGTGAATCAACTGACCTCCATCTGTGAGCCTATCTTTAAGCTGATGAAGAAGAGCATATCCACTGAATGGAACCCAGAATGCCAGCTTGCTTTTGAAAAGATCAAGGCATACCTCGTGAATCCTCCGATCCTTTGCCCTCCTCATCGGCAAAAGCCATTACTGCTGTACCTAACTGTCACAGACACATCAATTGGGGCTATGCTAGCATAGGAGAATAAAGACTCCAAAATTTAAAGTGTCATCTATTTTGTAAGAAGAAAGTTACAAGGCAGTGAACTCAACTACTCAGTTTGCGAAAAGACCTGCGTAGGTCTGGTATGGGTAGTGGGAAAGTTGAAGCACTACATGCAGTCTCACTCAGTGCACTTGGTCTCGAAACTGGATCCCATCAAATACCTGTTCGACAAGCCCTCCCTCTCCATGAGATTGGCAAAGTGGTCGTTCTTTCTGGCCGAATACGACATCACTTATGTGACGAGGAAATCCATGAAAGGATGGGTAATGGCAGACCAGCTGGCTGACTTCCCAAGTGATGAATGCCAAGGACCTGAACCTCAATTCCCTGATGAAGGAATTTTCGCTCTAGAAGGAGAAAATTGCTAGCAACTCTTCTTTGACGGGGCAGCTAACAAATGGGGGAATGGGATAGGAATGCTCTTGGTCGACCCCACTAACAAACATACTCCCATAGCCTTAAAGCTCAACTTTGAGGTCACTAACAATGCTGCTGAATATGAAGCCTGCATAGCTGGGATGGAAGCAGCCTTAGAAAGGAACATCAAGAAGTTAGAAGTATACGGTGACTCTGCTCTCATCATCAACCAATTGTCCAACAAGTGGAAAACAATTGATACGGGTCTGCAAAAGTATCACACCTATATGGAAGACTTCGCAGCCCTGTTCAAGGAGGTCAGTTTCCACTACCTGCCTAGAGATTGCAACAGGTTCACAGATGCCCTGGCAACACTATCCTCTCTTGTTGAAATACCCAAAGGAAAATCTGTCAAACCCTTCAGGGTTGGGAGAAGAGAAAATCCATCCTACTATTTTGAAATCAAAGCAGAGGAGGAACGAGTAGACGACCCACGGTATGCTCAGATCTACCAATACATAAAAAGCGGTGAAGCCTCCTTCAAAAATGAAGATGGGAATACAAAGAAGGGATCAAGGCAAAAAGTATGATGGCTCTGAAATGTTTGGCTTCCCACTATGACCTTTTAGGAGACACGCTGTATAAAAAGTGCTACCGGGGTCCCCTCTTACACTGCATCAGCAAATAAAAGGCTGTCGAGCTAATGGATGAAGTACATGGTGGTACCTGTGGCCCTCACATGAATGCTCGAGCCTTAATGTAGGTCATCTTAAGAATGGGCTATTTCTGGATCTCTATAGAGACGGATTGCATTCAGTTCGTAAGAAGCTGCTACAAATGTCAATGCTATTCAAATCTCAACCATTTGCTTCCACACGACCTCTACTGCATGACAACCCCTTGGCCTTTTGTTACCTGGGGAATCGAGGTCATCGGCAAGGTTACACCACTAGGAAGCAACGGTCACGAGTTCGTCCTGGTAGCCATAGACTATTTCACAAAATGGGTCGAGGCCAAGTCTTACAAAGTCCTCAATTCCAAGAAGGTGGCCCTCTTTATCAAAGAAAACATCATGTGCAGATAAGGGCTGCCAGCTTAAGTGATTTATGACAATGGTTCTCATTTCGAGTGAGAATGCGATAGACTGTTGGCAGAGTTCAAAATAACTCCCCACAAGTCATCCCCTTATCGACCCCAAACCAACGGCGCCGTTGAAGCAGCCAATAAGACCCTAAAAACCATCATCAGAAAGATGGCTGCCCGAGGCGCAGATTGGCCGAACAAGCTCCACCTTGCTCTCTGGGGATACAGAACATCCGTTAGAACTGCCACAGGGGAAATGCCATTTGCCCTCACTTACGGAATGGAGGCCGTGCTCCCAATCGAATTGGAAATTCCCTCGCTCCGCGTGTTGTTAGAAAATTAGATCAACGAAGTCGAGTGGCTCCATAGTCGCCACGATGAGTTGGCCCTGCTAGATGAACGTCTTCTAAAAGCCATGGAACACACGCTGGCTTAGCAAACAAGAATGGCCAGAGCCTTTGACAAGAAAGTGAAACATCGGGCATCCGAGAAGGCAACCTTGTGCTAAAAAAGAAGCCTCCGACCCACACCAATCCACTTGGCAAATGGGAGCCCATTTGGATCGGACCCTATGTTGTTCAGAAAATCTTTTCTGGTGGAGCCATGCAGCTCACAGACTTAGATGGAAATCCCTTCGTACATCAAGTGAACGGAGACAAGCTCCGCAGATACTATGCCTGAAGATCGAGTCATTTCCCCTCCAAGGTGCTAAAAGAATCATACCCAACTAGGTTGAAAACCCGAAAGGGCAGACTAGGTAAAAAACATGGTTGCACTTCTGAATGTGCGCTCGCCCGAAAATAGGAAATAAAGGAGTCGCCACGCCATTTTTAGAGGAAACATTGAAAACCTTTTTTTTGTAAGAGAAAATGGGTTCGAGGGTCAAGTTACGTGTTGGGAAGAACCGAGAGTTCACCCAACATGCCTCGTCCTTAGACGAGTCTTTCTAACGTTCAACATTTAATTCATTCAAACGTGTGTGCTAGTGTGTATGACAAGATATGTATGGAATGCATAGAAGTACTTTGTTTTATTGCTCAAAAGGGAAGAAGAAACAACTTGTAAGCCATTGACAAATGGGAGGCCACATCCCATATTACAAAAAGGAGGAATCAAAAATTACAACTAAAACGAACCTGCTGCAGAGGCTTGTTGTGTCGCGTGACACATAACTTGAGGAGTCACTTGTGTCGCGTGACACTACAGATCACCTTGCAGAGATTTTACATTATTGGACAAAAAGGAAGAAATCTACCTAATCACCTCAAATGAATGTGGATATGGAAGATCCACACCCTAATTTGAGTGACTAACAAAGGGGAAAAAGGAAGAACAAACTTACAACTGAAAGACGATTCTCTGCAGATGGGTTACTTGTGTCGCGTGACACAGGACTGGATGAGTCACTTGTGTCGCGTGACACAGGTTTACCATCAGCAGGAATCTCACAATTCCAAAACCAGAAACTAACAGGGATCAATTCAGATCTATCAAATACACCAAATCAACTTGGATTAACACAAATTAACAACAAATCACCCAAGGGAGCATGGATATGGGAGATCCATACTCCCTTGAGCACCAAGCAACCAAGGGAGATACAATCACAATACCAATATGCAATTAAACCAAACAAAACCAATTAAACAGAGATATGGCAGTTGCCACTTGATAATCTAAAGTAGATGGAGCTTGATTATCAAGTGGAGGAAAGAACAATTGCAAATAAACAAGTAAATAAGAGAGAAAAAGGGTGGAGAAATGCGTTACCCTTGTAGTCCTCTACTTCTACACCAAGTTAGGTGTGGAAGCCTTCAATTCAGCTGCTAGGAGGTGCAAATGAACACCAATTGGCTGCTTCTCTTCAGATCTTCAAAAGGATATGGATTGTATGAAGGTGGGTGTGTGATTTGGGTGAGGAAAGGATGGAATTGGAGAGGTTTGGTGTGGTTTGAGGAGAGAGAGGGTTTTCTGTCGTCAATTGGGCAGAGTAACTTTAGGGTATTGGAAAAGGGATCCTGATATGAGAGGGGGAGGGTCCAATTTATAGGCTGCATGGAGTGGGTCACTTGTGTCGCACGGCCTTTCGCTTCGCTTTTCCATGGTCAATTGTGCCGCACGACCTGTCTAGCCATGTAACCGTTTCTTGCGTCAACAACTGATTCTGGAACCTTCTGTGATAATTCCCAATAGGTCCAAAGCTGATAATTCCTGGTAGGTCCTTTTATGTGGAAAAATCACTCACAAGTACTTCCTTCATAAGAACTTTAAGATAAGTTTCCGGAAGACTTGGAATTGACCGGGAATTTACCAAAATGCCCCTAGTGCCATTTTATTACATTAAAAAGCACTTTTAAAGGGTCGCGAATTGGATTGGCGTACTCACAGAGCCCCTCGGCAACGTCACTTATGGAAGAAGTGAGGTTGTCGACAAACAGGACCCAATTCCAATGAGCGGCTGGGGATAAGGCGGAGGGCTGGACGATGACTTGGTGGATCGGATGGCTGGACCTTTTTAGAAAGGATTCCTACGTATCCCTGGGAGGGAATCAAGCCAAATCGTAGTTCAGAGAGTTCGGAGTAGACCATTAGGAGGTGTCTGACCCGATAGAAGACTGTTAGGAGGCGTCTTGACCCGAATAGACCATTAGGAGGTGTCTGACCCGATAGAAGACTGTTAGGAGGCGTCTTGACCCGAATAGACCATTAGGAGGTGTCTGACCCGATAGAAGACTGTTAGGAGGCGTCTTGACCCGAATAGACCATTAGGAGGTGTTTGACCCGATAGATGATTGTTAGGAGGCGTCTTGACCAGAATAGACCAATAGGAGGTGTCTGACCCGATAGAAGACTGTTAGGAGGCATCTTGACCCGAATAGACCATTAGGAGGTGTCTGACCCGATAGAAGACTGTTAGGAGGCGTCTTGACCCGAATAGACCATTAGGAGGTGTCTGACCCGATAGAAGACTGTTAGGAGGCGTCTTGACCCGAATAGACCATTAGGAGGTGTCTGACCCGATAGAATGAATTGAAGGGAGTGATTTTTAGACATAATGATTTGACAGTTTGGACGAGACATGTTTTCATACCTGTGCTGTGCTTACCTGTAGCTGCCGGAGGGACTGATGCTATTGTTGTTGCTGCTGGGGATAGATGTGACTGCCGGGGATTCACTCTGCTGTTGTTGACGATTGTTGTTTTGTCTTGTCAGGGGATGGCCTTCATTGATTCTTGGCCGACTTTGGAATTATTGACCTTTGCTTGGTAGGGCAAGAATCCTTCTTGTTGAATTGTCAGGGAACAACAGACTTTGCTGGCAATTTGGCAACGGGGCTGATAACTTTGATGAGCATTTGCTGGAAAGATTACCGGATTTGCACTTCTTTTGTCTCAATTTTTGGTTGAGGTACAGTCCTCAATATCTAATTGCATTGTATTTTTATTGTACTCTGCGGGGGGAACACAACACTTCTAAGCAGTAAATTTTGGTTATGATATTTCCTTGTTAGCAAAGATTAAACTATGTTAGTTTGTTTGCGCAAGTTTATCTGCTCAAGGAACGGGACGATGGTTAGACAGGGAAAAATGATCGTATTGAATGATAAGCTATGCCGGGTTTGTTCATGAGATGATGAAATTGTATCGGCTAAGGTGTGTACATGTGGTGAAATGGGCCCTCTCCCAGGTATTGTGTATCTTAGGATTGAATATGTATGGGTAGGTGTATGGCGGCGACGGCGAGTCGGGGATTCTATGACTGGTGCTTGGTGAAGGCCGGAAGTGTCGCCCGACATCCCATGCTAGTATGGCAAGTTGTGTCGCGCGGCTTGATAAAGCTCGTAACAGACCCCCCTTTTTTAACCCAGCTCCGAATTCATTTTGCAAAAACTGTCTTCTTATTAGAGGAAACCAGCAATCCCTTCTTGGCAGATAGGCGAATTCTTTGACAAAGATTGGTACTTTCGGCTGCAATGGAGCATTATAACAAAGAGGTTGCTTTCCGTGAATATCAATTTCATCAGGATTTTGTCGAAATTTGGGGATTTCATCTGAGGCAACATAGGAGGGTTATTGACAAGCGGTACAATATGCCATGCATTTGGTCCTTGAAAGACTGGAGGGTTGATTGGGATTTGCTACGGTCAGCATCTTGCTTCTGGGATTCGGAGCGGCATGTCTTTTCTTTGTCGTACAATGATTTGACCCCAACCATGGAAGACTTTAGGGCATTAACAGGCTTGGGTGAGGCGACAACTGTAGCATTCCCACGGGACGGCCGATCGGTTGTGGAACAATTGTCGGACTTCTTGTGTCTGCCAGCGGACCAAGTGTTATTTATGATTCTGGATGATGGGTCTATAGACTTGACTCGGATGGCTAGGTTACGTCTGTCCCGTCCTGAGTGGTTTGACCTTTCTACCTCTTTGGATATATTCATGTTATTCACCCTGTCGGCTTATTATTTCTGTGGGTATGTCGGAATCTGCTCAAGCGCGCTGTTGGGGACTGTCAGGCAACTGAGGGGTGACCGGGGTGTAGATCTTCGTCAAATTCAATCCGGCCAAGGGGAGATGGACATTGTACCACTGTTACTGGCTGAGACCTACCATGGCATTGACAGGCTAGCAGGGGGATCAGACTTCATGGGAGCAGGCAGCCCCAGTTTGTTATCTCTGTGGTTTTCTGAGAGGTTGCGCTTGATTGGGCCATTACCAGAGGGTCGGATAGCAATGCCTTGGGTGACCCGGCCACGCAGGCTGCTGAGGGATATGGCCGCTGACAGTTGGCAGGTGAGATTGTCGCGGTACGGGACTACTGATCTGAGCTTTTGGATTCCTGCCTGGAACTTACAGACCATGAGAGACATTCAGGATGGATCAGTAGTAGTCAGGTTGCCAGGCTTGCATGTATCTTCTTTCTGTATCCCATCACTGGTGAGCAGACAGTATAGGTACCCTCAGCAGATTGTCCGGGCTTTGAGGGAGAGGCTGATGACCGATGCTGTTCCGATGTCTATGACCGAGCCCCAGTCTATACAGTTTTTCAGCAGATCTTTTCTGGAGGGTTTTCTTCCCACTCGGGTACTTCTTCGACAGTCCAGAGGATTTACATTTCTGACCACAGAGTATCTGATTTGGTATGAGGAGCATCAGGGTCTTGCACAGTTGGCTATAGAGGCTCGCCGCCGGGAGTGCTTGGGAGCAGATTATCCATCCAGTCGATCTTTCAGGGATACAGAGGCACGGGGCAACCCAGATAATGTTACCGGTGATGCTGCTGAGGACTATAAGAAACGAGAGATCCGGAGGGCTGCTCTGAGGGATGATCCGGAGGTGATGGCTCGCAGAGAGGCATTGAGACAGGAGAGAATTGCTAGGGCTGCCTTGAGGGAGACTGGTCTGATTGAACCACCGGCGCGCGTTATTCCTGAGTTGGGACGGGCTCAAACCGATTTATTCGACATTCCTAAGCCAAAGACCTCCCGGGGGCCGAGGAAGAGGAAGGATAGAGGAGCGAGTTCGGGAGCGGGGACGAGTTTCTAGACGCTTTTCTGAGAGATAGGAGACTCTTTTATTTTGTGTTTTGAGAGTAGGAATTATTTGTATGGAAACTGAGTATCCTTTGATTACTTAATGCAGACGAAATAGATGTTGAAAATTTATTCCTTTTATTCGCAGCAGGCTCTTTGAGTCAAAAGCAGGCCGTGCTTGAACTCATCAACAAGAAAATTGACTTAAAAATGAACCTTTGAAAAGCCTTAGAACTGTAATCAAAACACATCTTAGTAAGATTTGACAATTTGCAGCAATTTAGACCGAACCACGAGTGGTTGCCTACGTTCCCCTTTTACAAAGAGAACTAAGGGGCTCAGGTCTCCGTAGTTCGACTCAATCAACTTTTGTGTTTAAGAAAAGGGAAGACAGAAGGGGGACATGGTGCAATCCTGTTTTTTACCTAGACCGCCCCTTTTTAGGGTTTTCAGTCTAGCTGGGTATATTCTTTTAGCACCGGGCGCGTCCCTTGTTTTTGCATGGACTGCCTTTTGAGAGGTTTTCAGTCTCATCTGGGACAATTTTATTGCGCCTTTATTCTATATATTTTTCTTTTTTTTATTTTATTTTTTTTACATTTTTTTTTATTTTTAGAGGGGAAAAGACTCAATCACACATAATACCACTGCAACTTATCACCGTTGACGGGGTGCAAAAATGGATTACCATCCAAATCTGTCAGCTGCATTGCTCCTCCGGAGAATATCTTCTTTACTAGAAACGGTCCGACCCAAACAGGTGCCCATTTGCCCAATGCATTGCTCTGATTTGCGGGCTTCATCTTAAGAACCAGATCACCAACCTTGATGTCCCTGGGTTTCACTTTCTTATCAAAAGCACGGGCCATCCTTCTCTGGTACGCCCGGTTATGCTCCATGGCTTTTAATCTGCGTTCATCTAACAGTGCCAATTCGTTGTATCGACTTTGGAGCCATTCAATCTCATTTATTTCATTCTCAAGCAGAACCCGAAGGGATGGAATCTCTAGCTCAATGGGCATGATAGCCTCCATTCCGTAGGTTAGGGCGTATGGGGTTGCGCCGGTGGCAGTTCAAATTGAAGTGCGATAACCCCACAATGCTAAGTGCAACTTCTCCGGCCAATCTCGTCCTCGCTCGGCCATCTTCTTTATGATTCTCTCCAAGTTCTTATTGGCAGCCTCGACATCACCATTTGTCTGCGGTCTGTATGGTGAAGACTTGTGACGCTTGACCCTGTATTCAGTGAGTAACCGGTCAGTTTCTCCTTCGAAATGGGTTCCATTATCAGAAATGATCTCATTCGGGACTCCGTAGCGGCAGAAGATCTGTTCTTTTATGAAACGAGCTACTTTCTTAGATGTGAGCACCTTATAAGGCACCGCTTCTACCCACTTTGTGAAGTAATCTACCGCAACCAAAACAAATGAGTGCCCGTTGCTTTCGGCTGGAGTTATCTTCCCAATAACGTCAATTCCCCACGTTGCGAAGGGCCACATAGTTTTCATACAGTAAAGGTCATGAGGAGGGATATGGTTCAGATTGGAGAATCGCTGGCATTTGTCACAGGTTTGAACAAACTGGATGCAATCAGTCTCCATGGTGATCCAGAAGTAACCTAGTCTGATAATGCTATGCATAAGGGATCGTGCATTCATATGATGTCCGCAGGCCCCATTGTGAACATCTTCCATTACTCTCTTAGCCTTTTCCTTGCTGATACAGAGCAGGAAAGGGCAGCCTTCCCTTTTCTTCCACAACTCATTGCCAAGTATGACGTACTGAGCCGATAGCCTTTTCAAAGCTTGCAAGCTTTTGGCGTGGACACCTTTTAGGTTTCCTTCTTTATCGACTGGGAAAGATGCTTCACCATGCTTGAGATATTGGAAAATTTGACTATACCACGGCTCGTTGACGGTTTCGATCTCTATTTCACAGCAGTATGCAGGATTTTCTCGCCTACCGACCCTGAACGGTTTGATTGACTTTCCTTCTGGGATTTCTACCAAAGAGGCCAGAGTAGCCAGGGCATCGGCAAATCTGTTCTTATCTCGCGGCAGGAATTGGAATGACACTTCCTTAAATTGGCCGACTAGCTCTGCAATGTAAGCGTGATACTTCTGGAGACAAGGATCTGAGGTTTTCCATCTGTTGGCAGCTTGATTTATTATCAGCTGGGAATCACCAAACACTTCTAACTCTTCCACATGTCGCTCTAGGGCAGCCTCAAGACCAGCTATACAAGCTTCATACTCGGCCGCATTGTTGGTAACCGAGAAATTCATCTTGATAGCTATGGGGGTATGCATGTCATTCGGGTCTACTAGTACCATCCCGATGCCGTTACCTCTTTTGTTTGTTGCGCCGTCGAAGAATAACTGCCACCGATTGCCATTTTCTATAACAAGGATCCCTTCATCTGGAAACTGGAGATCTGGTCCTCGGGGTTCTGTACTGGGGGAATCAGCCAATTGATCTGCCAGAGCTTGTCCCTTGATTGACTTCCGGATCACATATTTGATATCGAACTCAGCTAAAAAGAAAGTCCACTTTGCCAATCTGGTGGAAATGTTGCCTCTATCACCTTGAAACAGGTATCTGATCGGGTCCATCTTGGAGACCAGGTGCACTGTGTGGGATAACATATAGTGCTTCAATTTTCCGACCACCCAAACCAGAGCTGCGCATGTCTTCTCGAGGGCAGAGTAATTCAACTCGCTACCTTGGAATTTACGACTGACAAAATATATGGCATTCTCGATCTTGGAGTCCTTCTTCTCTTGCGCTAGCATGGCTCCAATAGTTGTGTCTGTGACCGTCAGATATAGAAGTAAAGGCTTGCTCCCGTGAGGTGGGCAGAGAATAGGAGGATTGACGAGGTAAGCTTTGATCCTCTCGAAAGCCAGTTCACATTCCTCGTTCCAAACCACTTCCTGATTCTTCTTCAATAACTTAAAGATTGGCTCATATATAGAGGTCAGCTGGTTGATGAATCTGCTGATGAACTGTAGACGACCCATGAAACCTTTCACTTCGGAGACAGTTCTGGGTGGCTTCATCTCGACAATTGCTTTGACTTTTCTGGGATCTACTTCGATGCCTCGTTCTGTGACCATGTAGCCCAAGACTTTACCCCGAATAACCCCAAAAGTGCACTTGGCTGGATTTAGCCTCATAGAATGTTCCCGAAGTCTGTTGAAGAACTTCCTTAAATCCGTGAAGTGTTGCCCATCCGACCCTTTTGAGTGAATAATCATATCGTCCACATACACTTCAATCTCCTTGTGGATCATGTCGTGAAATAGGGTAGTGACGGCTCTCTGATAGGTAGTCCCAGCATTCTTCAGACCAAACGGCATTACTGTGTAACAAAAAGTACCCCATGGAGTTGTAAATGTTGTCTTGACTTGATCTTCCTCAACCATTTTAACCTGGTTATAACCCACAAAACCATCGACGAATGATTTGACCTCGTAGTTCGCAGTTGCATCTACCAGCATGTCAATGTTGGGCAAAGGGAAGTCATCTTTGGGACTAGCCTTATTAAGATCCCGGAAGTCTACACAAACCCGAACCTTTCCATTCGCTTTTGTGACCGTAACTATGTTTGCCAGCCAAGTCGGGTATTCAATCACCTTAATAAAGCCCACCTGCAGGAGTTTCTCAATCTCTTCTTTGACTTGCAAGGACCATTCGAGCTTGATCCGCCTCAGCTTCTGCTTTATTGGCTTAATCTCTGGATCCAGGGGTATTCGGTGCTCTACGATAGATGTATCCAGCCCAGGCATGTCTTTTTAGGACCAGGCAAAGACGTCCATATATTCTTTAAGTAATTCTACCAGGGCAACCCGTTCATCTCCGGAGAAGAAGCTACCAATATGTGTTTCTTTGGGTTCTTCGGCTGTTCCCAGGTTCACTGTGGTCAATACCTCATCGGCAGCTTGGGCCCGGCTTTCCTTTTGTTCGCAAACCTGCTTTGAATCATTTTCTAAAATTTGGTCATTTATTAAGTCTGCATTATCTTCAATTGAATTAGGCTTAATTATTTTTAAATCTTGATGATTATTTTTTGTTAAGCGTTCAATTGTTAGATTGGCAATCACGGGATACTCAGAAAGGTCGACCATTTTATTCAAAGCATAGGGAAAAACAGTGTTTACAACTCGAAGACGGTCTTCTGTCGTGAGGACATCGGACCTATCGGAGGACTCAAATTCAATCACAAGGGACTCTGGGGACTGACTCAGGACACGGGGAACAAATTTAGACTCGGAGGAACAAGGACGAGGTTTGAGCCCAATTTTTCCAATCATAGTCTCCCTGTCGGCGACTGGTCCTCAGAATGAAGTCCAATTCTGTAGCAGCCCCTCTGCGGCGGTCTTCAAACTATTCAGATCTGCCATTGGCCCATTTTCAAATTCCAACGCAGCTACTACCTCACTATCAGAAGAAAAGTCAATCAAATCTCCGAGATCTTCAGCGATAACAAACCCTTCTGCAGACATCTTTTCTGTAAACACGCCATTCTTGGGTTCTGACAGCCCCTGATTCTCAAATAATTCTGCCAAATCACCGTCAATATCTAAAGGGTCCACCCCACGGATTTTGTGCACAACAGATTCATCCAGAGCGAGCTTCTCGAGTTGGTTCACATAATCAGGTCCCCAGAAATGGTAGCTGTTGTCGTAAGTGGCGGTCACACCTGGCCTTTTGGGCAAGTTATCAAACATTTCCTTCACCGGACTTTGGCTGTTGGCAAACCTCCGAATTTTTCTCATTCTTTCTTCCATTTGGCTCAGTCTTGGTTCTGGACACACAAACATATCTCCATCCTCTTTGACAAAGTGCTTGTTCAAAGACCAACTGTATGGGCGCATCTCAGGCTTCTTGTACCTCTTACCAGCCGCTGAGGTCATCTTTTCTTTGAACGCTTCAGTCTTATCATACGCCTTATCTTCCTTAGTCACGGCATATCCCAGGCCTTGCTTGTTTCTCTTGGCTTCTGGCAACACAAGCCTACACGGTCCCTGTTGGCATTTTCCCAGCCCCAGACCAGGGATGTAGCTTATACCTCTCAGCATTTTCAACATAGGGGAAATCTTGTCTGAAGACATCGTCAAATCTATGGTGCAGACCTGCCCTTTAGGTTTCTCAATTGTGAATCCACTGAGCATAGGGTTTTCCTGGTCGAGCTTGATTTCCATTACTGGTATGGTGTTAGTGCTGGTTTCCCCAATTGTAACGCTATCACCGTAAATGGTCGTCAGGACTCCGTCTTGCACAAATTTTAAACATTGGTGGAGAGTGGACGCTACTGCTCCTATCTCATGGATCCACGGTCTACCCAATAGGGCTGAGAATGTGACCGGAATATCAATAACTTGGAAATCCACCACCATCTCTTTGCTCCCAAACAACAAATTCAGAGAAACTATTCCCAACATTTCCCTAGATGTGGAATCATAGGCTTTTATGGTCTGACTGGATGGCTTAAGGCTCTGCGCGTTGATATCTAGCATGCTCATCATTTTGGCAGGAAGTACATTCATAGCTGACCCATTATCTACCAACACGTGGGGAATCCACCGTCCTTCCAGGGGTACCGTGATATGTAGAGACTCATTATGCTTTGCACCATAAGCAGGCAGGTCAAGATCCGTAAAAGTAATGATATTCACATACTGTGCAGTCCCGATTAGCTGACAGGCTTCGTCTGGGGTGGCATTGACAGACACCTTTGTTTTGGCCAGGGCCTCTTCTAATTTCAATTTGTGAGGGTAGGAGGACGTAAGTAATGACCATAAGGAGATATCAGCTTGTGTTCTCTTCATCTGTGTCAAGATTGGATCCTCCTGGACTTCTTCATCTCTTGTCGATCTGCAGGGATTCTGAGAGGATTGGGGATTCGAAACTGCAACTGCTTTACCTTTCCCAGATGGATCTACATCACTTGTTCCCAACATTCTTCCAGATCGAGTCAACAAATTAACCTCTTGGCCTTTTTCCACCACAAAGTTCTTACTGGCTTCCTTGAGCTCTGCTAGTGAAATCGGGACAGGACGAGTACTGTATGGCCATACCGCCTGCCTTATCTCATTTATGGATAATGGCGCCTCTACATTAGCCGCTATCCTGAGTTCTTCCAGAGAGATTGGGGAATCCCTAGGAACCATGGAAGATATGGTGTTGGCAATCAAACTCTTTTCATAATCGTCATAATCAACAGTATTATTCAAATCATACAGATCGTCAAGATACAAAACATAGCAGAAATTATCTTTCATTTCATCAGAACAGGAGATTACATCAGTCACAACCTTACTACAATCATCACTAACCTTTCCATCTATGGGTTCTCCAAATTCTATTACATTAACAAAATAGTCTTGGCCAAAATCCATGAGATTCACAGTGTTGTTAGGCAGGGGGTTGCTGACGACATTAGGACGAGGGGACGTTTCAATCTTCTTTTCATCTACCAACCCTTGGATAATCTTTTTGAGCGAGAAGCAAGTATTGGTGGTGTGTCCCGGAAACTGGTGGAACCGACAATATTTGCTTGTATCCAGATTGGGATTGGGATTGGCAGGTCTGTAGTTCTCCAACGGCTTTATCATCCCAGTCCTGAGTAATCCATTGTAGACCTCCTCTGTAGTCATACCTAAATCATCAAACTTTCTCTGTTGCCTTGGCTGAAATCTTCCACCATTAGAACCATTATTACCCCCTCCTTGCAGGTTGTTTACAATGTTGTCCTTAACAATTTCTCTTCCTTTTGGTGCTATGGCAGAGACTGGGTTTGCTGTCCGGTATCTGAAACCTCCACTACCACTGTTTCCACTAGCATTCGCATTCGGGGTTTGATTAAACAGTCTATTTTCACTTCTTGCTCCCATCCCGACCATCTCTCGCAAATCTGGATACCAACCTTTACCGATGGCTTCCCTGAGTACTGGCTTCACACACGACAAGAAGATATATTTTTGGTCCTGTAGGGGAATGGGCTCCGATAGCTCATTAAGCTTGGCATTCCAACGCTTATAAAATTCTGTAATTGATTCATCGGCCTTCTGGATAGTCCCCACTAAATCATCCCGAGTAGTACGCCATTCTAAGTTACCTCTATATTTCTCTAAAAAAAGTCTCCGTAATCTGGCTCCAAGTAGAGCGGCATTCTTGTTTCAGGGCCAAAAACCATGTGAGAGCTGGTCCTTTCAAAGTCAAATGAAAGTGGGATGCCATAAATTCGGGCGTGCAGCCCATCGCTCCCATAGTCATTACATAAGTATCCACATGCGTTTTCGGACAAGCAGTACCATCGAAGTCCATTTTCGGCATCTTGAATTTGTGAGGCAAAGGCGTTACCTGGGCTGGATCCACCACTCTGAGACCGCTAGAACCTACAGTCAGTTTGTCTATCTGCTGTTGCATCTGTTTCAATAAGGCCATTACTTCTGGGGTTAAACCTGGAATCTGGGGGATAGCGGGAGCTACTGTCGAAGACGGTATGGGGAAATCTGATTTAGGCCCAACGAGCAAAGTGGTCGGTGGGAGACCGAGGGTACTGGGGATACCAATGTTACCATCCAACAAACTAACAGAGTCGGGAATTCTGTTCCCGTACATATCATAGCCATTAAACTGCATGTTGGGGTTCTGGGAACTGTATTGTGCTGACTGACCTCTGAATTGACCAAGAGAAGAAAATCCTATACTAACACACGGAGATGAATAGGGGGTAGAACCATAAAGATGTTGAGTAAGGGGAGAACACAATGCGGGTTGAGAAAAACTGCCTTGGGTCTGAAACTGCTGATACCTTGGAATACTATCTTGAACAATCTGATTTCCCGAGAGACGGTACTGACCATTCGGCTGCACATTATACTGACCACCCTGATAGCCGTCAGGGTACACACTGAACTGAGGTTGGGAGTAACTGGTTTGGAATTGAGACCCATACTGAACCTGTGGCCTTGGGACATTGGGAGCCGGAGAGGAAGTGAGATCGAAGAAGTTTGCAGGTTGACCACCACTATTGCTAAAACCTTGCTGAGCTACTTGATTATATGCTTGGGAAGAAGGGGAAGGAAGCTTTCCTCGGACACTCATAATCATTCCTGGGGATGGCATTTGCTCGGGGCGGGGGACATAGCTCGTAGGAGGAGGCATAGCATTGTAGTTAGGCTGAGTAGGCTGGACAGGTAAAACGGATTCAATCACATTGTGGCTGTCTTCCGTAATCTCTTCATAAGAACCGTCTTCCCGACGAAGCACTGCAATCCCTTTGGCTCTCATGGCCTCGACAAAGCGGTTATGAGCTTCTTCCTCTCGGATTTTGGCATTCTGAGCTGACAGGCGAGCCTCACGCTCCCTGGTCAAAGCGGCTTCCAGATTCATCCTCAACTCATCTGTAGACAGATCATTCAAGCTTGGCTGACTTAACGGACCTGAACCTCTAGCAGACTGAGCGGAAAACACATCTCCATTCCCGACCATATCTGATTTTGTTCTGACTGAAGCTTCGGAAACTGCTTGAATTTCTTTGACAACCCGGACCAAACGAGCTCCTGGGACAGATGCTCGGACCCAACTCGCCGTAGCTGCAGGGGTATATGCGGGTTTATAAGGTAAAGAAGAAAAAAAAAAGAATTTCGGGAGAGGGAAAGGAATGAAAGACAGACTTGCGCAGACAATCTTATTTATCTTCAAGTAGAAATAAATGTCTTAATCCTAAATACAGTTGGAAAAGGAGAAGCCTTTATTTACTAACTACACCTCGGGGAAACCTAGGGACGCAACGTTCGAATCACACTAAACATCTTGTGTTTGAAATGCATAATAGGTTATGATACCTAACCAAATCCTAACATCATTATGGAGCGAAGAGGTTGTCCAAATTTCTGGGGAAATTTGGGCAGCATAACGGGTCTTTTCGAAGAATTTCGAAGAAAAATCCGGCATGACCTCTCGTCGGTGCACGTCGGCAATGCGGCATGATCTCTCGTTTAGAACACGTCACGAGAGTGACATGTCCCCACGTGAAATCATGTTGTATTGACAACATGCCCACAAGATGCGAGGTTTTGGGGAAGGTATAAGGACCTACGATATGTTTCAAAAACAAGTTATTTTGGCGTGATAAAAACATTGTGTCAAAACCAACTGTGGGTACGGTTTAAGTGTGGTGCCACCTATAACGCACTAGGGGTTTAGGTTTGATTTCAGGCGCTCAAGCGTAGGCGAATTTCATGGCCGTCCGCGATGCCGTCAATCGCACCCGAGGGTTCTAAATCTATGTGACGTGGTGTGCGGATGACTATGTTCTTTTATTTACGAAAATGATTTTGATTTTATTTTTTATTATTTTTTTTTCAAAAAGGGGAAGAAAGGGAAACTACACACACATACCCTGCAAAGTACAATAAGCGAAAAACCAATAAATTGATCACGGGGACTGCCCATAATCACCAACTGCACCAAGGAAACCAAGATCCTGCAAACTGGCCACTTCTGTCGCGTGACACAGGACAGATAATGTAAGTTCTGTCGCGTGACAGAAGGGTCCAATTTCCAGAATTCTGAAGATCACACCAAGAACAGCCCCAGCCTCGAAGCTTAAATGGCACAACTCAGCCCCAAGCAAAAGAACAACAAGGCAGGAAGCAAGGACAATCAAACAAAGCACATAAGATGCCAACAATACATATAATGTCTCAAACCAAGCACATACGAGTGAATGAATTGAACGTTGAACATACACGAAAGTTTGACCCACTTTTGAAAACAGGTTTCAAGTTAGTCCCCAGCGGAGTCGCCACTGAATGTGCGCTCGCCGAAAAAAGGAAATAAAGAAGTCGCCACGTCGTTTTTAAGAGGAAACATTGAAAACCTTTTTTTGACAGAGAAAATGGGTTCGGGGGTCAGGTTACGTGATGGGAAGAACCGAGAGTTCACCCAACACGCCTCATCCGTAGACGAGTCTTTCTAACGTTCAACATTTAATTCATTCAAACGTGTGTGCTAGTGTGTATGACAAGATATGTATGGAATGCATAGAAGTACTTTGTTTTATTGCTCAAAGGGAAGAGGAAACAACTTGTAAGCCATTGACAAATGGGAGGCCACATCCCATATTACAAAAAGAATGAACAAAACTTACAACTAAAATGAACCTACTGCAGAGGCTTGTTGTGTCGCGTGACACAGAACTTGAGAGGTCACTTGTGTCGCGTGACACTACAGATCACTTTGCAGAGGTTTTACATTATTAAACAATGAAGAAAGAAATCTACCTAATCACCTCAAATGAATGTGGATATGGAAGATCCACACCCTAATTTGAGTGACTAACAAAGTGGAAAAAGGAAAAACAAACTTACAACTGAAAGATGATTCTCTGCAGATGGGTCACTTGTGTCGCGTGACACAGGACTGAATGAGTCACTTATGTCGCGTGACATAGGTTTACCATCAGCAGGAATCTCACAATTCCAAAACCAGAAACTAACAGGGATCAATTCAGATCTATTAAGCACACCAAATCAACTTGGATTAACACAAATTAGCAACGAATCACCCAAGGGAGCATGGATATGGGAGATCCATACTCCCTTGAGCACCAAGCAACCAAGGGAGATACAATCACAATACCAATATGCAATTAAACCAAACAAAACCAATTAAACAGAGATATGGCAGTTGCCACTTGATAATCTAAAGCAGATGGAGCTTGATTATCAAGTGGAGGAAGAACAATTGCAAATAAACAAGTAAATAAGAGAGAAAAAGGGTGGAGAAATGCGTTACCCTTGTAGTCCTCTACTTCTACACCAAGTTAGGTGTGGAAGCCTTCAATTCAGCTGCTAGGAGGTGCAAATGAACACCAATTGGCTGCTTCTCTTCAGATCTTCAAATGGATATGGAATGTATGAAGGTGGGTATGTGATTTGGGTGAGGAAAGGATGGAATTGGAGAGGTTTGGTGTGGTTTGAGGAGAGAGAGGGTTTTCTGTCATCAATTGGGCAGAGTAACTTTAGGGTATTGGAAAAGGGATCCTGATATGAGAGGGGGAGGGTCCAATTTATAGGCTGCATGGAGTGGGTCACTTGTGTCGCACGGCCTTTCGCTTCGCTTTTCCATGGTCAATTGTGCCGCACGGCCTTTCGCTTCGCTTTTCCATGGTCAATTGTGCCGCACTATCTGTCCAGCCATGTAACCGTTTTTTGCGTTAACAACTGATTCTGGAACCTTCTGTGGTAATTCCCAATAGGTCCAAATTTGATAATTCCTGGTAGGTCCTTTTATGTGAAAAAAATCACTCACAAGTACTTCCTTCATAAGAACTTTAAGAAAAGTTTCCGAAAGACTTGGAATTGACCGGGAATTTACCAAAACGCCCCTAGTGCAATTTTATTACATTAAAAAGCACTTTAAAAGGGTCGCGAATTGGATTGGTGTACTCACACAAATCTCCTTCTTTGATGACTCTGGCCTTGACCTTTTTGTCGAATGCCCTGGCCATTCGCCTCTGATAGGCTTGGGTATGTTCCATGGCCTTTAGCCTCCTTTCATCAAGCAGGGCGAGCTCAAGATGCCGGCTGCGCAACCATTCTACTTCGTTGATGCTATTTTCCAGGAGGACTCTTAGTGACAGAATTTCCAACTCTACTGGCAGTACCGCTTCCATTACGTAGGTCAAGACGTAAGGGGTTTCTCCTGTGGCTGTTCTTACAGAAGTTCTTTAGCCCCAGAGTGTTAGATGTAGCTTTTCGGGTCAGTCTCGACCGCGAGTGGCCATATTTCGGATGATTCTCTCAAGTGTCTTATTTGCAGCTTCTACCACTCCATTGGTTTGAGGCCTGTACGGGGATGATTTGTGGCGAGTGACTTTGAATTCTGACAACAATCTATCGCAGTCTCCTTCAAAGTGTGTCCCATTATCTAAGATGATCTCATTTGGCACCCCATATCTTCACATGATATTTTCTTTGACAAACTGGGCAACTTTCTTGGAGGTGAGGACCTTATAAGACTTCGCTTCCACCCATTTTATGAAGTAGTCCACTACCACTAACACAAACTCATGCTCGTTGCTTCCAGCTGGGGCTATCTTCCCTATAACATCAATGCCCCAAGTTACAAATGGCCAAGGTGTCGTCATGCAGTACAGGTCGTGAGGCAGGAGATGATTAAGGTTGGCAAACCGCTGGCATTTGTCGGACTCTCGGACATGCTGAACACAGTCTGTTTCCATGGAGATCCAGTAGTAGCCCATTCTGAGGATCACTTGCATTAACGCTCTGGCATTCATTTGAGGACCGCATAGACCATTATGGACTTCGCTCATTAGCTCTCTTGTCTTTTTTTGGTGACACATAGAAGGAGTGGTCCTTGGTATCACTTTTTGTACAGATCGCCTCCTATGATGACATAGTGAGAGGCCAGCCGCTTAAAGGCTTGCAAAATTTTGGCTTTAATGCCTTCCTTCAGCTTACCCTCTTCGTATCTAAATGCTGACTCCTCATCTTTGAGAAACTGGTAAACTTGATTGTACCAAGGTTCCTTGACAAGCTCAGGTCCCAATTCTATTTCGCAACAGAAGGCTTGGGCTTCCCTTCTACCCACTCTGAATGGTTTTACTGCCTTTCCCTCGGGGATCTCTACCAATAAGGCTAGAGTAGCTAAGGCATCTGCAAATCTATTCTTGTCTCTTGGCAGGTAGTAAAAGGTCACTTCTCTAAACTGCTCTGTCAATTCTTCCATATAGGCATGATACTTCCGTAGGTTAGGATCCACAGTCTTCCATTTGTTAGAGATCTGGTTGATGATCAGGGTTGAGTCTCCGTAGACTTCGAGTTCCTTGACATTTCTTTCTAGGCCATCCTCCAAACCAGCTATACAGGCTTCATACTCTGCCGCATTGTTTGCGACAGAAAAGTTCAACTTGACGGCTATTGGCGTATGATCATCTTTCGGGTCTACCAACAGCATTCCTATGCCATTTCCCCTTTTGTTGGCAGCTTCGTCAAAGAAGAGTTGCCATTAATTCTCAGGTTCAACAACAAAAATCCCCTCATCTGGAAACTGGGGTTCAGGCCCTTGGTCCTCATTGCTAGGGAAATTTTCCAGATGGTCTGATAGTGCTTGACCCTTGATCGCCTTTCTTGTTACATAGTTGATGTCAAATCTGCTAGGAAGAATGACCACTTTGCTAGGCACATCAAAAGGGAAGGTTTGTCGAAGATATACTTGATGGGGTCCATTTTAGAGACCAAATTCACAGAATGGGCCTGCATGTAGTATTTCAGTTTCCCGATTACCCATACTGGTCCTGCACAAGTCTTTTCACACGCCGAGTAATTGAGCTCACTCCCTTGCAGCTTTCAACTTACAAAGTAAATGGCATTTTCTACCCGAGAATTCTTCTTTTCTTGGGCCAGCGCAGCCCCAACTGCCGTGTCAGTGACAGTGAGATAGAGCAGAAGAGGTTTCTGTCCATGCGGGGGGCACAGTACTGGGGATTTACTAAGTACGCCTTGATTTGGTCAAAGGCATCCTGGCATTCTTCATTCCATTCTGTATCGACATTTTTCTTCATAAGCTTGAAGATGGGCTCACACATGGTAGTCAACTGATTGACGAAATGGCTGATGTACTGTAACTTGCCCATAAAGCTTTTGACTTCTGTCTGGGTTCGGTGTGGCCTCATGTCCATTATGGCTTTGATCTTTCGTGGATCGACTTCAATGCCTCGCTCTGTGACCATATACCCAAGCACTTTTCCCTTTGTCACTCCGAATGTGCATTTTGCAGGGTTCAGTTTCATAGAATGTTTTCTTAACCGCTCAAAGAACTTTCGCAGGTCGACAAAGTGTTGTCCATCCACTCCTTTAGAGTGGATAATCATATCATCGACATAGACCTCAATTTCCTTGAGGATCATGTCATGAAAAAGTGCAGTTGCTGCCCTTTGATACGTAGCCCCAGTGCTTTTTAACACGAAAGGCATCACCGTATAACAGTACGTACCCCATAGTGTGGTGAAAGCTGTCTTTTCCAGGTCCTCTTCGGCCATCTTGATCTGATTGTAGCCAGCAAAACCATCAACGAATGACTTGACTTCGTAATTAGCCATGGCATCTACCAAAATGTCTATGTTTGGCAATGGGTAATCGTCCTTGGGACTGGCTTTGTTTAGATCCCGGAAATCTACACAGCAGCGCACCTTCCCATATACTTTAGTCACAGTCACGATATTCGACAAACAGGTTGAGTATTCAATAACCTTGATGAATCCTACCCGCAGCGTCTTTTCAATTTCCTCCTTGACCTGCAGAGACCATTCTGGCTTAATTTTCCTTAGCTTCTGTTTCACCGGATTGGCATCGGGTATCAAAGGGATCCTGTGTTCCACAATTGAGCTGTCCAGCCCCGGCATGTCCTTGTAAGACCAGGCGAACACATCCACATACTCTCTGAGCATATCAACCAGTCTGTCCCGTTCAGCCCCTTGAAAGAAGTTCCCGATCTGTGTCTCTTTAGGTTCTTCGATAGTACCCAGGTTAACACTAGTCAAAACCTCCTCGGCAGCTTGGGCACGGTTTTCCTCTTTATCAGTAACCTGCTTAAAGAATTCTTTAATGTATTGTTCATTTAGTGTATTTGCATCTTGTTCAAATGAATCATTATTAACTGTTGTTAGGTTATTAGTTAATTTATCATTTGTTAAGTTGGCAATAAGGGGATACTCGGAAAGATCTACCATTTCATTTAATGCAAAGGGAAAGATAACATTGGCGACACACTCATAATCTTCAGGCGTGAGGCCATCAGATGACTCGTAGGACTGAAATTCAAAGACTCCTGACTCTTGAGACTCTTAACCCTACATTATTATTGACAAAGTGTTTGACTGGACTAGAGAGGGGGGTACTCTTTGCTGTTGTTGCCTGGGGGAGAAGCAAATTTGCTGGTCTTCACAAAGTTGGGAAGCTCGAACTGGTTAAAGGCTTTACCGGGGTCGTTCGTGGGTCGATGCCTTGGAAAAGTGGTAAGGGGATCCAGGGAGGCCTGGTGCAGTCTCTCAGCCAGCTCATCCGTAACAACCGGACTCATGGATTGAAGGGTCTGATTCATTTTGTCAAGGCATTACTGATAAGTCATCTTTCCTTTACTGATTTTTGACACCACCACCTTATCTGTGTAGCCGACAGGAGGGTTGGCTTGGATTATACTGATAAAATCTTCCTCAGGTGAAACCATGATTCTGCCCTGACTGACCATGCGCTCTATAGGGATCCTGTGTTCTGCCTCCAAATCTTCCAACTTCTAATTGAACTTGACGATGGCTATGAACTCGGAATTCTCTACCTCTAAGGGATCGACAGGGAGGGGATTTCTGGGATGGATTTTGTCCTGGCTGACTGATGCTTTGATGGGATTTTTAGAGTAACTGACATAGTAATCAAACTTGCCCGAGGGTTCTCCTAGTGTTCCTATGCTGGTGTCTCCTGCCTCGTATTTCTCCTTCAGCTTTTGTTGGGAAGACTTCTTCTTCTTTTTCCTCTTTGAGGGGGCATCCTCATGAATCCATTCCTGATAGGCATCCTCCAGACACTCATCACAGTCACAAACATCGTACCAAATATGGGGTTTGGGTTGAGCTGGTGCGATTTCCTCTCCAAGTATCGGGTTACCACCATTGTTTGATATCAAGTTTGCCATTCTAAACCTCTGAGTTGACGAAACTGACGATTCTGATGAACTATCTGAGCCTGAAATTTCTGCACTGAAAAGCCGCTGACCCAATATTCTCACCCACTTCTTTCTCGTTGTGGGAAAGGGATAGGCAAGGTTTAGACTTGGGGATAGGTGTTTAGGCTGAAGGCTCAAGTAATATGCATTTAAGAATCTTCAAGTTTACTTAAAACTGTGTCTTTTAATTATTTCTATTTGGTTGGAAAAGGTTGTCCTTCTTTTTCGTAACTACTCTAGATCCTGGATCAGTGGGTTCCGTCACTACGTCTATAAGCCTCTCGTTTTCCACCTGTATTTCGACATCCCAGGGTGGACAGCCCCGGGTGAGGGTCCTATAGGGCACGCGGATCCCACCAACCGAGAGAGAAGAACGGTCCTAGGGTCTAGTGGATCATAGGAATTTTTAACGCATGAGCGATGCGGATTATAGTCAATGTCAATGCCGTGAAAGTCAAGTCTTTTAGCCTCAACGAAATTTCGGCAGAGCTTCGCTTGCGCGATAGACGTTTGACTTCGGCAATTATCCAAGGAAAATAATAGGCATAGGTAGGACGTTAAAAGTCGAATGACACGGCGTCACATTGAGCGTTGTTGCATACTTTGTGCAAGTCAAAGTCAATATCGGGGTCAAGATTTTGCCAATTTTTGCCTAACGAAATTTCGGCATGACTTCGCTTGCGCGAGGAATCTTGATTTTTGGCATGGGCTTGGGTTTGACTTTTACATACCCCGTGCAGGTCAAAGTCAAAGTCAATGTCGGGGTCAATATTTTGCCAATTTTGCCTAATGAAATTTCGGCATGGCTTCGCTTGCGCGAGAAATCTTGACTTTTTGCATGGGCTTGGGTTTGACTTTTACGGGGGTATACAACGAGGCTGTATGACACGGTCCAGACCAAAAACCAACCAAAAAGTCACGGTATTAAAAGTGTGACAGGGACTAGTGCATTGGTCGACACTGGCTGCCATGGGGAATTTGGGATGATTCCGTGCGCGCCCGGGAGCGTCGTAACACTGTCCGTGACTGCAGCTGAACAACCATCCCGAGTTAAAAGGACGTATGTGCAAAAGTGTACAGGATATATAGTGCACGTAGTGTGCGGTCTCCTAAAAAAATCTTTTTTTAGTTAAAATAGAGATTTTCATCATGTGTTTTAAAATAATGTTTTTGGGGACGGGGAAAATGCAACACATAAGCACGTAAATTTTCTGGAACCTGGCCAGACTCAAGACTGAATAGCCCCAAGATGCCATGGCTTCCAGATTAGCCTCAGAAAAAGTGTCCTGGTGGAACTGCGAATGAAGCCGCCCGGCTTAGATCCAGGCAGATCAAGCCATCCAGCTAGATTCAACAGTTTTCTAGGTTCCAATTTGCTTCATTTCCAGACTGTTTCTCCGGGCATTTTTGGCAACTTTTAGCTTCAGAATGGCACTTGTTCATTATTCAGAGTATGCACAAGCCAAAAAAGAATACAAAGATGCATGAAAAAAGAAAATCGCACAAGCACAAAAATCGGAACCGAGACGGAAGGCTAACCCTCGTAAACGTTTCCAACGCTTCTTATGAGAAAAAGAAGTTTGGAAACATTTACATTTCCCCAGCAGAGTCGCCAAACTGTGAATGTGGCCCCGGGAATGAACAGTTTTAAGGGTCGCCGTTCACCTCAGTTTGAAGACACCGATTTTATTGAAAAACGGAGTCGCCACGCCATTTTGATTTCCTCAAAACTTTGAAAAAAAGGATAAGGGTCCAGAGGTTAAGTTACTCCTAGGGAAGAACGTTTGGCGTTCACCCAAGGAGCCTTGCAAAAGCAAGTCTTCCTAGATCTGAAGTTTATGCTTGTTTGTGTGCTCGTATGTATACGTGATTTGAAAAGAGGAGGGAATGTGCCAAGTTTATCTGCCGGTCATATAAACCATTTAAGAAGGTTATAGCTCGGGATACCTTGGATTTGATGTTTTTGGGATTTTGATCCCGTGCTCATTTTGGACTTGTGATCATTATTACGAGACTTATCCACCCTCCCGTTAGGTTAATCAACCTTTATAGGCGTAATAGCCTTGGTATGTCTTAAACTAACGTTCCTTGGGAATTTAGTCACATGTGATCGAGATGGGCTCGTCTTATAAGTCCAATAATGAGACTCTTTAGAAAAGGAGGAATATTTGCCCATCGATCCTACATCTTGAGACGATAAAGATTCGTAGGAACATTTTATGTTCGTCTCAAGTGATTATCGGAGATATTGGTACTAATATCCGTCGGTTTCTAAAGGGACAACAATTATGGCATTTTTGTGATGGAAACGATGTAAAGATGGAGTCTTTACACCGATCCTCACCACGAAATGCTCCAAGAACCAAGGGAATAGGGGAAAGGGTATAAAGGTTGGATCTTTATACTCATCATATGTCTCTTTGTGCCTTAGAAGGCCTTTAGACAATCCTCGAAGAGAAAGATCCAACTCTAGGGATATGGGGAAACAACTTTAAAGTAAAGATTGCATTTTTAATATAAATAACACAATGAGTATTATTAAACTAAAGACATAATGTAAAGGGGATAATATTTATGACTTTTCCTATGTCCTTTAAGACCTCATAAGGTGGACAATCCTTGGAAAGCTAGGTCAAGGGAAGGGGATGACATAATATGAATAAAGATTGCATTTTTATGCAAAAAGGTAAAGGGACATCACATCATCATGTGGTAGATCTTCCCTAGAACAAGCCAATTGTGGAACCTTGTTCATTCTTGGGAAAGGATCTCCAATGAATCCTTTGTGTAGGGGGAGTGGGAATATGATGATTACATTGCAAAGATAGAAACTTTAAGACAATAAATCAATATAAATGACAAGTAATAAGAATATAAATGACAAATAATAAGTAAAGAAAGATAATATGAGAGTAAATCAAAGGGGAAAGGAAGGAGAGATTACCAATATTGGTTTTCTCTATCTCCAAAAGGGTTTTCCTATTTAGTAATAGATTAGGATAGGATTTGTGTACGAGGGAGGTGAGTTTTGAGTGATTTTGGTCACTGGAATTTCGTGTTGTAATTTGGGCAGAGTAACAGTGCTAAAATTGTTCTTTATAAAATGAATAGAGGAGGCCTCTATTTATAGGCTGTTGTGTGCTTCCTAAAGAAGCCACCCGACGTGAAACCACGGCAAAAGAAGCCGCCCGGCATTATCCTCTGTCGTGTCAGTATGTTTCTAGGTTCATGTAAGGTGGCAGCTAGATGCTTCTTTCAAGTGAGGTCCTGCTTGGAATTCTAATTCCTAGCAGGTCCTTCCTCCCTTGGAAAGTTTGTAAAAGTTCCCGAATTGTCCCTAAACTTTATGAAAGTTTGGGAAATTGCCATGAAACTTTAACCGGAAGGCATGAGCCAGATTTGGGTAATTACAACTAGTTATTGCATCAAGAAAACTACGTGCCTACTTTTCTGCACATCCCATCACCGTGTTTACCAATGAACCATTGAAGAAAATTCTGCATAAGTTGGATGGCTCCAGACATCTCCTGAATTGTTCTATCGTTCTTGCTGAGTTTGACATCACTTACCAACCAAGGAAGACCCTCCTGGCACAACGTCTGGTAGATTTCATGGTTGAGACTACCTTCATGGGTGAACATGTCCCCACTTCCCGTAAGCAAAACACAACGGAGGAAGAAGAGACTCCCATCGAACTTCCGGACAACTGTTGGGTCTTGTACACTGATGGATCAGCTACGAAGGAGAGAAGAGGAGCTGGAGTTGAACTAGCAAGTCCGGAAGGAAAGTACACCATGCAAGACATCAAATGGTTCAAGTTCCTTGCCTCCAACAACCAAGCTGAATATGAGGCTCTGATATTTGGTATCGAGTTGGCTTCCTTCTATGGAGCAACTAAAGTAGCGGTATTCTGTGACTCCCAACTTGTTGTCAAACAAGTGAAGTGAGAGTATAACACCCAAAACCCCGTACTTACCAAATATAGAAACCTGGTCCTAAGCATGACAAAGAAGATGGAGTTCTTCGAGATCAAGCAAATAGGCAGGGAAGATAACTAAATCGCAAACGTTCTATCCAAACTAGCGACTATGGATGTGTCTGAGTCTAACTCCAATACATACGTAGTTTTTGCTAAGAACCCACATATGAAAGACTATAAGTCATGCTCCTAGATGGAGAGGAGAGATGCTGGATCGATGAATACATAGACTACATCGAGAAGAGCCAACTCCCAAAAGATGAAACACAAGCTAAACTTATCAAGAAGAGGTCACCAAGGTTCGTTGTGATGAACGGAGTCCTCTACCAAAGATCTTTTACTAAGCCCCTGCTGAGGTGTGTCTATCCCAAGGAAATTGAGAATCTCTTGGCTAAAGTACATGAAGGCGTCTGCAGCAGACACCCGGGGGCCAGAACCTTAGCTGACAAGATCATCTCGCTAGGTTATTATTGGCAAAACCTGAGGGAGGACGCGCAAGCCTATGTTAGAAAATGTGACAAGTGCCAGAGATTCTCCGACATTCCTAGACTCCCAGCGGTTGAGCAAACACTTGTGATACCTACATGGCCATTTGATATGTGGGGGATTGACATCATCGGACCCTTCCCTCCCGCCCAAGGCAATTGCAAGTATGTGATAGTAGCCATCGACTACTTCTCCAAATGGATAGAAGCGAAAGCATTGGCCAAGCACGAAAGAGAATGTAATCAACTTCGTCCATGACCACATCTGGTGTCATTTGGGCTCCCGCACACAATTATTTCGGATCATGGACTCCAATTCTCTACGGCATTTACAACAGAGTTGAACAGAGTAAGAGTTCGTCACGCCAAGTCATCAGTAAGTAGACCTCAAGGCAACGGACAAGCGGAGGCTGCTAACAAATTGGTCCTAACAGGCCTTACTAAGAACCTTGAAGGACGCGAGGGCAGATGGTTGGACGAACTTCCCCTAGCCTTATGGGATGTTCGCACAACCACCCCGGGGCCAACCGGGGAAACCCCATTCGCATTAACCTTCGGTTCTGAGGATATGGCACAAGCTGAAATGGCTATCCCTACTGTGAGAAATTCCCATTATGATGAGCAAGTCAACAAGGTCAATAGGCTCTTAGACCTAGACCTGATAGATGAGAAACGACTAGCTGCACTGATAAGGATGGTGAATTACAAGCAAAGGACCAAGGCATACCATGACAAGAGGGTCAACATAAGAGTATTCCAAGTAGGCGACTGGGTACTTAGAAAGATTGAAGCAACTGGTCGGAAGGCAGAACAAAATAAGCTCTCCCCAAATTGGGAAGGTCCCTACATCATAACTCATGTCATTCGAGAAGGGACATACAGATTGAAGACTAAGGAGGGGTAGGAGCTCAAGCATCCGTGGCATTTCGATAATCTCCGAAAGTACTATCATTAAGTGTTAGTTTATTTTATGTAATAGATTAGTTTTAATTATTAGTCTTTTACCTTTTCAGTATGGTAGTATTGCAATTCGATGTAATCAGTTTCAGTTTATGAAATTTACCTCTTCAACATGCAAAGCAACTACCAACTACTGACACAGCATTGGAAGATGAGGATCTTATCCCCGACTCTTCAAGAAACATGCCAAACGTCTAGCCTACCTCGGCATAAATGACTAAATGGCCAAAGTCTAAAACCTACGTACGAGTCACCTTCCTCGGCGTAAGGAGATGAAAAAAAAGGAAGCCTAACGTCTTGACGAGGGAACCCCTCGACTCAAATGACTACAGGTAAGACCATCTGAAAACCTATGCACGAGTCATCTTCCTCGGCATAAGGTGATGAAAAAGAAGAAAAAACCTAACAGTGAAGACCGAGGACCTCTCCTCGGCCTAATGACTTGCCTCACGTCAAGACAAGGAAACACCTCATCATAAGACGACTACAGGCTTTACGTCTGAAACATGTGCACGAGTCATCTTCCTCGGCACAAGGAGATGTAAAAGAAGAAAATACCCCAACAGTCAAGATCGAGGAACCACCCTCGGCCTAATGACTTGATGTTAAACACAGTCAAGACCGAGGAACCCCACCTCGGCCTAATGACTTGTAGGAAAAATTGCCACAACCCTTGAGTGAGCCAGCCTCCTTACTTATACAAAGGGGTGAAGAATGAGGAACCCTCCTCGGCTCCCCCTAAAAGCAGACTTGTACTTGTGCAAAGCCCACAAACAAGCATTTAAATAGTTCATAATATCAATACGACATGAATTGAAAGGAAAGGACATTTCATTAATCATCAAAGGAAAGGTTTACAAGGTCCTACCCTATTACATAATTAAAAAGGAAAAAATTTCTAAGGCTTCCTTTTCTGGGGGATCTCCCCAAAGAAAGCCTGAGTGCCGGCATCAGCGGTTAGCTCGGATACAAGGTCAGTATTGATGGTGGCTTGCTCGGTTTGAACATTAGTTTGAGCCTCGTCAACAGCACCCACCTCGGCCTCCACCTCCATCTCGTCCTCATCTTCAATCTTTTCTATTAAGGCATTGAGGTTGTCGGGATTGACAGATGGAGGAGCCCAGGCTTCTTTGCCATCCCGAGCATCCATCTGGGCCATCACCCCCAAGTTATACTCAGAGTAAGGAACAAGGTGGTGAAGAGCCTTAGCCGCATCGTCATACGCATCTTGGCAGATAAGCCGAGCAATGGTGTTCAAATCCAGGCCATAAGAAGGGTCGGCCATAAGACGACGAGCCAAATGAAGATAGCCGTCTTGGAACATTGTGGCCGTCTTATCATTAATGTCATCCTTGAAAAGTTGTTTAGCCTTGAACCGAGCGACAGCTTCCTCTTCCATAGAATGGATGGCGGCCTCCAGGTCTCGGCATTTTGTTTCGGCCACCTCGGCCCTCTTCAGCACCTCGGCTTTGAGCTTGGCCATTTCAGCACTTTTAAGTCGGAAGGCCTCCTCGAATTTCAACTTGGCCTCCTCGGCCTTCTTCATCTCTTCCTCAGCCTTCTTGGCTACCTCCTCGGCCCCGGCCTTAGCCGCCCTCTCGGCCTCAAGCTCAGCATCCCTGGTCTTTAACAGCTCGACGGCTGCAATAGTCTCAGACTCTCCCTTCCTCAGGTCGGGCTTGAGCTCGGCCACTTGCTTGTCCATGCTCTTATAAACAATATTCTCATAGGCCGAGAAGGTGGCAAGATGCAATATTAATAAAGGTCAAAAATTATACAAGTGCAAAGATCTAAAAGCAAAAGGTACGAGTTGATCACCTCGGAGATTAGCAGTCCTTTCCGGCCTAGCAGGTTTTCCTTGCTCGGTTTATCCCGAACCAGCTTCTCATAAGCCTCCTCGTCCAGTGCCCTTTGAATAGGAGCTCGGCCTAGCCTCAAATGAGCGCCCTCCCTGGCAAGTAAAGGGATGCCTCTCAAGGGTCTAGGAGTAATGGTGAATTGTCGAGCAAGCTCCTCGGCATCATTATAAGATTTGATTGTTTGGATGGTGAGGGCTGGAGGAGCTGGAGGAGTCGAGGCGTCAGCAGCCCGTTTGGGAGGGGGATCCTCGGCAGAAACAGATTAAGGCCTCTTTTGGCCTGATTTCCATTGTACGAGACCCGTCTCCTCAGCAGACGGGAAATCAGTAACCACTTCAGTCCCAGCAGTAGCAATCTGGGGGCTATACCCCTCAATTTTTGATCGTTTCTCTCGGCTTCCCGAGGTCTCCTCCTCAACATCAACAGCCTCCCCTAGTAGCTTGACGGGCAAGGGGACATCAGCCTTTGCGGACAAGAGGAGTTGACGAGTAGTTGCCTCATTCTTCCTTTGAGTGAGGGCCGAGGTCTTGACCAGTCGCCTCTTCATCTTGATGAGCTCCTTGGGATCAACGTCTTCTAGAGAGGCCATCTCGGTTTCTTACTCTGGGGTCAGATCTGCAAAGACGAGGAAGAGATGGTTATGCTACGACAGAGATAAAGCACACTAATTCACAAGTATCACAAATGAGGAAAGAGTAATTACATCCTACGACGTCTTCATCTCTAAGGCATTGATCCGTGGGTTCAAGTTTGCAACGATCCCAGTCATCATGAAAGACCAGATCGAGATGGACCTTCCAGTCGTTAAATCTCCTTCCCCTATAGACAGGGACGAGAGGAACCATGCCGTCCCTCGATCCCGGCATCAGCCCAGCTTGAACATAATATTGATCATCGGCTTCCAATGCCGACCACTCAAGCAAGCGTACCTTGGCAAAGTCATTCAGCCGATTAATTAAAGCCGAGGTCCATTCAGCTCGGACCACTTTTTTCGGGATCGCAGGCTCATCAAGAGGAGAGGGAAACTCCCAGCCTTGCCGGCTTTCTACCCTAATGACATGGTTCTCCCATCCAGACACCTTGCTAGAAATTGGAAGGATGATCTTTGGTTTCTGGGAATCACTCCTCAACATAATAAGCCTAGTATCTTTGATGTAGCTGATGTTGAAAAAGTGGTGAAAAATAGCTTGGGTTAGCTCAAAACCTAAACTACGACACAAGACAATAAAGCTTACGAGAACCCTAGTCCCGTTGGCTCCCAGCATAGCCGGCACGGATCTCAGGTCTCCAAGGAACTCGTTGATAAAAGGGTCCAATGGGAGACAAAGTCTCTGCTGAAATTGTTTAAAGTAAAAATGTGCATGGCTATCATTGTTATAAAACGCGTCTATCTCTCCCTCGGTCTTAAAAGTGGGATGACCGATGTAAGTTAACCTATACTCGTTCCTATCCACCCCGTATCTCAAGTATAGGGCCTCCAGCCTTGACTGGTCTAGCTCGGGGATGAGTAACTCCACCTCGGCCTCCCATTCCTCGGCCACCTTTTCCTTCTACTTGTTGGCCGTCAACGAAGGCATCTATAATCTTGGTGGACGTGGAGGCCTCACCCCCTCTTCCTGTCATATCTGCAAAAGGCCGAGGACCAAGATTTAGTTATATCGTCCAAGGCTGATATTAAGACGGGGAAGAGGGATGCCCCTCCTCGTCATTATAATAAGGCCGAGGAGGGAGCCTTACCACTCAGACGAAGACGATCAAGGTGATCCGAAGCCGGGTAAAAAAAATTGATGTGCTCAATCATCTCGGCTCTACTCCCAAACAGCACTATACTGAGGGACAACGAATCGACTCTATCTATCCTCGTCTTGTCCGGATACTGGATGTACATCCTCGTACATCCATACCTCGTCAACATGTCTCCTATCTCTACCAAGTTCACCAGTAACCATGGTCCTCTCTCTCTCCGGTAAACCCTCAGGTTTCCCTTGTGGTACCCATAATGGAATCGAGGGAAATGGTCCCAAGAACGTGCCATTTCTAAACGAAGGGTTCAAGAACTTTGTCAAGGCAAGAAATTCAAGAAAAGCCTCAAAAGGGGTAACAATGGCGATTTCTAACAATCAAGTTCGAACAAAACCCAAGAGATTGCACATTAAAGCGTAGATTCAAGAAAATTAAGAAAAAGCTTCAAGGGTTCAACAATGGCGGATTTGAAAATCAAAACCCAACCAAAACCCTAGAAGATGTGAAACAAATTGCAAAATCGAAGATAAAATTCATAAAGGGAGAAGAAATATACCTGCCTGTGAAGAAGAACTAAGTCGAACGGTGAATCGGAAGCTTGGTGACGAAACTGGGCAACTGGAAAGCTCAAGAACACGAAGAGGTTTTCAAACTTGTGGGTTCTCTCTCAAATGCCTTGAATGGTAAAAAGAAAAAATCGAAAAGGGGTCTAGATTATATACTCACTCAGACGGGTAAAACCAAAAAATAAAATGGGTTAACGGGTATGGCGCCCCCAACATTAAATGGGGTGGTGGTTTCCAAGACGTGTGTCAGTGCATAGTGGACCACGCCTCATCATTGTACTGAATAACTGGCGGATAATGAAGCGACATTGACACGTGGCAACCTGTTCGTACTCTCATAAGCCGAGGACGAGATGACTTTCTCCTCGTCATAAGCCGAGAAAGAAAGTCGTGGGCCACTGAACAGTATAAACCGAGATACGAACATGGGCTTGTCCAGGTCAGGCCCAAGTGGATCGGGCTAAAAACATAATCCATCAAATATCAAGGTACGAGGTAAGACATGGGCTCCCTCGTCTTCCACCTCGGCATCAGCAAGGCCGACCCAGCAAGCAAGCATTCAGTTTGAGTCCGAAGAGAATTGGGGGATTATGGGAAATGAGTGCGAATGATTTGAGTGTGGGTCTATGGTTTGGGTTGTGGTCTTTTAGGGCCGGCCCAATAGGTAAGCAGGGGAAGTGGTTGTTTCGTGCCCCCAATTATTATTCCCAAAAAATAGCGCCCCAAATTTTGAAGTAATGTATTAAGAATAATCCCCGTGATATGCAAGTACGCTGTCACTTGGCTTAGCGGTTAGTGTTCAAGACTAAAGTTTACACAGACCTGCATTGCCCAAGCTTGATTCCTAGGGATGGCTATATCCGGTTCCGGTTTCGAACTGGCGGTTCACGGTTCGAAACCGGCAGTTCAACGGTTTAGGTGCGGTCGCTCGCTTTTGGTCGCGTGGTCGCCCCTTTCTTCTGCCCAAATTGCACGGTCGCTCGGCTTGGCCGCGCGGTCGCTCGGCTTTGGCCCTATTTTCTCGGCCACGACCTTGTATATGCTGCCTTGTCTCGGCCACTCTTGTCATTGGCCGGCCAGCTTCTATTCTTGGCCCAGCAACTGCCGGCCAGCTTTATTTTTCAGCTATGTTCCTCCTTTTCCATTATATTGCAATTTAGCCCCTGAACTTTTTAATACCAGTTTACTCCCTAATTTTTCATAATTGCAATTTGGTCCCTATATTTATTTTTTATTTTCTTTTAATTTTTTATTGACTATGAAATAATATGTTAGACTTTTTTAGTAGTGATTTTTTTTTTACAAAAAGGTATATAAAAAAAGATAGAAAAAAAATAAACAAATAAAAGTATATAGAAGAAAAGAGTGACGGACTACCCTATATTCATTTTTTATTTTCTTTTAATTTTTTATTGACTAGCAAATAATATTTTAGACTTTTTTTAGTAGTGACTTTTTTTTTACAAAAAGGTATATAAAAAAGATAGAAAAAAACTAAACAAATGAAAGTATATAGAAGAAAAGAGGGACAGAATACTCTATATTTATTTATTATTTTCTTTTAATTTTTTATTGACTAGGAATAATATTTTAGACTTTTTTAGTAGTGACTTTTTTTACAAATAGTTATATAAAAAAAGATAGAAAAAAATAAAACAAATGAAAGTATATAAAAGAAAAGAGGGACGTACGGACTACCCTATATTTATTTTTTATTTTCTTTTAATTTTTTATTGACTAGAAAATAATATTTTAGACTCTTTTTAGTTGTGATTTTTTTTTTACAAAAAGGTATATTACAAAAAGATAGAAAAAAACTAAACAAATAAAAGAAAATAAAAGAAAAAAAGGGACGGTATCCTTTAAATTTTATTAATCATTGGGAAAAATTACATGAGGGTGACAACCAAACCTTACCCTTTTATAATTAAGGGAGGATAGTAGGAGCCTTTACCTCTTTTTATTACAATAGTTATCTAAATTCTAACTCTTAAAAAACTATAGTAACAATTAAATAAATTACATTGTACTTACCTTAATCGCTTTCCGATTTAGTTTCATCAAAGTACTCACCTTTGCCACCAAGAAGATCCGTTGGCTTGTCGTCTTGCTTTCTTCTTTCCTCTCTAATCCAATCATTCAACAAATTACAAGCTTCAAAACTATCAGATGATAAATTGTGACAATTATGCTCCATATTTCCACAAATGCTAAAAGCTTGCTCCACTGAAACCGTTGATGCGGGACAAGCAAGAACTTCTCGTGCAATTCTAGAAATGATAGGAAAAGCGTGTGCTCTCCTTGACCACTAACTCAAAATATCAAATGAATTTTCTTGTTCAAATTCGGTGGTCAAATATTTATCGAATTCGCCATTAACGCCGCCACGAGATTGTTGTCTTCCATAAAAACTAGCCACAAATGATGATGAGGGATGTTGAAGTACCGAAGAAGAAGGCTCACTTGTTGTTGCATATGCATCACCGTATATTGACTTGTATTCCTGATAAATTTCTAAAAATGCTTGTCTAACACTAGCAACTTTTTGACCTACGTTAGGCATATTGGGATCTCCCACAAAATAAAAGTTTGAATAATAATATTCTAAAAATTGAGTTAAATCATACTCTCTAACTCTAGGATCTAATAACTTAGCAACCAAAAAAATATCGAAAATGTTAAGCAAATATTTTTCCCACTTTTCTCGCATTTTGAAAAGCATCTTTAAGAATAACATCATCTTTAAATTCGGAAAATATACTAGAAATTTTCACACAATGATCAACAACTAAAGTAGAAGTAGGGTAATACGTACCGGATAACGCCAAGGTTGCCGCCTCGAACTTCTTCAACAAATTAATCATACTTGCACATTCTTCCCATTGTGTAGTATATAATTTTGTACCATATTGGGTACCATAATTAATCGATCCCAAAATATGCAAATTTCATTTTTCCAAGTATAAGTTTCTTCTAAAACATAAAGGGTGGAATTTCATCTAGTTGGAACATCTATTGGGAATCTCTTTTGTTTTTTCCCATGGTTTGTGCAATATTGCTTCCATAGCCTTGTAGTTTTTGATATTTTCATAATATCATAAACCGCATCTTTAATTGCATTAATAGAAGTTTCCAAAGCACGCAACCCATCTTGCACACATAAGTTTAAAATATGACAAATGCATCTAATATGAAAAAATCTACCACCTAGTGATGGTCTACAAACTAAAATTAATTTGGGCAAACTAGCGGTATTAGAACTAGCATTATCAAAAGACATTGAAAAAACTTTATCAACAAGATTATATTCATGCAAAATTGTTTATAACATATGAGCAATGTTATGTGCAGTATGTGCATCATCAAATAATCTATATGCAAGTAACCTCTTTTGAATTTTCCAAATATCATCAATCCAATGACATGTTACTCCCATATAAAAATGTCTTATTTTTTTTATCACTTCATATATCGGAACAAATAGAAACTTTAGATGAAAAATTAGCAAAAATATTACATAACTCAAATTTATATTCTCCTACTATATTTTTAACATCTCGTGTTAGGGTTGTACGAGCTACTTTGCTAGCAGCGGGATTAAAACAACATCTAATTAAATGTTCATAGTCTTCGTTATCGGAAAAATTAAAGGGAAGAGATTGATTACAAACAAATTTAGCAATTTCTCTTCTATGATTTAGATGATTTATAACTAAATAAATTAGAAGAAGATTGAGAAGACGTACCAATATTTTTCGAAGCAGCGAATCCTTGCAATTGTGCTTGAGTAGTATCTATACCATATTCCTCGGGGTGTTTTTCTCGTCTATGCCTTCTCAAAGTACCGTATCCACCACCGGTAGAGTAATCATATGTTTGTTTGTTATTTGTTGGACAAAAATTGCATATTACTTTGAAATTCTTCCCCGTCGCGTCAATGAGAACTTTTTTGTAGAATTTCTTGAATACTTCGGAACCGGCGTTCTTGGTTTTCGAAACGGAAGGGGGATTGTTTTTTGCGGCTTTACGCCGCCGCCCTCCCATAGTGGCTTCCATAGTATTGCCATCATTTTCTTGAGTAGTTGGAGTTAGAGCATCAACATTTTGTGGTGGTACAAAATTTGGAATCTCTTCCACTTCCACTTCGTCATCATCTTCCCAATCTTCCACCTCATTTTTATTTTGGCCCGAAAGTCCCATATCATAAAATTGTCCACCTTCATTTTCAACAAATCGTGGTGGTGGTGGTGGTGCTTGAGAAGAAGAAGACCCTTGCCCTCTACCCCTACCTTTGCTACCCTTCTTGCTTGTGTGGTTCTTAAGAATATTCATAATGTAAAATAAAATATGAAAATGTATGAAATGAAGATGAAATAAAGATGTTGGATGGAAATATATGAAATGAAGATGAAATAAAGATGTTGGATGGAAATATGGATATTGGATGAAAACACTACTAGAAACAGGCCTTTTACCGACGGAAATTTCCGTCGGTAAATCCACCTTTCCGTCGGCAAATGGTTATTACCGACGGAATGAGTCCGTCGGGTTCCGTCGGAAATAATTGGTTGGTAATACCGACGGACCAGTTCCGCCGGTATTTCCGGCGAATTGTCCGCCGGAAAATCTAAAATTCCGCCGGAAATCGTCCGTCGGAAATGAGCAACGTCGGCCGGTTAACCGGAGCAATTGCCGGAGTTTACCGATGGAAATATCCGTCGGTAAATATTAAAAAAATAAATAAATAAAACCCATTACCGACGGTTATAACCGTCGGTAAACATAAAATTTACCGTCGGATATACCCGTCGGAAATCTAAACCGAATCCGACGGATATATCCGTCGGTAATGAGTTTTATTATTTAATTTTTATTATTTTTCCGACGGATATTTCCGCCAGCAATTAGAATTATTTATTTTTTTTAATCACTTTACCGACGGAAATATCCGTCGGTAATCCGCATTTTTTAAAAAAATCTATTTTATTATTAATCCACCTGTAAACCTGTCAATCCTGTTTAAACAAATCCCAACATAAAATAAATAAACACAAACAACATACAAACATCAAACATACAAACATCAAATAAACTCAAACTGTATCAAACAACCTAAAGCGAAAGGGGAAAAGGGGAAAAGGGAAAGGGGAAAAGGGGAAGGGGAAAGGGAAAGGGGAAAAGGGGAAAGGGGAAAGGGGAAAGGGAAAGGGGAAAAGGGGAAAGGGAAATTGTTTCGCTTGGGGAAAAGGGAAGGGAAAGGGAAAGGAAAACAAAATGTATTTGTTTACATTACATGCCAGCCAAATAAAATGAATGTCAATCAACCACGACCCCGACCACGAGCGCTGCCGCTACCGCTACCATCGCCACTACCACCGCCACTTCGCCTAAGGTATTGATCGACTGACTCATCAGAAGCGTTACCGCTATTACGTGGCTGTGGCTGTGGATGTGGCTGTGATTGAAAAAGAAAATTCATAGTAGCCAAGTATTGTTGCACGCGCCTGGTCAAGCCGTTGAGCCAATATACTAGCCACCCGGGCCTCCGCTGGAGTGCATCCGGGTCCGCACCGGGCCTCCACTCGGGCCTCCACCGGGCCTCCACCTGGCTGGATCTGCTCCACTCGCCTCTCAACCTCTCTGTTCACCCGATCATCAAACGCTTCTTGATCCACATGATGGCTTGCCTTACGGAGAAGAAGATGAAAAGTATTGCGTAGTAGAGAGTGCGGAATGGCATGTTAAAATACCCCGCACCATGTCCTCCGAATCTGTGCAAGCGATCTCCCTTCGGTTGGTTGCCCGAGAGGACAATGGCCGCCCAAAGCTTTTCACGAAAGGCGGGCCGCTCGGTGCTCTCGGGAGCCAAACTTCCTTCTTCAATAGCCTCCTCACGAGCCCGCCTCTCATACTCTTCTGAAAAAAAAAAAATACATTATACACTTATGGTAGAAAATAATATTTCTTTAACTAAATAATTTATTATTTACTAATAGAAAATATATAATTTACTAATAGAAAATACTATTAACACTTACAAAAAGGGTCTGGTAATAAGGATTGACACATTGTGGCCCTGAGCCATAATGGCCGGCCTCCCAAGTAGTATGAGTAGCCGTAAATACGGCAGCGGCATCAGCCTCATCATCTCCATGTTTCTTAATCTTAACATATAAAAATTAAAACTTTAAAAAGCTGGAGAATAATAACAATATATGAATCAAATAAAGTATTGCTTAATTTACAAACGGATAATAAATGAAGTTTACCATTCTGGACCAAGTCTCGCTGAAGTTAATTGATCCTCCAGTGTGCACACTCCCCTGCCCCTCTTGTGAGTTCCTATTCTTCTTTGCAATTTCTGAACTTTTTTGAAATTTCTCACTGTTCCAATAGGCTTCCCACTTCTCCCACGCACTAGCGGAGAAATTAGCTGGAGGCAAACCATCAATTAGCCACTTTCCTCTCATGTCGTACACTTTCCCAGCGTACCGCTTAGCAACCAATTTCTTGAAAGCCGCCTCGATTTGAACGTCGGTAAACCCAGGGCAGGAATATACGTGCTACAAAAATAGTAAAAGTAGTTAAATAAACAAGGGAATAGTCTACAAACTTTACAAAGGAAAGAGAAATAAGTAATTTTACCCGAAACTGGCTATACCAGATAGCGTACACCTCTTTTGATATTGACTTCGGGGTGGGATAAAATTCCTCAAAATTATACCCGCTGAACAAATCCCCAAACCATCTAGCGGGATCTCGACAACCACCATGTATAAACCTATAAGATATTAATTGAAAAACAATATATCAATATATATACAAATAAAAAGACAATAATAAAATGTAAACATTATATATATGACATTTACAATTAAATAATACTTACTTGCCACTGGGAGAGATAGATATTTCCATTTTTCCATCCTCATTAATAATTGCGTCCAAGTTAACCCGTCCAGGATGGTTCACTCACCGGAGCACTAGAGCTTATATTACCTTGATCGCTCAAATCATCATCACTACGTCCCGAACTGCACGTAGAGCCCCTCCCTCCGCCTCCTTGGAGAAACAAGACGATGGACAAAACCCGCAACCTTGCCTCTCTTTGAACGATTGCCACCTCGACCCGACATATCTAAACTAGTATATTATATATACAAATAAAAACAATATATCAATATATATACAAATAAAAAGACACTTCATTTAGGATGTGAATAATTTTAAATATTAATATTTAATTCTTTGTTGTTAAGTATATCATTCTCTAGGGTGAAAGGACAATTCATGTCCATTAGATTTAGAATTGGGGTCGGCTTCTATCCCATCCCGAAATACGCGTATGAATTGCAAATATCACTTTGTCTACTTGCTTTATAATCGAAAATCAAGCAATTTTAATAGACAATAATGATATTTACAAATCATATAATCGTGCATAATTTTTATTCATTACCATAACATGCATAATTTTGATCAATAAACAGGATGAGAGTCGTTATCATCCACAACAATCAAAACCCTATCTCGCTTAGACCAAGAAAGACGAGCAAACAAGTTCTCATCGTTTGAGCAAAGGATTTTCTGTTTAATATAGGTTTTTTCGGTTTCCATCGTCCTCCTCTCTAAGGATCTCAAACATCACAGTCATGTTCTTGTCAGTGCCTGTTTTACTCTTCACTGGTGGTATACGGTTACAAGTAAAAACAAGGTAACAGTATAACACCAGTGAAAAGAAAACAGACTTCCTCCAATTTTTCAATCTTCACCTTCCATTTACCCAAGATCTGATTGCGAATCTTCCTCATGAGCTTGAATGGCGGTGTTGCCCTCAATCTCACGGTTGCTTTGCATGTTTTGCGAAGCAACCATGAGATTGAGAGCAACACCGCCAGCTTTCATGCTCATGAGGAAGATTCTGCAATCAGGATCTTGGGTAAATGGAAGGTGGAGATTAAAAAATTGGAGGAAAGTTCGTTTTCTCTTCACCGGTGTTATCTTGTTACCTTGTTTTTACTTGTGACCGTATACCACCCGAAGAGAAAATGCACACAGACAAGAACATGGCTGTGATGTTTCAGATTCTTAGAGAGAAGAGGACAGTCAAACTGGAAAAACTCTTATTAAACAGAAAATCCTTTGCTCAAACTGACAAGAACTTATTTGCTCCATCTTTCTTGATCAAAGATGGACGGATTTTGATAGCTGTGTGTGAGAAAGGCTCTCATCTTATTTATATATACATATATGTATATTTTTATTATTATTATTATTTTATTATTATTTATTTTATTTATTTATTTATTTTGTTTTTTTTATTTTTTATTTAATTTATTTATTTTTTATTTCATTTTTTATTATTATTATTATTATTATTATTATTATTATTATTATTATTATTATTATTATTATTATTATTATTATTATTATTATTATTATTTATTATTATTATTATTATTATTTTATTATTATTTATTTATTTTATTTATTTATTTTGTTTTTTTATTTTTTATTTATTTTGTTTATTTTTTATTTCATTTATTATTATATTTTTTATTATTATTATTATTATTATTATTTATTATTATTATTATTATTTTATTATTATTTATTTTATTTTTTATTTATTTTGTTTTTTTTTTATTTATTTTTTATTTATTTTATTTATTTTTTATTTCATTTTTTTAGACATTCACCCCCCTTCATCGTCTTCCAATATGAATATCCAAAACCTTTTAAAATTTGCTCTTCAAGAGTAAATTTGGATCTTTTTTGGACATTCATTTTGGGACGGAGGGGGTGTAATATTTAAGAAAAAAAGTAAGTGTATATGAATACATGAGCGTACGAGTTGAGCCTATTTAATTGCCAATATTGGGTAGATGTCCGTTTTTATTCTTGATCGGTAATTTTTAAAAAAATGGAACGGAGGTAGTACCATATAAAAATAAATAAATATTAGCAAAAAAAAAAAAAGAAGTAGAGATAATAAGAGATTTTCATAATTCTAGCTTCACACCAATTGCCTATTAGCAAGACAAAGGGTCAGAGAAAATGTTGCAAAAATAACTCAATTCAAGCCTACCAAACTCTTACATAAACCAACAATCTAGAACATATTCAAACCTTTTGACACCTAAAATGCAAATGAAACAACTAGCACATAGAAAAAGACTACATAATTAAACCCACATAGACAGTTAATTATTTTACTAATAAAGTTACCAAATATACTTTCTTAATTATTTTCAACAATTATACATACACAGTTAATTAATTTTTTTCAAAATTAGGCATACTTTCAAAATTAAACCCACACACACCATGGCTGCTGCCACTCACACACACACACACACGGCTGCACACACTCACACTCACACGCAGAACACACACACTCACAGCACACACCAAATAGCTGCTCATATATTCAAAAAACCAAATACAACCAACATATATATCATAATTTATAGATAAATAAATTTAGATTAAAACATTATATTCGGCATTTTTTCTTAATCCACGCGTGAACTACTACCGTGAAGTATGTACTTGGACGGAGGGAGTATACAATAATAACTACATAGCTAAATTTAGGATGCAAAGTTTTTTTTCTTTTCGAAGTATTGGGGAAAATGATATACAACCAGCATATAATCTTCTGTCCTAAATTGGCAAATCAGTTACAAAATAAATGGAGGCAGATCAAATAAAGATAAAATGGTGGCACAAAACATTTTACAAAATTAAATAGGAATAGAGTATGAAATGCTACCTAAAGTTAAATTAAGGGTATATGAAAAGCAAAATTACACATTCACAAAGACATTCTAACACATTCACAAAGACATTCCGGTGAGAGAGAGAGAGAGAGAGAAAGAGAGCTTACCGGCGACGGAGACAACGACGGCGAACGGCGGGCTCGGCGGCAACGGGAGAGAGGGCGACTGCGAGAGAGAGAGAGAGAAAGCGAGTGAGAGAGAGAAAGCGAGTGAGAGAGAGAAAGGGATTGAGAGAGAGAAAGAGAGCTTACCGGCCGGCGACGGAGACGACAACGACAACGGCAACGGCGAACGGCGGAAATGGCGGAGACGGCGTTTGTTCTCAAATTACTGATGAGAGAGAGAGAAAGTGAGAGGGAGAAATCGAGTGAGAGAGGAATTAAGGGATTGAGAGAAACTTACCGAAGACGGCGACGGCAACGGCGAGGCTAGGGTTCTTCGTCGAATTCGCGAACTGAGAGAGAGAGAGGAGGAGTCAAAAAATGAAAAAAATGGGATTTTCTCGTTATATATAGGGCGTCATTACCGACGGACATGACCGTCGGTATTACCGACGGACATGACCGTCGGTATTACCGACGGACAATGACCGACGGTATTACCGACGGACTACCGGCGGAAATATTTCAAATACCGACGGAATAAACGAAATTTAAAAAAAAAAAACCCCGGTAAAATGAAAATAAATTCCGTCGGTATTTGTATTTTTTCCGTCGGTATTACCGACGGATACAGTCCGTCGGTAAATGTCCGTCGGTAAATGCCCTGTTTCTAGTAGTGAAATAAGAAAGTTGGATTATGATTTGAGCTTGAGAATCAAAGAATTTAACGAAATTCGTTAGAGAAAGTTGAGAGAGTTAATGGAGTTTGTGTGAAAAAAATGTGAGGAGAGGGGGATGGTATTTATAGTTGAGGAAATTTGTTAAGATTACAAAAATAATTTTTTTTTGAGGACTGAAAACTGGTTAAAAAAGGGTCAAAACGGCTATTTTTGATCAACTAGCCGTTAGCTAATGGGCATAACGGCTATATTATGACGAATCTGACGGTTTCTAACGGTTTCTGACGGTTCCGGTTACGGTTCCGGTTACGGTTTCGATTACGATTCGGCGGTTCGAACTGACGGTTCCGGTTCCGGCGGTTCGGTTCGCGGTTTTTGAAAAGTAGAAATCGAAACCGGACTGCCAAACCACCGGTTTCGATTCCGGCCGATTCCGGTTCCTGTAATTTCGTGCCGATTCCGATTTGGACATCCCTATTGATTCCTAGCAATTCATCTTTTTTTTATATCTTATCTCCTTCTCTTTTGGCCCAAAAGTTTCAACTCTCTACTCTTACCAAAACATGTCAACCTAACCTTGTTACAAAACCCACTTATCCTTTTTTATATTGTTATTTCTTCTATTCCTTTTTTGCTTCGCTCAATTATACAATTTCAAATCATTATTCCTTTATTAACAATTTATTTTTGCAATCATCACTAGATTCTTGCTATAATATTTCTTTATTTCCTTTGCAATTATATAAAAAAAATAGTTCAAGATTTTTTATTTTTTATTTTTTTTTAATTCTTTACAATTATTTCGATAGAAACAAATATCAACTCAACTTAATAACAAAGTTGTCCGGTTTCTTTCAACAAATGCTCCATATATAGTTGTTTGTATGATTGTATTTATTTAGAGTTCAACTGTAGAAACCTATAAAACCTAAGTAAAAATAAGAATAATGAGATAAATAGAAGGAGAGGCAAAATAAGGTATAGACAAATAGAGATTCGAAAATGCTACAGCACAATAGTTTGTTGGCGAAAAAAAAATTGAGGGCCCCGGGGCCAGGTTGTTGTTTAGGGCCCCAAATCTACTTAGACCGGCCCTGGGTCTTTGTTGGGTATAGAGAGAGAGAGAACGAAAGGTTTGAGGTGTGATGTTATTAATGGAATCCATGGGAGAGTGAAAACGGAGAAGATTGATTATTGAGTAATCGGTTTGAGTTCTTTGTTTGGTTTTTTGATTTTTGAGTATGATTTTGTTGACATGAAAATGTAGATGAACCAGATTTTATTTATTTAAAGATTGTTATTTTATTTAGCGATTGTTTCATTATGTTAGAAAAGAGAACTGGGAAAGTTGTGTTTCATTCCAAATACTTACAGCCTTATATAGGCATATATACATCAGTCTATTTACAGCATAATATTCACACCACGTATGTCATGCCTAAACAATCTCTACAGAATATTTACATAGAGAATGTTATGGCATCAGAATATTTACACATCTGCTATCATGCCTACAATATCTCCAATACTCCCCCTCAAGTTGGAGCATGCAAGGAAGAGATGCCCAACTTGGAAACTAAAAATTCAAACTGCTTTTGTCCCAAGGCTTTAGTGAAAATGTCAGCACGCTGGAGACTAGAACGTATGTGAGCTGTAGATATCGTTTTAGCCAACAAGTGCTCGCGAATAAAATGACAATCGATCTCAATATGTTTGGTCCGTTCATGGAAAACTGGGTTGGCGGCAATATGAAGTGCCGCTTGATTATCACAGAATAGTCGCATAGGTTGATTATGGAACACACCAAGGGATGCTAAAAATGATTTCAACCATAGAAGCTCAGCGGTAGTTGTAGCCATAGACCTATACTCGGCTTCGGCGGATGAACGAGAAATTGTGTGTTGCTTTTTTGTTTTCCATGAAATAGGGGAAGAACCAAGCATAACAAAATAGCCTGTAAGTGAACGGCGCGTAATTGGACAACTAGCCCAATCTGAATCGCAGTATGCATAGAGCTGAAGATCGCAGTCAGAACGCAATAATATGCCACGGCCTGGTGCATTCTTGATATAACGTAAAACGCGAAGCACGGCCTCATAATGAACTTGTTTGGGCAATTGCATAAATTGAGAGAGCGTATGAACTGCATAACTAAGCTCCGGACGAGTAATGGTTAAATAGACCAAGCGACCAATGAGACGACGATAGCGCACAGGATCTGCGTAGTCGGGACCATCAGCAAGAGCCAATCTGTGGTTTTGCTCAATAGGAAACGCAGCAGGCTTACAACCAAGTAAGCCAGACTCAGATAAGATGTCAAGAGCATATTTCCGTTGGCATAGAAATAATCCATCAGGACCACGGGCAATTTCAATCCCTAAAAAATATTTAAGAGATCCAAGATATTTGATTCGAAAACAAGAGTTGAGGTAATCCTTGACTCGTTTACATGCTGAAGAGTTATTACCGGCTAGGACAAGATCATCCACATAAACAAGTAGTGCAAGAAAGACATCACCTTGGTGAAAAATGAAAAGAGTATAATCGGCCTTGGACTGCACAAATCCATAAGAGAGAAGAGAAGAGCGAAGCTTTGAAAACCAATTACGAGGTGATTGTCGAAGACCATATAGGGACTTCTGTAATCTGCACACTTTGTTAGGATGAGAATTAGAGAATCCGGGCGGTAGTCGCATATACACTTCCTCATCGAGATCACCATGAAGAAATGCGTTGTTAACATCAAGTTGATGGAGTTCCCACTTCTTAGCCACCGCTACTGCAAGAAAGGTACGTACACTAACCATTTTCGCAACAGGAGCGAAGGTTTCTGTAAAATCCTCACCTTCAACCTGATTATTACCGGTGATAACTAAGCGGGCTTTGTACCGCTCAACCGTTCCATCTGAGTGATATTTAATTTTGTACACCCACTTGCTAGGAATGGCCTTTTTACCCGGAGGAAGGTCAGTAATTACCCATGTCTTATTTTGTTCAAGAGCTTCGATTTCTGTGCTCATTGCATCACGCCATCGAGAATCTTTCATGGCTTCTTTGAATGTATGGGGCTCAACACCTGCACTAACAGCTGCCAAAAACTTCCTATGTGCCAAAGAAAAACTAGAACATGTGACATAATTAGCAATGGGATAAGGAGTACCTGAGACACGACCAGTCGGAACGGACAGCAAAGAAGAGGCAAGTGTACAAACCGTGTTGCATTTGTAATCTTGAAGATAAGCAGGAGGTCGGCGTGCACGAGCAGGATGACCACTAACAGTGTCATTTGTATTTTGGACAACAGGATTATCATTAGACTGTACCGCAACACTCCCCCTGACTATGGAAGAACCCTGAACCTCTACACCCCCATTATCATTATCCTCCACTAAACTTGTATGAGTAATTTGTTGCACACCAGAAGAAGGTATCGACAAATCAGATTGGGTGGGAGTAAAAGGTTCATCATAGAATGGAATGGAGGCTGGAAGTGAAGGAGTAGTGACATCAGTAATAAAAGTTGGTGTTTGGGTGGCAAAAGGAAAAACATCCTCATGAAATTTGACATCTCTAGATATGAAAATATCATGAGTTTCAATATCAAACAAGCGCCATCCTTTCTTGCCGTGGGGATATCCAAGAAAGATGCATTTTCTACTTCGAGCGGCAAATTTATCTCGAGGTTTAGGCTGAGGGTGAGCATAACATAAGCACCCAAATACTCGCAGATGGTTATAACCAGGTGAAGCCTTGAATAATATCTCATGTGGAGTCTTACCATTAAGCAAAGTGGTGGGTGTTCGGTTTATAAGATGTGCAGCAGTGAGAATACACTCCCCCCAAAAAATAAGAGGAAGATTAGCTTGAAATCGTAGGGCTCTAGCTACATTTAGAATGTGTCTATGCTTTCGCTCAACCCGCCCATTTTGTTGTGGAGTGTAAGTGCAAGAAGTTTGATGCAACATTCCCAATTCATGATACAACTTATGTAAGGAGTTCTCACTAAACTCAGCTCCATTATCCGTGCGAATTATTTTAACACATTTCTCAAACTGAGTACGTACCATGGCAAGAAAATTTTTAACCACACCAACTGTTTCACTCTTTTCGGCCATTAAAAACACCCAAACTGCTCTACTGAAGTCATCAACAAGAGTTAAAAAATAGTGTGCACCACTGAAAGAAGATTTAGAGAAGGACCCCAAATGTCGAAATGTACTAATTCAAAACAATCTTTACTTTTGAAATCACTGATAGGAAAAACATTGCGAGTTTGCTTAGCTCTATAACAAGTGTCACACACTTCACCACTTTTATTATCATGCCTAGATTTAGTAGCAACAGAAAGAAAAGAAAGGATCTTGTTTGAAGGATGTCCCAGCCTTTTATGCCATAAGTCTCGGGTGTTATTACCGGCAACTGCATAAACAGAACTCCGAAAAGGTTTGTACACGTACACCCCTTCTTGCTGCTCACCCAGACCAATCAGCGTCCTCGAGGTAAGGTCCTGAATCACACAAAGCCTATTAGTAAATATCACATGACAGTTTTTAGAATGTATAAGTTGCGCAACAGAAATTAAATTGCAACTTAAATTAGGCACAAACAGTACATCATCGATCACAAAATTAGGACCCAAAACAACAGAGCCGCGTTTGATAGCGGTTGTTTGAACACCATCTGGTAGTCCAACAGGAGAGGGTACTATGTTCTCTAATTTTGTCATCATATTTAGACACCCTGTCATGTGATGAGAAGCGCCACTATCAATTAACCATTTAGGAGGTGGTTCGCTCTTACCAGAGAGAGTTTCTGTACCCGACTTAGGTGGCTCAACGAGTGAGAGTAAACGTTGTACCACTTCTGGAGTGAGAGCAGAAATTGTTGGGTTGTCACTAGACGAAGCACTTGAGTTGACATACGGTATAGCACCTGGAACTTGGGCAGCGTTTGCTGAAACTGATGTGGGGTTTGTACGTCCCCAACTATTTCTTCCTTTACCCTTGCCTTTTCCAACATTCTTCTGTGGATAGCCCGTAAGCTGATAACATTTGCTTATATCATGACCTAGTTTACCGCAGTGAGCACATATAGGACGTTCAACTCCAGAACCGGTTGAACTTGTCTGTGGCAACGTAGGGGCAGCCTGCAACTTATTAGAGCCTTGAACAAAGATATCCCACAAAGATCAATTCTGTCATCACGAGAACGTGTAATTGCCTTTTGTGTCTCCTCCTGTGTTGCCATTGAATAAATTCGATTGATTGAGGGCAACGGCGTGGTGTTCAAGATTTGAGAACGGATATTCCCAAAAACAACTTCATCAAGTCCCATAAGGAACTGATACACATGATCTTTCTCCGATTCATCCAGCAAGTATTTAGTTACTGGACATTTATCCCCGCTTGGGCAGCAAAGAATAGAACGAGTGCCTTCCAGTTCATCCCAAATCGCACGAAGCTTGGTGTAATATGCACCAAGGGTCATGCCTTGCTGCTTCACAGATGGTAATCCAGATTTCAATTGATATTGTTTGAGCCATTGATAAAGCCCAATTTGTTCTTCGCCTTCAACGCGTTTTTCATGGCCTTTGACCAACTGTCAAAATTTCCTTCACCACGCAGCACCATATTCGTCAACACGATCCCTGGGTTATCTGAAGCATGGAGATAATAAGGCGATCGAGGGTCAGTGACCTTAAGAACTTTGTTGCTGCCATTACCGTCACTTGACATGGTGAAAGGAAAATACTGGAAAAGGCTTCACGTGAAGAGAGGAATATATAATTTTGATCAGAATTTTATTTCCCAGGACCAGGCTTTGATACCAAGAAAAGAGAACTGGGAAAGTTGTGTTTCATTCCAAATACTTACAGCCTTATATAGGCATATATACATCAGTCTATTTACAGCATAATATTCACACCACGTATGTCATGCCTAAACAATCTCTACAGAATATTTACATAGAGAATGTTATGGCATCAGAATATTTACACATCTGCTATCATGCCTACAATATCTCCAATAATGTTAATGAAAATTAATGTTATTCAACTGAGTTATCTTAATTGTAATGAGACTCAAAATTATGTTACATTGTGTTGTTAATGTGTTACCTTTATTGTAAACGAGTATTTAGTATGTTCCGTGCTCTCGTAATTATTTCGCAAATCTGAGAATCCGTTTAAAAGTGTTCTTTTAAGATTTTGTACAGTACAATAATTGAGGTATGAGGTGTTCTACACTACTTTATAAAAAATAAAAAATAAACAATCTAGATGTAAAACTAAGAATTGAAAGTTAAACACTCTGATATAACTGGAAGAAAGAATATTTTATTTGCTGAATGAAATGACCTTTTATAAGCCTTTTACAAATGAAAGAATCCCATGATTTATTAACCAAATCACATGCAACAACTCAAGCTAAAAACAAGAAACAAATCTTGAGCTACTATTGACTTGGTTTACCAACAAAAAACAAAACAAACTCCTAATTAAACTCAAATTATTCTTAACTTATTCAACATGTCCTCCTCTAAACTAGTTGTACTCATGCAACTAATTTACTTCTGCCAAAGAACACATGCCCAACAAACCTCGCAACTTCTCGAATGCGGCCAACTTTAATGGCTTCGTCATGATGTTTGCTAACTGATCTTCAGTGTGGCACTTAACTAACTCCAAAATTCCGTCATTTGACAATTCACGAAGAAAATGAAATCGAACCTGAATGTGCTTACTTTTTCCATGGAATACTGGATTCTTGGACAACTTAATTGTTGAAGAATTATCACAATACACAACAGTCTTCCCCTCTTGTATACTCCCAAGTTCGTCAAGAACATTTCGAGTCCAGACCACTAGACAAGCACAATAAGCAGCAGCAACATACTCCACCTCTGTTGTGGACAAAGTAACTATTGGCTGCTTCTTGGAAGCCCATGAAACGGCTCTTGTTCCCATCAAAAAACATAGCCAGATGTGCTTTTACTGTCATCTTGGTCCCCTGCATAATCACTATCCGTAAAGACTTCAAGCTTCTTTTTACCATCTCGTCGATAAAGAATGCCAAAATCAGTTGTTCCACTCAAATAGCGAAAGATTCTTTTCACCGATTGCATATGTAGCTCAGTAGGACAACTCATAAATCGACTAACACTACAAGAAAGTTGGTTATTTATGGCACTTATTTACGGCGGGTGACACGCGTCCGCCGTATATAATACTTATATACGGCAGAAGACACGCGTCCGCCGTATATAACTAATATATACGGCGGTTATAGTATACCGCCGTATATATTAGTTATATACGGTGGACATGAGGCGCCGTATATACTTTATATACGTACATTTGACGTCTACGTATCTGAGATTTTAGTTATATACGGCGGTAAACAAGTAGCCGTCGTAAATAGTACATCATATACGGCGGTAGACATGGAGCCGCCGTAAATAGCAACATTATATACGGCAGTGGGAACGGAGCCGCCGAAAATAGCAACATTATATACGACGGTGTACATTATTCGCCGTAAATATTAATAAATACCGTGAAATGAATTTTCCATTCTTAGTTGGCGCAAAAACAAATCTCTCTCTCTCTCTCCCAAATTTCCCAAAAAATCCCAAAACCTTACCTACGGAAATCGATGATTGACGGCGACAGGGTTGACGGCGACAGTGTTGACGATGACCATTGAAGAACGCAGCTCCGGCTCCGGTGAAAACCCAGCTCCGGTGAAGACCTTGCTCCTGTGAAGACGGCGACCGGTGAAAAATGACGACCAAATTAGAAGCTAAGGAAGCTAGATCCGCCATTCGCAAGGTTAGTTTCAGTTTTAGCTAATTTTAGGGTTTTATTGTTAGGTTTCAATGTGATGGGTGGGGTTTCACGAATTTGGTGCTAGGTTTTTTAGGGTCAGACATTGACATCCTATATGTGCAAAGATTTGTTGTTTTTGTGTACGTATTTCCCTCAATTTTGTTTTACAAAAAAAAATTAAATTGAGGATAGATGATGTTCTGTGTTTTTGAAACTAATAACTGGTGATTGGTCTGTCAAAATCATGCAGTCTACTCAAGTTAACTCTACACAATTTCTTCCATTCTGTATTTTCAGCATTTGTAAGTATCCATAAGTCCATAACTGCAAGACCTTCAAATATGTCCCCAAAACACAACTGCCCATTTAGTTCCACAACAAACCTTGTGTTGTGTTCATCATACACGATTTCGTTCGGATGACCGATTATTTTGAAACGCTCCATTTTCAAGTCAACGGAGAAGATGATTTGCTTTACAAAAAAAAATTAAATTGAGGATAGATGATGTTCTGTGTTTTTGAAACTAATAACTGGTGATTGGTCTGCATTTCAAATTTTGCTTGGTTTTGATCTCATCAGAAGGGCAACATCGTATGTTCTATTAAAGCTGTCTAAATGGTCCTAAATATGATTAGTTTTTTTGCTCTGCTTTGGGTCTGCAGCCTATTTGTTACAGTTATATTATCAAATGTGCCAGGTTTTTGAGTTCGTTGAACATCATGGGGTTCATGTGACCTTGCAAAGTTTGTCATTTTACGAGCTTGAGGTGTGATAGGCAGATTGATTCTGTCATTATATCTGAACCATCTTTTGCTTTCCAGTTGCATACAGGTTATCGAAGAGGAAGCTTGACGACACTCTTAAAGTGTTCCATACCATTTTATTCGGAAGGAGAGGAAAGGTGATGTAAGCTGTAACTCATTGTCTAAATTTGTGTTTTCTCATTCCCTTTTTATCACATGTCATTGCTTCTACTAAATAACTATAACTGTCTTTGATGACTAAATATGCACTTCTTATTTGAGATGAATGACTACTGCTTTGCATATATGAGTGTTGCCTACGAAACTACTTGTTTGAGTGTTCTCCCTCTACTTGTTTGAGTGTTCTCCCTCTGCTTCTATATATACTGCTTTGCATATATGAGTGTTGCCTACGAAACTACTTGTTTGAGTGTTCTCCCTCGGCTTCTATATATATATATAGGTTGAGAAAAAATCTTAGGTATCTTGAATCAACACATTGTTTATGAGAAAAAAGCTTAGGTATCTTGAATCAACTAATTTGTGTCTCTCGGTCTTATATATAGGTTGTATTTTAATGTTGAAAATATCAAGTCATATATGGACAAAAGTTGGATTGATTTGGGTAACCGGATTTCAAATGAGTATATGTCTGGGATTGACAACTTCCTCGATTTTGCATTCTCAAAAAAGTCTCTTGGTTCTAAAGAAATATATTGTCCTTGTAAAAAATGCTCAAATAGTTACCAAAAAGACTGTGCAACCGTGAAATCACATTGTATTGAAGTGAGATTTCAAACAGATTACAAGAATTGGATTAGGCATGGGGAAGAGTACATTTCGGCGTATAAGAATGATAATAATGATAGGACAACTGAAGATGGCATTGAAATTGAATTGGGCGTGCAAGGTTGTATGAGGCGAATGGTACATGAAGGGATGGGTATGCCGAATAGTAACCAGCCAGGAATTGAAGAAATCGTACAATCAGATGCAGCCAGCGCAAAGTTTCTTAGACTTTTGAGAGATGCTGATCAAGCCTTGTGGGAAGGGTGTGATAAGTTTATAGTACTCTCATTATTGTAGAACTTATGCACTGGAAGGCTAATGATCGAGTGGCCGATAAGAGATTTACTTCTTTATTAAAAAATTTCATTAGCGCATTGCCTCAGTCAGCAAAAGTGTCAAATTCCTATCGTAAGGCGTACAAGATGACTGCAGATTTGGGTTTCAGTTATAAAACATGGGACGCGTGCATTAATCATTATATGTTGTTTCGAAATGAAACTGAAAAACTTACTAAATGTGAAATTTGTGAAGCCTCTAGATATAAGCAACAAGAAGAAGGGGGTAGCGGTGAAGGTGCGGAAACAAGTGGCAAGAATAAACTTCCCAAGCAGGTAGCGATGAAGAAAGTATGGTATTTTCCCTTAAAGCCAAGGTTGCAAATGTTGTATTAGCCATCTAAGACCGCGACACTCATAAGATGGCATGCCGAGAAAAGAATAAACGATGGTGTGCTGAGGCATCCTGCAGACTCTCGTGCGTGGAAGGGATTCAATGAACGTTATCCATTATTTTTAAGTGAAATTCGGAATGTTAGATTGGGATTAGCATCTAATGGATTTAATCCTTTCATAACAATGACTATATCTCACAGCACTTGGCCGGTTGTGTCACGACCCTAGGTCCGGGCACTAATTTGGCCACGTGTTAAGCACGTGAGGGTTGGGATGCATTGCATCTCCTCTTATTCATCATGTGATTTGAAATGACTATGTGTTCATTCCGGTATTTGAAATGGAAATTTGGATTTGGTTATGTGTTATTTTCCAAGTTGATAACTTATTTGATTTTAGATATTAAATTGTCAATATGGATTATGTAATGTCTAAAAGAGATAAAAGGGAAATTGTGTAGTATAGTGATAATATGTGAATTTGAAAGGGAAGTGTAATAGAACCTTGAGGTGCTTATATGTAATTGTAAGTTCAAGGTGGTGGTGTGTAGAAGATTAGAACCTTGAGGAGCTAGAGTGTAAAAGTGTTAATATAAATATCCTCCTAAGTTTATCCAAGAGAAAGATATCACCTCCTCAGTTTCTCTCATCTTCTTCCACGTTCTTAGAAGCCCAAACCCTAGCTAAGCTTCATAAAATCCTAGAAATTCAGCCGTGAAGTGGTTGTTGATTCTGACTTCAAATTAATGCTAAGGGAGCTGAGTAGAGCAAGAAGAGCCGATCATATCCTCCTTTTATTTTGATAAAAATTGGTAAGTTGTTATGGTTCTTTCAAATAATTGTTCATAACATGTATTATGATGTTATTATGATGTTTTGAATCTGTTTTGCACAAGTTGGAATCATGTTCTTGGTGTTTGAAATGAAAAGTAAAGAAGTGGTTGAAGAACATGTTAAAGGGTGATTTCAATAAGTTGAATTGGATTGGAAATTGGTTATAGATGTTTTATGTGTTAGGGAAAGAGTATATTGGGGTCTAAATCATGGATATAGACTGTTCTGGGATGACCTTTTAGTGTTGAATTGAAACTGGAAGTATTGTTGTTGTTCTTGCTGAAGTTGCAGCATTTCAGAGGCAGTTTCTGGGCTTGGGCACGACTCGTGCCCAGAAGCACGAGTCGTGACCATGAAGCTTGATGTCGTACGACATAGGAGGTCCACAGGGTCACTGGTCATGAAAAAATTGAGCAGTCGTGCAGGGTTTAGGGACGACTCGTTCCCAGCAGCACGACTCGTGCCCAGGACAGGTTTCTGGGGCTGACTTTGTAGGCTTGTGGACCTAAGTAAATGAGTATGGAAGTAATGTATCTTTAACTACACATCTAGTACAAGTTTAGTACTATATAATGAAGCTTGAAATGGTCCAATTGAATAATGGGAAGGTCTTTAAATCTTGACCTGAAAATGGTTGAAAGGTGACTGTGAAACTTGAACCAAAGGTTATAAAACTTGGTATTTGAATTTGGAACCTTAAGAGAAGGTGTTTAATGTTGTATGATAAATGTGTAGGACTACTTAGATGATGTTGTACTCCTACGTGGTGACCTGTATAGGGTTATTTGCTTAAATAGTGCCTAAAATGTATAGAGCACTGCTTCATTGATTGAGACAGGAAGGGTAATACCCTGTTACTGAATTATTCATGGTATAGTGAATATGTAGGCCTTGTATGGGATGTGTTGGTCATATTTACATGGTTAGTGGTTCAAATAATGTGTAGAACGTGTAATACACTAGGTGCTTGGTTGGAACCTTTATAGAAGTGTTCCACATCATGTCATGAGTGCGTAGGGCTACTTATATTATATTGTATCCCTACGTGGTTACCTATATGGCGTTATTGATTTGAATAGTGCATGAAATATATGTTGCACTACATTATGGGATTGAACATGGATATGTAGGACTTTTGTGATATACTTTGTGCCATAAGTGTGTACATGTTCATAGTTGATTGTGCACATAGTATTTAAATACGTGTTGCATTATTAATTTTGTTGAGCATGAGTATTCATATCCATGTCATTAGATTGTTGTTGTTCAATAGTGTTGAAATATATGTGCACTATTGTGATTGATTTAACATTGGTTGCAGTTCCATGTTATATATATATGTTGATGTTCCATGGGGTGGACTTATGCTCAAGTATCTGTTATGTGCTTGACTATGATGGTATCAGCTGATTATTGTGGGGGTATATGAAATCCTACCACTTATGAGAAGATATTTCATATGGTGGTTAGATTGCCTTATACCTGTGACCTCTCCCCCTTCTGTGGCCACGGTCTGGGGGTGCGCAGCTTCTGTATATATATGTGCAGTCATGGTACAGATAGTTGATAACTTATACAGGTCTCTGATAGAGATCGTATAAGACGTGAAAAAGCACTAGAATTTCACGAGAGCGGAGTATCCCTCCCACCATTGTACTACATATGATTCAGATGGAAAAGGTAGGAAAAGGTAACGTAAAGTGTTACTGTTTTCCAATGTGATATTTGAGCAACCTGTGTGTGTTGCATATTATATGAGCAACCTGTTTGGTGTTGCATATTTATCGTTGAGCAACCTGTGTGTGTTGCATATTATATGAGCAACCTGTATATGTGTTGTATATTGAAGGACTTGCTGGTCAGATGGAAAAGGTAGGAAAAGGTAACGTAAAGTGTTACTGTTTTCCAATGTGATATTGAGCAACCTGTTATGTGTTGCATATTGTATGGCATATTGTTGCATGCATAATAGCTTGCTGAGATTTTATCTCACCCCTTCTCCCTTTACTGTTTTAGATTCAGCTGAGACAGGTGGTCCATACCGGTGAGGCCGGGAAGGAGTTTGGATCGTATTTTGGTTGTCAGAGTATGTACTTATTTGTGTGGGAGATGGGAGTAGTTGGGGTTATTTTATACTGGGAAACTGTTATAAAATATTTTCAGTATGTAATGTTGTAATTAATCAGGGGATTGGTTTGTTTTAAGGTTGGCTTATGTAAGCCGTTACAATTGTAGTATTTGTAAATGAAACAGGTTATAGCTGGTAGAAGCAGGTTCAGGTTTCACCTCTATGTAATGAGGTTATTTTGAAATCGTTTTGAAAAAGGATTATTTACTTTTCAAGTTGATTTAAAAGAAAAGTTTTTGAAAAAGGTATGTTTTGGGACCCTCCATCTTGGGACACGGGTTTTAGGTTCCAGGAGTTGGGAGGCGCCCACAGGTTGTGCTTATGTCATACAATCTTCCACCTTGGTTATGCATGAAACAACCATATTTATTCTTGTCGGTGCTTACTCAAGGCCCAAAAGGGCCGAGCAACAAGATAGATGTGTATCTCCAACCGTTAATTGATGAGTTGAAGGAATTGTGGGAAGATGGTATATCAACTTATGATGCATCAAGGAATGAGTTGTTTACTTTACGAGCTTCACTATTATGGATAATAAATGACTTTCCTACACATGCAATGTTGTCTGGATGGAGCACTAAAGGTGAATATGCTTGCCCTTGTTGCAATGTGAGACCTCAAGCACGATGGTTGGAACATGGTGGCAAGTATTGTTATAATGGTCATCGACGCTTCTTGCCTAAGAGTCATGCTTTTCGTAAGGATAAAAGCTCTTTTGATGGTACTCATGAAGTGAGAGATAAGCCCAAGTTATTGTTTGGAACAAAATTGCTTAAACAAGTTGAAAATATGGGAACAGAGTATAAAAGAGAAGATGTTATTAAAAAGAGGAAAAGAAAAGAGGGTGAGAAGCAACAAGCCAAGTTGGAGAAGAGAAAGGTTCCTAAGTTGTGTCACAATTGAAAAAAAAATGAGTATCTTCTTTGAGTTGCCATATTGGGCAAATAATCATGTTCGTCATAATCTTGATGTTATGCACATTGAAAAAAATGTGAGTGATAATGTGCTACATACTCTGTTAGGTACTGCGAGGAAATCAAAAGATAATATGAAATCAAGAAGAGACCTAAAAGACATGAACATTCGAAAATCTTTGCATCTACAAATGCTTCCATCTCGCAAAGAAATTATGCCTCCGGCTCAGTTCACAATGAGTAAGAAGCATAAAGACACATTCTTGAAAGTTCTAAAGGGAGTCAAAGTCCCTGATGGCTACTCGTCAAACATATCTCGTTGTGTACATCTAGAGGAAAGAACTATTTGGGGTCTTAAGATCCATGATAGTCATATTTTGCTCCAACAACTACTCCCTTTAGCTATTCGAAAAGCATTGCCTAATTCTGTTGTAAAAGCCATCATTGAGTTGGCAAATTTCTTTAGGCAATTATCCTCAAAGGTGAATACACTTGCTGATCTCGAAAAGATACAAGATCGGATGGCTGTCACACTATGCGCTCTCGAGTAAATATTCCCACCAGCTTTCTTTGATGTTATGGAGCACTTGCCGGTGCATTTAGCCTAGGAGGCCTTGCTAGCAGGCCCAATACAATTTCGTTGGATGTTCCGGTAGAGAGGTACATCCATATTAAATTTACTTTGAAAAAAGTTAAAATACTTTTTACATCTGATTTAGCATAAGTAAATATTTTTGTAGGTTTCTACTTACATTAAAATTATATGTTCGAAATTGAGCCCACCCCGAGGCCTCCATAGCTAAGGCAATTGTGGTTGAATAATGTATGACTTTTTGTACACAATATTTGGATGACATTGAGACAAAGTCCAATTGTTCTAGAAGAAATGATGATGAAGGTGACGAGTTAGGCCACTTTGTAGGAAAAGAAGAGGTAATTACCCTTGATTACATCATACGAGTACAAGCGCATAGATATGTGCTTTTCAATACTGAAGATGTTGAACAATACCTAGAGTAAGTGATTCCTTACATGAGACTTACATTCCTTATATCTTTTATATTTTAAATTAATACTTAATTCATATTTCCAATATGCTCAGAATGCATCGTGCACATTTTAAGGAGACTCTACCTCATAATCAACGACATCTTATAGAGAAAAAACATAATGATAAGTTTGTTAGCTGGTTTAAGGATTATGTAAGTATGAAACCACTTTCATATGATACTTTCTTTATTGTTTTAAATATTTTCTTATTAAATTTTGTTTTTTATAAAAGGTATGCATGACGAAAGATGCAGTGCCCGAAAGAATCATTGGGTCCTCATATGGATGCGAGGCGGTTTAAGTCTTACATAATAAATAGTTTTCGATTTTGAGTGAAGGATGTCGATAGACGGAGGAAAACCCAAAATAGTGGAGTCATGCTAAATGCAAGTGTGACAAGTTTTGCAAGCCGAAAGGATAATAATCCCATTGTAGGGGATGTTAACTTCTATGGGGAGTTGATTGAGATCCTTGAAATTCGTTATAGCAACTCAATAAGATTTGTATTGTTTAAATGTGATTGGGTTGATAACCGGACAGGCAAGATGGAAGATGAGCAAAAATTTACTCTTGTAAACTTCAATCACAAGTTGTATAAGGATAATCGAGTTGGTGATGAACATTCATATTAGCATCTCAAGCTGAGTAAGTTTGGTATGTTAAAGATCCTATAGAAAGTGATTGGAAAGTTGTGATGAGGATTACACCAAGAGATAGTTTTGACATATATTCAAATGATGATAAACAAGTTTCAGATTCGATTCCACAATTGGTACCATTTTGCTCACAAGACTGGATGAAAATGTTGCTAACGAAGAAGCATCGTGGGTGCGAGAGGGAGTTGATGGGGTCGAGATTGAAACTACTAATATCAATGATGTTGATGTTGATATGGACGATAATGATGATGGTTATATGGCCGATAATGATGATGATTAGTTTGAGTAGTATTTGTTTAGATCTTATTTGCTTACTATTACTAAGACAATGCTATTACTTATGTTTCATGTTTCAATCATACTTGTTATTTTTGTATGGTTGAATATTAATGTTGTTACTTGTAATATGTATTTGTTTAGATCTTATTTGCTTACTATTACTAAGACAATGTTATTACTAAAATTTGTGTCTCTCCGTCTTATATATAGGTTGCATTTTTCCTCTCTTGCATATTCAATAGCTGGGTAGTGCTGAAACTGTAGTGTGGTGGTTCGGTTGGGAATTGGAAGGAGAATTTGATTGTGGTGGTGTATTTATTGTTGCACTTACTTTGTGAATTTTGTGGTGATAATTATGCCTCCTAAGGAGAGAGACGCTAGAGGGGGTGGAAGTAGCAACAAGAGGGTTAGACAAAACCCGCAACCCGTAGTCCCTAATGATCCCACTCCCCCTGATGCATCGTTGCCGTATATGGGTTTAACCCAATTGACCTTTACTCGGAAGAAAAAATGGAGGAATTTGGAGGGTAGAAAATTCCAAGTCACCACTTTCCTTTATATGCCGGTTTTGAGGGATTTGGGTTTTGACACATTAGTAACGGAGTTGATGACGTAGGCCGGGTTAGGTAACTTCCCGGGGAAGAAGGCCGATACCTATTTAAGATACTCCCTAGAGTTCCTTTCAACGTTGGAGGCAGGTAAGGGGTCACAAGCAAACTCAATTCGGTTTAATTTGGATGATGAAGCATACAGAGTGACCTATGATGAGTTGAGGGAAGTCTTTGGTGTTGATCAGCCGAGGGGAAACTGGTTGGAAGTTGATGGGGCGGGATGTTTTTTCTTTTCTGAGCTCACGGGATTATCGTGTAATAAGAAGCATCTGTGGGCTTCCTCTCTATCTCACCTGGCCTGGAAGTTATTTTACAGAGGATTATCGATGTCTTGGTTGGCAAATGGAGAGCCAGCCCAACTTAATGTTGCAATGGTGAACCTCTTGAGAACGGGGTTGAGGAGTGTGCAAGGGATCCCGGACTGGGTTGATATTTTTGTTATTAGATGTGAGGCATTTGCTCTTAGCAAAAAGGGAAACATATCAATAGGGGGGATGATTACGTTGCTTGCGGAAGCGTGTTTGGGAAACCTAAAGCCCGAGGCGATGAAATTGACGGGGGGCACGGGCATTTATTCTCGGGATTGGCTTGTGCAATATGATAAGTTTGTGAGGGACCCTATGACGGGAGACAATAGGGCCTTATTGTTTGAATATGGTGTTCCCAAAAGAATGGTCTCTTGCACAGTAGGGACCACCTTTCTGAGTGGTACGCAGGCCAGGCATTGGGGTATGCCAGGGGTGGATGATGAAATGGATCCGGTTGATGAGGAGGAAGACAAAGAGCATATCAGGAAAGGCAGGGAGATCAAAGTGGAGAGTAGAACCAGAACCCGCAAGGTTCTTTGGATCAATGGGCTATGATGAAGACCTATTTGGATGAGCATGAGAGATTAAGGATCGCTAGGGAGTAGAGCCGATAGACTTTAGAGGATGTTAGATGGGAGGAGGTGCAGGATCATTTTGAGGGGTTGGAGGATGAAACAGCCATTTTGGGAGCCCGGTCTAGGCAGCTGGAGGCTTGGGCGCTGCAGACAGAGACCCGGAGTTACGAGCCAGTTTCAGAGGATTATTTGGCTATGATGCATTCGAGAGCCACTGCTCGTACACAGAGGCGTTCTTCTCGTCAGACCTACTATCAGGGACAAGGCTCCGGCTCTCATCAGTGATGTTATTACTTATGTTTCATGTTTAAATCAAACTTGTTATATTGTACGGTTGAATACTAATATTGTTAATTGTAATATGTATTTGTTTAGATCTTATTTGCTTACTATTACTAAGACAATGTTATTACTTATGTTTCATGTTTCAATCAAACTTGTTATTTTGTATGGTTGAATATTAATATTGTTAATTGTAATATGTATTTGTTCTGCTTCTTTTGATTAAACTCTTAATTTTTATTTTGATACATTTGACAATTGTATAGTATGCTAGAAAACAAAAGTTTTTGGCTATAGATATGGTTTATAGATTTTTTTGAATTTTTTTGGTTGCAGCGTACGACGTTTCATGTTAGTGAACCCCACATCGTTTTAGGACTTGAGGCTTTATTGTTTCAATCAAGCTGTTGTTGTACTGTTGGTACTCATTTTTATTCATCATCTTATTTCTCTTTCTTATTTGTTTATTCTCAAAATCTTCGACAGGCCTCCTGGCAGCAATCTCACTTGAAGCAATTAAAGGACTTGCTTCTCAGATCTTATCTCACTTCACATAGATTTGGAGCTGCTGGAGGTATGTACGTTCAGCAGTTGAAACTATGATTTCAAGTTCACCCTTGTTTCTTTTAACCTTCCTTGCCTTATAGTCATTTGGATCATTCTGTAACTAGAGTATCTGCAGCAAAATTTCTGAAACCACGACATTACTAAGTTTTATACGTTTATTACTTAAGACTTGAAATGTTTGATCTGGCTGGTTACGTTGTCAACCCTCTGTATGTTGCTTGATTAAACGATTAATCAGCTGTTTTGAGTTCAGAGTTTTCTCATATCAAACGCATTTTTACTGTACGATAAAATGTTTTCATGAAGTCTTGATACAGATCAAGTTTTCAATTAAGGGCGAACAGTTGATACTACAAGTGCTTATGTTGTAACTATGCCCTTAAATATTTAGTTTCTTCAAATTAGCCAAGCATAATATGTTAACTCATTTAAGTTGACATGAATTTGAAGTTAGGTATGGAGGTTTTCCAAAAAAAAAAAAAGTATGATGTTGAAATGGAGTATGATGAAAGTTGAATGGTTGCAAATGAACTTAGTCATTACTCCAACTTAACTATTTTTAGTTTGATTTTTGGTTCATTATATCATTGTTTCTCATTAAACTCTATTTATTTTTTGTTTAATTACAACTCTTTTTTTCTTATGGATGTTTATATGAAAATAGAGGCTCTATTCTCTTTGTTTTATGACGTTTTTACTTGAAATATTGCGAGTATAATGACAACACCATGTTACTTTAACCACAACCTAGTTAAGGACCTTCAGTGTCTCAATTTGTATGTGTTGCTGTCCCTTCAGTATAAGCTTTTAGAAATACTCCAGTTGGCATACCTTGCATGGAATAAGCACTTTTGTCTATATTAAATGATCCCTCCTATTCATGTTAATTGTCTACTATTCGTTTTCATGTTTCTTATATTTTTTTTGCCAGATATGCCTCCAAGGAAGCAATTAATAGGTGAGGGCTCAACAAAGAAAGGAAGAGGGGTGGCAAAATCAACGAAAAAATGGGGTAAAGAAAAACTAAATATAATATTTAATGAATTTGGACAACCCTGTGGTGGGGAAAATGCAAAACTAGCTACTCAGCTAAGATATTTTGTGAGAAATGGGGAACATTTCCCATTAACTATAGAATGGCATGAGATGGAACGTGCAGTTCTAGATCACGTATGGAGAGACATTCAAGTAAGTTATAATCCATATTCCTTACATAAATCTCACGTTTACTGGATTATTTTTTCTTGGCTTTAGTTTTGTATTCTAGTAAGTAGTCAAAAGTCTTATGATTCTCTAACAATTGTTCTTTTTCTTTGTTGAATTGTATATAGGATAATACCAATGCGCCTCCCGAGTATGAGCCAATTATGTATCTAGCTCTCAATAAACAATGGAGAGATTGGAAATATCAAGTGAGACAAGCATATAATAAGTATGCAACAGACGACTTTATTTACTTGTAATATGTATTTGTTTAGATCTCATTTGCTTACTATGCAATTTTACTCACATTTATGATTATGACTTTGTAATATGGAAATGTCAGGTGAAATGTACATATAATATGTATGAATCCGATGAGGAGCAATTGGCTCACAAACCCCATGCGTGTGTTGCGAATCAATGGGTTGAACTTGTGCGTATGTGGAGTTCAGAAAAGGCTCAGGTATATTTCAAATTAATCTCAATCTATTATCGTGAATGTCTTATAAGTATTCAAATTAATACTTATATTATCTTTTTTTTCCAGGAATTATCACAAATAAACCAAGCAAATCGATCAAAGCAAGAGTGCCTTAACAGGACTGGAAAAAAAGTCGCATTGCACTCTCATAAAAGAGGTTTGTCATCGTTCAATTTAGTTCTCAGTTGTCAATTAATAATTCTTTTTGTATCGTATATAAATATATTTTTTGTCAAATGATTCTATTATAAATGGCAGAGAGAAGACGAGGGATGACCCACTGATCGCGTAATCATGTTCATAACTACGCGCACGGACAAAGGTGGTCAGGCTGCAGACGAAACCACCTCTCGTATGATCGTAAGTTAATGTTTCATTCTGTTTCAGTTTTGTTCTTGTATAGAATACTTTTTCCATTTTTAACTTCATTTTCATAATGTTAATTAAAGTTAAAACAATTATATTGAACATGTTGTTTTTTGTTACAGTTAACGTTAAATGATGCAATTGAAGATCTACCAGATGAGGAACAAAACTCTCCCAGCAAGCGAGAACAGATATTCACAAATCTTATGGGAAATGATGACCATGGGAGAGTGCGCTGTATGGGACAAGGTCTTACCAAAACTAGGGTGTTTGGTAAAGCCTCAACTTCTCAAAGTGCTTCTGCAGCCCGTGTTACTGAACTTGAGGAGACGATGTCATTAATGCAAAAGCAACTTGAGGATCAAAGCCAAATGATAGAAGATTTGAAACGTAATTTTATGCAACAGCATGGAAATGGCAGTAATGGATAGGCAGTGGTATGTTTTCTCAATCCTATAAATCTAATAACACTATATCTAAGCAGAGTAATACTAGTTTGCTCATTGCACAAATAAATCATCCCAAAAAGTTTGAACCAATAAAGTTACTTGTACCGTTGTTTCTTTATGTGTGTTTATATGTTCTTATTAAGTTCTTATGAGTAGCAGATTTTACTATTGGGTAGTTTGTTAGTGGCTCACGGTTGTGATGACTTATGAGTGGATTTCTTGCACATATATGAGAAAATCATTTAAAACATGTCTCTACTTAGAGTAAATATGGAAATTAATTTGGGCTGCATGTAAAGTTCATTTTTTACGTACTCCCTCTATCCCATGTTCAAATAGTTTTGACCTAGAGAAGTTACACATATGGTTTTCTGAGTCTCTCCGTACCTGTAATTTATATATGCGAATGTTTGTAATCCATTGTACCTGAGATGACTTTTTTATGATTTTGGGAGGCTTTGCAGGATTCAACCCTCATTATCCTCATTATTTGTGATGTTGGAGATGGATTCATGACTTGGTTGTTGGAGATGTTGTGCACTTATCCATTGGTGACCAAGTTCCAGCTGATGGAATATTTGTATCAGGATACAGTTTGTTGATTGTAAACATTGATATTGTGTTGTATATATTGAGTTTTGGATTCATGCTACTATCTTTTTTGTGTTATTGGTTATGTTGATATTGTGCTGTATATACATTTACGAAGCCTAGTTATTTTATATACAGGTTGCATTTGTGTGTGTACAGGTTGAATTTGGTTTCTGTAGGTGTATTTTTTGTTATATACAGGTTGCATTTGTGTGTGTACAGGTTGAATTTGGTTTCTGCGATTGTATTTTTGGGGAAAGTGAATAATACAGGGCTCACTGGAAAAAAAATCTAGTTATTTACGGCGGATATCTGAAATCGCAGTAAATAGTTCATTGGATGACTCGTCCCCAAAGGGGGACGAAGGTATCAGAGTGGGGTGAAAATGGGATGATTCGTGCTCTAGTGGATGACTCGTCTCTTATATATGGCGGATATATGAAACCTTCGTAAATAACTAGTTATTTACGGCGGTTTCATATATCCGTCGTATATAAGTTTAATGGACGTCTCGTCCCCAAAGGGGGACGAGGGTATCAGAGTGGGTTGAAAATGGGACGATTCGTGCTCTAATGGACGACTCGTCTCTTATATACGGCGGATCTATACCGCCGTATATAAGATTTCATTATATACGGCGGTTACCTACCGCCGTATAAAGCTTCCTCAAATATGCCTGTTATATACATACGGTGTATTTGTATGTCATTATATACGGCGGTCCATAAGCCGCCGTATTTGTCCCTGATTATATACGGCGGTTGTATTTCCGCCGTAAATACTATTTACGGCGGATTATCCTCCGTAAATACTATATACGACGCGACTTTATACGGTAGACTATATACGGCAGATAATCCGCCGTAAATGCTATATACGGCGGCTCACATTACTATGTACGGTTAAAATCCGCGACGAGTTGCCGTGAGGTACATTAAACTCCCTACTGCTTGCTTGTACTCGGTGACATCAACCTTCACCCCATCTTTGTCTTTCATTAATCTACTCCCAGGCACAATAGAATTTTTAGAAGGTTTGCAATTATCCATCCCAAAGCACATCAGTACCTCCCTTGCATATTTCTTTTGACAAATATGAATCCCCATATCATTCTGAGTCACCTCAACTCCAAGAAAATAGTGTAACTTCCCTAAGTCAGTCATATCAAATTCTCTCTCCATTGATTCTTTAAATGACTTAAACATATGCTCATTACCACCTGTATATATCAAGTCATCCACATAGAGACTTACAATAAGAATATTACTTTCATCATGTTTTACGAACAAGGTGTGCTCGTAGGGACATCTCTTAAAGCCTTCTTTGATGAAATAAGCTTCAATGCGGCTGTACCAAGCTCTCGGAGCTTTCTTTAACCCGTACAATGCTTTCTTCAGCTTGAATACTTTAGCTTCATCACCAACTTTAACATAACCTTGAGGTTGATCCACATAAACTTCTTCTTTCAGGTCACCTTGCAAGAAAGCACTTTTTACATCTAGTTGGTACACACACCACCCATTTTGCGCAGCAAGAGCTATAACCATGCGTATAGTGTCCCATCTAGCTACCGGAGCAAAGACTTCAGTGTGGTCCACTCCATATTGCTGAGAATACCCCTTTGCAACAAGTCTTACTTTATACTTCTCCACCTCTCCATTCTCATTTGTCTTTGTCTTGTATATCCATTTTAGTCCCACCGTTTTTGCTTCTGCTGGCAACATTGTCATCTCCCAGGTGTTGTTTCTTTCAATCGCCTCTATCTCTTTGTCCATTGCACTTTTCCATTTGTCACTAAGAATAGCTTCTTCAAAAGTTGTTGGCTCAGAATAAGAAGGTTCTGAAACATAATTTTGGATCACCTTTTCTTCAGACAAGCCTTCTCCAGTTTCGTAATCTTCCATCCAGGCTGGTGCTCTCCGAATCCTCCCCTCATCTTGAGCTTCTTCTGAATTTGAACTTGAAGATGCCGAGATGCTGAGCTAAGAATTAGACTTGAGTTACTAAGTTGTCCACCCTCATCGGCTTCATTAATTTCTTCATTTTCACTTGCCTCCTTTTCTTTTTCATTTTCACACCAATCTAAAACATCTAAAACCTTTTCTTCCTGACTTCTCTCCCAATCCCACTGTTCATCTTCTTCAAATAACACATCTCTACTAATTATAATTTTCTTTTCAATTGGGTCATACAACCTATATGCCTTAGACTCCTCACTCACCCCAAAAAAACACACATTTCACACTTTTCTCATCAAGTTTCTTCCTTTTGGCAGCAGGAACATGTGCATGTGCAACACATCCAAATACTCTGAAATAGTGTACAGATGGTCTTACCCCACTCCATGCTTCTTCAGGGGTTATAACTTGTACCTCTGAAGTAGGACTTCTGTTTAAAATGTGTATAGCCCAATTCACAGCTTCAGGCCAAAAAAATCTTTGGCACCTCTTTCCCGACCAGCATGCTTCGAACAACATTCATAATTGTCCGGTTCTTTCTCTCTACCACCCCATTTTGTTGTGGGGTATATGCTGTTGTCAACTGCCTACGAATACCATTAGTAACACAAAAATCTTTGAACTCTTGAGAATTAAATTCTCCACCCATATCCGTTCGCAGACACTTAATAAAGCATCCATTTTCCTTTTCAACTAAGGCCTTGAAATTTTTAAAACTAACAAAAGCCTGTGACTTTTCAGACAAAATATAAACCCAACATTTGCGTGATAAATCATCTATGAAAGTAATGATGTACCTTTTGTTGCTACTTGACTCCGGAGAGATTGGACCACAAATGTCGGAGTGGATGAGTTGCAGCCGTCGTATCGCTCTCTACGTACTCTTCTTTGGAATTGCCCCCCTCTGTTGCTTTCCCATCACACATTCTCGGCACAACTTTGTAGGGATTTTGATCTCAGGTAAACCAATAACCATCTTCTCAAGCTGCAACGTTTGAAGTCCTTTGAAACCAAGAAGCCCATAATGGTTGTGCCATAAATAAGTAGCATCCTCTGTAGTAGTCTTAAAACAAGTAGACACCACAGATGGAAAAGCATTTGCATTGAGTATAAACATGCGATTAGCAGACATACTTGCTTGCAAAAATAGACCTCTATGGGGATGATACACACGACATTCTCCATTTTGAATTAAGAATGTCAAACCTTTTTCTTGGAGTTGTCCCATACTTAGAAGGTTATTCTTCAGCTCCGGAATAAAATAAACACCAGTAATAACATGTGTAACTCCATTAAATTGCAACTGAATGTTACTGTAAGTACGCCAATCCAATTCGCAACCTTTTTTAGATGCATTTTAATGTAATAAAATTGCATTAAGGGGCGTTTTGGTAAATTCCCAGCCGATCCCGAGACTTCCGGAAACGTTTCATGAGTTTCCCGCGAAGGAAGTACCTTTTGGTACATTATTCACGCCAAAGGACCTCTTGGGAATAAAACCTATTGGACCTTTTGGGTATTTTCCCGGAATGTTCCAGAAACTGGTTTTGGCACCAAAAGTGGTTGGACCACCTTGTGTCACGCGACAGCTTGAGGCATGGAAAGTGGACGCGTAAGGTCGTGTGACACACTGAGGTCACCAACTGAAGCCTATAAATAAGACCCTCCCCCTCTCAGAAAAGGGGGATCCCAACTTGAGCCTACTGTTACTCTGCAGAATTTGCACCGTAACGAAACTCCCAAACACAACCCTCTCTCTCTCCTACCTTCAACCTACCCAATTCCTTCCTATCCAAACCCCTTTCTCAAGCCATAGCACTTGGACCCCTTGCATCAATCCTTCCAGATCAGAAGTGACGAATTGAAGGGTTCTGTATCTGACTAGATACAGGATTCGTGGAAGCATCAAGGGTAACGATTCTCCAACCTTCCTCTTCTCTTTCTCTCTTGCTTAATTTCTCATAATTCTAGCATTTACTTCTGTTTGGATTCAGTAATCAGATCCTAGCTATCTGGATTACTGAATCCCAATCGCAATCTCTCTGTTTAATTTGAATAATTCGTGCAATTGAGCTTCTATTGTTGAATATTTGATTGAACTTGGTGTTTGAACCCCAAGGAGGTGTGGATCTACCCATATCCACACTCCCGGGGTCGATTTGGCGTTGTTTCTGTGTTTCGTTCGTAATTTAGTTAATCAATTAGATCTGTATAGCTTTCTGTTGATTCTGTGTTCATCCTGTTAGTTTCTGCAGATGGCTTATGTATGTCACGCGACACCTTCGTCTCCAAGTGATCCTGTGTCACGCGACATATATGGTCACTGGTGCGACGTGTCATGTGACATACATGACCTATCTGCAGAGACCTCTTTCCTTTGTAATTTGTTTTAGATCATTTGTATCGGGGATGTGGCCTCCTTAAATAATGGGCTCACAATCTGTAATTCTCGTTTCATAATTAATAAGATGCATTTTACCACACCTTGTCTATTATCAATATTTGCACACATTTTGGATTTATTTGGATGTTTGATTGAAAGACTCGTCTATGGACGAGGCGTGTTGGGTGAACTCTCGGTTCTTCCCAACACGTAACCTGACCCCCGAACTCATGTTTTCTCTCTAAAAAAAGGTTTTCAATGTTTCCTCTTAAAACGGCGTGGCGACTCCTTCATTTTCAAGAAAAACAAATTTTCGGGCGAGCGCACATTCAGTGGCGACTCCGCTGGGGAATATACTTGAAAACCTGTTTTTCAAGTGTTGAGTGGGTCAAGCTTTCATTTAATTGAACATCCCATACATCCATTTTGTGTGCATTATTTGATAATCATTTGTGGTTCATACATCTTGTTGATTATGAAACTTGTGAGCCCTTTGGGCTTGTGGTCACTTGTTATGCATTAGTATTTTGTGTTGCTCTTGCTATGGTGGAGCAGGGGCTGATTTGATGATTGCAGAGATTCTAGTTCAGTGACCATCCAGGTCGTGCGACACCTTTGTCTTTAGATGTCCTGTGTCACGCGACAAAGGGTGGCCACTGAACAGAACATCAGAAGACATGGTTTGAGGGCAGTCCCTTGGATCAAGCGTGACTCAATTGATTGTTGTTCCCTGTATCTCTTGTGTGAGGGTGTGTGTTTTCCTTCCTTTTTTCAAAATAAAGTAAAAAAAAATCTTGTTTTTTGTAAATAAAGGAATATAGTCATCCGCACACTACATCACTTAGATTTAGAACCTTCGGGTGTGATTGACGGCATCGCGGACGGCCATGAAATTCGCCTACGCTTGAGCGCCTGAAATCAAACCTAACCCCCTAGTGCGTTATAGGTGGCACCACACTAAACCTTACCCACGGATGTTTTTGATACAATGTTTTCATTACAACAAAATGAATTGTTTTGAAAAATAGCATAGGTCCTTATACCTTCCCCCAAAACCTCACACCTTGTGGGCATGTTTCCAAATGCAACATGATTTCACGTGGGGACATGTCACTCCCGTGGCGTGTTCTAAACGAGAGATCATGCCACATTGCCAACATGTACCGACGAGAGGTCATGCCGGATTTTTCTTCGAAATTCTTCGAAAAGACCCGTTATGCTGCCCAAATTTCCTTAGAAATTTGGACAAACCTTTTCGTTCCATAAAGATGTTAGGGTTTGGTTAGGTATCATTACCTATTATATGTTTCAAAACAAAGCATTTGGTGTATTTCGAACGTTGCATCATTAGGTTTCCCCGAGGTATAGTTAGCATGAATAAAGGCTTATCCTTTCCCAACTGTATTTAGGATTAAAAGACTAATTTATACTTGAACATAAATAAATTTGTGTTTGTGCGAGTCTGTCTCATTTCTTTTCCTCTCCCGTTACTCGAAATTTCCCTTCAAACACCTTATAAACCCATCTCTACACCTGCAGCTACGGCGAGTTGGGTCGGCTCATCCGTTTCGGGAGGTCGTTTGGTCCGTGTGCAAGCAGTTTCAGTTGGTGAAGAATCAGAAATGGCCGTGAATGGAGATGTTTTTTCTGCTCAGCCCGCTGGAGGCTCAGTAACAATGGGTCAGACGAGTTTGAATGAGATGACTACAGAGGAGTTGAGGGCAATGTTGGAAGCTGCTTTAGCCCGAGAGCGCGAGGCCTGTCTGTCGGCTCAGAATGCCAAGTCTCGTGAAGAGGAAGCTCATAACCGCTTTGTGGAAGCCATGAGAGCCAAAGGGATTGCGATACTTCGTCGAGAGGACGGTTCCTATGAGGAGATCACAGAAGACAACCATAATGAGATTGGATCCGCTACACCTGCTCAGCCTATCCAACCCTGTTACAATGCGATGCCTCCTCCAGTAAGCTATGCCTCACGACCCAATCAAGCGTCATCTCCTGGAATGTTTGTGAGTGACCAAGGAAGGCTTATTCTCCCATCTCCTCAAGGGTGTAACCAGGTTATCCAGCAAGGTGTTAGCAAGAATGGTGGTCAAGCATGAAATTTCTTCGATCTCACTGCCTCCCCAAATCCCAATGTCCAAGCATCACAGTCTCAGTACGGACCGCAGTTTCAAGCAAGTTATCCCCATCCCCAGTCCAGAGTTTATCCCGACAGCTTCCAGAACGGTCAGTATCGGCTTTCAGGAGATCAAATTTGTCAAGACAGCATTCCAAGATACCAGCAGTTTCAGACCCAAGGCAGTGTCCCTCAACCAGCATTGTGTTCTACCCTTACTCAGCATTTATATGGCTCCACTCCGTATTCCGCCCCGTGTGTCAGTACAGGTTTCTCTACTCTTGGTCAATTCAGAGGTCAGTCATCGCAGAACAGTTCCCAGAATCCTAGTGTGCAGTTCAACGGATATGATGTGTATGGCAACAGAATCCCCAGTTCGGTCAGCACGTTGGACAGTAAAACCGGAATCCCCAGTACTTTTGGTCTCCCACCAGCAGCTTTGCCCATTGGACCTAATTCTGAATTCCCCGTTCCTTCATCGACAGTGGCTCCCTCTATACCCCAGATTCCAGGTTTGGCTCCAGAAGTGACAGCTTTGTTGAAACAGATGCAGCAGCAAATTGATAAGTTGATCGTGGGTTCCAGTGGTCTTAAGTTTTTGGATCCCGCCCAAGTAACACCTTTGCCGCACAAGTTTAAAATGCCCAAAATGGATTTCGATGGTACCGCCTGTCCGAAAACTCATATAGATACGTATGTTATGACAATAGGAGCAATGGGTTGCACTCCCGAGTTTATGGCGTCCCACTTCCATTTAACCTTGAAGGGATCAGCACTCACATGGTTCTTGGCTTTGAAGCAAGAGTGTCGCTCTACGTGGAATCAGATAACAGAAACCTTCTTGGAGAAGTACAAAGGTAACTTGGAATGGCGTACTACTCGGGATGATTTGGTGGGAACTATCCAGAAAGTTGATGAGTCAATTACAGAATTTTACAAACGGTGGAACGCCAAACTTAATGAGCTATCGGAGCCGATACCCCTCCAGGATCAAAAGGATATTTTCTTGTCATGTATTAAGCCAGCGCTCAGAGAAGCCATCGGTAAAGGTTGGTACCCAGATCTACGAGAGATGGTAGGAATGGGAGCTAGGAGCGAAAACAGATTGTTCAATCAAACCCCAAGTGCAAACATCGGTGGCAACAGTGGTAGTGGAGGATATCGATACCGAGCACCCACCCCTGTTTCAGCAACGGTACCGAGGGGAAGGGAAATGACCAAAGACAACAGTATCAACAACCTACAGAGAGGAGGCAATAATGTACAGAATGCAGTGAGGTTTCAGCCTAAACCGCAGCCGAGATTTGATGATTTGGGTATGTCCACAGAGGAGGTCTTTAACGGATTGCTTCGTACCGGTATGATCAAGCCATTGGAGAATTATAGTCCTACTCGTCCTAATCCCCATATGGACGCTAGCAAGTACTGCCGGTTTCACCAGTTCCCAGGACACACCACAAATTCCTGCATTACCCTCAAAAAGATAATTCAAGATTTGGTGGATGACAAGAAGATTGAGAAATCTCCTCGCCCGAATGTGGTCAATAATCCTCTGCCAAACAACAACGTGAACCTTATTGACGGTGGGCAAGATTACTTTGTTAATGCAATAGAGTTTGAAAGGTCAGTAGTTGGAAATGATAGCAATGGTTGTAATGAGAATGTGGCTGATGTAATCTCGTTTTCTGGTGAAATGAAAGATAATTTCTGTTATGTCTTGTATCTTGATGATTTATATGATTTGAATAATGCTGCTGATCTTGACGATTATGAAGAACATGTAGTTGCCAATACTATATCCTCCATGACTCCTAGAGAATCCCCAATTTCTCTAGAGGAACTCAGAATAGCGGCCAATGTAGAGGCTCCTTTATCTATAAATGAGATAAGGCAGGCTGCATGGCCTTATAGCACTCGTCCTGTTCCAATTTCGCTAGCAGAGCTCAAGGAAGCCAGCAGGGAATTTGTAGTTGATGATCACCAAGATGTTAATCTGTTGACTCGGTCAGGGAGAATGTTAGGAGTGAACAATCCAGATCCATCGGGGAAAGGTAAGGCGCTTGTGGTCCCTAATCCTCGCCTCATCTCGAATCTTTACAGATCATCAGAAGATGAAGAAGTTCAAGAAGACCCGATCCTAACGCAGTTAAAGAGAACACAAGCCGACATCTCTTTATGGTCTTTACTCACATCCTCCTACCCTCACAAACTGAAGTTGGAAGAGGCCCTGTCCAAAATGAAAGTATCAGTCAATGCCACCCCAGACGAAGCATGTCAACTGATTGGGACTGCACAGTATGGAAACATCATTACTTTTACGGATCTCGACTTGCCTGCTTATGGTGCAAAGCATAATGAGTCCCTACACATCACAGTGCCCTTGGAAGGACGGCGGATTCCCCATGTGTTGATAGATAATGGGTCAGCTATGAATGTGCTCCCGGCCAAGATGATGAGTATGTTGGACATCAATGCGCAGAACCTTAGACCATCCAATCAAACCATAAAATCCTACGATTCCACGTCCAGGGCGGTATTGGGAATAGTTGCTTTAAATTTGATGTTTGGGGGTAAAGAGATGATGGTCGAATTTCAAGTTATCGATATTCCAGTCACTTTTTCAGCATTATTGGGCAGACCTTGGATTCATGAGATTGGAGCTGTATCCTCCACTCTTCACCAGTGCTTAAAATTTGTACAAGATGGGGTGCTGACAACGATTTATGGCGATAGTGTGACAATTGGGGAAACCAGCACCAACACCGTACCAGTGATGGAAATTAAACTCGATTAGGAGAACTTGATGCTTAGCGGTTTTACAATAGAGAAGCCTAAAGGGCAGGTCTGCACCATAGATTTGACGACATCTTCAGACAATATTCCTCCTGTGTTGAAAATGATGAGAGGCATGAGCTATATCCCTGGACTGGGGCTGGGAAAACGTCAACAGGGACCGTGTCACCTTATGATGCCAGAAGCCAAGAGGAATAAGCTAGGCCTTGGGTATGCTGTGACGAAAGAAGATAAGATGTACGACAAGACTGAAGCCTTCAAGGAAAGGATGACCTCAGTGGCTGGTAAGAAGTACAAAAAGCCTGAGATGCGCCTGTACAGTTGGTCCCTAAATAAGCATTTTGTCAAAGAAGATGGAGATATGCTTGTTTGCCCTGAGCCAAAGTTGAGCCTAGCAGAAGAAAGAATGAGGACGATCCAGAGGTTTGCCAATAGCAAAAATCCGGTGAAAGAAATGTTTGATAGCTTGCCCAAAAGGCCAGGTGTGACCGCCACCCACGAGAATAGCTACCACTTCTGGGGACCTGAGTATGTGAAACAGTTTGAAGAGTTTGTTTTGGATGAGCCCACGATATGCAAGATCCGCGGTGCAGACCCTGTGGATATTGATGGTGACTTGGCAGATTTGTTTAAAGAGCAGGGGCTGTCAGAGCCCGAGGAGCCGAGAGATTTGATTGACTTTTCCTCTGATAGCGAGGTGGTGGCTATGATGGAATTTGTAAAGGAGCCAGTTGCAGAGCTAAGCGTGTTGTTGACAGTGGCAGAGAGACCTCTACAGAATTGGACTTCGTTCCGAGGACCAATCGCTGACAGGGAGACTATGATTGAAAAACTGGGGCTCAAGCCTCGTCCTTGTCCTTCTGAGTCTAAATTTGTCCCTCGTGTCCTGAGTCGGTCTCCTGAATCTCTTGTTATTGAATTCGAGTCTTCCGACCGGTCTGATGTCCTCACGACAGAAGACCGTCTTCGAGTTGTAAAACACTGTGTTTCCCTATGCTCTGAATAAAATGGTTGACCTTTCTGAGTATCCTGTGATTGCAAATCTAACAATTGAATGCTTAACAAGAAATGATCATCAAGATTTAAAAATAATTCAGCCTAATTCAATTGAAGATAATGCAGACTTAATAGACGAGCAAATTTTAGAAAATGATTCAAAGCAGGTTCTCGAACAAAAGGAAAGCCGGGCCAAAGCTGCCGACGAGATATTGACAACGGTGAACCTGGGAACAGCAGAAGAACCCAAAGAAACACAGATTGGTAGCTTCTTCTCCGGAGATGAGCGGGTTGCCCTAGTTGAACTGCTTAAAGAATATATGGGCGTCTTTGCTTGGTCTTACAAAGATATGCCTGGGCTGGATACTTCCATCGTAGAGCACCGGATTCCTCTAGATCCAGAAATTAAGCCGATCAAACAGAAATTGAGGCGGATAAAACCGGAATGGTCCTTGCAGGTGAAAGAAGAAATCGAAAAACTCCTACAGGTGGGCTTCATCAAGGTAATTGAATATCCGACTTGGTTGGCCAACATTGTGACAGTGACGAAAGCTAATGGAAAGGTTCGAGTCTGCGAAGATTTCTGAGATCTTAATAAGGCTAGTCCCAAAGATGACTTCCCTTTGCCCAATATTGATATGCTAGTGGATGCAACCGCAAACTTTGAGGTCAAGTCCTTCGTTGATGGTTTCACAGGTTACAATCAAATCAAAATGGCTGAGGAAGATCAGGGCAAGACAGCGTTTACAACTCCATGGGGTACTTATTGTTACACAGTAATGCCATTTGGTCTGAAGAATGCTGGGGCTACTTACCAGAGAACTGTCACTACCCTATTTCACGACATTATACACAAGGAGATTGAAGTGTATGTAGATGACATGATTATTCACTCGAAAGGGTCAGATGGACAGCATTTCATTGATTTGAGGAAATTCTTCAACAGACTTCAAGAGCATTCCATGAGGCTAAATCCCGCCAAGTGCACCTTTGGGGTTATTCGAGGTAAAGTCCTGGGGTACATGGTCACGGAGCGAGGCATCGAGGTAGATCCCATAAAAGTCAAAGCGATCATCGAGATGAAGCCACCCAGAACTGTCTCTGAAGTGAAGGGTTTCATGGGTCGTTTACAGTACATCAGCAGGTTTGTCAACCAGTTGACCTCTATATGTGAGCCAATCTTTAAGCTACTCAAGAAGAATCAGGAAGTGGTTTGGAACAAGGAGTGCCAATTAGCCTTCGAGAGAATTAAAGCTTACCTTGTTAACCCTCCTATCCTCTGCCCACCTCACGGAGACAAGCCTTTATTGCTATACTTGACGGTCACGGACACAGCCACTGGGGCTATGCTAGCACAAGAGAAGAAGGATTCAAAGATTGAGAACGCCATTTATTTCGTCAGCCGCAAATTCCAAGGGAGTGAGCTACTCTGCCCTCGAGAAGACATGCGCAGCGTTGGTTTGGGTAGTTGGAAAATTGAAGCACTATATGTTATCTCACACAGTGCACCTGGTTTCCAAGATGGACCCGATCAGATATTTGTTTCAGGGTGATAGAGGCAACATTTCCACCAGATTGGCGAAGTGGACCTTCTTTTTGGCTGAGTTTGATATCAAGTACGTGATCCGGAAGTCAATCAAGGGACAAGCTCAGCGGATCAATTGGGCCGATTTCCCATGCTACGTAACCTCGAGGTCCGGATCTCCAGTTTCCAGATGAAGGGATTCTTGCTATAGAAAGCGGTAACAGGTGGCAGTTGTTCTTTGATGAAGCAGCTAACAAAAGAGGGAATGGCATCGGGATGGTACTGGTAGACCCGAACGATATGCATACCCCTATAGCTATCAAGCTGAACTTTTCAGTTACCAACAATGCGGCTGAGTATGAAGCTTGCATAGCTGGTCTAGAAGCTGCCCTAGAACGACATGTGGAAGAATTGGAAGTGTTCGGTGATTCCCAATTGATAATTAACCAGGCTGCCAACAAGTGGAAAATCATAGATCCATGTCTCCAGAAATACCATGCTTACATCGCGGAACTCGTTGGTCAATTCAAGGAAGTGTCATTCCAATTTCTACCACGAGACAAGAACAGATTTGCTGATGCCCCGCCACTCTAGCTTCTTTGGTAGAAATCCCTAAGGAAAGTCGATCAAACCATTCAGGGTCGGTAGGCGAGAGAGCCCTGCATACTGCTATGAAATAGAGGTCGAAACCGTCAATGAGCCGTGGTACAATCAGATTTTCCAATATCTCAAGCATGGTGAAGCATCTTTCCCCATTGACAAAGAAGGAGATTTGAAAGGTATTCATGCCAAGAGCCTGCAAGCGTTGAAAAGGCTATCAGCCCAGTACGTCGTGCTCGGTAACGAATTGTGGAAGAAAAGGGAAGGATGCCCTCTCCTGCTTTGTATCAGCAAGGAAAAAGCCCAAAGAGTAATGGAAGACGTTCATAACGGTGCCTGCGGACCTCATATGAACGCTCGATCCCTCATGCATAGCATCATTAGGCTGGGTTACTTTTGGATTACTATGGAGACAGATTGCATCCAATTTGTGCGAACATGTGATAAATGTCAGCGATTCTCCAACTTGAACCACATCCCTCCTCATGACCTCTACTGTATGACAACTCCGTGGCCCTTCGCAACATGGGGTATTGATGTCATTAGGAAAATAACTCCATCCGGGAGCAATGGGCACTCATTTGTTTTGGTTGCAGTGGATTACTTCACGAAGTGGGTAGAAGCTGCATCTTACAAAGTGCTCACAGCTAAGAAAGTGGCTCGCTTCATAAAAGAACAGATTTTCTGCCGCTACGGAGTCCCAAATGAGATTATTTCCGACAATAGAACCCATTTCGAAGGAGAAACTGATAGGTTACTCACCGAATACAGGGTCAAGCGCCATAAATCTTCACCGTACAGGCCTCAGACGAATGGTGCTGTTGAAGCCGCCAACAAGAATTTGGAAAGAATCATTAAGAAGATGGCCGAACGAGGAAGGGATTGGCCAGAGAAGCTACATTTAGCATTATGGGGCTACCGCACTTCTATTAGAACTGCCACCGGTGCAACCCCATACGCTCTGACTTATGGAATGGAGGTCGTCATGCCCATTGAGCTAGAGATTCCTTCCCTCAGGGTTTTGCATGAAAATGAGGTGAACGAGATTGAATGGCTCCAAAGTAGATATAATGAATTGGCTCTGCTGGAAGAACGCAGATTAAAGGCCATGGAGCATAACAGGGCATATCAGAGAAGAATGGCCCGTGCTTTTGATAAGAAAGTAAAGCCCAGGGACATCAAGGTTGGTGACTTGGTCCTTAAGATGAAGCCCTCAAATCAGAGCAGTGCGTTGGGTAAATGGGCACCTGTTTGGGTCGGACCGTTTCTAGTCAAGAAGATATTCTCCGGAGGAGCAATGCAATGATGATTTGGATGGCAACCCATTTCTGCACCCCGTCAACGGCGACAAGTTGCGGAGGTACTATGTATGATCGAGTCTTTCCCCCTCTAAAAAAAATAATATAAATAATAAAAAAAAAGAAAAGAAATGAAAATAAAGGCGCAACAAAATTGTCCCAGATGAGACTGAAAACCTCTCAAAAGGCAGTCTATGCAAAAATAAGGAACGCGCCCGGTGCTAAAGAATATACCCAGCTAGACCGAAAACCCTAAAAGGGCGGTCTAGGTAAAAAATAGGGTCGCACCATGTCCCCCTTCTATCTTCCCCTTTCTTAAACACAAAAGTTAATTGAGTCGAACTACGGAGACCTGAGCCCCTTAGTTCTCTTACAAAAGGGGAACGTAGGCAACCACTTGTGGTTCGGTCTAAAATTGCTGCAAAACCTCTTATACTGCTAAAATGTGTTTTGATTACAGTTCCAAAGCTTTTCAAAGTTTCATTTGAAGTTAATATTCTTGTTGATGAGTTCAAGCACGGCCCACTTTTGACTCAAACAACTTGCTGCGAATAAAATTAATAAATTTTCAACATCTATTTCGTCTGCATTAAGTAATCAAAGGATACTCAGTTTCCATACAAATAAATCCTACTCTCAGAAATAAAAAAAAGAGTCTCCTATCTCTCAGAAAAGTGTCTAGAGATTCGTCCCCGCTCCCGAACTCGTTCCTCTGTCCTTCCTCTTCCTCGGTCCTCGGGAGGTCTTTGGCTTAGGAACGTCAAATAAATCGGTTTGAGCCCGTCCCAATTCTAGAATAACGCGTGTCGGTGGTTCAATCAGACCAGTCTCCCTCAAAGCAGCCCTAGCAATCCTCTCCTGCCTCAATGCCTCTCTGCGAGCCATCACTTCTGGATCATCCCTCAAAGCAGCCCTCCGGATCTCTTGCCTCTCATAGTCCTCAGCAGCATCGCCAGTAACATTGTCTGGGTTTCCTCGTGCCTCTATATCTCTGAGAGTCCGACTGGACGGATAGTCTGCTCCCAAGTATTCCCGGCGGCGAGTCTCTATAGCCAACTGCACGAGACTCTGATGCTCCTCATACCAATCCAGATACTCTGTGGTCAGAAATGTAAATCCTCTAGACTGCCGAAGGAGTACACGAGTGGGAAGAAAGCCCTCCAGAAAGGATCTGCTGAAAAACTGTATAGCCTGGGGCTCGGTCATGGACATCGGAACAAAGATCGGGCCACCGCCTCCCTCAAAGCTCGGATAATCTGCTGAGGGTACCTATACTGTCTGCTCACCAATGATGGGATACAGAAAGAGGATACATGCAAACCAGGCAGCCGGACTACTACTGATCCATCCTGAATATCTCTCATGGTTTGTAATTTCCAGGCAGGGATCCAAAAGCTCAGATCAGTGGTCTCGTACCGTGACAACCTCATCTGCCAACTATCAGCAACCTCGTCCCTCATCAGCCTGCGTGGCCGAGTCACCCAGGGCATTGCCGTCCGACCCTCTGGTAATGGCCCGATCAAGCGTAACCTCTCAAAGAACCACAGAGATAACAAGCCGGGGCTGCCTGCTCCCATGAGGTCCGATCCCCCTGCTAGCCTGTCAATGCCGTGGAAAGTCTCAGCCAACAACAGTGGTACAATGTCCATCTCTCCTTGGCCAGATCGAATTTGACGAAAATCTGTACCCCGGTCACCCCTCATCTGCCTGACAATCCCCAACAACGCACTTGAGCAGACTCCAACATATCCGCAGAAATAGTAAGCCGACAGGGTGAACATCATGAACATATCCAGAGAAGTAGAAAGGTCAAACAGCTCAGGACGGGACAGACGTAACCTAGCCATCCGAGTCAAATCTATAAACCCATCACCCAGAATCATAGACAGCACCTGATCCGCAGGGAGAGATAAGAAGTCCGATAACTGCTCCTCAACCGACCGGCTGTCTCGTGGGAATGCTACGCCGCCGCCTTACCCAAGCCTCGTCAATGCCCGAAAGTCTTCCATAGTTGGGGTCGTCATTGTATGACAAAGAGAACACATGACGCTCCGAATCCTGTGAATGTGATGCGGCCTCAAGCAAATCCCGATGGCCAACCCTCCAATCTTTCAAGGACCAAATACAAGGCACACTGTACCGCTTGCCGATAACATTCCTATGTTGCCTCAGATGAAATCTCCAAATTTCGATGAAGTCCAGATGAAATTGACACTCCCGGGAAGCAACCTCTTCGTTATAATGCTCCATTGCGGCCAAAAGTATCGGGCCTTGACCAAAGGAATCGCTTATCTGCCAAATAAGGGCTGCTGGTTTTCTCTACTAAGAAGACAGTGTCTGCAGAATGAAGCCTGGATCGACTTTTAAAAGGGCCTGCTACGAGCATCCCTCAGTCGTGCGACACAATAAGCCAAACAGATATGACATGTCGGGCGACATACTTTGGTCGATAGCAGACATTGTGGAAAAGCCTCGCAGTGGTTACCCTGCAGCATTTTCCAACTCGCCGTTGCCATAACACACCCCTTACCCTCATACACATACTCCCTCGAAAATACACGGGAGAGGACCCCTACTATACACATCTGTCTGAAACAATCCCAAAACCCCATGTATAAACCTGACAAAGCTGACCTTTAACCCAATAATCGCATTTGCTTCCCTGCACGCATGACTCGCGCAAACCAAGCTAACATAAATTAATCTTTGCTAACAAGATAGGTTTATTTAGGCATATCGCTGGCATATTTTGTTTTACCCTCGCAGGTACAATAATCAATTGAGTCTCAAAACTGGCCCTCACACCAAATTGAGAAAGAAAAAGAAAAAGCAAAAGGCCTGTATCTGTGATAGCCCCAAGCGTAGCTCAAAGAAGACCAGCACCCCACAATCCCAAGAAAAGAAGCCAATTCCCCGTAAAGCGTAATCCGGCTTGACGAACAAATTCCCAGAGACCAGTAGCCTCGAGGCACAGGAAAGAAACAAAGTCCCCAGTTTCCCAAGTAAAACCAAGGACACAAAAGAAAAGCGACAATCAACAAAGACCGTTCAACAGCAAAATCAGTAACAGAACAGAAAGGAGATAGCGTGAGTCCCCTGGCAGCTATACTTATCAACGACAAAGAACAGAACAGAAGAAGTAGCGTGAGACCCCTGGCAGCTACGTTTATCCCCAACAGAGCAGAAAAGAGATAGCGTGAGACCCCTACTATACTCATCCCCAAGAAGAAAGAAGAAGAGAAGTGGTATGAGACCCTCCGGCATCCATGAAGAAGAGAAGCAGCAGTAGTGTGAGACCCTCCGGCAACTACCCTGCATTATAGAAGTGGTATGAGACCCTCCGGCGTCCATGAAGAGAAGCAGCAGTAGTGTGAGACCCTCCGGCAACTACCCTGCATCAAAAAAAGTGGTATGAGACCCCTGGCATCCACAAAAAACCCGTTGCAGCATGAGACCCTCCGGCAGCTACAACTCGTCAACAGCGATAGCATGAGACCCTCCGGCAGCTACTCGCAAAATACCAGTTGCAGCATGAGACCCTCCGGCAGCTACAACCTGGTGTGAAAGGAAGCTACTACCCGACCGCAGTAATATCGATCCCTCAAGAAGTCACAGGTAAGCACAGCAAAGGTATGAAGACACATTTCTACCCCTTTCTTGCTTGTAGTTAGTCTTGGTATTTTCCGAACTACGATTTGGCTTGATTCCCTTCTTTAAGGGATACGTAGGAATCCTTTCTCAGAAAGGTCCAGCCATTAGACTCCCCGATTCACCCTTCTAGCCCGTTACCTTATCCCTCTATGCTCATTGGGATTGGGTCTTATTTTATCGACAACCCCACTTTTTCCAAAAGTGACGTTGCCGAGGGGCTCTGTAAGTACGCCAATCCAATTCGCAACCTTTTTTAGATGCATTTTAATGTAATAAAATTGCATTAAGGGCCGTTTTGGTAAATTCCCGGCCGATCCCGAGACTTCCGGAAACGTTTCATGAGTTTCTCGCGAAGGAAGTACCTTTTGGTACATTATTCACGCCAAAGGACCTCTTGGGAATAAAACCTGTTGGACCTTTTGGGTATTTTCCCGGAATGTTCCAGAAACTGGTTTTGGCGCCAAAAGCGGTTGGACCACCTTGTGTCACGCGACAGCTTGAGGCATGGAAAGTGGACGCGTAAGGTCGTGCGACACACTGAGGTCACCAACTGAAGCCTATAAATAAGACCCTCCCCCTCTCAGAAAAGGGGGATCCCAACTTGAGCCTACTGTTACTCTGCAGAATTTGCACCGTAACGAAACTCCCAAACACAATCCTCTCTCTCTCCTACCTTCAACCTACCCAATTCCTTCCTATCCAAACCCCTTTCTCAAGCCATAGCACTTGGACCCCTTGCATCAATCCTTCCAGATCAGAAGTGACGAATTGAAGGGTTCTGTATCTGACTAGATACAGGATTCGTGGAAGCATCAAGGGTAACGATTCTCCAACCTTCCTCTTCTCTCTCTCTCTCTCTTGCTTAATTTCTCATAATTCTAGCATTTACTTCTGTTTGGATTCAGTAATCAGATCCTAGCTATTCGGATTATCGAGATCCCAATCGCAATCTCTCTGTTTAATTTGAATAATTCGTGCAATTGAGCTTCTATTGTTGAATATTTGATTGAACTTGGTGTTTGAACCCCAAGGGGGTGTGGATCTACCCATATCCACACTCCCGAGGTCGATTTGGTGTTGTTTCTGTGTTTCGTTCGTAATTTAGTTAATCAATTAGATCTGTATAGCTTTCTGTTGATTCTGTGTTCATCCTGTTAGTTTCTGTAGATGGCTTATGTATGTCACGTGACACCTTTGTTGTGAATTCACGCAGCGGAACGGCCCAAGCTAGGAGTAATAATAAGAGCAACACACACGAAAAGTAAATCACACACAAAGGAACACACAAGAATTGTTAACCCGGTTCGTTGCAACAACAACTACGTCCGGGGGCGCTACCAAGCCAAAAATATTCTCTCTAATATTTTCAGATGTTACAATTTGTTTCTAGGCTATCACATGTATTTATAGGGAACAATAAATCAAATCCTAGTAATATTCGAATTCCTACTCAAGAAAGTAATCTTCTTTCTATCCAAATACTACTATCAAAAGGAATTACCAAAGCAAGAGGAGATCTTATCAAAATAGGAAACAAATCAGTCCAGAATCGTGACCAGCGCGGCCGCCCTCACTAAGTGCGCGTCCGCGCTAATGTCCAGAACCTCCAGCGCCCTTGTTCAACACCTCCAGCGCGCCCGGCCTGAGCCCTAGCGCGGCCGCCCTCCTGACCAGAAACTGCTCCGACGAATTTGAGCCCCCTTGATCTCACCAACTCCTCCGACCGTGGTTCAAATTCCTTTATCCATGGTTTTGACTCCACATCCCAACAATCTCCCACCTGGAGACAAACCATCCATGATACCTTTCTTGAAACAAATTTCAGTGGCCAGCTATTGCGTTGGTAGCGCCCGGCCTCTTGTCTAGTTATCCAAGTGAGTTGAAGCTGAGCTACGCTTCAACATAACTGTCGGTTCTACCATGCTCCGAGTCTTCATTCCGAATGATCCTCCCTGCACATCCCCTCTCACTTGCTTGCTAACTATCGATCCTGAACAGCGCGAATCCACATGCCCCACACAATCACAAGCTTGGAACCTTTGTGTGTTCTTTGCAACCCATCGCATCACCGTTCTAGATCCCGCTCCCATGTTGGCCAAATTGGCTCCGCGTCGGCCGACTTCATTACCCAATTTTCTACCAACATACCGTTTAGTGAAATTTCTCCCACCATGGCTATCTCGGCCACCACCATTCATCATTGTGATGCGCCTTCGTTTCCCCCAACGACTCATGTTGCATGTGGTATACAACATATTTTCCACGCCGCCACGAGCCACCAAGCTAGCTCCGCGGTTTACCTTCCACGTCCCACAACCGAAGGTCACCACACAACCCTCCTTATCAAGTTGCCTTATGGAAATCAAGTTCCTCTTCAAATCCGGAATATGTCGCACATCACGTAGCCGCAAAACAGTCCCATCCGTTGCTTTGACCCGAACAACCCCCTTTCCAATGACCTTGACAGGATTATTGTTTCCCAAACGAACAACCCCAAAATCTCCCTAACGTCTTGCTCCATTCTTTACGCACCGGTGCATGAATAAAACGTTGAGCCCGAATCCAAAACCCACGAATCTGTTGAACTGCTCCCACCCAAGATTAATGCATCCACTATCTCCTCAGCAACATTCAATTCCTTCGCTCTGCCTGACCGCTTCGGACAACTTCTCCTAAAGTGCCCCTTCTCCCCACAATCATAGCAAGTAATCACCTTCTTGCCACCCTTACTCTTTTCACCGACATTTAGTGCTAGCCCGGATGTCCCACCCTTGCTCTTCCTACGAATTTCTTCGCCAAGAATCACATCAACGACATCCGAAAACTTCAATTTCACTTTTCCTGTTGAAACGTTAACTGCTATCGCAGTCGTATCCCAACTTTCCGGCAAAGAAGAAAGTAATATCAACGCTAGTACCTCGTCATCAAGAGTAACAGCCACGGAAGACAGTTGGGTCGCAGTAGATTTGAATTCACTTATATGCTTTGTTGCCGACATGCCCTCCACCATCCTTATGTTCAACAGCTTCCTCATTAGATGAGCTTTATTCGCCGCCGATGGTGCCTCGTACATGCTCGCCAACATCTCTAACATCTCCATGGTAGTCTTCGCCTCCAAAACATTCTTCGCCACATCCTTGGTCAACGTTTGCCTAACAAGCCCTAACGCTTTCCGATCCATGATTTCGAATTTTGCTTCCTCTATGTCCGCCGGCTTTTCTTTTAATGGTAGATACAAATCCTTGTTCCATAGAACATCCTCGATTTGTGTCTTCCAAAAAATTGAAATCCGTCCCATCAAACTTTTCGATCAACACCTTATTATCATCCTCCAAAGCTCCCAAGAAATCCATAGCAAAAGACCAGCCAACCAATGATTCGACAAAACCAAAGGCTCTGATACCAGTTGTTGTGAATTCACGCAGCGGAACGGCCCAAGATAGGAGTAATAATAAGAGCAACACACATGAAAAGTAAATCACACACAAAGGAACACACAAGAATTGTTAACCCGGTTCGTTGCAACAACAACTACGTCCGGGGGCGCTACCAAGCCAAAAATATTCTCTCTAATATTTTCAGATGTTACAATTTGTTTCTAGGCTATCACATGTATTTATAGGGAACAATAAATCAAATCCTAGTAATATTCGAATTCCTACTCAAGAAAGTAATCTTCTTTCTATCCAAATACTACTATCAAAAGGAATCACCAAAGCAAGAGGAGATCTTATCAAAATAGGAAACAAATCAGTCCAGAATCGTGACCAGCGCGGCCACCCTCACTAAGTGCGCGTCCGCGCTAATGTCCAGAACCTCCAGCGCCCTTGTTCAACACCTCCAGCGCGCCCGCCCTGAGCCCTAGCGCGGCCGCCCTCCTGACCAGAAACTGCTCCGACGAATTTGAGCCCCCTTGATCTCACCAACTCCTCCGACCGTGGTTCAAATTCCTTTATCCATGGTTTTGACTCCACATCCCAACAACCTTCGTCTCCAAGTGATCCTGTGTCACGCGACATATATGGTCACTGGTGCGATGTGTCATGCGACATACATGACCTATCTGCAGAGACCTCTTTCCTTTGTAATCTATTTTAGATCATTTGTATCGGGGACGTGGCCTCCCTAAATAATGGGCTCACAATCTGTAATTCTCGTTTCATAATTAATAAGATGCATTTTACCACACCTTGTCTATTATCAATATTTGCACACATTTTGGATTTATTTGGATGTTTGATTGAAAGACTCGTCTATGGACGAGGCGTGTTGGGTGAACTCTCGGTTCTTCCCAACACGTAACCTGACCCCCGAACTCATGTTTTCTCTCTAAAAAAAGGTTTTCAATGTTTCCTCTTAAAACGGCGTGGCGACTCCTTCATTTTCACGAAAAACAAATTTTCGGGCGAGCGCACATTCAGTTACCTTTTCCCATAACCATCATTCTAGAGTTGTTTCCCATCTTCACTTGATGTCGGTGCTGCTCATCCAAATCAGTAAACCATCTCTTGTCCCCACTCATATGATTACTACACCCTGAGTCAAGAAACCATACCTTCTCATGAGTAGCTTGTTTCATTTCGACATGAGCCATTAACACCATTTCTTCTGTCCCATCCACCTCGACATAGTTTGCATTCTTTACCCAATCAGGACATTCATACTGAAAATGGCCCCAACTTATGACACTTATAGCACTCGATTAGAGATTTATTGAGTTGTCCTCTCCCACGTCCTTTTCCACGACCTCGATCCCCACCTCTACCTCTTCCTCTAAAGCTGCCTTCAGTTGTGATTTTCAAAGCCTGCTCTTCTTCCCTTTTACCAAGCATCCGTTGTTCTTGAACAAGAAGGCTGCTCTGTAGTTCATCAATTGTCATAGTACTAAGGTCATTTAATTGTTCGATTGAACAAACAACATAATTGAATTTTGTGTCATTGAACGAAGAATCTTCTCCACTATTGCCTGTTGCTCCATGGTCTCACCATTTGCTTTCATTTTAGTAGCAATGGTGAGGTTTCTTGCAAAGTAATCATCAACCCTCTCTCCTTCCTTCATGGACAGCAGTTCATACTCCTTTCGCAAAGCTTGCAGCTGCGATCTCTTTACTTTGGTGGATCCCTCATACTTCTGCTTCATCGAGTTCCAGATTGCCTTCGACGTCCTCTTGTTGAGAATGGTTTCCAAGATCTCCCTGTCAATTGCTTGGAACAGAAAGTTCTTCACCTTCAAGTCCTTGAGCTTCGCCTCTTCGAGGCTCTTTCTCTGTGCCTCATTTGCTGGTGAATTCCCAGTCGCTGCTACCGGAATCCCTTCCTCCACCAAATTCCACATCTCCTTGCTCCTCAAAAAATTTTCCATTAACATCGACCAATGATATGCTCGTCATATCTTGGAATTGACGGCTGGATGTATTTCTGAGGTTGCCATACTCTACACACTCAGTGTTTGATCTCACAAGCACTCGTGTTTTCACTCACTCTCACCTTCCTACTAGGCCCTTTAGAGCTCAGATACCAGATTTTAAAACTAAGAATTGAAAGTTAAACACTCTGATATATATAACTGGAAGAAAGGATATTTTATTTGCTGAATGAAATGACCTTTTATAAGCCTTTTACAAATGAAAGAAACCCATGATTTACTAACCAAATCACAGGCAACAAATAAAGCTAAAAACAAGGAACAAATCTCGAGCTACTATTGACTTGGTTTACCAACAGAAAACAAAACAAACTCCTAATTAAACTCAAATTATTCTTAACTTATTCAACACTAAATAGCTACATTATTTTCTGCAAAAGGATCAATTTCTGTAAATCAAAACTTGATATTATAACCTTTACTTAATATTGTTCCGGCTAAGGAGCCGAGGGCACAGGAGGAGGACTTTTGAAAAAAATGGGAACATTTAGTCGTGGAGATGGCGGCCGTAGACCAGATTTTCTTTCCTGCAACACCCTAATTTCGCGAGATTGAGCACCAAGAAAATATTCCGGTTGTGGCCTTGCGTGGACGACGGCAATAATGGACGGCTTGTTATTGTAACTGGGACAGAGAATGAGTATGAAGGTTAACAGCACCAAAGCTATTTTCATTGCAGCAGCTAATAATTTCTATTGACAAGAAAGAAATTGAGTTGTATGACAAAGAAATGGATATTTATTTTCAGTTTATAATGAGTTCTATGGCACAGGAGGAGGACTTTTGAAAAAATTAATGGGAACATTTAGAAATGGCGGCCGTAGACCAGATTTTATTTCATGCAACGACTTAAAACTCCCGTGACCGAATTTGATTCGTATGGGTACGATGATGCAAATTGCAAACAACTATTTCTTCGCTTTACTCATGATTAAATATTGCACTTTCTATTTGATTCTGATCTTGTTTTCAATTAAGAAAATTAACGTAGTGCAATTTTAACATTATACAAATCAATAATGCTCTTTCATTAAAAACGCTAACTACTTAACTGCGACATTTATTATAAAAATGAGAAAATATTAATTATTCATTTATTCGAATGTGGGAGTATTAATTATTTATGTTGATGTTAATAGATGGCGCTCAAGATCTATTTGATTTATGTGCTCATACAAACATTCATCAATTATTCGTGTTGATGGACAGTGCTCAATCTATTATTTGATACATGTGAAATTCATTTTTTTTAAAACTAATATTAATCATTAATTATAAAAGTCTAGACCGTTCGTATTCAGAAAAAAAATCCGAGAATAATTCAGACTCTAGTTTGGGCCCAAACAAATTGGGCCTAAATAATTTGTTTCTTTCCTGTGTGAGGATCATCCAGTGTTAGCAATATTTGGGCCAACACTATTCGTATGAAGGTGGGCCTACAAAATTTGTTTCTTTCCAATAAAAAAGGGATGCATTTATCTTTGTTTGGTACTTTTATTTTTTAACGATAAGGATTTGTGTATTACGGAGTAGTTTAATATGTCAAAATCTTGTGAAAAACTAGTTATTAAACGCAAAGTCTAACTAATAAAAGTGATAAACAATGCTGAAAACTTGTTTTTTCATAACATTTTGAGAAAATTAATTTGTCACAAGATCTACTCGTTTAATATTAATATCAAATACCAATTATTTACGGTAATTAGAATCCTGGGATGATAGGTTGATTTGAATCCTAAGACGATAGATTTTCAATACACATTACGAATAATCTATCAATTATGAAAATTTAGACAATCTTAAATAATATTTCTCTCTTCTTTTAAAAATAAAGTAGAAAGTAGTCATAAACAAAAAAATAAAATCTCGAAGGTTGAAATGGAATTACTTCAGTGACATTCATTTTAAACTTGTAATTTTCGGTCTCCTAGACCCACTTTCTTATTAATTTTATACTTGCAAGACTAAAGTTTTAAAAATTGAACCATAAAATTTTTTATGATTTTTTGTCATTAAGTTGTTTAAAAAATAAATATTCTTTGTCCGTATTAGAATAAAAGACGATAGACGAAGTCAATTCATACATGGAGAGAGAGAATTGATATGAATGACTCAATTTTATTATGTTACTAGAGGTACAAATTTATAGAATTTACAAAGAGTTAGAATCCTATTCTAATAAAAAGATTGAGTTACATATTCTAATTACATTAGAAAGATTGAGTTACCTATTCTAAATACATTAGAATATTTAGAGTCATATTCTAATACAAACAATATATACTAGATATTATAGAATATAATATTATGACAATATTATATTCTTAATATGCCCTTGCAAGATGGACGATCCTTGGATAAGTCCAATCTTGAAGAGTGATGAGATGAACCGGGATTGATGGAGTAAGTGGAGACGATTGTGTTTCCGGACGTGTGTGGTTTCTGATGTGATGTGGTCTAGCACATGTTGGAGACACTGGGTTTGTGGAGAGAGTGGTTTCGATAGGTTTTTTTTTTGGGGTTTGTCGAGGGTGGGAGTGTGGCGGTTTAGGGTTTTCCGAGGGTGGAGTAGTTCAGGGTTTTGGCGGCGGAAGAAGAAAGGGCAGAAATAAGAGAAGGTGTATGGGTGGGGCGGTGTTTGTAGGGTTGTACCGCAAACCACAAGTAGGGTGGGGCGGCTTAAGGCTGAGGAGAAGAGGTTTCGGGTGGTGGGTTTTGCCGATTGTATTTTGAAAGGGTTTGGCTGTAGGGTTTTGCCAAAGTTTAGGGGTTGGAGTTTTGATGTTGGACGGAAAAAAAAAAAAGGAAAAAGAATTAGGGTTTCGGCTTGTAGAGAGGTTTGAGCCGAGGGTGAGTTTTTAGTGTAGCGAGGTAGTGGTTTTGATGGTGGGGCGGTGTTGTATGAGGTGGAGGGGGTTTCGGTTGTTAAGAGGTTTGAGCCGAGTGTTTTGTAGGAAGTGGTGAGAGGGTTTCGGCTTTAGGGTTTTACCGAGAGTGGTGGTCCGAAGGAGGAAAGAAAGATGGTGGTGTGACGGTGTTACGGCTTGGGTTTCGGCTTTGGAGAGGTTTGAGCCGAGGGTAGTGGTGTGGTGTAGGAGGGTGGTAGTATTAATGGTGGGGCGGTATGGTGGGGAGTTTTGGTGGTGATTGTGTATAAAAGGGTTTCGGCTAGGGGTGGTTGAGCCGAGGGTGTTGAAGGAGAAGGAGAGAATTTTGATGGTGGGTGGAGGAAGCTATAGAATGAGGGGGTGGGGCGGCTTAAGGGGTTTGCCGCTAGGGGTTTTAGAAGGTGGAATGTGGTGGGGTTTTTGATGGAGGGTGGCGGAAGCAATTGGGTGAGGGGGTGGGGTGGCTTGAGGGGTTTTGCCGAGTTGTTTTGGAAGGTGGAGGAGGTTGGGGTTTTGATGGTAGGGCGGCTTTAGGGTTTTGACGCTAGGGGGTTTGGCGGAGAAGTTCTATTATGGATCTTATTGCTCTGATACCATATTAGAATAAAGGAGAAAGAGAAGAAGTCAATCATACATGGAGAGAGAATTGATATGAATGACTCAATTTTATTATGTTACTAGAAGTACATATTTATAATGTTTTTATTTTGACTTTAAATGAAGATTAAAGAAAAATATTGTGACTTGTGAAAATGAAAAATAAAGTAGGAGAGAGATAGTTGATAGAGAATAATAAGTGATTTGTTATTGTGAGTGTAGCAAGTAGGTCTCATTGTACATTTTAGAAATAAATCAAATTAAAAACCTTAAACTATGATATAATAAAAAGAAAAGTAAAAATATTAAATTGGAACAAATGGAGAACTACTAATTTGAGGAGGTGTGCGTAAACCTATCGTCAAAGTTGGTAGAACACATATATAAGGATAGCAATGGGGTGGGTTCAGAATGGGTTTGACATTTACCAAACCCGCTGCTACACGATATCTCCAAAACCCGAACCCGGACCACCCCGGATAAACCAAAACCCGACCCCGCCCTGCCCCGTTTGCTACATAACATTTATAAAATCTCACTATTTCATTATGCAAAGCTATTTATATATTTATTTCATTTTCTTCTTTTACAAAAAATAAAAAGCCTATAATATTATATGAACGGAATAAAAGTGACAGGATAAACCCAACCCAACGAATAAAGCCCAACATTTTATACGTTACTAATACAATACTGTAAAAATGGGCCAACCCAATTTCTACAACTCCAATGGCCCAACAAAAAATATCAGACGACCAACCTCATTGTCCGACCATCTTTGTTCCCGACCTAGCTTCGTCCGATATACGATCATCTACTTCTCCAATCCAAGTCAAACCAAGGCACAAAGTTAGGTCAACCTCGAATACTCAGGCGACTTCGACCTACAAACACATACGTTTATCTACGACTCAATCTATAACCGTATCCTACAATTACGGAGTTCATTACGCCTACATTAACACCACAATTCAAGGGATTCTTATCAATCCTAAGGCTCCACTATATAAACCAGACTAGATCCGACGTAAAAAGGTAATGTCTTATTGGCTATTTTGAGATTACGTCGTTCAATACAGTTTTATATAAACTCGTAACACTATATCCCATCATCACGCCGGAGGGTTTTAGTCGAAAACCAACCTGGATAGTCGTTTGTTCGTGGTTTCAGGTCATATTGGCTAGCAATCAACCTATTGCTACACTAATGATGATTTGGATTGTTTCCTGCGTTATCAGTTTGGCTTCATTGCCGGGAACAATAACGATATACCTCGAAACCTCACACAACCATTAACATGGTATCTGACGGACAAACTGCTACTGCCTCCAGTGAGTTAATGCGCGAGAATGTAGGAAACACGGATGCACGTGCCCGAAACCGCACTGCAAACTTGCCTCCTCCTCCACAGGGGCATCCCACTAGAAGGGCCACTCGCTCTAAAAATGTGGCTGATGGTATGGGTTTGCAAGATGGGAGAAGGCAAAAGAGGCCCATGCCAAACCAAGGGGTAAGCCAGCAAGCCAAACGAGTCCAAACAGGTCGAACAGTTGCATGCGACATTGCAGGTCCATCAACTTCGCACCTTAGTAGGAAGGATATTTTGTTAGAACGAGCTAGATTATTGAAGAGCTTACTCAAGGTACAAAATGAGTTACTCGATATACCCAAGTCTCCTAAAAACGACAGAAGATGGCAAAGGGTAGCTCCGTTTCTCACTTCTCATAGACAGGCTAACAGAGGTCCTAGACCGTCTAGTTAAGAAAGGAGGAATGAAATGCCTCCCCCTTCCTACATTTCCATAGACCGAACTGGCAACCTAAGGGATAGGCTCAAAAAAAGCAGCAAAGGGAACAAGAAGCTGACTCAGCTCAGAGGAGGCAGCTCGAAGCTGACAGGGCTCAGCGTAGGTCGCCACAAAAAGGGAGAAAAGTCATTTCCCCATCGGGAAAGGAGAGAGGTAACTCCCCCCAAGGAATGAGAGACAATGGACCCTCTCTAGGAGGGAACCCCACTGTGAGGAGAGACAAAAGTCTAAATTTGTCTCCCATCAAAGAAGTGACCTGGATGTTAGGGAGCTCCTCAACTTAAAATGAAGATTGGATTATATGGAGGCAGATAGGAAAGCCACCAATGGGAAGGTCGAACAAAATGATTGTACTATTCGACCTTTAGCCAAGGATATGCTCGACAAAGGACCTTCTGTAGGGTTCAAGTTGCCCATGTTAGAAAAGTACTCGGGCGTGACCAATCCCTTAAATCACATGCAACACTTTGAGGCCACTATGTGTTTGGTCTCTTTTGAGGATTACATGCTATGCAAGGCATTAACCAGCACCTTCACAAGTGAAGCACTGACTTGGTTCCATGGTCTAACCACTGGCTGCATCACCTCGTGGAGTTATATGAGAAGGAAGTTCCTCGAAAGGTTCTCTACAGCAGGGACTCGTAAGAAAACATTCACTGATCTGAACAACATGACTCAGGGCAAGACGGAGAGTACTATGAGCTACTTTACCAGGTTCAAAGAGTTGGTCAACCAAATTGAGGAAGACCTCACAGATAGGGAGGTCATCAACTGCTTTAGAAATGGAGTTTCCTCTCCCGATCTGGATTACGAGCTTCAGGTTAGGAGGGCGACCACGAGGAAGGAGATGTTTGAGAGGGATTATGATGTGGCCGTGGCTGAGGAATGGAAAGAATGAAAGAAGGTAAAGGCTCAAAACATTCAAAAATTAGTGAGTCGACAAAGGGGGGACAGGTAAAGAGTAACGACAAGAAGGGGAAAAACAGAACTAGAGCGACTGAAAAAGTCCCTGAAAGCTTCACCCCACTCATAGTTAGTCGGGCTAGATCATGAACACGGTCGACCTAGGTCCCCCTGCCCCAATGAATACTCAAAATAAATTCGGAAGGGATAATGGTAGGTATTGTGAGTATCACAAGGACACCGGTCACACCACGGAAGAGTGTATGAGCTTGAAGAGGATCATCCAAAAATGGGTGAATGAAGGAAGGTTGGATAGGTTTGTGAAGGGAGATCGTCCTGCAGGAGGAGATCGACCTGCAAGAGGTGTGCCAGAGCCAAGGCAACCTAGACTGACTTTGGGGATAATTGTTAAGGGGACAAGCAATACTGCTCTCAAACACGAGATCTTCCAATTAAGCAAAGTTTCCCTAGGTGCCTGCCAGAAGCTGTTTCAAGATGAGGTGATCAGTTTCTACCCCTATGAGCTGGCCGCCAACATGACTGCAAGAGAGCAATTTTGGTGATTCCAGGGCTCATTGATGACTGCACGTCAAGAAGGATTTTGGTTGACACGGGGGCCTACAAGGATATTCTATACTACAAAACCTTCCTATACATGAGATTGACGAATGCCAGGTTGTCACCTTACTCAGGTCGACTGGATAGCTTCACCAATCACAGGGTTGACTCCAAGGGACAAATAGACCTGGAGGTTGATATTGGACAGTCTTCTTTGAGGACAACAGCTAAGGTAACATTAATAGTTATTGACGTTATAAGTGATTACCATGCTATACTGGGTATACCTTGACAGGTCGCTCTAGGAATGGTTCCCTCAATCCCTCATCAAAGGGTCAAGTTCCCCACTATGTTGGGAGTTGGGCGCGTTTTAAGCACGGTTAGAGAGTACCTGGATCACGTGCTTCGATCCAAGAAGAAGAGGGAGTTGGAAATTGATACTCCAGAGGTGAGCTGGAAGTTATCTAAATATGTCACTACTACTTCCAAATTATCTACGATCAAGTGTATAGAAGAGGCGACCTATCCCTCACACGACCACGTTATGACTGAGCCGACATGTCCCTCTAAAAACACTTGGGTCACAACAGATTCATTTTTTGGTCGAACAGATCATCATTGGCGATCTATGCCTCTAAGTCAACCAAAACTCAGGGGCCTCCAACGGGGAAATAGCTGCTGAGCTAGATGACATGATCGAAGTGGAAGCTCCACACTTGGGAGCTGAGGAAAGAAAAAGGGTCAGAGAGATCATCATTGAAACTATGAAGTTTATAGATGGCCCATAACTGGAACTAGTAGACGAGCTGGAGGATATGGAGGTCAATCCATCTTACACCGAGCAAAAAATCAGAATAGTGTGACAATTGTCGCCGAAAGAAAAGGCAAAAATAGTCAACCTATTGAAGGAGAGTACAGATGTCTTTGCTTGGAGGGTAGAGGACATGAGGGGAGTTAAAAAAGAGGTCGAAGTGCATCACTTGGAAGTCAACCCCGCCATGAAATTCAAAAGCCAAAGGCTAAGGATTTTTGATACAGATAAATAGATGGCCATCAAGCAAGAGGTAAACAAACTTCTTAGTGCAGGGATAATCAAGGAAGCGTCCTACTTGGCTGGCATACGTAGTGATGGTTAGGAAAGCCAATGGAAAGTGGAGGATGTTTGTCGACTTCACGGATCTAAATTTGGCATGCCCAAAGAACAGCTACCCACTTCCTCGGATAGAAAAGTTGGTCGACTCAATTGTTGGACATGCTACTCTCAGTTTCCTCGACGCTTATTCGGGGTACCATCAGATCAGAATGCATGAGGATGACATTGAAAAGACAGCCTTCCAAGCAGCTGGAGGGATTTATTGCTACACCAAGATTCCATTCGGACTAAAGAATGCTGGAGCTACTTATCAAATGAAGGTGAACAGAGTCTTTGCTAGTCATATTGGCCGAAAAATGGAGGCCTACATTGACGACATGGTCATCAAAACCAAGGCTGATCGTCATGTGGTCGACCTAAAGGAAACGTTTGCCAATCTACGACCAAACGACATGAAGTTGAATCCGAGCAAGTGTTTATTCGAGGTAGCGGATGGCAAGTTTCTGGGGTTTATGGTATAACAAAGGGGCATTGAAGCCAATCCAGAAAAGATAAAGGGATTGATAGAGATGCAAGAGCCTACATGCATCAAGGAGGTCCAACGATTGAATGGTAGGGTCACAGCTCTGGGTCCATAGTCAAACCAGCTGTGATATCTCTCCCCTTTTTCAAAACATTGAGGGGGACAAAAAACTTTGAGTGGACGGCCGAATGTTCCTCGTCGTTCCAACAACTCAAAGAATACCTCGCCTCTCCACCATTGTTGAGCAGCCCTATTCAAGGAGAGATTTTGTATGTTTACCTATCAACTGGAGATCGAGCAGTGGCCGCAGTTCTGGTCAGAGAGGAAAATGGCCTTCAGAAGCCAGTTTATTATGTAAGCAAGGCCTTGTCTGACGTAGAAGGGCAATACTTCAATGTTGAAAAGTTCGCCTACGCCTTAGTGGTAGCAGCCAGAAAGCTCAGAAATTACTTCTTTGCTCACCCTATTGTCATACTAACTAATGCTCCATTGAGAAAGATATTGCACAAACCAGAAAGGTCAGGTCGACTGCTCAACTGGTCTATAGAATTGACGGAGTTCGACATTGAATACAGGCCTCGAAGAGGATTGCAAGCTCAAACTTTGGAAAATTCTTGGTCGAGCTTACGTTCACCGAGGAGGATACTAGGGAGAGAAAGAGCAATCGAGCCAACAGACAATGAGCTTACCCAATGATTGCTGGAAGGTTTACTCGAATGGGTCTGCTACTCAGAATGTTAGTGGAGCTGGAATTGTGTTGATCGAGCCAGAGACAGGTAGAGCTTTTGAAGAAGCTCTAAGGTTCAAGTTCCAAGCCTCCAACAATCAGGCCGAGTATGAGGCTTTGATTGCAGCGGGAATATGCCAAGTGCTTTGGAGCGACCAAGATCATAGCTTATTGTGACTCCCAACTGATTATGCATCAAGTCAAGGGAGAGTATGAAGTGATCAGCCTAGTTCTGATCAAGTAATGCGAACTGGTGAAGAGGTTGGTCCAAGTTTTGGAGTTTTGGGAAATACAAAGGGTAGGCCGCGAAGAAAATGAGTTGGACAACCTAATCTCCAAACTAGCTATTTCAGACGAGCAACATGGAGAACCAATCTCATACTTAGAGCATCTATCACCCGAAAGAGTGCAGTTTATATGCTCGGTCTACGGCTCTAAGTGTTGGATTGATGAAATGAAGGCTACATTGAAACAGGCAAGCTACCAGCTGAAGAGCAAAAGGCGAGAATGATCTAGAAGAAGTCCCCTAAGTTTCCTATACATTGGGATGCATTGTTCATAATATCATTTGTGAAACCATTTTTGAGATGTGCTCATCCTATGGAAGTTTCTCAAATCTTGCTCGAAGTGCACAGTGGAGTATGTAGTGGACACCCGGGGGCCAGAACTTTGGCGGACAAAATACTCACCTTGGGGTACTACTGGCCTCAACTAAGAAAGGATGCTCATTAGTTTGTGCAGAAGTGTGATAAGTGTCAGAGGTATGCCAACCTACCAAGGCTCCCTACAACTGAACAAACACTTGTGATCGCAGCTTGGTCATTCGACATGTGGGGGTAGACTTGATTGGACCCTTCTCACCCGCCTAAGGAAATTGTAAATATGTGATTGTAGTCATTGATTATTTCACCAAATGGATTGAAGCAAAGCCTTTGTCAAAAATAACAGAGGAAAACGCCATCAACTTCATCCACGATTACATTTGGTGCCGCTTTGCAGTGCCACATTCAATTGTTTTAGACAACGGGCTACAGTTTTCAACATCTTTTGAAACAGAGATGAAAAGGCTGGGGGTTAAACACTGGAAGTCGTCAGTCGCTTATCCTCAAGGCAACGGGCAAGCAGAAGCAGCAAACAAATTGGTATTGACAGCTATAAGTAAGGGCCTAATTGGTCGAGTTGTCAGATGGTTGGACGAACTACCCCTTGCACTTTGGGCAGTCCGCACAACCACCCGGGGGCCTACAGGGAAAACCCCATTTGCCCTTACTTTTGGGTCGGAGGCTATGGAACCTGTCGAGCTACGAATTCCTACAGCTAGGGTGGCCTTGTTTGATAAGAACCAAAATAACTCCAACAGGTTGCTGGACTTAGACCTACTTGACGAGAAACGGATGACTGCTCAGCTTAGAATGGTAAACTACAAGTAGAAATCTAAGGTTATCACGACAAGGTCAAGAAGAGGTCGTTCAATGTTGTGGACTATGTGCTAAGGAAGATCGAGGTAACTAGAAGGAAAGCTAAACAAATAAGTTATCTCTGAACTTGGAAGGACCCTACATCGTCACCAGAATTATCAAGGAAGGGACCTACATGATTGGCCATCCAGGTGGTGACGAGCTGAAACATCCTTGGCATGCTAGCCACTTAGTTAGATATTATTTATGATTAAGCTCTCTATGTAATGAACTACTTCATCAATAAAATGGGGTTACCCTCGAAAAGTTCTATTCACTAACTGTGTTACACTTGCATCTTATTTAATTCAGGTCCGACTCTTAGTCAATTTAGAAATATCAAACAGACTCGACTAAAGTCCTAACTCAACCTCATTTTTAAACAGGTTCGACTGAAGATTTATGTCAGTCTCGTTCCTTGAACAGGCTCGACAAACGTCCTAAGTCAACCTTGTAACGCACCGAAAATTTTCACATTGCTTATATTTCCATAAATGTTCAAATATTACAAGTTTAAAATCTCCAAAAAATATGATACAAGGTATTTCTACTAACTCCAAATACTCCTAAAATTACTCCGCTCCAAATCTTTCACGGTCCTCGATTCACCGATCAACTGCAAAATACAAACTGGAGGGGGTTAAGCTGGGAAAGCTCAGTAAGAGAGGGGATATGTAGTATCACAGAAGCCAATGAAACACAAACATCAAATAAAACGGTCCATGAGATTATAAATATGGACATGCCAAAAAGACCCATTTCAGAAATCGAATATCAATCGATTATATTTCACAGTTCAATGTTCTAATTATGTTCGGGTCCAGTGGAAAAACAATAACCGATACAAATAGTTGGCCGCCCTCAACGGAGCCGACCCAACTCAAATATAAGAACCGAGTCCACTGCAACCGTCACATAATTAGTCCCATTGAACCATTTCATATAACAAATCTCATTATTTTGAGAACCATATCACATAAATAAGCATGCTTTCAATATCATAATAATATTTACCGAGTAAATTTAAAGCCAAAGCAAGTACCAAATCAGATCGAACAATAAATATACGTGTCAATAAAGAGGAGTACGACGATAATACGGGTATAAAAAGAATGATTAAACTGATATGAAATCAATACTGCATAGTCTCCTTACTTCAAAACTGCTAAAATCTGATCACCAATAATTGAACCTCGAACTGGGCATCTCCATAAATAAAATTCGAATACCAACCTTTAATAATCTAAAATATGTACATACCAATTTTCTTTCCATTTTCTCTCTCGGCTGACAATAGAAGAAATGTCAATAAAATGTGAAATAAAGGTTTTAGATAACAATGAATGAAGATGAGTCACGAAATGCTATAGCAAACCACGTCCATTAAAGCCACATCTAAGCCTAGTTTCAATTTTCCAAGCAAAGTAAAGTAACGTGGCCTTCCAATAGAAAATGATTTTTTTTCTTTAAAATCACTACCTTAAAAATCTGGGGTATTACAATCCTCCCACCTTAAAAAGAATTCGTCCGCGAATTCGATTTAGACTAAACCTCAAATTCATATCATACTTCTCCCCCAAGATCCTATACCCGTGCGAGCTCTATAGCCTTCCGGCCAGGTCCCGCTCTGATACCAACTGTAACCCCCCGAAAATTTTCACATTACTTATATTTCCATAAATATTCAAATATTACAAGTTTAAAATCTCCAAAAAATATGATACAAGGTATTTCTACTAACTCCAAATACTCCTAAAATTACTCCGCTCCAAATCTTTCACGGTCCTCGATTCACCGGTCAACTGCAAAATACAAACTGGAGGGGGTGAGTTGGGAAAAGCTCAGTAAGAGAGGGGATATGCAGTATCACAGAAGCCAATGAAACACAAACATCAAATAACACGGTCCATGAGATTCTAAATATGGACATGCCAAAAAGACCCATTTCAGAAATCGAATATCAATCGATTATATTTCACAGTTCAATGTTTTAATTATGTTCGGGTCCAGTGGAAAAACAATAAACGATACAAATAGTTGGCCGCCCTTAACGGAGCCGACCCAACTCAAATATAAGAACCGAGTCCACTGCAACCGTCACATAATTAGTCTCATTGAACCATTTCATATAACAAATCTCATTATTTTGAGAACCATAGTGTAAGTACCCAAATCTGGCTCATGCCTTCCGGTTAAATTTCCCGGCAATTTCGGTAAGTTTCCCGGTAATTCCCCGGACCTTCCTAGTGTTCCGAAAATGTTCTGGAACAGTCCCAAATTAAATTAAGGGCTGAAGGGAGCCTTCCTAATTAAGAAACACGTTTTTCTTAATTAGGAAGAGGGTTCTAGAAATTGCCACCTTGCATGGTTCTAGAAATGCTGAGTCACAATGGATAATGCCGCACGGCTGCATTAGCTCGCTGTCCCTAGCCGCACGGCTTCATTAGCCTTATCCAGACTGCCTATAAATAGAGCCCTCCTCTACCCATTTCAACACACACAATCCATAGCAAGTCACCCACAAACACTCCAAATACGTGAAGAATACTGCTGGAAGCTCAAGAAGGTGAAGAAGAAGGCCAAGAAGCTCCCTCCCTCCTCCTTGAAGATCCAAGACCAACCTCTCCTCCTAGCTCCGACCAAAGAAGAAGGAAGCTATTGGTAACCTCGCACGCCCTACCTTTGCATCCTAATTGCTTTATAATTTGCTCATTGCATTGTCTTTATATTGCTTGGGACTTGGTAGATTAAAGATCCTATCTTTATATTCCCCCTTCCCCTTTGGCATGCATTAGACATCATTTGTCATAAAAATGTAGTCTTTTCCCATAAAGGTGCATCCTTTGCACCTAAAACCCCTATTTTCAAATAAAAATGTCATCTTCATGCATCCTTTGCATATAAAAATCAAATCTTTTTCAATCAAAATGCATCATTTGCATCCAAAATCCCTTGTTCAAGCATCATTTGCTTTAAAGACCATGTCTTTACCATAAACTAGCATCATATGCTTTTCAAAATGCAATCTTTATGCATCATTTGCATAATGAATGCCAATTTCTTCAACAAAAATGCATCATTTGCATAAAAATCAAATCTTTATGCATCATTTGCAATAAAGATTATTTCTTTAAACTAAGTGCATCATTTGCAACTCAAAAATGTCATCTTTTCATTAAAGATTCATTTTTACATACATTTCCCCCATTCCCCCATTAACAACCTAGGAATGGACCGGTGTAAAAGATCCTATCTTTACATCGTTCCTTCCATTAAAGGTTCCATATCTCTTTAGAAAGGGACACCTTGAACCCTATATCTCCGATTATCGCTTAAGAAAGAGTATGAAGCGTCTATACGAGCTCGACCGTCTTATAGCGTAGGATTGATGGGCTAAGGACCCTCCTTTTCTAAAGAACCTCATCTTTGACCAAAAGAGAGTCATTCTCTCGATCACGCAAGTCCCGAGGGTCCCGAGGTTAAAATGCGATGATCACAAGTCATAAGATGAGGACGGGATCATAATCCCAAATACATAAAATTCCAAGGAATCCCGAGCGACAACCAACAAATGGTTTGTACGTCCGGAAGACAACTTGGGACATTTCCCCCTTTTTCTCAAACACATGCACACAAGAAAGCACGCAAGCAAGCACGACACGAAATCTTGGGAGACTTGCTCCGGCAAGGCACTTTGGGTGAACGCCAAACGTTCTTCCCAAGGGGTAACTTAACCTCCGAACCCAAGTAAAAACCTTTTTTTCAAAGTTTTGAGGTAATCAAAATGGCGTGGCGACTCTGTTTTTCAAATTAAACCGGATGTCTTCAAACTCGCGTGAATCCAACGAAAATTTGGGCACCACATTCACAGTTTGGCGACTACTGGGAATACCCAAAGGAGAAAAGCTGTTATTTTCAAAACAAAAAAAAATCGATACTCGGTATATAGGTGGAAACCACTTACCCTTCCCCGTACACTCCTCGACGTGGGAGTTGGGATAACCGTGGTTTAACAATCCACGTACTCGCATCCCTTTTCAAAAAAAAAAAAAAAAACAATTTTGAAAAAAAAAAATAAAAGAAAGCTTTTCCCTTTGAGCGGGTTAGACTCCCATCGCCGATTTCATTAATCGTGCTTGCTTTCTTTACCATGCATTGCATCATTTGCATCTTGGAATCTGTGCATACTTTGAAACGGGAAACAACCCGAAAAATAGCAAAAGGAGTGGAACCTGGAAAATTGATCCATGCAGCCGTACGGCTCAATCCTCCTTGGATTCTCGACCGGGCGACCTCGCTGGCAATTCCACCAGAAAATCATGGTTAATCTGGCAGCCCTAGCACTTGGGGCTACTCACTTCATGACCGATCGGGGCTCCTGCAAAATTTACGTGCTTACGTGTTGCATTTTCCCCGTCCCGAAAATCATTCCTTTAAAACACATTATGAAAATCTCTGTTTTAACTCAAAAAGGAACATTTTTAGGAGACCGCACACTACGCGCACCGATATATCCCGTACACTTTGCACGCACGTCCTTCAAACCCGAGGGTGGTTCCAACATAGCCACGGACAGCCTTACGATGCTCCCGGCGCGCACGGAATCATCCCAACCTCCCCATGGCAAATGTGTCGACCAATGCACAAACCCGTGTCACACGTTTCAAAAAACCGTGACTTTTGGTTGGTTTTTGGTCTAGTCCGTGTCATATAGCCCAGTTGCATACCCACGTAAAGGTCAAGCCTTAGCTCATAACGGAAGCCAAGATTTTCGCTCAAGCGAAATTCTGCCGAAATTCCGACAAGGAAAAATCGGTGGGATCTTGACTTCGACATTGACTATTGACCTTGACCCGCACGAAATGCGTAAGAGTCAAGACCGAGTCTTTGCCAAAAATCAAAAGATCTTTCGCTCAAGCGAAGCTTTGCCAAAATTCCGACAAGGAAAAATTGGCAAGATCTTGACCGGCATTGACTTCGATTCCGACCCACGCACGGCGTATGCAACGAAGTTCAATGTGACACCGTGTCATCCAGCTTTTTACCGCCCGACCCATGCCTATTATTCTCTCGGACATTACCGAAAGTCAAAAACCGTCATTCGCTCAAGCGAAACTCTGCCAAAGATCCGTCAAGCGCAGAGACGAGACTTTCCCGGTATTGCCTTGACTATAATCCGCATCGCTCGTGCGTTGAAAGGTCCTATGACCCGCTAGACCCGATAGGAGCGTTTCTTACTCTTGGTCGGTGGGATCCGCGTGCCCTATAGGACCCTCGCCCGGGCCGTCCACCCCGGGAGGTCGAAATACAGTGGAATACGAGGGGCTTATAGACGTAGTGACGGAACCCACCGATCCAGATCTAGAGTAGTTGTGAAAAAGAAGGGCGTAACCCCTTTTCCAACCAAATAGATATTAATAAAAGACACTGCTTTTAAGTAAACTTGAAGATTCTAATTTGCATATTGCCCGAGCCTTCACCTCTAAACACCTACCCCGAGTCTAAACCTTTCCTATCCCTTTCCCGCAGCCGAGAAAGAAGTGGGTGAGAACACCGGGTCGGGCCGACTTGTTAGCACGTAATCCTCGTACGCCCGCCGTAATCCTCGCTCGAGAGTCGAATGGCCGATTTGACAGAGAACAAGGCTGCCGGTTTGGGTAACTGATGACTAGGAAAGAAGAGCTAGCCTATAACCAATGCCCTCCCCATCTTCATATAACCCATTGCCAAAGACCGTCCCTTCTCGCCTTCTCCAATACCCCAAGCCGTTAGTGGTCCCGACACCCTCGCTTCCTCTCGCATCCCCCCACGGGACCTTTTTCCTCCTTTCACTCGAGCCTACTTCGGAATCCCAGGTGCTAATTTGACCTTTCCAATTTTGTCAACGCCGTGAATTTGCCTACCTCTCGGACGCCTACGGTGAAGAGTCAGGAAACGAGAATAGGAATGGATGGATTTACAGCGATGATGACAAGCTCAAGAAAAGGAATGGACTTGGAGCCAACGGAAGTGAAACCCGAAGGGCAAGATGAGGTAGAAAGCCACGCACTGAATAGGGGATGAAATCACTTCAAAGTGTGTCTCAGCCTATGCAAAGGCTCCTGAGAAGGATGAGGTAGTGTATGAGTCCTATATCCTAGAGTTCAATACTCCGTACAAGGACTTGGTAGGTGAATGGAGGAACTTGATCGAAGCTTTAGCCAAAGAGGGAAGTGGGCTCCGCCCACCGATCTCGGAACATGTAAGCGTCGCCGAAGCCAAACTCTCATCGTAGAAGGGTAGACTCTATCACGTTGTTAGTAGTCACTCCCGAAACTTGGTCCGAAGAAGAATGTATGGATGCCTTGGAAAGAGTCCTCGAGTTTAGAGGCGACCCCAGCCCCCTTTATGTCCTACGATGATAATGATGTTTTCTGGTAATCCCTAAGCCCGAGGAAGAGTCCGAGATACCCCTCATATGGCGTCAAGTATCCCGACCTCGCTTTTGCCCTCATTGGTCATAAGAGCCAAGGCGAAAGTTCCCACGAGAGCTACCGTAGTGACACCGATGAAGACACGCCGAAGTGCCGGAAGGGACAATAGAGGAGTGGTTAGCCCGAAGCCAAAAAGCCTTAAAATCTCTCTCGACAAGAAGGAAAAGGAACCCGCCATGAGGTTTGACCCCGCTAGAAATCCTTATTGATGATGGAATTTCCCACTTCGTAAAATGTTTGGCCAACGTCAAAGATGCCGTCGAAGGTTGGACTCCTCAGTGTGAAAGAAAAGACATGCTTGGATGTGATGAGGAATGTGATCCTACTCGTTAAAGAAGTTGCTAGGTTCGGATGAGAAAGCCATTTGCCAAGCTCCAAACTCCGGAAGTGATAATTCTTGTTGCATGCCGACTTTGAAAAGTTTGAATGAGACCGTGAAAGCTTTAAACGGAGAATGTGAAGTTGAAATCAGCCGGTCAAACTCGTAAAAGGTCAAAAAGCCGGTAACCTCGGGGACCGTATTCGGGAAGCCGCCTATGCCTCCGGGCAAAGACCATCAATCGATCAATCGCCAGAATTGGCCATACGCCGCAAGAATCCGCCTCGACTTTGAAAGAATTGACAGAATCCTCCAAGAGGAATAATGACCAAGGAAAATCCAATGTCTATGTGATGACTCCTGGGCTCGGCGTATGAATGTTGAGCACCTAAGTGGTGACAAAAGAAGCACCGTCTCGAGCCAAAACGAGATAAAAGACCTTATAAGCCGTGCGTAAAAGCCCGACTCGATAAGGAGGATCCACCCTAACTCGCTTGAAGTGTACCCAAGCCAATATCTCCTTATGGTCCCCGTTGACCTCTTCATACCCTCATAAGTTGAAGCTAGAAGAAAGTTTGGCCAAGACCACGGTGCCCATAGATGTCACCCCGGATGAGGTCGTCCAAATGATTGGAAATATCCACTACGGAAACATCATTACCTTCACCGACTTAGACCCGCCAAAGTATGGGGCTAGTCATAACGAACCTCTTTACATCACAAACCCGCTTAGAAGAGCGTCGATTGCCACGCAGTATTAGTCGACGGAGGGTCCGCAATGAATGTCTTGCCGCCTAAAATGATGGATTTATTGGATTCGAAGCCAACGGACTTAAAGCCTTCTAGTCGACTATTAAGGCCTATGACTCCACCGCACGATCGCTTTTGGGGATCGCCACTCTCAAGATGTGGTTCGGAAAAAGGTCATGGACGTTGACTTTCAAGTTATTGATATTCCGATTTCATTTACCGCTCATTGCCGGGACGGCCTTGGATCCACCCGTATAAACGGGGTAGCCTCTACTTTGCATCGGTGCGTCAAATTTCGGGCCGAGTGATGGAACTATCACCACCATTTATGGAGATAGTGTCACGGTAGAAGGAACCAAAGATCGGGGATATCCCGATATTGGAGATCAAGCACGATGATGAAGGGTTAGCATTGACCGGATTCTCCGTAGCTTCTTCCAAGGCACAAGTGTGTTGCCAGACCGACCTCACCACTACTTCCGATAAAATCCCTCCCGCCATGAGAATGATGCGAAAAATGAGTTATCTTCCGGGACTTGGATTGGGTAGAAGACTTCAAGGTCGTAACACCATCATTGATGTGAAGGAACAAACTACCGATATGGCTTGGGGTACAAACCGAACTCTCGGGATGCCGTAAAAGCTAAAGGCACGAAAGGTGAAGGGGTCCACTCCATCCTTACATACCGTCTCGACCCATTACTTTACAAAAGGAGGGACACAATATGATGAAAGTGATCGCGATCTCCTTGCGTAAAACCCTTCTAGAGAACCTTGAGAAAGTTAGGGGAAAGCCAACCAATCCCGTTCGAAGAATGTTCCTTGATTTGCCGATATCCTCGGGGCTACCACTACCGTTCGTAATGAGTACGTCTTCAAAGGAAATCCGACCAGTGTCAAAGAGTCAAGATCCGGGACAATGGACTTCTCCGCCTTTGAGTTAGCTCTTCCAAAGATCAGCCAGATAGAAGCCGCCAAAGAAAGGAAGACAGCCAATGGGGTTTGCAAGAGTTGTTTGACGAAGAAGCACAAATCCCGCACTTGATCGACTTCGGTTCGTACGATGAGATAGTTGCCGTTATTGGAGACGATGGTGAAAGTCATTTTGATCCTCGCACTTTGGTGACTAAGACAGAAATGCCATTGAAGAATTGGGAGACATTCTCGTGGCCGATAGCCGCCGACAAAGAAATGATCACGGAGCTTGGATTGGTACCCCGTCCTTCTCAACCCGGGCCGTGTCAAACACCCCGTTGTCTATTCCGCCGAGTCAGAATCTTTGAATTCCAGCCTCGAGTCATCCGAAGGCCTCACGCCCGAGGATTATGAAAATGTAATCGATGTCATCTTTCCCCTTATTTTGAATGAAATGACAAATCTTTTCGATTATCCTCTTATTGCCAACTTAACAAATGATAAATTAACTCAAAATTTAACAAACAGCTTAATAATGAATCATTTGAACAAGATGCAAACACACTAAACGAACAATACATTAAAGAAATCTTTAAGCAGTGTTTCGTAAAAGAGGAAAACCGGGCCCAAGCCGCCGAGGAGGTTTTGATAAGTGTGAACTTGGGTACTATTGAGGAACCTAAAGAGACACGTATTGGAAGCTTCTTCCAGGGGTTGAAAGGGACAGATTGATCGAGCCGCTCGTAGAATACGTCGACGTGTTTGCATGGTCATACAAGGATATGCCGGGGCTAGACAGCTCGATAGTAGAACACGTAATCCCTCTAGCACCGTATGCTAAGCCGCAAAGCGTAAACCGAGAAAGATTAAGCCGGAATGGTCTCTACTGTGTCAAAGAAGAAATTGAGAAGCTACCGCGGGTAGGGTTCATCGAGTCATTGAATACCCGACATGGTTGTCCAACATCGTGACCGTAACCAAGGCCAATGGGAAGGTGCGCCGTGTGGATTTCCGAGATCCGAACAAGGCCACGGCCCAAAGACGACTACCCTCCGCCAAACATAGACATCCCGGTGGACTCCATCGCCAACTACGAAGTCAAATCCTTCGTTGATGGTTTTGCGTGCTACAACTGCATCAAGATGGCCGAGGAAGACCAAGAAAAGACAGCCTTCACCACACCACGGGAACCTACTGTTATACAAGAATGCCATTCGGGCTCAAGAATGCCGGGGCTACTTACCAAAGGGCAGCGACCGCGCTTTTTCATGACATGATCCACAAGGAGATTGAGGTCTACGTAGATGATATGATAATCCACTCCAAAGGAGAGGGTGGGCAGCACTTTGTTGACCTACGAAAATTCTTTGAGAGGTTGAGACAGACATTCCATGAGACTAAACCCGCCAAATGCACCTTCGGAGTGACAAGGGGAAAAGTGCTTGGGTATATGGTCACAGTAGCGAGGTATAGAAGTTGACCCCGAAAGATCAAAGCCATCATGGATATGAGGCCACCTCAAACCCAGCAGAAGTCAAAGAGCTTCATGGGTAAATTGCAAGACATCGCTCGTTTCGTCAATCGCTTGACCACTATGTGCGAGCCCATCTTCAAGCTCATGAAGAAGAATGTGGACACAGAATGGACCGAAGAATGCCAAGATGCCTTTGACCAGATCAAGGCATACTTAGTACATCCCTACTATGCCCCCACATAGACGAAGCCTCTTCTCGCTCTATCTCACCGTCTGCGTACACGGCAGCTGGGGCTATGCTTGCTCAGAAAAGAAAGACTCTCGGGTAGAAAACGCCATTTACTTTGTCACCGTAGAAGCTACAGGGAGTGAGCTCAATTACTCAAAGCATGTGAAAAGACTCGTAGATCGGTCCGGGTAGTCGGCAAATTGAAGCATTATATGCAAGCCCACCCTGTGAATTTGGTCTCGAAAATGGACCCCATCAAGTACATCTTTGACAAGCCTTCCCTCTCGATGCGTTTAGCGAAGTGGTCCTTCTTCTTGGCAGAATCACGACATCAACTATGTGACCGTAAAGGCCATCAAGGGTCAAGCATTGTCGATCACCTGGCGAACTTCCCCAGAATGAAGACAGAGGGCCCGAACCCCAATTCCCAGATGAAGGGATCTTTGCAGTTGAGCTCGAGAATAGATGGCAATTGTTCTTTGACGGAGCCGCTAACAAAAGAGTAAATGGTGTAGGAAAGCTATTGGTCGATCCGAAAGATGAGCATACCCCCATAGCCCTCAAGTTGAACTTTCCCGCCACGAACAATGTCGCCGAATATGAAGCCTCGCATTGCCTGGTTGGAGGCCGCCTTAGAAAGAAATGTCAAGGAGCTCGAAGTTTACGGAGACTCGGCCTGATCATCAACCAAGTCTCCAACAAGTGGAAGACTGTGGACCCTAATCCGCAACGGTATCATGCCCATATGGAGGAGTTGGATCGGACAGCTTCAGAGAAGTGACTTTCCACTACTTGCCGAGGGAAAAGAACAGATTCGCAGATGCCCTAGCTACTCTAGCCTCATTGGTAGAGATCCCCGAGGGAAAAGCCATAAAGCCCTTCAAAGTGGGTAGAAGAGAAGCCCCAGCCTTTTGTTGTGAAGTGGACTGGGACCCGAGCCTATAAAGGAACCTTGGTACAATCAGTATTTACCAATTCCTCAAAGACGGAGAGTCGGCTTTCGAGACGAAGAAGGTAGACCAAAAGAAGGTGTCGAGCCAAAAGCTTGCGAGCCCCGAAAAGGTTGGCCTCCCATTATGTCATCCTAGGAGGCAACCCGTACAAGAAACGCTATCAAGGACCGCTCCTCTTATGTGTCACTCAAGAAAGAGCCAGCAGAGTTGATGACCGAAGCCCACAATGGTCCTTGCGGTCCTCACATGAATGCCGAGCCCCGATGCAAGTGATCCTCGAGAATGGGTTACTACCGGATCTCCATGGAGACAGATCGCGTCCAAAGACGTCCGAACCTCGCGACAAGTGCCGCCGGTTTGCCAACCTCAACCATCTCCCACCTCATGACATGTACCGCATGACGACTCCTTGGCCAGTTTGCAACTTGGGGCATTGACGTGATAGGGAAAATAGCCCCGACAGAAGCAATAGGCACGAGTTCGTGTTGGTAGCCATCGACTACTTCACCAAGTGGGTAGAGGCCAAGTCCTACAAGGTCCTCACTTCCGAGAAAAAGTGGCCCAGCTTCATCAAAGAAAACATAATGTGCAGATATGGGGTGCCCAACGAGATCATTTCGATAATGGGACACACTTCGAAGGAGACCGCGATAGATCGCCGTCGACCCGTAGTTACTCGCCACAAGTCGTCCCCCGCATGCACCTCGCACCAATGGAGCCGTGGAAGCCGCTAATAAGACACTCGAGCGGATCATCCGGAAGATGGCCACCCGTGGTCGTGATTGGCCCGAAAAGCCGCACCTAGCACTCGGGGCTACGTAACGTCTGTCGAAATGCCCACAGGAGAAACTCCTTTTGCCCTAACTTACGGGATGGAAGCAGTGTTACCGGTGGAGTTGGAAATCCCGTCATTAAGGGTCCTCCTGGAAAACGGTGTCAATGAAGTAGAATGGTTGCGCAGCCGGCATGATGAGTTAGCCCCGCTTGACGAGAGAAGGCTCAAAGCCATGGAACACACCCGAGCCTACCAGAGGCGAATGGCCGAGCGTTTGATAAAAGGTTAAGGCCGAGACATCAAAGAGGGTGACTTAGTGCCGAAAGTAAAGCCCCTACCAGAGACAACCCCTGGGAAAATGGGAACCCGTTTGGATCGGCCCTTATGTAGTGCAGAAGATACCTGTCGGGAGGAGCAATGAAGCTTGCAGACTTGGACGGCAATCCCTTTGTCCACCCAGTCAACGGTGATAAGCTCAAAAGATACTATATCTAAAAAAAAAAATAAAAAATAGTGCAAAAAGAGTAATACCCAGCTAGGCTGAAAACCCCAAAAAGGGCGGTCTAGGCAAAAGACAGGGTTGCACATAAAAAAAAAAAAAAGAGAAAAAAAAATCTTAGTGCAAAAAGAGTAATGCCCAGCTAGGCTAAAAACTCCAAAAAGGGCGGTCTAGGCAAAAAACAGGGCTGCACATGAAAAAATTAGTTCACCAGAATGAACTACGAAGACCTGAGCCCCTTAGCCTTTCTTGTAAAAGGGGAACGTAGGCAGCCATATATGGTTCGGTCTAAACAATAAAAAAAGGGCAATAAAGCTTCCATAAAGTGCGTCCTTAGCAATAAATAAAAGGGTATTTCAGTTTTCATAAAACGGGTCCCAAGTAATAAGACATTTGAATTTCCATGAAACATGTCTTGATTAATTTCTAAGATAATATTTCTTGTTCATTACAAGTCAAAAAATTTCTTGATGAGTTCAAGCACGGTCTACCTCTTGACTCTGTTAACCTGCTAAAAAGATCTAAAATACAATAAAATGCCTAAATAAACTAATGTGTTTGCAAATGGCAATAAGAGGATCTTGAGAAAAGACTTGTCAGTCGTCATTCGCTGAGTCTTCTTCAGTCTTCTTCCCTTTTCCTCGGCCTCGTCGAGTCTTCTTCCTTTTCTTCTCAATAATGTCGGTATCCCTCATCCCGACCTCTGGTATCCTCACTGGAGCCTCTACCAACCCCGTGTCAATAAGAGCTCTCTATACGAGCACGAGTCCGTATCTCCTCCCTCTCGAGACTCGCCAAATGAGCAACCTCGGACAACCTCTTGTACCGAGCCTCCATGTCCCCGACCAAGTCACCTCGATTGGTTATGGCAACTCGCCTTAGCCTCGGTCTCCCTCGTAGTCCTACTCGAGTCGTGGTCGCCCCCAATAAAACTCGGCGTCTATCCTCCAAGATAACCCGAGTCGCTCCCATCTCCCTCTCGTACTACCCAAGTAGACGGTGGTCAAGATCGTGCTCTTCCCGCTTCCTAAAGATAGCCCCGGGTGGGAAAGCGGTGTATGTCCAAGCCCTCGAGAAAAAGTGAAGCCGGGCCGGGTCCCTCATGTCTAGAGACGTCACCTCCATGGTCCGGATGTCCTCCCGGCCACTCAAAGGCTCCCGTAAAGCCCCAAACCGCCCGGATACCAAGCAGTGGTATGTAGAAGGATGACCAGCAGAATCTCGGAACCCTCACAACATAAGACTCTGAAATATCCTCCTGGTCCGCAACCTCCAGTGTGGTATCCACCAACGGATGTCCGAAGTGGATAGCCTAGCCATCATCGCCTCCCGGCCTACCCTGTTCTGTTGCCTCGGTGCACCTCTCCGAGAAATCACCCAAGGGCACCGAGTCGGCAAAGCCCCGGCAAAGCCCCGAGCCTCTCCCGCAGCCATAAGGTCAACATAGCGGGACTCCCTGATCTCATGAAATGGTCTCCCGAGCCATCCCGTCAATCCCATGAAGTGTCTCTCCCAAAACCCGGCGGGACAATATCCTTCCCACTTGCAGCCTCTAACCATGTCCAAGAGACCACTATGACAGATCCCCACGGACTCAAAGAAGTGAACATAGCGAGAGAATACGCAAAGGATAAATGCGTCCATAGCCACCGTGGTCGCAGCCATATCTAGAGACCCAAACCTCGCCCGGGATATCGAAAGGTCAATCCTATCCGGGCTACCATCATCCTCTCGGCCTATCCCGGAGGAATCGCAGAAAAGATGCAAGCTTTACCACCACCGGCACGTCTCCGATCAGCCGGAATAGATATAGCCTCAATCTCGGGACCCCCAATCAAGGCTCACGAAGTCTTCGTGCGTTGGGACGATTTCGTTGTAAGAAAAGCAGTAAACATGTCTCCGACGTCCCGGTAACTTTCTGCGGCTCTCAACAGTCCCAATCGGGCGGGAGATCCCTCAAATGCCATAAAGACTTGATCTTGAAGGAAGAATCAAGCAGCCCCTTGTGATTTTGGAAGTTATGTCTCGCCCAAGATTGAAGACCGGATAGAAAATGGTCTCGCTTCCCCCTTTGCAATCTGACGGGCTTCTCCATCGCAAAGTGATCAAAGATGGTGCTTTTAGGTCCAAAATGTGCTCTGGGAACAATTGGGACAAGTCTAGAGTGAAAATGAAATGAAATGGCCAAGCCTTGCTTTTATTCAGAAAATAACCAGCCTGCATGTAACCGTGAGCCGCACGGCTTCATTTGCCCAGAGACCTATCCGCACGGCTACATTAGCCCTCCGCAGAAATTCTGCGGCAACCAAAGTTGCTGCCCAAGGGAGTTTTCACCCCACTTTTTCAACCAAAACCTGTACAAAAACATATCCAGAAGCCATTCAAGCATTTATACACCATTATAAATCATTTTGGCCCAGTTTCAGCCCCGATTCCAAGCAAAAAAATCGCCCCAAGGCTCAGATAATAAGCAAATTGAAAAAGCATAAATTAGAAAAGTAAATAAAACATAAGTACAATGTCTTCGCCCCACCGGCGTCAAAATAAAGCAAAAAATAAACAAGTTGTGCATAAAAAAGTGTTCATTGTTTGTATTGTTCCAAATCTACTCTAGAGACCCCCTAGGCCTCAGATCCTTCCTCCTCCTTCTCGCAGCCGCGGAGATGTTCCTTCTAGCTTGCCTCGGCATTGGGTTCCCCTCCGGATCCATTCCAAATCAGTAGAGCCAAAGGGAATTGAAGGAATTTCAAAATTTCTCTCCCTTCTCCTCTCTCTTCCTCGGCAGTTCTTGGGCGGCAATAATGCCCAATGCCCGTTCAAACTGCTTTTTAAATAACTGAAAAAACAGGTCTCTAGCCGTACGGCTCCTTTTTCTCCATCTCATGCCGAGCGGCTTCATTCGCTCTGAGCATAAATTACAATCCTGCCCCTGGACATTCCACTTGGGCATGCAATTTCCGTTATCTTTTAACCAAGATAACATCTTTTTCAGAAAATATCCCTTATCGCCTAAGCAATCAAGCTCTATTCCCAGTCACCTCCGTTAATTCCGTTATAACGGGATAACGCTAGGTGACAACCTCCGAATTGTCAAGTTTCTATCAACTTAAGCTACCTCTATCCCGAATAGTGACGTACGCTCAAGTTTCTATCAACTTAAGCTACCTCTATCCCGAATAGTGACGTACGCTTAAGTTTCTTCTCAACTTAAGCTACCTCTATCCCGAATAGTGACGTACGCTCAAGTTTCTCTCAACTTAAGCTACCTCTATCCCGAATAGTGACGTACGCTCAAGTTTCTATCAACTTAAGCTACCTCTGTCATGAATAGAGACGTATGCTCAAGTCATTGGCAGCCCATATCTCTGATTCGAAAGAGATTGAGACGTATGCTCAAGTCATTGGCAACCCATATCTCTGATTCGAAAGAGATTGAGACGTATGCTTAAGTCATTCTAACTTTGGCAACCCATATCTCTGATTCGAAAGAGATTGAGACGTATGCTCAAGTCATTGGCAACCCATATCTCTGATTCGAAAGAGATTGAAACGTATGCTTAAGACATTCAAGTCATTGGCAACCCATATCTCTGATTCGAAAGAGATTGAGACGTATGCTTAAATCATTTTAGCTTTGGCAACCCATATCTCTGATTCGAAAGAGATTGAGACGTATGCTCAAGTTCACCAAACTCTAGCTACCTCTATCCACTCGATAGTGACGTAAGCTCTAGTTTCAATCGTGTGACATCCTCCAAGAATTGTCAATCGGTGTGACCTTCTCCATTAATTGTCAAAATCTCAAGAATCCTAGATATCGTTCCTAACTATCTAGTGATGCTTGAACTACGATCAAGGCTTGATTCCTCCGGGATACGTAGGTAGCCTTTTATAAAAGGTCCAGCCATTCGACCACTTTGGTCACCCTGTTTCTTTGTCACTCCTCGGTGATAAAGCGGCCCCTCATAGAGGTTCAGATATCCGACCACCTTGGTCACTCCTAGCATATCCCCAGTAGGATCAATTGCTTGACCTCCTAGGTCATTTTCTCTTCTATTTCCCCAGCAAGAGACCAGTTTCTCTTCTTCCTCCCCCAGCGGATCCTAATTCCGATCTACGGCCTGGCTTGATTCCTCCGGGATACGTAGGTAGCCTTCCAGAGGTTTAGCCACTCGACCACCTTGGTCACCCAATCCGTCTCGGCATTCGCCAGATCGGATCCTTTTCTATCGACAACCCCACTCGCCTTGCAAGTGACGTTGCCGAGGGGCTTCTGTAAGTACCCAAATCTGGCTCATGCCTTTCGGTTAAATTTCCGGCAATTTTGGTAAGTTTCGGTAATTCCCGGACCTTCCTAGTGTTCGGAAATGTTCTCGAACAAATTCCCAAATTAAATTAAGGGCTGAAGGGAGCCTTCCTAATTAAGAAACACGTTTTTCTTAATTAGGAAGAGGGTTCTAGAAATTGCCACCTTGCATGGTTCTAGAAATGCTGAGTCACAATGGATAATGCCGCACGGCTGCATTAGCTCGCTTTCCCTAGCCGCACGGCTTCATTAGCCTTATCCAGACTGCCTATAAATAGAGCCCTCCTCTACCCATTTCAACACATACAATCCATAGCAAGTCACCCACAAACACTCCAAATACGTGAAGAATACTGCTGGAAGCTCAAGAAGGTGAAGAAGAAGGCCAAGAAGCTCCCTCCCTCCTCCTTGAAGATCCAAGACCAACCTCTCCTCCTAGCTCCGACCAAAGAAGAAGGAAGCTATTGGTAACCTCGCACGCCCTACCTTTGCATCCTAATTGCTTTATAATTTGCTCATTGCATTGTCTTTATATTGCTTGGGACTTGGTAGATTAAAGATCCTATCTTTATATTCCCCTTCCCCTTTGGCATGCATTAGACATCATTTGTCATAAAAATGTAGTATTTTCCCATAAAGGTGCATCCTTTGCACCTAAAACCCCCATTTTCAAATAAAAATGTCATCTTCATGCATCCTTTGCATATAAAAATCAAATCTTTTTCAATCAAAATGCATCATTTGCATCCAAAATCCCTTGTTCAAGCATCATTTGCTTTAAAGACCATGTCTTTACCATAAACTAGCATCATATGCTTTTCAAAATGCAATCTTTATGCATCATTTGCATAATGAATGCCAATTTCTTCAACAAAAATGCATCATTTGCATAAAAATCAAATCTTTATGCATCATTTGCAATAAAGATTATTTCTTTAAACTAAGTGCATCATTTGCAAACTCAAAAATGTCATCTTTTCATTAAAGATTCATTTTTACATACATTTCCCCCATTCCCCCATTAACAACCTAGGAATGGACCGGTGTAAAAGATCCTATCTTTACATCGTTCCTTCCATCAAAGGTTCCATATCTCTTTAGAAAGGGACACCTTGAACCCTATATCTCCGATTATCGCTTAAGAAAGAGTATGAAGCGTCTATACGAGCTCGACCGTCTTATAGCGTAGGATTGATGGGCTAAGGACCCTCCTTTTCTAAAGAACCTCATCTTTGACCAAAAGAGAGTCATTCTCTCGATCACGCAAGTCCCGAGGGTCCCGAGGTTAAAATGCGATGATCACAAGTCATAAGATGAGGACGGGATCATAATCCCAAATACATAAAATTCCAAGGAATCCCGAGCGACAACCAACAAATGGTTTGTACGTCCGGAAGACAACTTGGGACATTTCCCCCCTTTTTTCTCAAACACATGCACACAAGAAAGCACGCAAGCAAGCACGATTACTGAAATCTTGGGAGACTTGCTCCGGCAAGGCACTTTGGGTGAACGCCAAACGTTCTTCCCAAGGGGTAACTTAACCTCCGAACCCAAGTAAAAACCTTTTTTTCAAAGTTTTGAGGTAATCAAAATGGCGTGGCGACTCCGTTTTTCAAATTAAACCGGATGTCTTCAAACTCGCGTGAATCCAACGAAAATTTGGGCACCACATTCACACATAGCACATAAATAAGCATGCTTTCAATATCATAATAATATTTACCGAGTAAATTTAAAGCCAAAGCAAGTACCAAATCAGACCGAACAATAAATATACGTGTCAATAAAGAGGAGCACGACAATAATACGGGTATAAAAAGAATGATTAAACTGACACGAAATCAATACTGCATAGTCTCCTTACTTCAAAACTGCTAAAATCGGATCACCAATAATTGAACCTCAAACTGGGCATCTCCATAAATAAAATTCGAATACCAAGCTTTAATAATCTAAAATGTACATACCAATTTTCTTTCCATTTTCTCTCTTGGCTGACAATAGAAGAAATGTCAATAAAATGTGAAATAAAGGCTTTAGATAACAATGAATGAAGATGAGTCATGAAATGCTATAGCAAACCACGTCCATTAAAGCCACGTCTAAGCCTAGTGTCAATTTTCCAAGCAAAGTAACGTGGCCTTCCAAGAGAAAATGATTTTTTTTCTTTCAAATCACTACCTTAAAAATCTGGAGTATTACAAACCTCGTTCTTAAACAGGTTCGATCGAAGACTTATGTCAGTCTCGTTACTTAAACAGGCTCGACTAAAGTCCTAAGCAACCTCGTTCTTAAATAGGTTCGGCTGAAGACTTATGTCAATCTCGTTCCTTATACAGGCTCGACTAAATTCCTAAGTCAATCTCGTTCTTAAACAGGTATGACGAAAGACTTATGTCAGTCTCGTTTCTTAAACAGGCTCGACTAAAATCCTAAGTTAACCTCGTTCTTAAACAGGATCGACTGAAGACTTATGTTAGTCTTGTTCCTTAAACAAGATCGACTAAAGTCAGTCAACCTCGTTCTTAAACAGGTTCGACTGAAAACTTATGTCAGTCTCGTTCCTTAAACAGGCTCAACTAAAGTCCTAAGTCAACCTCGTTCTTAAACAGGTTCGACTGAAGACTTATGTCAGTCTCGTTCCTCTAAACAAACTCGACTAAAACCTTTGTCAGCTTCGTTGTGGCTAACTGATCTGATTAAGACTTTGGTCGATCTCCTAATTAATCTAGTTCGACAAAAAGACAGAATATGGATCAAAGCAAAATGATTCCAAAAGTCAACTAGCTTTAAATAAAAGTCCGACAAAAGTGGGCTAGGACTTGTCAAGATAATTCGAGTTAAACTACCTCCCAAACCGGGCCAAGGGAGTGACAAACAAACTATAAAAGTAAAGGTGTTTGTGTAGACACCCCATTCTGAACCAATAATTACATGATTACACTACTCTTCGTCTCTCTTTTGTGTTTTGATGAAAGCATATTAGTTTCGGCATGTTTCGTTAAGTTTCTAACTAACTTTGTTAGTTTTGGACCTAACTGACTAACGGAATAACTGAAGAGGACAAAATAGTCAATTGACTAGTTGTCCCACGCGGAACAGGCGTGTCTCGCGTGAGACAACCCCTCTGCAGGATGTGCAGAATCACTTTCCTTCTCCGTTTCAACCTATTCTCTTGATAAATCTTATCTAATTCGGGTGTCCAATGATCTTTGAGTTCTGGAACCTTCCTTGGGAGGAGTCCTGTTGGGTATGCATATTTTAACCCTCCTATTTTGTATTAGATTTGATTGATTCCATAACCTCCTATTTATTTTAAGGAATTTAGGACCCTATGTAATGAAGCTTAGACTTCAATTTTTAGCTAAGTCCATTTTATAGAATAGGTTAAAATTAGGCTTGAAGACTGGCTCAAGAATCATTGAATCTTAGGATTGCAGTTTCAAGGGTTTCAGAACCGCCCTTTTAGAACCGCTTGGCAGAACCGCCTTTTTGTCTTGTGATTCCCTTCATCTGAAACCGCTTGAACAACAAGTGCAAACCGCACTTGGAAATCCTTCTCTGGTGGAACCGCCTTTCTCCAGAACCGCTCCAATGATTGATTACTTGAAGTGAACCTCACTTGACCGTTGGAATCCACGTCAGCAATATCAAAAGTCAACTACCATATCTTGTCACGTGATTACTTTTCAGACAAGATCTGCAAGGATCTTGAAAAGGTGACAGATGTCCTAACCACCTTGATTGCAAACTCGAGGTCCGATCGCCTTTACCTCGCATCAGCCTTCCAAAGGACAAAAGTGGTTGCTTTGTGGACCAATGGGATTGCATCAAGTACCGTCCTTACAACAAATTTGTATCCAACGGCTAGTTTCTTGATGCTTGGGTATAAATACCCCCAATCTTCTCCATTTGAAGATTGCTTGAATCTTGAGAAATTGCTGTGTTCATGAGAAGTTGAAGCTCTGCCCAGAAACTCATAAGTCCTTTGAATCTTCATCTTCATACTTCAAGAAATATTTCCCAGCCCAGAAATCAAGCCTTAACACATTCAAGAATCATTGAGCTCTACATCTCTCAGATTTAAAGAGCCTTGATCTTGAACACACACACACCTCACTTGTTTAAACATAGAGTTTATTCATTTGAGATACACTGGTTATAGTCTAGGATTTGTTCTTCATAGAAAAGATTTTATTGTACTTTGTAATCTCTCAAATACTCAATATAAAATCTCTCTTAGAAATCCAAGACTAACCATCTTGGTAGTGGACGTAGATCGTTTATCGATTGAACCACTCCAAATAGCTTGTTCATATACTTTACTGCATTTATATTTTCTGTGCTTGCTAATTATTTATCTCTGTCTTTGTTTGATCTTTATATAGTTATCCTTATTGTGAAAATTGTGTTTGGAGTTAACATTGTCTAGACTTCACTTTTGCAACCGCACTTTCAAGAAACCTCACTATCAAATCGCTTTGCAAAACCGCCTCTCTCAAAACCGCTTTGTAACTTCATTATTCCGTGTGCATTTTATAACTCTACTTGCAGGTTTCTTACACTGCAAGCGGTTTTGTAAGTATAGAGGATTAGTTTTAAATCGAGGGCGAAAAATTTATTACAGCTATTCACCCCCCCCCCTCTAGCTGTATTTTCACCCTTGTTGCCACCTTTGGGACCAACAAGTGGTATCAGAGCTAACACATTTTAAAACCACTGTTTTTCAAGCTTAACTACCTTGTGTGCCGATTCAATATGGCAACCTCAAAGACAATGACTACCGTTAACTATTCACACATTCCAATGTTGGACGAAGACCACTTTGACATGCGGAAGTGCCGAATGCTTATTCATTTGGAAACTATAGATGAAATCTTTGGTGGAGTGCGTGATCAATGGCCCGTTAGTTCCAATGAAGGCCAACACAGTATGCAACCACCTGCAACAATTCCAGAGGTCAAAAAGCCAAAGAAGAGTGGTCGGATGAAGAGAAGAGATTAGTTGCCTTGGACGGAAGGCGAGGTTCATCATTTGGAACCCTCCCCGTATCAACTCTACAGAAAGTGATGTACCTCAAAACCGCAAAGCAGATGTGGGATGCCATAGAGAGCTACCTCGAAGGTGACGAAGAGTACAAGGAAAACAAATTATACACTCTTGAAAGATCCTACAACAACTTCAATGTAAAATCCAACGAAACCTTGCGTCAAACCTACGATCGCTATGTTGAGGTAGTTAATGCTTGTAGATCTCTTGGTAAAACTTTAACCGATAAGGAAATCAATATGACTTTCCTATCTGCTTTAGGTTCTAGATGGGTAAATAAGGCTACCTCTCTAGAAGACTCCAAAGTATTGGGTACTTGGTCGTTAAGTAACTTGTATGCCAATCTTAGAGTCTATGAACTTAAATTAAATCATATTGAAGAGATAGAAGGGAAAACCAAATCGCTTTCTATGTCTGTAGTGGAACATGAAGAGAAACCATCCACATCCAATCAAACCACTGATCCTTCCATATCAACCTCATCACTCATCGAGATGGATGATGATGATTTTGCCATGTTTGTGAAAAGATTCCAAAAATTTAGAAAATCTTCAAAACCTCTCACAAAATCATTTTCAAAAGGCAAACCTCCTGCAACATTTTCTAGGGCTGCAGATACAAAGAAGAAGAGTGACTTGGTTTGCTACAACTGTAGGAAACCTGGCCACTTTGCATCTGAGTGTCCACAGCCTAAATATGAATACATGAAAAAGAAAACTTTTCCTTCGAAATTTTCTCATCGTAAGGGAATGGTTGCTGAGGAGGAAGAGAATTCCAAGGAATTAGCAACTTGGATTGAAACAGATTCTGAGGATGGAAGTGACGGTGAAACCGAAGAGGTTAACCTCTGCTTAATTGCAGAAGCTTCTGATGACTCAGATTCTGAATCATTTGAGTTGCCTGATATGGAAGAAAAGGAGGTTTTTGCAAAACTTCCAAATTATAAATTGGATGATGATATTAAACTTACCCCTAGCATAAAGATAGGAAATTGTTCGTATTCACGTCCCATTTTCTCATCTAAAACTGCTCCACCTTCAAAAGCTATTCCAAAGAAAATTTTGAAAAAGGTGGTGGAAGAGGTTTCTCCCATGGAACATGAAAGGATGTTCAAGGAAGCTGAAATGGTGATCCATCAATTCTCTAATCTTAAGAAAGCCTTAAGCTTAGCTCATGATGAACTTAATCTGTACAAGACGGAGAAAACTGTGATGAGGTCTGAAATTTCAAATCTTAAGGACCAAATCAGAAGTATGTCTCCTCTGTTGATCGAACCGCATCCTTGAAACTAAGGTTGCTGCACTTCAACTCCGGAATGATGACTTGGTAACCCAAATCAACGATCTCCAAAAGATTATTGATTCGTGGTTCAAGTCTCAATCCACCAAGGATAAAATCATGGACTCCCAAGTTCCTCCTGGAATTAAGGAAGGCCTAGGTTTTGGATCTGAGGAAGAGGAGAAGTGTGCATCCTCGAGTAAAAAGGATGAGGAAATTTTGGAACTAACTAAAGAAATTCCTAAGGGGAAGCATGCTAAAGGAAAGGGTAAAGGACGACAAATAAATTATGTCTACCCTAAAGGAAAGCAATATGGTAAGAATTCTGTGTTGAAACCTAAGGATTCTGTGGAAGCAGCTGAAGAGGAAATGGCTTATGGAATTGGTCGCATACCTGCTCCAACCGCTCCTGGTGAAAAAGGTGGTGCTGCCAACTCCAGGTCTGACCGCGCATCTTCTTCAACCGCTCCTAATGCCCTCAAAAGCAGGAATAGCGTTCCCAGGAAATACGTGGTCAAACCAAAGCCTGTTCCCTTTATCTCAGCCGGACTCTTAGCTGGAACTGCTCCTCCAAAACCGCTTCCTTGTCCCAAACCGCATGCAACTCCTAAGAAGAGTAAGGAGTTAGTAAAACCTCATGAAGCTTGTAGCTATTATAAATGTTCTGTGTGTGATGGTTTAGGTCACAAGGCTGCAGAATGCCTTTTGCGGTTCACATCCAATGCCAGGAAGAGTAAACCTCCTTCACAAGCTGGTGTGGGTCGTAAAGGGTTGCTAACTTCAGACCCAAGGAATAAAGGGGGACCTCGTTCTTAATGTTTACATTTCAGTGTCCTCTCGCTTCATGGCCGGTCACTCCAAGGATAATGAATGGTATCTTGACGGTGGTCGCTCAAGACATATGACTGGAGATAGATCATTACTTGAAGATGTCGTTGAAGCAAGTGGTCCGTCTGTAACCTTTGGTGACAACAACAAAGGAAAGACCATAGGATATGGTGTTATAAGGAAAGGAAATCTAACTATTGAGAAGGTTTCTCTTGTCGATGGACTCAAGCACAACCTCCTTTCAATTTCTCAATTTTGCGACAAAGGAATGCTTTGCAACTTCACGTCATCAAATTGCTTTATCAAAGATAGCATTTCCGGCGTCACCCTACTCACAGGGATTCGTAAGAGTAATATTTACATTATTGATCTAAATTCTGCATGTAGTATTACTAATCTCTGTTTTGTAGCTAAGAATGTGAGCAAAAATAGTTGGCTATGGCACAAGAGGTTGAGCCACTTGAACTTCAAGTATCTTGCAAAGATTGGTAGGGAAAACCTCGTTCGTGGTTTACCCAAAGTGGCTGACCACCATCCTGAGAAATGCAGTGCATGCCAGCTTGGTAAGCAGTCCGCGTCGTCTTTCACCAGCAAGACCGCTCCATCAACTTCAAGATGCTTACAACTGCTTCACATTGATTTGTTTGGACCCGTGACCACTGCCAGCATTGGAGGAAATAGATATACCTTAGTGGTGGTGGATGATTATTCAAGATATACATGGGTTGAGATGATGATTTCCAAAGATGATTGTTATGAAATTCTCACCGCACTTTTCAGACGGCTCCAAACTCAAAAAGAAGACGACATCGTTAGTGTTCGATCAGATAATGGAACAGAATTTAAGAACAACGGTGTTGCTCAGTATTGTGATGACCATGGGATTGATCACAATTTTTCTACAGCTGGTGTTCCACAACAAAATGGGGTTGTGGAAAGGAAGAATAGGACGTTGATTGAGGCTGGAAAGACAATGATATCTGAAGCGAAGCTACCTCAGTATTTTGAAATTTGAAGCAATCAATACCGCATGCTTCACTCAGAACCGCTCCCTCATCAACAAAACCTATAACAAGACTCCCTATGAGCTTTGGCGAGGAAGAACCCCCAACATTGCATTCTTCAAGATCTTTGGCTGCAAATGTTTTGTCCTCTACAACGGAAGAGAAAATAGAGGTAAATTCGGAGCCAAGGCCGACGAAGGTATTTTTGTTGGGTATGCTAAACATTCTAAAGCTTTTCGTGTTTTCAACAAAACTAGTTTAAAAATAGTTGAGTCTGTCCATGTTACTTTTGATGAGCATTCTCTCCTTGAGCCACATTTGGCTCCAAATGTTGCTGATGATTTTGTTGAGCATAATGAACCAGGTGAATCATCCCAAACCGCACCTGATCCTCAACCGCAAAATCCAGCACCCTCAACTGAAATTCCCTCAAACCGCACTTTTGAAACCGCACCTGAAGTTCCTACTCCAGATGCAACTCCAAGGGAAGAAGAAGTTGAGAATTCCCCTATCCAGCTTATAGAACCTCTTCGTCAACTTACATTCCATGACTTCGCTGAAGGATCTAACGACGTTCCAATTGAAGATCTTCAGCAAACCTCAGTCCAACCAGACTTACCCCCAGAGGTTCGTGAAGTCAAGAGTCACCCTCACAAATGTGATTGGTGATCTGTTTTCCGGTGTTCAAACAAGGAGATCGAACTATGACGAGCATACTTCACTTTTATCTCAAGCTGAACCCAAGAAGATTGATGAAGCACTCCAAGATTCCAGTTGGGTCGTTGCTATGCAAGAAGAACTCAACCAGTTTGAAAGATGCAAGGTCTGGACTTTGGTGCCTAGACCTCAGGATCAAGGAGTGATAGGAACTAAGTGGGTATTTAGGAATAAGATGGACGAGAATGGAAGCATCACTAGGAATAAAGCAAGGTTGGTTGCACAAGGATATAGACAAGAAGAAGGAATTGATTATGACAAAACCTTCGCTCCAGTTGCAAGATTGGAAGCTATCAGAATTTTCTTAGCCTACGCCTCTTTCAAGCATTTCAAGTTATATCAAATGGACGTAAAGAGTGCATTCCTCAACGGCGAACTGCAAGAGACCGTGTATGTTTCCTAACCGCCTGGATTTGAAGACTCCAAATTTCCCAATCATGTCTACAAACTCCAGAAAGCTTTGTATGGACTTAAGCAAGCTTCGAGGGCATGGTATGAGACTCTTTCTAAATTTTTACTAGAAAAAGGATTTAAACGCGGTAAAATTGATACAACTCTTTTTATTGCCAAATATAATGAGCATACTTTACTTGTTCAAATTTATGTCGATGATATTATTTTTGGTTCTACTAATGAGTTGTTTTGTAAGCGTTTCGAAAAGCTAATGAAAAGCAAGTTTGAAATGAGCATGATGGGAGAATTAACTTTCTTCCTCGGGCTTCAAATCAAGCAATGTGAAGAAGGTATTTTCCTCAGCCAAGCCAAATACACTAAGGAGTTGATAAAGAAGTTTGGATTAGAAAATGCTAAAGCATATGATACTCCTATGGCCACCAGCAATAAGCTAGATAAAGATCTCAAAGGTAAGAAAGTTGATCAGACTTTATATCGAGGTATGATCGGCTCATTACTTTACTTAACTGCTAGTAGGCCGTATATCATGTTTAGTGTCTGTGTATGTGCTCGCTAGCAAGCAGATCCTAGAGAAGCACATCTTATTGCAGTCAAGCGTATAATCTGCTATTTATCCGGAACCACTAACCTTGGACTTTGGTATTCCAAAGATTCGAACTTCGATCTTGTAGGTTATTCGAGATGCAGATTATGCAAACTTGTACTATTGACAGAAAAGCACTAGTGGTACTTGTCATTTCCTCGGGAATAGACTAGTTGCTTGGGCCAAAGAAGAAGCAAGCTTCGGTTTCGGTGTCAACCACGGAAAGCCGAGTATATTGCCGCTGGTAGTTGTTGCTGTCCAAATCCTTTGGATGAAGCAAACGGCTTGGTAGACTATGGAATCCATGAAGGGAATTGCCCTATCATGTGTGACAACACTTCAACTATTTCAGTCTCCAACAATCCTGTCATGCATTCCAAGACCAAGCATATAGATATCAAGTATCATTTCCTCAAAGATCATGTGGAGAAGAGGAATATCCATTTAGAGTACGTGGGGACAGACAACCAGATTGCTGATATCCTCACAAAGGCTCTTGACTCCAAGAGATTTTCTTTTCTCAGAGGAGAAATGGGTATGCTTGAACTTAAATAAATTCCATACTTTTTATTGGCTAACTTGTTTGTTGAGTCTAGATTGAAATTCCTTTGGGAATCAAACCGCTTCTGTTGAACCGCCTGTGTCAAAACCGCAAGATTATCCAACCGCCTGCATGCAAATCGCAAGTTCCAAACCGCTCATGCAGTCTGACCGCTTGGATCAAACCGCGTTTCAACTAGAAGTAAACTCTGTCTATTTTTATTGCTTATCTTAATTAAAAAAAAAAAAAACTGTTCAAATTCCTTTATTTATTTTTTAGTCCTTATTTTTGACATAAGGGTATTTTTGCAAAATGTTTCCCTCAAAAATTCAAAATTTTAAGAGCATTTAATGCTAAGGGGACATGAGCATTTAAAGCCTTCATCTCAGCCGTCATAGAGAGAGGTGCAGAAGGTGAAAGGGTGCAACAGTTGGGTTAATTTCAATCATTCCTTCTGAACCAACTGCCTGCCCCCCTTCACCCTATATAAACCTATGTTGGTGAAAACAAACCTTTCTTCTGCCAACTCTCTGCACACAGTACTCTCTCTACCAAACTCTCTCTCTCTCTAAAACCCTTTACAAAAACCCTCATTTTTCTTACTTAATCATCAATGGCAACAACTTCAAAACCTTCAACTTCAAAAAGGCAAAGAGCATCTACCACTGCTAGGGAAAGAAACCTATCTTGGAAATGGTAACAAATCTCTAACCCTAACCTTTAATTTCTTCAGAATCTACCATGGATGAACTCATAAACTGTTCGTATGCCCTGTTTAGATTTTTTGATGATTTTGAACTGATTTCTTGACTATTTTTGCTGATAATTGTTGGGTTTTGCTCGGATTCTTGCATAGACTCTAAATATGTTGCTTATTTCATGATCCATCCAAGTTTAGGACACTGATTTTGATTTATTCAGTTTCGTGTGTTTGAAAACCCATTTTTGTGTTCTTGAAGTTTGTTGATGATTCTGGGTAAAGGATGAATTTTTAATTATATATAGTTAATCTCCTTCCCAATGTGATCATTTTGATATGTTATTTGCTTATTTTGGTTAATTTTCACGAATCTCTGTTCTTGGTGTTCTTGAATGTTCTTGGTGTTCTTCACAAAACCCATGAACTGTTCTTGAAAAATCATATATTTTGGTTGCCTTGATTCTGAGAAAGTGTTTTCCAACACTTAGAATATTTTTCAACTTTTTCAGAAATTTTGGATTTTATGTTGGTTTGAAACCGCTATTATACAACCGCTTAGGAATTTTTTTTTTCAAACCGCTCCTCTCCTATTCAACCTAAACCGCATGTTCTAAAAACCGCATTTTCAAATCTTTAGAAACCGCATGCTGTTTATTTCCTTTCCAATGTTTTTGAGATTTTACTAAGTATATAGGCTGGAAACCAAGAAATTCCTCTCTAATCACTGCTTGCAGCGTGGGATAAGTTTGGATTACAATACCACGTACTTAAGTAATTTTATTCTCAAGTCCTCATTATTTGTTGAGTATTCATGGTTTCACTTGGGGTTTGACATTTTCAAACCGCACCTTTGCTCAACCGCTTGGTGCTCAAACCGCATGTGAACTATGAATACACAAATGGATCTAACACTTGAAATTTTAAACTTGTAGGATCCAACTACTTTCCTACCTGGGTGGGAAGTTAATGAGGAAGAGCTCAAAACTGATGCTCTTGGAAGGGAGTTGCTGAGGAAGCTAAGAGTTTCAGGCATCCTACCGCTCTTCACCAAGAAGCAGAACTTCATCGTGCCCTCCTTTGTTGATCAATTCTTTGCAACCGCTAAGAAGGATTCCAGAGTTCTTGAGCAAGGCCAAAAAGTCTCCTGCCTGACCGCTATAGTTGAAGGCATGAAGCTCTCCATAGATTATATTGACATTAGAAGACTTTTCACCAACAGCAAATCTGAAAAGTCTTCTAATGTCCAATCTCCAAACCAATCCCCAGTCCAATCCCCTGCCAACTCTCAATCCAGATCCCCTTCCAAAGCCAAATCCATAACCCCTTCCCCCAACAAAACCGCACCACTTCAGGGGGAGAAACCTAAGAGGAAGAAAATGGCAGCCAAAAAGAAACCCTTCAAGAAAACCAAACCTGCTCAACCATCACCTTCTCCCTCTCCTCCCAGAAATTCCCCTCCTCAATCACCTCCTCAAAATTCCCCTTCACCTTCCCCCAGAAAATCACTATCACCCCTATCTTCTCAATCCCAATATAAATCACCCCAACATTCCCATTCCTTGAACTCACAACACTCCAACCAAACCCCTACTCATTCTGCCTATCAACAATGGCAGTCCAAGCCCTCTGCTGGACATGCCACATCCAAATCTGTTAGGGATGATCCAACTCCTGTCAATTCCCCTAACAAAAACCGCTCCCCTACCCCTAACCGCTCTAAATCAAACACCCCATCAAAATCCCCAACCCCTCACAACTCATCCATTAGACAACACTCACCTCCTCCAAACCTTCCTCCCAATACCCAAACCGCCCCTCAGACTAACCAAACCCAACGGCCTCCTACCTTCTCAACTGCTTCACCATCAACCGCTCCTCCCTCAGAGTACTCCCAAATCCTCCAAACCCTTCATCTGATTCAAGGACAGCTTGTTGTTAACCAAGGCCATGTCATCTCTTTGACTGCCTCCAATGAATCCCTCCTTGCATCCAACCGCGCTTTACAAGCCAAGGTGGATTCTCACTCCCTTGAGTTGGCAACCCTTAAAGCTTCTTTGCTTGATGCCATTAAGGGGGAGAGATCTACAGCAATTCCTTCCTCCTCAACCGCCACTCCTGATCAAACCGCTTCCCTGATTCAAACCGCTTCTGAAGCCTTTCAGAAATCCCTTGAAGCTGGTTTAGTCAAAGCCTCTGAAGACAAGGCATACGGTTGAGCGAGTTGAAGAAGGAGTTAGATGTTCTTGGAGAGAAGCTCTGCACTTCCCTTGAAAAAGATTTGGGTATCTTAAGCACCAAATTCCTTGACTTTCTTCAATCCAGACCGCAATTATCTCAAGTTGTCCAGACCTCTTTGGACTCTCTGTGTGAAGAAGTCTTGGAACAAATTGATCTATTCAAGGTGGATTCCAAGGTGAATGCGGATACCGTGTCGATTCGGTGAAGGCCAAGCCGAACGAGATCCAAGATGAGTTCAACGACCGCTTGGACAACCTCGGGGAAGGATTCAACTCCGGACTTGGCTCAACGGTCAATGATCTCAAAACCTCCTGAAGGTATCGTGGACCTCGAACCTATGGAACAAGCCATCATAGCTCAAACCGCTTTAGTTCAAGAGGAACTCCACACAACTTTCAACTCCATTTATTCCTCTGTCAATGTAAAGCTTGACATTATCAAGGAAAACCTTGTGGAAAATACCAAAGCGGTTGGTGCCACAAATTCCACCTCTGCTCATTCTGTCAATGCCTTAAAGAAGCTTGAAGCTACTCTCACCAGAACCGCAGAGGAAGTTAGAAGACTAAGGAAAGCGTTTGCACCAGACCAATCAAGAGCTGGGCCAAGTGGAGCTGACCATGAAGTGAACAAGCCGCCTCAGCAGTAAACCGCTTTTTCCTTGTAATTTTTTTTTGTAAGTTTGGACCGCACTCTCTTTGTATTTTCCTTTGTCCAACTTACTTCATTTTTGCTTTTTGTAATCTTGTAATTTCCTTTCATTCCTGTACTTGTAATCATCTTAGGAATTAATGGAAATTGCATCATGGTTCCAAAACTTTGTTCATATCAAACTGCTTATTTGTAGAACAATGAAACCGCTTATGGTCTTAAACCTCATTCAAATATTTTTCAACTTAAAAAATTCACTATTTTGAATTGATGTTTAAACATTCAGTTTAAACCGCACTTTGAACTTAAACTCATATTTTTAAGTGCACTGAATGCATTTCTATACTTTTCAAATTGTAAGTTTCTCAATCTTTCAAAAGTATAGAAATCTATAGCTTAAGCTAGTGTGTGCATTAACTTGGGACATGACTTACCATGTTTATTCTTATGGACATTTTTTTACCAAGTATAATGTTTGCTTTTGCTGTAGTAGGTAATGGCATCAATCAAATAGGGGGAGATTGTTGGGTATGCATATTTTAACCCTCCTATTTTGTATTAGATTTGATTGATTCCATAACCTCCTATTTATTTTAAGGACTTTAGGACCCTATGTAATGAAGCTTAGACTTCAATTTTTAGCTAAGTCCATTTTATAGAATAGGTTAAAATTAGGCTTGAAGACTGGCTCAAGAATCATTGAATCTTAGGATTGCAGTTTCAAGGGTTTCAGAACCGCCCTTTTAGAACCGCTTGGCAGAACCGCCTTTTTGCCTTGTGATTCCCTTCATCTGAAACCGCTTGAACAACAAGTGCAAACCGCACTTGGAAATCCTTCTCTGGTGGAACCGCCTTTCTCCAGAACCGCTCCAATGATTGGTTACTTGAAGTGAACCTCACTTGACCGTTGGAATCCACGTCAGCAATATCAAAAGTCAACTACCATATCTTGTCACGTGATTACTTTTCAGACAAGATCTGCAAGGATCTTGAAAAGGTGACAGATGTCCTAACCACCTTGATTGCAGCTGAGGTCTGATCAGCTTTACCTGCATCAACAGTTCCAAAGGACAAAAGTGGTTGCTGTGGACCAATGAGATTGCATCAAGTACTGTCCTTACAACAGCTGTATCCAACGGCTAGTTTCTTGATGCTTGGGTATAAATACCCCCAATCTTCTCCATTTGAAGATTGCTTGAATCTTGAGAAATTGCTGTGTTCATGAGAAGTTGAAGCTCTGCCCAGAAACTCATAAGTCCTTTGAATCTTCATCCTCATACTTCAAGAAATATTTCGGCCAAGAAATCAAGCCTTAACACATTCAAGAATCATTGAGCTCTACATCTCTCAGATTTAAAGAGCCTTGATCTTGAACACACACACACCTCACTTGTTTAAACATAGAGTTTATTCATTTGAGATACACTGGTTATAGTCTAGGATTTGTTCTTCATAGAAAAGATTTTATTGTACTTTGTAATCTCTCAAATACTCAATATAAAATCTCTCTTAGAAATCCAAGACTAACCATCTTGGTAGTGGACGTAGATCGTTTATCGATTGAACCACTCCAAATAGCTTGTTCATATACTTTCTTTGCATTTATATTTTCTGTGCTTGCTAATTATTTATCTCTGTCTTTGTTTGATCTTTATATAGTTATACTTATTGTGAAAATTGTGTTTGGAGTTAACATTGTCTAGACTTCACTTTTGCAAACTGCACTTTCAGTAAACCTCACTATCAAACCGCTTTGCAAAACCGCCTCTCTCAAAACCGCTTTGTAACTTCAATATTCCGCTGTGCATTTTATAACTCTACTTGCAGTTTCTTACACTGCAAGCGGTTTTGTAAGTATAGAGGATTAGTTTTAAATCGAGGGCGAAAAATTTATTACAGCTATTCACCCCCCCCCCCCTCTAGCTGTATTTTCACCCTTGTTGCCACCTTTGGGACCAACAAGTCCCAATCCACCTTTACCTCTTAAAATCCCTATAAATATTTGATGACTTTCAGTGTTTCAGAGGTTCCCGATTACTAATCGAAAACACATAACACCTGTAGACACCCCATTCTGAACCAATAATTCATGATTACACTACTCTTTGTCTCTCTTTTATGTTTTGATGAAAGCATATCAGTTTCGTCATGTTTTCGTTAAGTTTCTAACTAACCTCGTTAGTTTTGGACCTAACTGACTAACGGAACAACTGAAGAGGACAAAATAGTCATCAGACTAGTTATCTCGCACGAGATATCCTATCTCGCGCGAGATATCCCCTCGACAGGATGTGCAGAAATCACTCTCCTTCTCCTTCTCTGTTTCAACCTCTTTTCTGGATAAAATCTTATCAATCCGGTCATCCAATGATGATTGAGTTCTAGAAGCTTCCTAGGAGTGTTTTATCTCTCCACCTCTACCTCTTAAACCCCTATAAATACTTGGTGACTTCCACTGTTTCAAAGGTCCAGAATTCCACACAACACACACAATTTGTTGGTTTCTCTCCACGAAAGATTCCTTCAAATCACTCACAAAACCTCCCTAAAATCACCTAAAGTTTGTTTATCAACCTTGTTGATCAACAAACATCCAAACCCGAATCAAGGATTGAGGCGAAGCTCTGTCCGCATCAAGATTTGACTCTCATATTGAGTCGAAACTCTGCCCAAATCACTTCTCGATCGAGAAGACATCTTAAAACCACATTCTAAATCAAACACTCCCCAAACATTACGTAAATTCCTATACTTTTACTCTTTTCTTCTCAATCTCTCTCTATTGGCTTTTAGAGTGGTGTAATCCCACCAAAAGGATTGGCCTAGAGTCCTTTCAATCGATGAAGGCGATGTCGAAGCATACAATCCGACATTCCTAATCAAGAAATTGATTAGGGTTTGCTTGTTTTCTTTAATTATATATATATATTGTAAAGATTGAAAACCTCTCTTTTCTTTAGCAAGACCGATCTCCGGATTGGGTGGAATGGATGCTCCTTGACCTACCCATTCCATAACCTAAGCCCCGAACCCAAATCTCTTTCAAAATGGTTTTCCTATGTTTCCAAACGAATAATATAGGTGGCGACTCAAAAAGTTAAAATTCTTCTCACAACGCTACAGTGGCGACTCTGCTGGGGACTTAAAATTAAGAGGCTTAAACTTGCGTCAAAATTAAAAGAGAGATTTTCAAAAAAAATTGTAAATTCAATTTTCTGCTCTCAAACGAGGCATATCTCGCACGGGATATCATATCTCGCGCGAGATATCGCCTCGGCAATCTGATTGTTTTCTGGTTTTTCCCGTTCATCTCATAATCCAAGACGAGAGCCGAACACGCAAGGGGGATCCCAGAATTCATTATCTGCAGAGTTCCAACATCTTAAGGCCTCCCTTAAGGTGTAGAACTCGAATATTTATTTCATTTAAATAATGGATTATTATTTATAAACTGCGTGCGATTGGGTTTTATTTAATTAAAGTCCGGTCCATTGGAGATTCGGGAGTTGTAATTTAAATTATTTATTTCTCTCTCTCATTTATGTGGAACTACGACGGTCTGAGTCTTCCTAATTTGGGAGAAACGTAGGCAATCACTTGGTGCGGCCTCTATCTGTTTTTCTTTGGTTTTCAAAAAATAAAACTCTCTATTTTACTCTATCACCTAGTATTGACTCTCACACACGCGCACTCATACTATAACTGTCATTGCACTGCATACCCTCTATAAACCCGGGACCCACACTAAGGACGGATGACGGTAACCACCTAGTCGCCGGTCTCTCCGAAGTTGGACCATCCCACTCCGCGTATTCAATCCACCTAGATTGTCATATCGCGGGGAGCCTAGCCTTCCAGCCCTGCATCGCCACATAATCATGTAGATTGACTTTTTAAGACACTCCGTGACCGATCGGTTTGATCTTGGAGTCTTTGTAATCTTTTTTCAAGATCGTTTTGTGCAATAAGCCATGGAAAAGAAATCAATAAATATGTCGCTTCGGAATTGTCCCTTCGGAAACGTCCCTATGATTGTCCCTTCGGATTTGTCCCTAAAGAGAAAAATTTCTCACCAAAATTATTGCACAAAACTCGATGTTACTTGAGATTACTTCGACCCCTAGGTCCCTAGGTTTGGTTTTCGAATGTTAGAAACCCCCAAAACGGATTTTCCGTCCGACCAAAATTAAGATTAAAATCAGAAAACTGTGACTTTCCGTGGCGTTGTATCGCGCGAGACTGCTTGTCCCGTGCGAGATAAGTGTTCGGTCTTTTCATGTTTTGGCCAAAACCTTCAAACCTTCAAAGCCTTCATTCACCCTATTCAGCCGAATTGTTGGGACTCGATCATAGTTTAACACGGTTGCTACACGTCTAGGTTCTTCGCCACGATGTCTGCTTCTCCTTCTACCACTGAGGCCGATATCAACGACGCTATGGCCCAACTCATCGAAGCCATGACTAGGTTGGATGAACAAAGTAAGCAAATTGATGAGCAGAATGCCCAAATGGCCGCCCTCATGAAAGAACTCCACGAGTTGAAAGTCAAGAAAAGCAGAAAACAAAAGCAGAAAGTGGAATCCTCCTCCGACGAAGAGGAATCCTACACCAAAGTGAATAGAAAAACCAAGAAGTCAAGAAAGAAAGAGGAAGAATCCAGTTCCTCCTCTTCCTCATCCTCCTCTGATGATGAGGAACATACCTCCAAGGGTGCTAAAACCAAGAAAGAAGGCAGCGGTGAAACTACTAAACTTGGTGACCATGTTACTAAGAACTACCTCGAAAAGAAGCTTGCGACTCTTGACACTTCCAAAGGGTCATTCGTTCCATTTGATCCCGATGCTCTTCAACAATCCATCACTAAGTTTCCTCGCAAGTACAAGACACCCGACATTGCCAAGTTCAATGGTACTAACTGTCCTCGAGCTCATGTTGAGACCTACACTTGGGCCATGCTTCCAATGGGCGTTGACAACACAATCTTGGCCCAATGCTTTCCTCAAACCTTAGAAGGTGCTGCAAGGGATTGGTACATGTCTCTTCCTACGACTATAAGGCTTGATTGGTCATCCGCATGTTAAGTCTTCCAAAGGAAGTTTGAAGATAACTCCACCTACCGCCCTACTAGAAGGGATCTTGAACAAACTAAGCAACATGCCAATGAGTCCTTTGCTGAATTTGCTAGAAGATGGAGACTCAAACTTACCGAAATTGTCGAAAGGCCTACTCTCAAAGAGCAAATCCACATCTTCCTCCAATGCCCCCGTGATGAATTTCAAGAGAAGCTCGCCGGTAATTACTTTCCTAGTTTCAATGAACTCCTCGGGTCCGGAATTAGGGTTGACGACTTCCTCAAAAGTAAAAAGAGGGAAAGTAACTTTCGCTACAACAAACCCGCTACAAGTAAGGATGCTTCAGTCAATGCCATTGCATTCAACCGCTTCAACACCGGAAAGTATTCTGCTGTCCCTCCTCCTGAAAAGAAAAAGAGGTACTATGACAAAATTAAAGGAATCACTCAAGAAGAACTCTTCATGTGCTTGTCCAGAATGAAAAGATCAAACCAAGGGAAGGTGGTCCTCCGAAGGATATGGGTCCGAATCATGCTCATCACTTATTCTGCAAGTACCACAACTTCACCGGCCACGACACCAACTCCTGCCACCACTTGAAGGACATCATCCAAGACCTATTTGACAATGGAGATCTAGAACGTCCCAACGTCATCACCAATCCTCTCCCTCGTACTCCATGAAGAAAAAGCTGTACTTACCACTTTGGGGCTACAACTATCCTCTCCCTTTCTCCTTTGATAGAAGTAGATTAGGTTTTAAATTTTCAAGTATGAACTCGAAGAGTCGTTCTGTCTTTCTAGTACTCCTCACCCCCTCTAGTTTGTGTCCTCTAAACTATCGAGTCTGTTCTTAAATTTCTCAATTAATCAAAGTCATTTCTTTTCCTAAACACTTTCCCTAAGGTTGTTCTACCTCACGAATATCATTTCATTCATGCAAAATAATGGACCCTCCATTCCCTAAATCATCGCAAAAAAAAGAGACTTCTAAGCGAGTTTAAGAAGAAATTTGTCCTTAGGAAGCTTAAGGGCTAAACATTACCCCTACTGAAAGTCAAAAGATCAACAAACGAAGGAAGCCAAAGGCACTGCTATCAACATTCATCCCAAGAAGAGTGGGGCTACTCAATTCAAAGCTTTGAGAGTTCAAAAAAAAAAAAAAAAAAAAAAAAAAAAAAGAAAAACTCTCAAGCTTTCATCACCCCCACAACAAAGGTGAAGCTTCAAAGATGCATAAAGGACTCTCCCACAAAGAAGAGGAGTCAAGCGATACCAACAAAAGAAAAGAGGATTTCTCAACATCCTCTTACATCAAGTGAAGAAGACTTTCAGTATCAAGAAAAATGTTTACCCTTAAGTCATACTAATGATTGGCTTTCTCCTCAAACTTATTTAGAGATTTCTAGATGATGCACAGTTTATTAAAAGGTAGAATAACTTTTCTAGATCCTTGAGCCAAGTAACGTTTCTTGTTGTGTCTAGGGGCTTCCTGTTAGCCGCTCTCATACACACTCTTGAAATCCAAGCATCAAATTTGGGGCTTCCTAACCTTTCCTCTCCCAGTCAATCTCTACTTCAACTCCTCAAAATAATCAAATCTGCATTAGGGGCTTTCCTCTTTGCTTCTCACTCTCATCATTAGAAAATACACTTCTCCAAAGAATCAATGCTTGAATCACCTTCCAAATAATAGAGTTCATCTCTCCTCAACTGACTTGAGATCTCATCTCTCTCCTCAATAAGATTCTCTCCTCTGAGTCCTCTTCGAGTACACATACTTTTCAAAAAAATGGCTCGCTAGGTTGAAAACTCGTAAAGAGCGGCCTAGGCAAAAGTTAGAGCACAAAAAAAAAAAGAGAAAGGCGCAAAAGAGATGCCCGCTAGATTGAAAACCTGAAAAAGGCGGTCTAGGCAAAAACCAGGGTGCGTCACTAAGGAAAAAAAAATCAAAGGTCAAAGGGAGAGTATTCTTCAACCTTCTTCACCGGACGTCATTCGATCCTCTTCAAATCAAACCAACAAGGAGAGTCTTCTTCAATCACCTTCAAATCAAGAGAACAGCTTCACAAGCCTGTTCACAAAGTCATCTACCACTTGCAAGCAACTTGGGGCTTGAGACACCAAAGGGCCTTGGTCATAAAACCATTACGACAGTCGACAGATGTGTAGTCGTTTGCCTCCTAGAGACACGACTCAAGGAGAAGTAAGAATGAAGATTTTCAACAGACCTAGATGTGTTCACACAAGGATACTCATCGAACGAAATTCTACAACAATACAGCCTCGCTGACTAGCAACAGATTCTGCAAAACCTGATTTGATCCCAACTTGTCAAACACAAGTTCACTCATATAGTTCACCCATCTCAAATACAAATCCATACAAATTTCCCTACATTTCTATATACCATATTCTCATACACAAACTCACCACTAAAATGACCAATCAGCCATTTACACGAACAGACGTGAGCACCACCACGTAAGTCCAGTCAAACAACTAAAATCTGGAAATCTATTTGGAATCTTTATGTGCTAACAGGTACAGAAAGGTAAGAATCATTCGGGTCTATCCGAGACCAGCATGCATATATCCTTGCATTACAGGGGCCGACAGAACCTCCATCTCAACCGACAACTTCAAGTCCGTGACCTCGGCAACATCATCAAAGTCTGTGACGGCAGCAAACTTCAAGTCCGTGACCTCGGCAACATCATCAAAGTCTGTGACGGCAGCAAACTTCAAGACCGTGACCTCAGCAACATCATCAAAGTCTGTGACGGCAGCAACTTCAAGTCCATGACCTCGGCGACAACTTCAAAGTCTGTGACGACAGCAAACTTCAAGTCCGTGACCTCGGCGACACCAGCAAAGTCTGTGACGGCAGCAACTTCAAGTCCGTGACCTCGGCAACAACTTCAAAGTCTGTGACGGCAGCAAACTTCAAGTCCGTGACCTCGGCGACAACTTCAAAGTCTGTGACGGCAGCAAACTTCAAGTTCGCGACCTCGGCAACAACATCAACGTCAGTAACCTCGGGCGGCGCACTTCAACAACTTCATCAACAAACAGGTATCTTCAGAATTGGGTCAAGTCTTTTGATTCCTCAGTATGATTTTACCTTTTCAAAAAAAAAATCCCTCTTCGATTTTCAAAAATGCTTTTCAAAATACCTAAAATAGCCTTTTTAGTGTTTTGGAGTCGAACTACGTTTGGTCTGATTCTCTCTTAGAGATACGTAGGCAGCCGTGCGGCACGACCATCCCAATGTTCAGAATGATGTCTTTTCTATCGACGACACTTCTTCTTTCATAAGACCTGTCGCCGAGGGGCTCTGTAGACACCCCATTTTGAACCAATAATTCATGATTACACTACTCTTCGTCTCTCTTTTATGTTTTGATGAAAGCATATCAGTTTCGTCATGTTTTCGTTAAGTTTCTAACTAACCTCGTTAGTTTTGGACCTAACTGACTAACGGAACAACTGAAGAGGACAAAATAGTCATCAGACTAGTTATCTCGCACGAGATATCATATCTCGCGCGAGATATCCCCTCGACAGGATGTGCAGAAATCACTCTCCTTCTCCTTCTCCGTTTCAACCTCTTTTCTGGATAAAACCTTATCAATCCGGTCATCCAATGATGATTGAGTTCTAGAAGCTTCCTAGGAGTGTTTTACCTCTCCACCTCTACCTCTTAAACCCCTATAAATACTTGGTGACTTCCACTGTTTCAAAGGTCCAGAATTCCACACAACACACACAATTTGTTGGTTTCTCTCCACGAAAGATTCCTTCAAATCACTCACAAAACCTCCCTAAAATCACCTAAAGTTTGTTTATCAACCTTGTTGATCAACAAACATCCAAACCCGAATCAAGGATTGAGGCGAAGCTCTGTCCGCATCAAGATTTGACTCTCATATTGAGTCGAAACTCTGCCCAAATTACTTCTCGATCGAGAAGACATCTTAGAACCACGTTCTAAATCAAGCACTCCCCAAACACTAGGTAAATTCCTATACTTTTACTCTCTTCTTCTCAATCTCTCTCTATTGGCTTTTAGAGTGGTGTAATCACATCAAAAGGATTGGCCTAGAGTCCCTTCAATCGATGAAGGCGATGTCGAAGCATACAATCCGACATTCCTAATCAAGAAATTGATTAGGGTTTGCTTGTTTTCTTTAATTATATATATATATATATATATATATATATATATATATATATATATATATATATATATATATATATATATATTGTAAAGATTGAAAACCTCTCTTTTCTTTAGCAAGACCGATCTCCGGATTAGGTGGAATGGATGCTCCTTGACCTACCCATTCCATAACCTAAGCCCCGAACCCAAATCTCTTTCAAAATGGTTTTCCTATGTTTCCAAACGAATAATATAGGTGGCGACTCAAAAAGATAAAATTCTTCTCACAACGCTACAACACCCACCATTTGCTGGTTTCTCTCCCTGAAAGATTCCGCAAATCACTCATAACACAAACACTTAAATTCGTGTATCAACCTTGTCGATCAACGAACGTCGAAGATTCTTAGCCTAGAATCAAGGCGAAGCTCTGTCCAAATCCTTTCTCGATCGAAAAGGAGGAGGAAACACTAGAACCACGTTCTCAAGAACACAAGGTAAACTCTTATACTTTTATTTCTTCTTCTCAACCACTCTATTGGCTTTTATAGTAGTGTAATCCTATCAAAAAGGGTTAGCCTAGAGTCCCTTCAATCTATGGAGGCGATCTCGAAGCATACAACCTGACATTCTTAATTAAGAAATTAATTAGGGTTTATTCTTATTTAAATATTTTTTAATTGAAAATCCCTCTTAAGCAAGACCGATCTTCGGATTGGGTGAATGCGGTGCTCCTCGACCTTCCAAATCCATCACTTAATTCCCGAACCCAAATCTTTTCAAAAAGGTTTTTCTTATTGTTTTCCTAAATAAATGATAAGTGGAGACTCTGTTATTCAAATAAAATATCAACGCTACCGTTTTGGCGACTCTGATGGGGACTAATTTTTAAAATTAAAGTGGCTTAGACTTGCGTCAATTAAGGAGGATTTTCAAAAAAAAATCATTTTCTTATTCAGTTTCAGGCTAGTTTCACACGAGATAACCCTTTGCCTCGCGTGAGACAAAGCCTCGGTAATTTATTTATTTCAAGTAATTGATTATTATTTGAACTGCTTGAGATTGGACTATTTTAATTTTTACCGGTTATCGGTTGACTCGGGCTTTGAATTAATTTATTTATTCTCTTTCTCCATCTCTTTAAGTGGAACTACGACAGCCTAAGTCTTTCTAATTTGAGAGAAACGTAGGCAACCACCTAGTCTTCAAAAAAAAACTTTCTATTTTACTCTATCGCCTAGATTGACTCTCACACATGCGCACTCATGTTATAACTGTTATTGCACTACATATCCTGATAAATTCGGGATCCACACTAAGGACGGACGACGGTAACCATCTAGTCGCCGGTCTCTCCGAAGTTTGATCATCTCACTCTGCGTCTTCAATCCACCTAGATTGTCATACTGCGAGAAGCCTAGCCTTCCAGCCCTGCATCAATCATATATCATGTAGATTTACTTTTTAGGACACTCCGTGACAGGTCGATTTGATCTTGGAGTCTTTGTAATCCCTTGTCAAGATCGTGTTTTGTGCAATAAGCCATGGAAAAGAAATCAATAAATTGTCGCTTCGGATTTGTCCCTTCGGAAATGTCCCTATGATTGTCCCTTCGAATTTGCCCCTAAAAAGAAAATTTTCTCACCAAATTTATTGCACAAAACTCGATGTTACTTGAGATAACTTCGACCCCTAGGTCCTTAGGTTTGAATTTCGAATGTTAGAAACCCCCAAAACGGATTTTCCGTCCGACCAAAATTAGGATTAAAATCAGAAAAAATGTGACTTTCCGTGGTATTGTCCCGCGTGAGACTGCTTGTCCTGTGCGAGACAAGTGTTCTGTCTTTTCGTGTTTTGGTCAAAACCCTTTAAGCCTTCATACATCCTATTCAGCCAACTTGTTGGGACTCGATCATGGTTTAACATGATTGCTACACATCAAGGTTCTTCGCCAAAGCTCGACACGATGTCTGCTTCTCCTTCTGTCACCGAGGCCGAAATCAAGGAAGCTAAGGCCGAACTCATCCAAGCCCAGCTTAAGATGGATGAACAAAGTAAGAAAATTGATAAGCAAAATGCCCAAATGGCCACCCTCATGCAAAAACTCCATGAGATGAAAGTCAAGAAAGCAAGAAAGCAAAAGAAGAAAGATGGACCCTCCTCCAGTGAAGAGGAATCCTATCCCAAAAAAATAAGAAAATCAAGAAGTCAAGCAAGAAAGAGAAAGAATCCGATTCATCCTCTTCCTCATCATCCTCCGATGATGAGGAACATGTCTCCAAGAGTACTAAGACCAAGAAGGAAAGTATCGATGAAACTATTAAACTTGGTAACCATGTTACTAAGAACTACCTTGAGAAGAAACTTGCAACCCTTGACACTTCAAAGGGGTCATTCGTTCCATTTAATCCTGATGCTCTTCAACAATCCATCATCAAGTTTCCTCACAAGTACAAGACACCCGATATTGCCAAGTTTAATGGTATACTTGTCCTCGAGCTCATGTTGAGACCTACACTTAGGCTATGCATCCAATGGGCGTTGATAACACAATCTTGGCCTAATGCTTTCCTCAAACTTTGGAGGGAGCTGCAAGGGATTGGTACATGTCTCTTCCTACGACTACAAGGCTTGACTGGTCGTCTGCATTTTTAGTCTTCCAAAGGCAGTTTAAAGACAACTCCACTTATCGTCCTACTAGGAGGGATCTTGAACAAACCAAGTAACATGCAAATGAGTATTTTGCTGACTTTGCTAGAAGATGGAGACTCAAACTTACTGAAATTTTCAAAAGAACTACTCTCAAAGAGCAAATCCACATCTTCGTACAATGCCTCCGTGATGAATTTCAAGAGAAGCTCGCCGGTAATTACTTTCCTAGTTTCAATGAACTCCATGAGTCCGGAATTAGGATTGATGACTTTCTAAAAAGTAAAAAGAAGGAAAGTACTTTCGGCTACAACAAGCCTACCACAAGCAAGGATGCTTCAGTCAAAGCTATTGCATTCAACCGCCCCAACACCGATAAGTATTCTGCTGTTCCTCCTCCCAAAAAGAAAAAAAGGCATTTTGACAAACTTGAAGGAATCACTCATGAAGAGCTCTTCGATGTGCTTGTCAATAATGAAAAGATCAAACCAAGGGAAGGTGGTCCTCCTAGGGATATGGGTCATAATCATGCTCATCACTTATTCTGCAAGTACCACAACTTCACCGGCCACGACACCAACACTTGCCACCACTTAAAGGACATCATCCAAGACCTCTTTGATAATGGAGAGTTAGAACGTCCCAACATCATCACCAATTCTCTCCCTCATAATACATGAAAAAGATGAAGCTCCAAGAAGAAACCTACACTTACCACTTTGGGGCTACAACTATCCTCTCCCTTTCTCCTTTGATAGAAGTAGATTAGGTTTTAAATTTCCAACTATAAACTCAAAGAGTCGTTCTATCTATCTAGTACTTCTCACCTCCTCTAGTTTGTGTCACCTAAACTATTGAGTATGTTTTTAATTTCTTCATTAATCAAAGTCACTTTCTTTTCCTAAAGACTTTCCCTAAGGTTGTTCTACCTCATGAGTATCATTTAATTCATGCAAAATAATGGACCCTCCACTCCCTAAATCATCGCAAAAATAGAAACTTCTAAATGAGTTTAAGAAGAAAGTTATCATTAGAAGGCTTAAGGGCTACACATTACCCCTACTAAAAGTTAAAGGTCAACAAACGAAGAAAGCCAAATGTGCTGCTGTCAACCTTCATTCCAAGAAAAGTAGGGCTACTCAATTCAAAGCTTTGAGAGTACAAAAAAAAACTCTCAAACTTTCATCACCCCCACAACAAAGGTGAAACTTCAAATGTATGAAGGACCATCCCACAAAGAAGAGGAGTCAGGTGATACCAACAAAAGAAATGAAGATTACTCAACATCCTCTTACATCAAGTGAAGAAGACTTTCAGTATCAAGAAAAATGTTTACCCTTAAGTCATACTAATGATTGGCACTCTTCTCAAACTTATTTAGAAATTTCCAGATGATACACGGTTCATTAAAAGGTAGAACAACTTTTCTATATCTTTGAGCCAAGTAGCGTTTCTTGTTGAGTCTAGAGGCTTCCTGTTAGCCACTCTCTTACACACTCTTGAAATTCAAGCATCAAAACTGGGGCTTCCTAACCTTTCCTCCCCCAGACAATCTCTATTTCAACTCTTCAAAATAATCAAATTTGCATTAGGAGCTTTCCTCTTTGCTTCTCACTCCTCTTCATTAGATAATACACATCTCTAAAGAGTTAATGCTTGGATCACCTTCCAAAGAATAGAGTCCGTCTCTACTCAACTAATTTGAGATCTCATTTCTCTCTCCTCAATAAGATTTTCTCCACTGAGTTCTCTTCGAGTTAACATACTACTTTCAAAAAAAAAGGAAAAAAAAAGACGCAAAAGAGATGTCCGCTAGATTGAAAACCCGAAAGGACGGTCTAGGCAAAAACCAAGGTGCGTCACAAAAAAATAAGAAGAAAAAAAATCAAGGACAAAGGGAGACTATTCTTCAACCTTCTTCATCGAGCATCATTCAATCTTCTTCAAATCAAATCAACAAGGAGAGCCTTCTTCAATCATCTTCAAATCAAGAGAGCAACCTCACAAGCCTGTTCACAAAGTCATCTACCATATTCAAGCAGCTTGGGGCTTGAGACAGGGAAAAGACTTGGACATAAAGCCATTACGACAGTCGACAGATTTGTAGTCGTTTGCCTCCTAGAGACACGATTCAAGGGAGAATTAAGAATGAAGATTCGTAACAGGCCTAGATGTGTTCACACAAGGTTACTCATCGAAATTCTACAACAATGAAGAAACAGTACGGTACTCTCGCACGAAACCACCTCACTGACTAGCAACAGATTCTGCATAAACCTGATTTGGTCCCAACTTGTCAAACACAAGTTCACTCATATAGTTCACTCATCTCAAATATAAATCCATACAAATGTCCCTACATATCCATATACCATATACTCATACATAAACTCACCACCAAAATGACCAACCGACCATTTATACGAACAGACGTGGACACCACCACATAAGTCCAGTTAAACAACTAAAATCTGAAAAATCTATTTGGAATCTTTATGTGCTAACAGGTGCAGAAAGGTAAGAATCATTCGGGTCCATCCGAGACCAGCATGCATATATCCTTGCATTACAGGAGCCGACAGAACCTCCACCTCAACTGACAACTTCAAATTCTGTGACGACAACAACGAAAACAAAGTCCGTGACCTCGACAACAACAACAACACTTGTGACCTCAGGTGGAGCATCAATAAAGTCTGCGACCGCAACAAACTTTAAAGTCCGTGACCTAGGCAATGTCAACAAAGTCTGTGACCTCAGCAACTTTAAAGTCTGTAACCTCGGCAACAACAGCAACGTTAGTAACCTCGGGCAGCGCATCATCAAAAGCGGATATTTTCAGAATTGGGTCAAGTCCTTGATTCCTCAGTATGAATTTATCCATGGTTCGAAAGCACTCAAACAACCTCAGCTACGTCAGTAACCTCGGGCGGCGCACTTCAACAACTTCATCAACAAATCGGATATCATCGGAATTGGGTCAAGTCCTTGATTTCTCAGTACGATCTTAACTTTTCCTTTCAAATTTGCTTTTCAAAATACCTAAAACAGCCTTTTTAGTGTTTTGGAGTCGAACTACGTTTTGATCTGATTTTTCGATAGAGATACGTAGGCAGTCGTGCGGCACGACCATCCTAGTGTTCAGAATGATGTCTTTTCTATCGATGACATGACTTCTTCCATAAGTCTTGTCGTCGAGGAGCTCTATAGACACCTCATTCTGAACCAATGATTACATGATTACACTACTCTTCGTCTCTCTTTTGTGTTTTGATGAAAGCATATTAGTTTCGGCATGTTTCGTTAAGTTTCTAACTAACTTTGTTAGTTTTGGACCTAACTGACTAACGGAATAACTAAAGAGGACAGAATAGTCAATTGACTAGTTATCCCACGAGAAACAGGCGTGTCTCGCGCGAGACAACTCTTCTGCAGGATGTGCAGAATCACTTTCCTTCTCCGTTTCAACCTCTTCTCTTAATAAATCTTATCAAATCCGGGCATCCAATGATCTTTGGGTTCTGAAACCTTCCTTGGGAGGAGTCCCAATCCACCTTTACCTCTTAAAATCTCTATAAATACTTGATAACTTTCAGTATTTCAAAGGTCCCCGATTCCTAATCGAAAACACATAACACACACCATTTGCTGATTTCTCTCCATGAAAGATTCCGCAAATCACTCATAAACAAACACTTAAATGTTGATCAACGAACGTCGAAGATTCTTATCCTAGAATCAAGGTGAAGCTCTGTCCAAATCCTTTCTCGACCGAAAAGGAGGAAACACTAGAACCATGTTCTCAAGAACACAAGGTAAACTCCTATACTTTTATTTCTTCTTCTCAACCTCTCTATTAGCTTTTAGAGTAGTGTAATCCTATCAAGAATGGTTAGCCTAGAGTCCTTTCAATCCATGGAGGCGATCTCGAAGCATACAACCCGACATTCCTAATTAAGAAATTAATTAGGGTTTATTCTTATTTAAATATTGTTTTTATTGAAAATCCCCCTTAAGCAAGACCGATCTCCGGATTGGGTGGATGCGGTGCTCCTCGACCTTCCAAATCCATCACTCTGTTATTCAAATAAAATATTAACGCTACAGTTTGGAACTTTTTCATTACAAAATTAAAATAAGAATAAAGGATCAAGCTTATGGATCATCATTGGGCTGCTCCGACTCCTGATGCTGCTCTCTTTGCTCATCTTCATCAAAAACATGATCTTGGGTGACCTTTTCATCCTCCTCATCAGCCTCCTCTAGATCTTGGAGTATAACATTGAATTTCCTTTGCTCTAACCCATCGTCAACGTCTTTTTGAGCAATAACAGCCATATCGTTGTCATTGAAGGGAACAGGAGAGTGACCATCCCGAGCTATCTCATCATACCTTTTAGCATGAGCTCATTCGGCTAATTTATCAATTGGTATCTCGACAGAAGGGTCGACCAAGGCCAGTCGAGTCATATGTTGGCGACCAAAATCATAGAAATCCCTAGCTCGGGACACTAAGATGTGGTAGCATTTATCGGTGTTCTTGAACAACTCGACAACAGCCTTCTCTCTAGAATGGGCCTCCTTCTCCCATTTTATCCGGGTATCCTGATGATCTTCACTCATCTTTATCATGCAGTTGTTGCGATCTTAGATCATCTCAGTCAGCTGCCCCAGCTCTCCTTCCAGCTTGACCATCTCATGCTTGGCCACAGCTGCCTCCTCCTCCAGAGCAGCCTTGATGGGAGTAAAAGATTCTACTTTAGCTTGAAGAGGAGTAGCCCCTCCCTTGTCACCTTCAGATTAGCCAAGGCCACATCCCTCTCCTTCTAAGCATTGAAATGAGCAACTTGAAGAGCTCAGCACTGGGAGTCGGAGTCCACTAGCTTCTCCCTTAGCTCTACGACCTCCCAAGCCTTTCTGGAATATTTGGTGGAGGCTATTTTCTCCTTCTCAATTGTAGCTCTCCAGCTGTATCTAGCGTGCTCAGTGAGAGCAAGAGACTACACAACAAAAAGAAGGTGGTCAGTACGACAGCTATCAAAACAAAAGCGACCAAAAGTAATGCGATCAAACAAAATAGATAAAAGGTATGAAAGTCACAAGTGTTACCTCAGTGGAAAGGAGGTCCAACCTATCACTGTACTCTTCCGAAGTAAGCCCCTCATCAACAAACTGGGCTAGTAGGTCCCTATTTGCTTCCCTTCTCACAATAATTTGCCCCAATTCCAGTTCGGGATAATGGCGGCTTAAACTATTGATGCTAGTGAGAGGAGGGACGTCACTTAGCCTCTCCACCATAACGTGCACTTCTTCAGTGATTCGGGTAGAGGGAGCTGGAGGAGGAAGGGGATGGCTAGAGACAGAGCCTGCTGCTCGTGAAGTTCCAGCTCCTCCAAGTCGTAGGTCGACACGGGACCTTTTTCTCAGCCGATTGAAGGGAAGGTCATCATCAGCTTCTCCTTGCTCGTCATCACCGAGCTCCAAGTCCACAATATTGAGGGGTCTGCCCCGCTGACTCATGCCTGGACTCGGAGCCCGACTCTAGCTCGGTCGACATGTCGACCTCTCCTTCTCCCCCTACTATTTGTTCTTGGGAAGCCTGCTCAATGGGCTCCACAGGCCCAGATCCATCAATGGGGACCATCCCCACTCTAGCCTTGGGAAGCAAATTGTTTCTGTCCTCTGCCTCCTTCTCCCGGCTTGCCCTATCATTGGCCATCCCATGTCCCTTTTTGTTTCTCCTTCTATCACCCAGATCGACAATGCGATTCATGTTGGCCTCGCCTCGGCGGTTAAAGCGCACAATCAAAGAGAAAACAATAAAGAAAAGAGTAAGCGAGCAAAGTGACAGAAAAAATTGCAGAACAACATAAAGGTACTTAACCGCCATAGTGGAATAGGACTCTACAATGGCCAGTTTTCTACTTGCAGAAGTGGCACTGGGACTCAAACCTCTCCCTCTCATGTATCACCCAATCTGGGTATCTAAGGCTACAGATGATCGACACTAAAGGGGCTACCTCCCCATCTCCTCCTAACATCATTCCTGCTTGAATGAAGAAGTCCTTGTTCGACCCAAGGGCGGCCCAGCTTATGGTGCTCCTCCGAGCCACCAGCGTCAACCTACTAGTGAGCTCCTCACTCCACTCTGGAACCCAGTAATCCTCCTCCTTCATGGGAGGTGCATTAGCCTCAGGCATGGGGAACTCCCATTCCTTCCTACTCTCCACAAGTATCATATGGGTATTCCACCCAGAAGCTTTATCGGGCAAGTTGGTGAACAATTTAGGGGCCTTAGCTTTAGCCGGGGTACTTATTCCAAAGGTTTTCTCATTCTGTACAACTTTAAAAAACCTCCTAAATACGTTCATGTAGGGCTTATACCCCACGAACCTACAGACCATGGCAAAGCAAACCAACACCCTCACAGTATTAGCGCCTAACTACATGGGGACAGCGTCGATGCACTCCAAAAACTCACATATAAACGGATCAAGGGCAAGTCATAGCCTGGCCTTAAACTGGCTATAGTAGAAGGCTACCCTAGTCGATAAGGCCCCAATTCAACAAAGACTGAGCTTTCCTTTGCCTTTCCGTGAAATGAGTGAGGTAGAAATCTTCTTTGAGGACCTCAAAGAAATCATGAAGAATTTTGATGCGGGATTCAGCATTCTTCCTCCCTATGAATGGCTTGGGGGCCACATACCCCCTCTCATTGCGACCTGCCACCACAGTCGAGCAAAATTTGTCCACGATGTTGCCTGAGGACGAGCTCGACGAAGTAGAAATGGTATTTTGTTGAGCTACCATATCTACATAATACACAGAAACACGGGAATCAGAACTAGTTGAAGTATGTTCCGAACTACCTAAGAGCGACCTAGATTCCCCTAGGAATGCTAATCTCTCTCTGGGAAAGGGAGGTTTATTGGACTTGATGTAAAAAACTATGAGGTGGTCTGTCAATTGGTTGAAGAAATGGAAACGAACAATCTGTAGATCGTCCGTCTCAAAATCCCCCATACTCTCTCCAACTGGAAACCCTACCTCGCCATAAAATAAACTCTACCTATCTAGAATGGTAATACACTCCTCTCTAGTCAATTCCCTCCATGGACCCTCTAATATTTTGTAAATCCTAAGGTTTAAAGATTTATATCCATACCTAACATCTAGCTCGAAGCCAAAGGTACTAGCCATGGCGGAATAAAGACAGAAACTTGAAATTAAACCTAAAAACAGAGCAATTGAGAGGAACCTTGATGATTTGGGGAAATGTGAAGTTCAAACAACTAACAGAATGTTTTATTACACCGGAAATCGAATTCCTTTCTATTTACTCTTGCTGGGTACTTGAGTATTTGGAGATTTTAAAGTTTTAAAAGGAAAGGGATTCTTCCTTTTATACTCCTCCTTTTCCTTACCTGAAGTAGAAAGGGTGAGGGAAATAACCGTTCAGTTTTGTCAGTTATTGCACCGCATCGGTTCCCAATATAGTTGTCCAATCGCCAGAACCGTACCATTATTACGGAAATTACGACGCATTAAACAGCGTATCCAACCGCCAAAAGTCAATGGTCGAGAGCGACCTACGTTTAGTCAGTCGATCATCAAATACACAAGCCATCACACAAATTTTTTTATAACTTCTTGGTCGACAAAGTAACCTCAGAAAGTTGAGGTCAGTGAACGGAATAAAAGTGACGGGCTAGGCCCAACGAATGGAGCCCAACATTTCAGACGTTACTAAGACAATACTGTTAAAATGGACAAACCCAATTGCTACAACTCCAACGGCCCAACAACAAAGATCAGTCGACCAAGCTCATTGTCCGACCATATTTGGTCCCGACCTAGCTTCGTTCGACATACGATCATCTACTTGTGCAATCCATGCCAAGCCAAGGCACAAAGTCAGGTCAACCTCGAATACTCAGGCGACCTCAACCTACAAACACATGCGTCTATCTACGACTCAATCTATAACCCTATTCTACAATCACGGAAATCGTTACGCCTACATTAACTCCACAATTCAAGGGATTCCTATCAATTCTAAGGCACCACTATATATATCAGACTACATACCACGTAAAAAGATAATGTATTCTTGGCTATTTTGAGATTACGTCGTTCAATACAGTTTTATATAAACTTATAACACTATATCTCATCATTACGTCGGATGGTATTAGCCGGAGACCAAGCCAGCTAGTCGTGTGTTCGTGATTTCAGTTTATATTGGATAGGAATCAACATATTGCTGAAATAATGCTGATTTGGATCGTTTCCTACGTAATCATTTTATAAAACTAAAAATAATACATTTCATCCCAAATATAAATATGAGTTATTTATAAATATTATTAATATTAAAACAATTATTAAAACAAACATTATATTATGCGAGGCGGTTTGAGGAAATCTCAAATCCCTCCCAAATTTATCAAAAAAGCTTCTCAAACCCTTCTATTATTAGGTTAAGGTGGGTCATTGTAGGTAAACCTCTCCTATTATTAGACGGGTAATTGCGGGTTGGAGACAGGGGCGGACACAAGGCCACCCAAATGGGTGGCTGTGAACCCCTAAAATCAATGTTGTCACGTAAAAAAAAGAAAAAAAAAAATACTAAGTGTCCCCCCTTCCCCACTTACTAGCTCAGTTCATTAATCTTGGCAAAAAAGAAAAAATCAATGTAGATATTAAAATAAAAAACAATTATTTTTTAAAGTTTTTAGATAATATAATTTGAGAAACCCTTCTATTTTATCTCTGGTTCTGCCCTGGTTGGAGTCACCTAAGAACACATGCTCCCTCGTGAACATGTTCCCGCCAAAGTAGCACAATGGAAAGATTCAATGGAATATAAGCAGGATGACTTGTTTGATAAAGGCAATGGAATGAAGTTTTCGAGGAGAAGGGTAAAGAAATAGCTTATCATGTGGTCGTCACAATTTAAGTGACATCTCATCTTTTTCTAACGCCATGCCATTATTTAATCAAATTCCATGTGACATCTCATCTTTTTCTAACGCCATGCCATTATTTAATCAGTGAAGTCTACTCCATTAGTCTCCGCCACCCAATAAAATTCCTAAAATTCCTGATTTATTTATACTCTCTCCAGTCTCCACCCACCCTGTTAGAAGCTTTATCATTTTAAGAGTGACACAAAAATTAAAAAAAGTCATAAGTGGAAAATGAGTTGTGAAAGTAAAAAAGTGAGTAGCTATGACAAGTGAGACTCACAATTTAAATATTTGAGGGAAAAAAGTTAGTGGATATAACAAGTGGGCTCACAATTTAAGTATGTGAGAGGAAAAAGTGAGTGGGATTGACAAATGGAGCCCACATTTATTGTCATTTTAGGAAATGTGAAGCTTCTAATGAGACACTCATTTAAGTAAAAGGTGAAGTTTCGAACGGGACGGAGGGAGTATATAATTACAAAAAATAAATATAAATATATAAATAAAATAAAATAAAATAGAAAACAAAACAAAACAAAACAAAACAAAAAAATTGATAAAAAATAATAAGTTAATTGTTATCGTAAATATCGCAATAAGAGTTTAATTTTTATTGATCAATATAATTACAGATATAGAAAAAATAATAATCTTAATAAGATTCTAAGATTTATTGCTAATGTACCATTGAAATATTATCACAGATATTCATTAGACTTTTAATATAATAATTACATTTTCTCTTACGAAATGAAGGAGCATTAACGTTTTATTTAATGTTTATCTTACTACAGTATATAGGATAAGTTTTAGTTATGTTAGTGAATTTTCATAATTATAACATTCTACATAGAAAATCTAAACATATTTACTAAAAATTGTCATAATTACATAGATTCATTACCATTATTAAGCCTTATCATATCATATGAGGAAAAAAAAATCTTACTTTGTCCAATTAAATTTCAGAAAATTTTGAGGGAAACTAGTTTTTCCAAATATTATAAAAAGTCTTGTTTTTTATTTTTAAAAAAAAATTGTACGTGCCTTTGTTTAGCTTTTTAAAACAAGACTTTTTATAATATTAGAGAGAAACTAGTTTCCCCCAAAACCTAATCGCTTTTTGTTCTATTTTAATGAACTTTAAGATGAAAAGTTCATATTTCTTTGACTATTTTATATGGAAAGTGGAATATGATTTTCAATTTTGGATAGCTTGACTTGACTCAAGAATTTTGAAAATACGACTTCACATAGCCATGCAATTACTATTCACTTCCAAGTATTTAACTTTTTGTGTAGTTATATACCTTCGTATATTCCCTAAATTGGTCAAAATAAAATGTCAAGGTCAAAATTTTTGTCAACTCGAACCTTTTTTATTTCATGATATTTTCAAAGAGTTTTTGCAATTAAACTCCCTCAAAAAGATAAAGATGCAATCTAAAAAAAAAAATACTTAAATAGTTATGATTCTACAAAAAACTGAGCGGCTAAAAATGAAATTTATCAAAAAAAAGACACAAAAAACACGCGCTACCGCGAAAGAATTATAACTTTTCATAATTTCTCTGAAATCCCCGTATACACGGTACCAGTAAATAAATTATAACTTTTCATAATTTTTCTAAAGCCCAAGTATATATCAATTATAAGTTACATGTATTAGTTTTTTAACTGATAAATTACAATTTATCAGGTGTTTTGATTAAACAACAGATAATATAATTTATCAGTTATTTTGAATGATTTTTGTGCTTATTATTTGGTTATACAACTTATAAATGAAATTTATTAGTTAAACAACTGATAAATACGAAGTTAAACAGCTGATAATCACGAGAATTTTGTAGAAATTATAAAAAGTTATAATCTTTTCCTTGGTAGCATGTATTTATATGTTTTTGTCCATTCCATAATTTGAACGGTTTATTCTTACAAAAAATATTTATTTCCCCGTCCTAAAAAAGAATGTTTATTTTCTAAAAAAATATTCTTAAATATTTCAATTGTTTTGGAATAATTGTCTAACTTTTTTAGTTGGCCAAAAATTGATGAAAAAATAGACAAAATTATTATTTTAGTAAAATTTTAAAATTTGTTAATTCATTCATTTTAATGGTTTAGCAATGTGCTGTGAAAGAGGAGAGGGAGGGAGTGCGTTATTAGGAATTTTTATGCTAGGTGTATTTTTGCCAGTTTAAAAGGGGAAAATGACAACTTAGGGCTTGATATCATGGCAGGGTCTTTCAAGCTGGATTTGAAATTATTTCGTGGCCACATCATGGATTCAAATCAGGGGCGGAGCCGGGGGGAGCGTCCTTAGAATTAGGCAATGGGATGACCCCTGATACTTTCATCGTTGATAAGAAGTTCGGTGGGATTTATCGGAGGGTAGCTAGTGTCTGGGTCAAGTTATCCCTAGAGTCATTTAAGTATTTCTCGGTTAGGTATGACTGGGGAAATTGGGTTATACCCCGGTTGTGGGAAGCCAAGAAGAGGAGGTACCTTTCTGGGGATATGCTCATTCTGGGAGACCATACCCGTCTCAGAAACTTTATGATTGGGGTGTTGTGTAGGTTCCCTCGAGAGCATGACCATGCGTTGAACGCCCAGGAGTTGGTGAAGAGAGCTTGGATTGATCTTACGGATAGAATAATTATTGATTGGGAAAAGGTGGTATTGATGGATTAGACTGAGGTAGTTGTGGACCCTGATGTTGCAGTTGAGCTCGAGGTTACCCCTGAGACCGGGGCCCATTTGGCCGTGGTAGAACCTGTGGTCCAGCTAGAGGCCCAACCTAAGGTGGTGATTGATCTAGGAAGTAGCGGTGATGAGGCCATCTACATGGATGAGCTAGATGTTGGAGTGGCTCAGTCTTCCTCCTCAGACTCTTCTTTAGACCTCTTTAGGTCAGGAAGTAGTTCTAAAATGGAGGTTGGCAACAGAGAAGTGGATGACCGCATGGCGATGGATACTGCCCAAAGAGCGGTGGAGATAGTGAATGCCTTCTCTGAGGGTCACGTGGAGACCGCTGTTGCTCGAGGAAATAGTCAAACTGGTACTTCCACCTCTGGCTGCGGTCAGTTGAAAAAGAAAGGAGCAGTTCGTAGGGCGGATGAGGATGAACTGGCTTCAACTTTCTATATAGATCGCAATAGCTTCTTCGTTCGCGGACTGCTAGAGTTAGAGCACAAAGGGAAGGTGCGCCCTGAGACTGTTTCCGATGTCCGGGGGAGTAACAAAGCTTGTGTTTTCTTCAGGGCTCACTTTGAGAATGGACTTAGGCTTCCTCTTGACCCCTTCATAGTTCAATTTTTCGATTTCAATAAATGCTTGCCCATGCACCTCAATCCCAATACTGTCTGAGCTATAGTTTCCTTCATAACGGTGAGTAGGATTCTAGGTTTTGAGCCTACCCTCTCTGGCTAATATGCCTATTATTCAAATCAAATTACCAATGGCAATGTTGGGTTTTACGGGTCCATGCGCAGCGGAATTAAGCATTAAAAACATAAAACCCAAGAAGCCCTAGGATCCGTTCTATACAATTAATTTGAATATCAATGAAATAGAATTAAACCAACCTTGAAACGCTTTCCGGTCTTGAGCTATCGAACGATTTGATTATGTGATATTGAATCACAAACTTCGTTCTTCAACTTGCTTGAACTCTAGGTCTTGATCGATGAACGAGCGAAGACCCTCTTTTGGTATCCACACCTTCGAATGAATCCAAGAACAATTTCTTGTTGATTGCTAGATCTAAACCTTGAAGAATATTGAGAGAATTTGATTGTGAATTTTGCTTTAAAATTTCGGCTAGGGTTTTTAGGTCTGACAGAACCCTGTATTTATACTACAAATAGTGTAAATACCTCTTCTAATCAAATTAGGAGAGACAGGCTGTCAATACCACGTATTGGCTTATTATGTCGCGCGGCATATCAAGCCATTGGCTTGATATGTCGCGTGACATAAGTAGCCGCTCGTGCCTCTCAATCATTCTTCCTCCGGTTTAACCAATTCATTCTAGTTGTGTGTGACCCAATAGGATTACATCATGTTGGCAATGAGATCGATCATATCGAACCTCATAAGACATAAGCGGACTCTAGCAAGCCATTATGTCTACCCAAATGATGTAACGTAAGAGTTCACGTTTCCAACGGTGTACTTCCATTTATCCCTTTTTGTCTCACGATGTTATATTGAACACAAGTCATGGTCCTTGTTGACTTGTTATTGTTCAATGCTTTCTCGATTCTTGAGTATAATGATAATTCCAATCATATTGGGGTACGGCCATACACTTTCATCATTATCACTCATCGAGGGGCCCAAGCATAACATCTCTCTTCCGAGGGACAAACTCCTTCTTGACTTATCATCCTTCCCATCATGAATCCGATCATGCCAATGATAGCCTTTATAGATATCGTGTTAAGATATCGTTTGACTAAAATCAAACATGGCTTTCATCATATGTAAGGTTATGATAGTCTCGTGTCTAGGAAATAAATGAAGTAACCGTATGAGATTTAAGTATAACATTTGACCATTACATAAATCTCATGCGGGTCATGTCCAATCACTTGTTCTCTAACAAGTACCCATAATTTCAATGTGCATCTCTTATGCATATAATCATCACATGATTATCCATTGACAATTATACTAATCTATTCTCTTAATAATTAGGGACGAGAGATTATTATAAACAAATATACAAAACATATAATAATCAAATAATAAACATCTCATATAATAATAAATAATGTCAACACATAAGTCTATCAATCATAGGCCTAGTGGCATAACACCAACAGCCTCCCACTTGCACTAGGCCCAATCTACCATGTATCGAATACCCATGGACCTAACATGACCATCATGTTTAGCTTGTGAGAGAGCCTTAGTTAGTGGGTCCGCCACGTTGTCATCAGTGTCTACTCGCATATCTTAACGTCTTCCCTTTCACATATCTCACGGATAATGTGGAAACGTCGAAGTATGTGTTTGGATCTCTGGTGTGATCTTGGTTCCTTTGCTTGTGCAATGGCCCCATTGTTATCACAAGAAAGTTCAATAGGATCTCCGATGCTTGGAACGACTTCCAAATCACTAATGAACTTCTTGATCCAAACCGCTTCCTTAGCCGCATCGATGCCGCTATGTACTCGGCTTCGGTTGTAGAATCGGCGACGGTACTTTGCTTGGAACTTTTCCAACTCACGGTGCCTCCATTAAGCATAAACAAAAATCCAGATCGCGATCTAAAATCATCTTTGTCATTTGGAAGCTAGCATCCGTGTAGCCTTTGACTACAAGATCTTCTTCCATTCCTCCAAAGACCAAGAATGCATCCTTAGTTCTTCGTAAGTACTTAAGGATATTCTTGATCGCTATCCAATGTGGTTCACCGGGATCAGTATTGGTACCTACTCGTCATGCTTAGAGCACACGAGACATCGGGTCTAGTACATAACATAGCATACATGATAGACCCAATTGCCGACGCATATGGAATACCATTCATTCTCTTTCGCTCATCATTAGTCTTTGGACATTGATTCTTGCTAAGAGATATACCATGCAACATTGGCAAATTCCCTCTTTAGGAATTTTCCATTTGGAATCTTCTAAGGACTTTGTCAATGTAAGTACTTGGACTTAAACCAATCATCCTCTTGGATCTATCTCTATAGATCTTGATACCAAGGATATATGCGGCTTCGCCCATATCTTTCATTGAAAAGCACTTTCCCAACCAAGACTTGACAGGCTCTAGTGCAGGAACGTCATTTCCAATGAGTAAGATATCGTCGACATACAACACTAAAAATAGTGCTACGCTCCCACTAATTTTCTTGTATACACAAGGTTCATCTTCGTTCTTGATAAAGCCAAATTCCTTGATTGCTTCATCAAAACGTAGATTCCAACTCCTTGAAGCTTGCTTCCAATCCATAAATGGTTTTCGCAACTTACACACCTTGTTAGAATTTTACGGGTGACAAAACCTTCAGGTTGTATCATGTATACATCCTCAAGTAACTTCCCATTAAGGAAAGCTTGTTTTGACATCCATTTGCCATATCTCATAGTCATAATATGCGGCTATGGCAAGTAAAATTCTAATAGACTTAAGCATAGCTACGGGCGAAAAGGTTTCATCATAGTCTATGCCATGAATGCGCCTATACCCCTTAGCTACTAGCCTAGCCTTATAGGTGTGCACCTTCCCATCCATGTCGGTCTTCTTCTTGAAGACCCATTTGCACCTCTATGGTTTTTACACCTTCGGGTGGATCAATCAAGTTCCAAACTTGATTATCAGCCATGGATTGTAATTCGGACTTCATGGCTTCTTGCCATTTTTTCGAATCCGGAGCGGACATCGCTTCTTGATAGCAAGTGGGTTCATCATTTTCGATTAATTCCACTTCATCACTTTCCGTAACGAGAAATCCATATCTCTCGGGTTCGGATCGTGATCTACCACTTCGGCGAGGAACTTGTGCATCTTGAACCGGTTCCACAACGGTTTGTGAACTTGGTTCAGTTTCTACCATTGGTTCAATGTTGTTTTCGGGTTCTCGAACTTCTTCGAGATCTATTTTACTCCCACTGGTTCCTTTGCGAAGAAACTCCTTTTCTAAGAAAGTACCATTTCGAGCAACAAACACTTTGTTCTCGTTTCGGTTGTAGAAATAGTATCCTTTGGTTTCCTTAGGATATCCCACAAAAACACATTTATCAGATTTAGGTGCTAGCTTGTCAGAAGTTAACTTCTTGACATATGCATCACAACCCCAAATCTTCATGAAAGACAAACTAGGTTTTCTTCCATGCCACATCTCATATGGGGTCTTTTGAACCGATTTGGTAGGAACTCTGTTTATAGTGAAAGCGGTTTCTAGTGCATGTCCCCAAAAGGATAAAGGAAGCTCAACTTGACTCATCATAGAACGAACCATGTCCAACAAAGTTCTATTCCTCCTTTCAGACACACCATTCCATTGTGGTGTTCGGGTGGAGAGAGTTAGAAACGATTCCACAACTCTTAAGATGATCACAAATTCTTGGCTCAAATATTCACCACCTCGATCGGATCGAAGTACCTTAATAGTTTTGCCAAGTTGATTTTGTACCTCATTTTGAAATATTCGAAATATCTCAAACGATTCACTCTTATGTTTCATTAGATAAACATATCCAAATCTACTATAATCATCAGTGAATGTTATGAAGTACCGAAATCCTCCCCTAGCATCGCTACTCATAGGCCCACATACATCGGTATGTATGAGTCCTAATAAGTCGCCCGCCCTTTCACCGGTTTTGGTAAATGGGTCCTTGGTCATCTTGCCAAGTAAACAAGATTCGCATGTCTCATATGATTCATAATCATGTGAGTCCAAAAATCCATCTTTGTGGAGTTTAGAAATGCGTTTCTCGTTTATATGGCCAAGACGACAATGCCATAAGTAAGTGTGGTTTACATCATTGGGTTTAGATTTCTTGTTAATGTTATAGACATCATTATCGCGATTTTCAACATCAAGAATATAAAGGCCATTGAATGAAACAACAGTACAATAATGCATATCACTCTTGTAAATAGAAAATTTCTTATCACATATAAGAAAATTAAAACCTTCATTATCCAAACATGAAATCGAAATAATATTCCTACTTAAAGCTGGAACGTAATAACAATTGTTCAAAACAAGTATTAGTCCACTAGGTAAAGTAACTTCATAAGTTCCTACGGCTAATGCAGCAACTCTTGCTCCATTCCCCACACGTAGGTCCACTTCACCTTCCTTAAGCATCCTTCGTTCTTTAGACCACTGCACATTTAAACAAATGTGAGTTCCACATCCGGTATCCAATACCCAAGAACTAGAAGTAGATAGGAATATATCTATAACAAAGATACTTGAAGTTGAAGCAACTCCTTTGCTCTTCTTCAGTGCTTCCTTGTATTTTGCGCAATTTCTCCTCCAATGTCCAATCTCATTGCAATGGAAGCAGATTGCGTCCTCTTGGGACTTAGGCTTAGCCTCTTTAGGCTTGGATGCCTCTTTGGGCTTGGCAACCTTTGCCTTAGGATTAGCAACCTTTGCTTTTCCTTTACCCTTGAACCCTTTCCCCTTGTTAACCATTAGCACTTGATCGGTCTTCTTCTCGACAATACTGGTTTCCGCAGTAGTCAACATTTGAACTAACTCGGAAAGGTTTCTATTCATTCCACCCATGTTATAGTGCATTATGAAATGACTAAAACTTTTAGGTAATGAATTCAGTATTATGTCGGTAGCCAACTCTTGGCTAATTGGAAAACCGAGCCTTTCAAGATGCTCAATGTGGCCCTTTAGCTTGAGAGCATGGGGACCAACAGCTTGTCCTTCACTCATCTTGCATGAGGTCAAGGATGCAACTGTGTTGTACCTTTCTTGCCTAGCTTGAATTTGGAACATTTCCATCAGCCGATTGTTTAAGTCGATTGTCCCCAAGTGCTCAAGATTCTTCGAAGACTCTTGCACATGGCGGAGAGCATAAGGCAACTAACATCTCAGAGTCACGCTTGTGCTTCGAGATATTGTTCCCTTATTGCCCTAGCAAGGCATTGGCGAGAGTTGAGTGGAATAGGTTCGGTGAGAACGCATACGCTTTCTCCTCTTGTTTGAGAACAATTCTCAAACTACGGATCCAATCCATATAGTTTGTACCATTCTCTTCCAACTTTTCCTTCTCAAGGACAGATCGCAGATGAAAAGTGATGATTGTTTGATGCCATTTATTCTACAAAAAGATATACATAAAATATGAACACATATAAGTAAACATATTATATGAGAAGTATAGTGCATTTAAATAAATGCTCCCACTAAATTATACACCTTCAAATGCAAATAAGCATAATATACATTTAATGGGCTAAGATCCAACTTTAATTCAATTTCAAGTTTGCTATGGCAAACCGCTCAAAATTAAATTAATTAGGTAGAAAACATCAATCATATCACATATATGACTCTTAGATCTTTTATGAGATCAATTCAAGACATCATATGTCTAGGCATATTTTAATCTCATCTTATGCCTTGGGTCCAAAACCATTTTGATAACCCAATTAAGTTCATTCATTTTAAAACGTATAGGAACCACCATTTCCTCATCTTGCTCGCATTCGAATAGAATCAAAGCACCTTGCTATGGCAAGCCCACCCAAAACTATCCGAATGGTCTCAAGTGTTTTTAATCATGAATTGGCATAAAGAACTTAAAAGTTAAATGAAGGTTCTTTAAAGGTAAATTATAAGCATATCGTAAAGATAGTCAAAATCATGCACTGTAAGTTCCCAGGAAGATAGGTGAGCCACAAGGACTTCTTAAGTACCAACTCTTCCTTAGAGAACTCTCCTAGACATGCATAATTAGAAATCAACTCGATTAGGCAACATAATCCTTACCTTTTATAAACAATCAGCTTTCCTTTTAAATTTCGCGTATTTATGACTTGTTTCCATAAACAATCATAAGATCCAAAATTTACAATGTCTAAATCTAAACATATTAGGAAACTAAATATCATGTTTCAACTAAACATCTAATTTAATAATTCTTAACAATTAAGAACAAATAATTCATGCATCGCAACAATTAATAAAACACATTTAAATTAATTAAGCATGCATAAACAATGAATCAATCTAGCATGGACTTATAAACTCAATTTTATAACATCCAGTTTTCATACACATTGCAATAATTATTAAAATCATATTTTAATCAATTAATCATGTATATCAATGAATCAATCTATCGCGGACTTATAAACTCACTTTTATAACATCCAGATTTTCATATTAACATATCGATTGTAAACACAATCACAGAATAGCGTAAAATTTGAACATACAGATTACGCGCTTTTGGCTTGTTATGTCGCGTGACATCATCGCCGAGGCTTGATATGTCGCGCGACCTAACAGCCGTATAACCCGAATTCCTCATGGCTCATCATGTCGCGCGACTAAAGCGGCCAAGTAACAGGATTTCCATTCGAACCAATACAGACATGCCCAATTAAATCACATAAAATGGCCTTTTTACAGATTTAATTCAAGATAAATTGAAAACGATTTTCACATTGTTTCACATAAACAATTAAAATTCTATCACATATAAAACATGCAATAAGCATATAAACAATTTATATCTTAAACTTAGCATGTTAATTCAAACTTAATCATACGAACGGGGCTCGATACCACCGTTGGGTTTTACGGGTCCATGCGCAGCGGAATTAAGCATTAAAAACATAAAACCCAAGAAGCCCTAGGATCCGTTCTATACAATTAATTTGAATATCAATGAAATAGAATTAAACCAACCTTGAAACGCTTTCCGGTCTTGAGCTATCGAACGATTTGATTATGTGATATTGAATCACAAACTTCGTTCTTCAACTTGCTTGAACTCTAGGTCTTGATCGATGAACGAGCGAAGACCCTCTTTTGGTATCCACACCTTCGAATGAATCCAAGAACAATTTCTTGTTGATTGCTAGATCTAAACCTTGAAGAATATTGAGAGAATTTGATTGTGAATTTTGCTTTAAAATTTCGGCTAGGGTTTTTAGGTCTCGATTAACCCCGTATTTATACTACAAATAGTGTAAATACCTCTTCTAATCAAATTAGGAGAGACAGGCTGTCAATACCACGTATTGGCTTATTATGTCGCGCGGCATATCAAGCCATTGGCTTGATATGTCGCGTGACATAAGTAGCCAGTTTCTGTGCCTCTCAATCATTCTTCCTCCGGTTTAACCAATTCATTCTAGTTGTGTGTGACCCAATAGGATTACATCATGTTGGCAATGAGATCGATCATATCGAACCTCATAAGACATAAGCGGACTCTAGCAAGCCATTATGTCTACCCAAATGATGTAACGTAAGAGTTCACGTTTCCAACGGTGTACTTCCATTTATCCCTTTTTGTCTCACGATGTTATATTGAACACAAGTCATGGTCCTTGTTGACTTGTTATTGTTCAATGCTTTCTCGATTCTTGAGTATAATGATAATTCCAATCATATTGGGGTACGGCCATACACTTTCATCATTATCACTCATCGAGGGCCCAAGCATAACATCTCTCTTCCGAGGGACAAACTCCTTCTTGACTTATCATCCTTCCCATCATGAATCCGATCATGCCAATGATAGCCTTTATAGATATCGTGTTAAGATATCGTTTGACTAAAATCAAACATGGCTTTCATCATATGTAAGGTTATGATAGTCTCAGGTCTAGGAAATAAATGAAGTAACCGTATGAGATTTAAGTATAACATTTGACCATTACATAAATCTCATGCGGGTCATGTCCAGTCACTTGTTCTCTAACAAGTACCCATAATTTCAATGTGCATCTCTTATGCATATAATCATCACATGATTATCCATTGACAATTATACTAATCTATTCTCTTAATAATTAGGGACAGAGATTATTATAAACAAATATACAAAACATATAATAATCAAATAATAAACATCTCATATAATAATAAATAATGTCAACACATAAGTCTATCAATCATAGGCCTAGGGCATAACACCAACAACCTCGGTCTGAAAACCAAACCCAATTCTTCCCGCACCTTTTCTCACCCAAAGAACAAATTTGATCAGTGGAATCAAAAGCATATTTTTGTGATCGAGAGTAGATTTGGCTGGAGCTTCCCCAGGCCGGAGGGTGCTGCCCCTATTAGAGTTTCTGCTAGCTCGTACCCCAACCCATCAGAATCTGAAGAATTCCAGATTGTGGTTGCCAAATACCTCGCTTCCTATGTCCGAGACAATGTATATCCAGTTTTTAACGTATCTGCGATCATACATGATGTGCATTTGTTGATCTACGATGGGATGGCTCCCCAAAGGGAAGGCTATAATGTGGCCCCTAGGGTAGCTATAAAGCCCCTTCTCCGCGACCCGGACTGGAGAGTTCATGAATTCTTCCAGTTTGAGGATAAGTACGAGACCTGCATCATGGACGTGGTCTGTGAGTCTCCAGAGTGGATTGGTCTCTTTTATATTTTTGCTCTTTTAACTTGATTTATTTTGCTCATTTTTTCTTTTGATTTGAACTGCTGTCTAACACTTCTCTTTCCTCTTGTACAGATTTAGAAGATATAACAATGACCACTAAGGTATCCCAAGCTAAATTGAAGGCCGCTCGAACTCGCTAGATGGCGAAGGAGAATAAAGCAAGGCAGGGTGCATTAAACAAAGCTCCTGCTAGGGGAGTTGTCCTGCCCATAGCTGATAGGGCTTTAGGGGGTCTTTTGGCCACTGCGTGCGGTGTGCCCAAAACCAAAGACCTTCCTCTTAGAACCCAATCAAGCCGTGACCGCAGTCCGGCTGATGATCGTGCTCCTGCTGCCCAAGTTTATATAGAGAGGAAGAGGGCCTAGATCGAGGCTGAGGGTGATGGAAGGGAAAAACAACAAAAAGTCCAGCAACCCGAGGTCATAACTTTTGCTACTCTAAGCTCACCGGCCAGAACAGGCTTCATCTGCGCCAATGCTTATAGTTTGTCAAATATTGATGCCAGGGAGGCCTCATGGAGTCTGAGCACCAAGATCAGGGAAGTTCCCCCAGTCCAAGGTGTTGACATATACTCTCGTAGAGGTCACAATTCGGTGGTAGGGCTTGGACTTTTAAACAGGCTTTATTGCCCTGACTTCTACCAGAATGTAGGGTCCAAGCTGAACGCCTCTGCTCTGGCGGGAAACATTGGCTTGATTGCCACTGAGGTAATATTTTCGGACTCTTCCTTTCTTTTTATTTCCGTTTTTCTCTTTGGCATTTTCTGACCACAAATTTCTTTTCTTCATATGACCAATGATGTTGTAAGGCTGAGGGAGATAACAAATGAATAGGCTGTCGCGATCACTGATAAATATAAAGCCTTGGGGAAGGAGTTGGAGGGAAGGAGGCCCTCACTTTTTCCTTGACCGAGAAGGAGACAGACTTGAAGCAAGTGTATGAGAAGTATGATGCTATTCTTAAATCTCTGGAAAAGGCAAAGAGCGCTCGTGATGAATTTCATGTTGATAAGTTTGGGATTACCTTCTAACATGTGGGGAGAAGCCATGTTGTCGGGAAATTGGAGAGCTGAGTCGATATGCTCTTCATTGTATATATAATAATACTAATGCACCTCCCGAGTATGAGAAAATATGCTATGAAGCTCTCAATAAACAATAGAGAGATTGGAAATAATGGGTGAGACAAGCATATAATATGTATGAAACAGACGAGGAGCAATTGGCTAACAAACATGATGAGTGTGTTATTTTGGATCAATGGGTTGAACTTGTTCGTACGTGGAGTTCAGAAAAGTCCAAGGTATAGTTTAAATTTATCTCAATCTATTATCTTGAATGTTTTATATGTTTCAAATTAATACTAATTAATACTATCTTTTTTTCCAGGAAGTATCTCAAATAAAGCAATTTAATCGATCCAAGCAATTGTGTCTTAATAGGACTGGAAAAAAGTTGCATAGTCAAATCAGAAAAGAGGTTTGTCATTGTTCAATTTAGTTCTCAGTTGTCAATTAATGCTTCTTTTGTATCGTATATAAATTAAGTTTTTTTGTCAAATGATTCTATTATAAATGGTAGAGAGAAGACGAGGGAAAACCTACTGATCGAGTAATCATATTTATAGCTACGCGCACCGACAAAGATGGTCAGCCTGCAGACCAAACCACCTCTCGTATGATCGTAAGTTAAAGTTTCAGCCTTTTCTATTTCTAACTTCATTTTTATAATATTAATTGAAGTTAAAACAATTATATTGAACGGGTTGTTTTTGTTACAGTTAACGCTCAATGATGCAATTGAAGAACTACCAAAGGAGGATCAAAACAAGCAAGAGAGAAAAAATATTCACAGATATTATAGGAAAGGATGGCCATGAGAGAGTGCGTTATATGGGGCAAGGTCTTACCAAATCTATGGTGTTTGGTAAAGCATCAACATCTCAAAGTGTTTCTGCAGTCCGTGCTAAATTTGAGGAGAAGATCAACTCCATGGAAGCTGAATTTTCAAGGCATCAAGAGGCCCAACAAGCTGAATATACAAGGCGTCAAGAGGCCCAACAAACTGAATTTTCAAAGTAATTAAAGGCTCAACAAAAACTGCTAGAAGATTTGCAACGTAATGTTATGCAACTACATGGAAATGGCAGTAATGGGCAGTGGTATGTGAGAACACTACTCTAATTTTTGTGATATATTCTTGGTAAATTGGATTTTGATCCTATTTTTCCCTTTGCATTTATAATTTGGAGATTTGCAACGTAATGTGATGCTTTGCTTTGCTTTTCGCTGATGTTATCCTATTCGTATTAGTAAATCTTAACTCATTTTCATTGTGGAGGCTCTTTGTACTACACAATCATATATGGCTGCCTTCCGAGCATTTTTGAATAGTCCTGTTGGCCTCAAAACAACTCATTTTTGGGGTCCAGTTGCCAATTAGGGTTTTGTTGCTGCTGTAAGCCTCTTTAGCATATATATTATTTCATTATGTTCTTTCCAATTTTTGAATTTAGCGCGTTATATATTTTGTGTTAAGATATTTTAGTTTGATGAATGTGGCAGGGGCTGATGGACATGAACAAGCCACCAGAAATGATTTCTGGTAACATGATAGCAGGTAGCATACTTGCTCTCATAAACAAAAAGTCATACTCCCTCCGTCTCGTAAAGATGATCCTATTGACCATTCAAAGAATTATATCATTGTAATCATTATCCTTAATGAAGATAAGAATTACCTGAATGAAAGTAAGAATTATGCTTGTAGCAAAATACTATTCAAATATTTTAGTAGTATAGTTTAGAAGTTCACTTATTTTAATGACTCAAATTTGGAAATGAGACTTTTGTTTTGGGACAAAAAAGTGGAAAACTGAAAACATCTCTTGAGGGCCAGTTATTTTGTGTTACTTAATCATTTTGTCCAATTATTTTGTGATTATCGGTCATTTAGATGGAAAGGTTGTGGTGGAACCTACTACAATATATGGAATCTCTTGAGGGCTAGTTACTGTTCTAGTTCATGGCTTTTGTGCTCGATCTATCTCAAATTGAATTCTTCGCCATTTCAGTATTTGACCATTTACCTGGTTTCTTTCTTCATTCCATGCTTTCTGATTTTATCTAGAAGAATGGTGATTTATCTTTCCTCATTATATGCATTTGATGCACCCCTAATGTGAATCTCTCATGGAGCCTTGATTTTTTTTTAACTCAGGAGCTTTTCTCTGAAATTGGAGAGCTGAGTCGATATGCTCTTCATTACGACAAAAACAATCGACCAAGTGTAAGTCTCAAGGCGTTGCATTCATGATCTATAGCTTCTATTCTACTTGTAACACCTATTGTGCATGGCTATTTAAGTAGAATTTTATTGCAAGTCTCAGGACTAAGCAGAGCTTCACTTATTTGAACCACTTCAAGTATATCTGGCATATGTCATGTTTGTTTAGCATTCATGGAGTTTATTTTTTGATTATCTTTGAAAATTGCTTGAGTTTGTATGTATATTTAAGTAGAGGTATTTTTATTTTTTTTTGGTAAAAGCTATGGTTCTAAATGATATCTTAACATTTGTTCATTATAAAAATTCAAGTGTATTTTAGAATTAATGCTAGATATTAAACTAGTAACAGATGATGTTAACAACGTAGTCCCCATGTTTGTTTTTTACATTCCGCATTTTGTTCGTAGTTGCTGTACACACACATATATATGATTGGAGGGGGGGGGTGCGAGTGGCTGGATTTAGTTATATGATTAAACGGTTGTATTGTATATAGCTGATATAAGAGATTCTTTTTCTGATGGTTTGTTTTTGATACACCATGTACATACCTTTGTGGACTTTGGCGTTAGTTATTACGAGTTGCATCTTTTTGCACTATCATTTTCAGTATTACAATATCTCTATTGTTCCATATTTTCATTTTACCCATGTGTGTGATTTGGTTAAATATAACGTTATCTTAAATCTTTTTCTTGCAGATAGTTTCTCTGATTGTAAAGACTCTTGCATGGTGCTCGGTACTAGTCATGACAGATGTAGAAACAAAAGTTTATGTCCATGAGGCTCGTTGGTTTGTCAGATTTGGAGTCATTTATACTTTGGTCATAAAATTCTTGTAAATTTTGAAGCAGCTTCTAAACATCTATTCTTGTAAATAATGCTTTCGTAAGATTGAACTTCTTTAGTTCTTCATTACCTTAATTGTTATTAGTGAGGTTTAATTGTTGCAAATTTGTGTCTTGTATTTGCGGGCATTATTTCATGATTATTTACATTTATAAAAGTTTCTGGCATTTGGCTGATTCAGGGAGTGCCGTTATTTACGGCGGCCCTATATCCGCCGTAAATAACTTCAAGTGCATGGTGGGATGACTCGTCCCCTGTACAACCAACTATTCCCCAAAGGGGGACGAGTGAATCTGAGAGAGTCAAAAGGGGGACGACTCGTGCCCCTTGGGACGACTCGTGCCCCTTGGGACAACTCGTGCCCCTTGGGATGACTCGTCCCTTGGGGTGTAATACGTCGGCCTCAAAATCCGCCGTAATTGTATTTCCTTATATATGGCGGCAATACGATCGTCGCATTTAAACTTAATCATATACGGCGGCAATACGTCCGTCGTATTTGTACTTCAGCAAATACAGCGACTTTTATATATGCCATAAATACTATACGGCGATAATATTCGCCGTAAATACAAATACGGCGCTACCATATACGAAGCCAAATAAACCGCCGACCAGCCGCCGTATATAGTATTTACGGTGGCCCCAGTTACTATGTACGGCGGATTTTAGCCGCCGTAAATAGTGTCGTTTCTTGTAGTGTGTGTTCTCATATAAGCTAAGAAATGAGGCAAGCTCATCAACTAAGGTACAACATTCAATAGAAGAAGAGCACGTTCAAGATAGAAGTGAAGAAGAGGAGATGGAACCTCGACGTAGCAAAAGAGCTAGGGTAGAAAAATCATATGGCCCGGATTTTCTAACCTACATGCTAGAAAGTGAGCCACAAAGTTATAAATAAGTCGTGAGCTCTTCTGAATGACCTTTGTGGAAAGAGGCCATTAAGAGTGAAATTGATTCCTTTTTGCAAAATCACACTTGGGAACTAGTGGATCTTCCTCCAGGAAGTAAACCACTAGGCTATAGGTGAATTTTCAAAAGGAAAAGGAAGGCGGATGGAATAATTGATAAGTATAAGGCTAGACTTGTAATTATCGATTACAGACAAAAGGAAGGCCTAGATTACTTTGACACGTACTCTCCTGTTACGAGAATAATGTCTATTATGATTGTACTTGCAATTTCCGCATTGCGAAATCTTGAAGTACATCAAATGGATGTAAAAACTGTCTTTCTAAATGTAGATTTAGAAGGTGAGATTTACATGGAACAACCAGTGGGCTTTTCTGCTCCAGGGCAAGAAAACAAAGTGTGCAAGTTGGTGAAGTCATTGTATGGCCTCAAACAAGCACCGAAACAATGGCATCAAAAGTTTGATCAAGTCATGATTGAAAGTGGATTTAAAATCAATGAATGTGACAAATGTGTCTATATCAAAAACACGAAAAATGGCTATGTCATTTTGTGTCTTTATGTAGACGACATGCTTATCATAGGAAGCTGTGATAAAATGATTAAATCCACAAAGAATATGTTGAACTCGAAGTTTGACATGAAAGATATGGGTTTAGCGGATGTGATCCTCGAAGTGAAAATTTCTAGAATACATGATGGACTTGTACTGAGTCAATCACATTATGTGGATAAAATTCTAGAGAAATTTAACAAGGATGACAATAGAACCGTGAATATTCCAATTGACACAAGCCTACATTTAACAAAGAATAGAGGCGAACCCGTGTCTCAGTTAGACTATTCAAGGATCATTGGAAGTTTAATGTATTTAATGAGTTGTACAAGGCCAGATATAGCTTATGTTGTGAGAAAACTGAGTTAATATACAAGTAATCCTGGGACGGACCATTAGAAGGGTATTGTGAGAGTACTAAGGTACTTAAGATATACTCGTGACTTTGGATTACATTATACCAGATATCCAGCTGTGATTGAAGGATATACTGATGCTAACTGGATATCAGATATCAAAGACTCTGGGTCTACAAGTAGATATGTAATCACATTAGCAGGTGCATCTATATCATGAAAATCTTCTAAACAGACTATTATAGCCAGATCCACTATGGAATCAGAGTTTATAGCCTTGGATAAGTATGGTGAAGAAGCCGAATGGCAACGCCAATTTCTAGAAGATATTCCAAAATGGACGAAGCATGTGCCAGCAATTTGTATCCATTGTGATAGCCAATCTACAATTGGTAGGGCACAAAGAAACATGTATAATGGTAAGTCTAGACATATACGTCGCAGACATAATACCATATGACAACTACTCTCAACTGGTACTATATCTATTGACTATGTGAAGTCAAAAGATAACTTAGCGGATCCGTTAACCAAAGGGTTAACCAAAGAGGTAGTTGAAAGATTGACATTGGAAATGGGATTAAAGCCTCTTGAGAAGTTAAACACAGCGGAAAACCCAACCTAGTTGACTGGAGATCCCAAGATCTAGGTTTTCAAAGGGACAACCTAACTGTTAAAAGATTTGTAGTGTCAATGTGGGGGAACCAACCCCAATCCCATTCCTTAAGTGACATCCCAAAAGGAAAGGTTAAGCTTATAGCTTGTAATGATTCTTACACTTCGGAATCGCCGAGTAGGGGTAATACGGAATTTTCCCGGAATTGGAAATCGAACAATATGCAGTCAACAAATAAATCAAGTTTATAGAAACATAATTCAATTCATAAATCAAGGATTATACGCCAAATTGTTCTAACTACTAATCAACGAAGGCCTAGCACATGTATTTTAAGACTAATACGGCCTATCTCTCGAGGGTTCCGTAAAAGTCAAAATCCATTAAGTTCATGTTATTTCCACGTATTTTCCACTGAAGGATCATCCCTAGGCCATTAAACTACTTTCTTGATTAATGGAGCCCAGTTCAATTCATATAGTTCTGCTAATCAAGATTTTTCAACAAGATCCTTCTCTTGATTAACTAAGATTCATACGAAATATGATCGACTTCATATTTTAGGCGTGACAAATTGATATAAAAAAATGATTACGAAATGGTAAGGAGACTTGAAACACGATTAAAAGGGTTGACTACATTATGCTGAGTTTCCAACCCCAAGAACTTGGAGGATTACTCACTAGTCATTGAAATTATCGCGACAAAAGAACAAGAAGTAAGCATAGAAATATGAATAAGGAAATAGATACTTATTCTTAATTGTAGAAAAGACAAAGGCTGGAAGAAATCTTCAATATTATATTGCTCTCTTGATCTTCAAAATATGTATAAGAATTCTAATAACAATCGAAAAAATTTGAAGAGTTGTATAAATATATAGCTAGAATCATTCGCTATGGTTTCTGGGTATTTTCTGATATGTTTCTTCATTCTTAAAACTGATTGCAAGGGCCCTTTATATAGGCATTTTGGCTAAGGGTCGAATCTCTTCAAAAAGGCACCATTTTGGCTGATCAGCAGGTGCTCGACCGAGTCAAGGAAGGTGCTCGGCCGAGCAAGGCTTTCCAGCAAAAATCTTCAATCTGATCCTCTCTGCTTTGCCGAGGCATATGAGGTGCTCGGCCGGGCATTAGCTGGCTTAGGTTGACTTTGCAATTTTGCAATTTTCGACCCCTCTATTTCAATAGGCTTTACTTTAAGCCCCTTATACTTCAAAATATGTACCTAAGCCCTGTAAAATTACATAAAAATATCAACCAAGCGTAAAATACGAAATATAAAATAAAAGAAGTTAAAATTAGATTAAATGGTACTAAAATCCAAGTAAATGATGCAATTAAAATGCTATAAATGACTACAAAATAGCCATTTATCAACTCTCCCACACTTAATCCTTACTTTTCCCTAAGCAAGTTTAAGATATAAAGATAGAAATGGAGAAGTATGCAAATAGCAAAATAGAAAGACATATAGTAGATCCCTCAGAAAATAAATGCTACAAGTTTTATTGCCTTGGAAGATTGCCTTTTATCTATCTATTCATATCTTTTATAACTTAGAAAGAGTATTAGAAAGAGATTTTATGAAGATATTTAGGGAGTAAATTTAAGACAATAAATCCTTATAGCATAAATAAAATTTTACTAGGCAAAGCCATAATGTAGTGAAAAAATGAATTTTTGAATCATAAGTTTGGCGTAAAATAAAACTCACTCTTAGAGTGCTTTGTGAATAAGAGTTTTATGCTTTAAATGTACAAATAAGAGAATGATATTTATTCACAATTCAAAAGTATTCACGGGACTCGACATGCACTTTGAATCACAAAAATGGGAGCGGAGGATGATAATGGAAAATTGCCAAGGCGAATATGCAGTGTGCCGGGACAGTATCACCATGGTGTAATATGCAAGAAGGCCAAGAAAGAGATATGACAATATGCAAAGAGAGAGAGAGGAGGTTGCTGGAAAACTTGATGTCTGAAAATGGTTTGTGATGGATCCATTTTATAGTCGCAAATGACCTCAGAATTAATCACGAAATTAACACAATTTTAATATCGCACTCTTGATTTTGTTACAAAAATGAAATTAAAACTGATATTAAGTTTTTCATACCATGATTTGCAACCCCCCCCCCCTCGCACCCATTCACGAGATAGAGCCTCTATGCCACACATTCATACCCCTTATCAAAGTGTTGGAGTATTTAAACTTGATAGCTTTTACATTCCCATAGCATGTGGGATAACCACATTTTCCCACTTTCATCGCACTAACTTTGAGCTTTAATATCTCATTTATCCATTAACCATTTTGGAAAAATAAATATTTAATTTCAATGTTCTCATGGAGTAGAACACAAATACACATTTAATTTGGTCATTTAACAAATAACTCATTTAAGAAAAAAATCTCAAATTTACTTCACACCCACTTATATTTTCCAACACTCCCTCCGGCTCGTCTTAAACTAGACTTTTTACTATTTTTGTCATTTTCACTTCAAATCAGACTATCCAAAATGATAAAGGTTTAGTTTTATATTTAATGAGACCACTTATCATAATTAAAACAACAATTCACTTACTATTCTTCCCATTCATTCTTTATCATATTTTACTTTTTATACTCACAATACATCGTCCCACTCATTCTCTCCCATAATTTTTCATACATGTTGTGCCCAAAATATTAATTTGGTTAAAGGTGGGATGAAGAAGTATAATTTTTCAAGCAGCAGAAAAACCAAATATTTTAGGATCTTAAAATCGAGACAGGTTAAAATTGTTAATTTATAAATTAAAATAGTTAAATTGATTGCAAGTTCAAATAAGGTTTTGATTTTTTAAATGATCAGCTGATAAATTTAATTTAATTTTCAGTCTGATCTTTTTTAAATTTAACTCGTGAATTGGGACCTGTATACGATTTGATTGTTACTAAAATCCTTATTTACAAGTTAAAATTGACAAATGATTGATGCTGCAAGAATCGTGCCGTAATCAATCTTCGTTCAGCTGCAAGATCAATCTCCTGACTTCTGACCTGAAAACAGAACCCACGACTAGCCAGAATAGTCTCCGGCGAAGACCCTCGGGCGTGAGAGTAAGTATGGTGTATAAAGAGATAATAAGTTAAATGGAACAATGTATTCTCAAATAACTAAAAAGCAATTACCCTGAAACAGTTGACATTGCCTTGTATTTATAGTTCTTGAGGAGAGATATAATTGCAGTGGGATTGCATGAAATCCCTATAATCTCGGATCAGATACGCATAAGAGATCTTGTCCATGAATAACTCCTGATTTGTAGAGAGTGCGTTATGGAAAGAGTTGTATTCACGCCTGGACTTTGTAGGTCATCATGTATATAAATAGGTCGAGGTCGCCTATTGGGTCTAGGTCGACCTGACTGATGGATGGAATCGGGTCATGCCCGAATTGAGATCTGAATCATATGTCGGACCAAGCAAGGTCGGGACCTCGTAGGTCGGACAATGAACTAGGTCGATTGATCAGACTGATGGACCATGGGCCTGGTAGTAATTGGGCCTAGCCCACTGAGAATGTGGTGGCAATAACGTGTAAATAATTGGGCTTGCTCGTTGGGCCTAGCCCATCACTTTTATTCCTTTTAGGGGCCCCCAACTTTTTGAGTTGATTTTTGTCGACCAGGAAGTTAGAGAAATTTTGATGGAATTTTGACGTAGATCGTAAGTCAACGCTTGAACTACTGCTTGGTCGAGTAATGATGACGTGGCTCAATCCTGACCGTTGACCGTGGACGGCTGGATCAGTAGAAGCGTCGAATTTCCGTAATCATTACTGCCTCAAAAACCGTCCGGATATTTAATCGTGGATTAACCGTTTGAAAACCCCTGCCTTTCCGTTTTCTGTAAGGATTATGAGAGAGAAAACCTTTTCCCTTTGGGATTTTGAGAACCCTCAATATTCAGACGTATACTCTCGGCGACAAGTCACAGCAAGATTCTTGATTTTCGGTGGCCCTAGTCCTTTATTTTGCTCGTACGACCTCCTTCACCGCTTAAACTGAGGTATTATTCAATTTCTTTGCTTTGTTGTATTGTTTTCGAGCTTTTGTTGATTTCTGCCATGGCTAGGACCTTTAGCTGCGAACCTGGGGTCTGGTATGGGTATTACATTGTTAATCACCGAGTATATAATCACTTAGGGGGAGTGTGGAAGGAGATGGCCATAACTGAGTGTGCCTCTATTTTGACAAGGTGGGGATTGACCTTTAGCGAACTAGGTTTGCCCGTTGGAGAGAACTTGGGAGATTTAGAAGTAGACGACCCCAATGTTGTATCTTTTCATCTTTTCACGAGTTACTCGACCATATATCATTGTTCTATGTTAAGGATCCCAACAAACCTTCCTTCCTTAGGAATAGAAAGGGCTTCTGATAAGTGACTATTATATAGTCATTTATCCCATTATTTATTAATCATTTCCTTAATTTTTAGTATCATTTAGTTTGCATTTAGGTTATTTTAGCTTCTTTTATCATATATCTTCGATTTTATGCTTTTGGTAGATTTTATACTCTTAGACAGGTTTTAGAGTCAAATTATGATCAAATTGGAGCCTTGGAAATAATCAAGTGTCAAAGCCATGGAGGGACAGCACCGAAATAAGCATAAAGGCCAAAATTCAGTCGGAGCGGCCGTGTAGCCAAAGGAGGAGCGGCCGTGCAGCAATGCCCAGTTCAAAATAATTTTTGGCGCCAAGATCGCACGGCCGTGCAGTTCCCTTGACTCGGCCGTGCAGTCGCTGTACCTGTTCCAAAAAGGCACCTTTTGGAGGCACCACTTTGAAGAGTCCCAACCTTTAGCATAGATATCTATATAAAGAAGCCTTTTGTACTCAGTTTGAGACATCCAGAAAATCCGAAAATGTTCATAGAACACATTTAGAAAGGATCACATTATACTTAGAATGTATAGCAAAATACTTTATCAATTTATACACGATGTTCAAAGTTTATCAAGGATTCGTGACAAATCTTGTGTACTCTTGAAGATTGTAAATGAAGATTATTTCCAGCCATTGTCTCTCTTATTATAAGTATTTCTTCCCTTATCTTTATTTCTTTACTTACTTCTTTTTATTTCTTCAATGGTTTGAGTAATCCTCCATTTCTCGGAGTTGGAAACTCATTTACTTATATTCATTGCTTCTTCTACATGTCATTTCAATTCTCTTCTTGTAAATCTTAATGCTTGCAATTAGGGAGACGTCTTTAATTGTATAACCTCGGTTGATCAAATATTGATTAGCGGAACTCTAAGAATTGAACTATGTCAATAAACCACGGAAGTGATTTAAAGACCTAGGGATGATCCTTTAGTGGAAATTACGTGAGAATAATAGACTTAACGGATTTTGATTTATACGGTACCCTCGAGAGGTGAATCCGGGCTACTCGGGTGACAGACGAGCATGCCTCATAACGGGCCCTCAAGAGAAAGGCCGTGTTGGTCTTAAAATACATGTGCTAGGCCTTGACCCATGAGTAGTTAGCACAACTTAGCGTATCATCCTTGAACTTGACACTTTTATCTTAAAACAATTTCTTTTATAAAGAAACTTGTCCATTGGTCACGAGAAGTCGTACAACGGCCTAGGGATGTTCTTTGAATGGAAAAACATTGACTTTCGATCTTAATGGATTCTTCCTAATCATGGTTAACTAGAGTTAAGCCGGAATGCCCGTTTGTGACAGGGCGGGAGCACCATAAACGGAAATCTCAAACAGTTAGACATAATTAGTAAAGGATACAACGCTATTGTCCTAACCAGAAGTAGTGTAAGCCTAATGTACCATCCTTGTTATTTTGATAAAAGCCTTTATCTAAAAGCATATTTATTTGTTTTCAATCCCGAGAATACTATCATTATATGTTAGAGTAGTTTATATATCTTTCTAGTATTTTCTAAACAAATTCCTATCTCCCCCCAATCATTTTATCTATATATTTATATAAAGACAAATATCATCCCAAAGTAAACCCTGTCTCTGTGGGATCGACCCGTACTTGCACCCGCTATATTACAATAGCCCGTGCGCTTGCGGAATTAAATAAACCGTTAGGTTAAACACCCAACAAGTTTTTGGCGCCGTTGCCGGGGACAACGGTTTACTTTTTTGTTATTTGTCTTTATTATTTATATTTTTTATTTTAATTTATCTGTATATTATTTTTTATTATGTACTAACTCTATTTTTCAGATTTATAAAAAAAAAAAAAGATGGTGAACAGTAAAACGGAGCGGCCGTGCTTGAGAAAATGGAGCGGCCGTGTAAACTGAAGTTGACTAAATCCAAGGGTTATGACTCGAAGGACACGGCCTTTCAATCAAAAGTCAGGTTTTTACAAATTCTTTCCATATTCACCTTCTTCCAGCAACTATAAACTCTCCCAACCTCAATTTACCAACCAAACATTATTCCTCAAAACCCAAATTCCATCCAACTTTACTTTTTATTTTTTCACCTATGTAAGTAATTTATTTATTTCCCACCCCATTTTTTTATTGTATTTTACTTTGTCCTTGAAACATTGAGGACAATGTTTATCTCAAGTGTGGGGGAGTATTTATCCACTTTTTAAATTGCATCATATTTTCTCTCTTTCCATTGTATGCATGTTAGATTAGAATCACGTTTCATTTCCGTACTTGCATGTAGTGTAGAGCAATTTTTTTCCTTATATAAAAAAATAATAATAATAATAATATATATATATATATATATATATAAATAATAATAATAATAATAATAAATATAATAATAAAAAAATATATATATATATAATCCCTATGATGATCCATATGTTTAATCCTTACGTTTGCTATTTGCTACAGAATAATGCCTTTGTCTTTCTTCCCATATTTTTTATAAACTTAGAAATTAATAAAAAGAAAAATATAAGGGATATTTTTAGGAAATAAATTAAAAGCCTCATAAGTTAATATAGCAAAATATAGGGTTTTGTCAAGAAAAAGCATTTGATTAGATGGAATCTTTATTAATCATATTTATACACTTGGTTGTTCTTATGAAAGAAATTTATGAAAATATTTCTTTAAATGTACATTTCAAATTTTATTAAATATTTATTTCCTTATTAGAAGCATTTACTTTGTTTTGCATCCCTTGAATCACACCCCTTCATTAAAATTCCATCTTTTCATTTCCACAAATCAAATCAAAGTTAGACATTTTTATCTATTGCTAAAAAGAGTGACTTAGTCACCAAGCCTTAAAAAGCAAAAAGAAACCTATTACTTCCTAAGTAACTCGGGGTACGGCGTTCGCTGCGACGATGCTTCCTTGCCAAACGGGAGTAATATCCAAAAGTATTCTTGATCTAAGTATTAGGAACATGGGGTTCGCGACCACAATGTCTCCTACTTGAAAGGATCAAAAATAACTAAAGGTCTTTTGCAAAAATATAACACGTGCAAAAATAAGATAAAAATTGTTGAAACTTTGATGAGATTTTTCCACTATCATCATCCGTTTTTTTCACCCTTGTGATTCAAAAATGCAATACAATTCTATGAATGCTTATAGTTTGTAAATAAGTGTTTATACTTCCCTTTGTACATTTTAAAGTAATAAATTTATTTTCTCAAAAAAATCACTCTAAAGAGTGAAAGCTTCTCTTTCTACCAAGTAATTGATCTAAGATTCATCTTCCTAGCATACTTTGTTTGATCAAATTCCTATATATGCTATATTAGGTTATTATCTTAAAATTGTTTCTTTAAAATATCCCCAAAATACTTCTTTCTAACAATTTTTAAAGGTATGAAAAATATGAATAGAAAGATAAAGACAATATTTAAAGCAAAAGCATGCAACAATAAATTTTCTGAAGGATCATTCTCGTTTTTTTTTTTTTTATTTTATCATTTGCAATTTTTCTCCCTCTCCATCTTCTTTTTTATCCTAGACTTGCTTGAGGACAAGCAAGGTTTAAGTGTGGGGGAGTTTGATAAGTGAATATTATATAGTCATTTATCTCATTATTTATTAATCATTTCCTTAATTTTTAGTATCATTTAGTTTGCATTTAGGTTATTTTAGCTTCTTTTATCATATATCTTCGATTTTATGCTTTTGGTAGATTTTATACTCTTAGACAGGTTTTAGAGTCAAATTATGATCAAATTGGAGCCTTGGAAATAATCAAGTGTCAAAGCCATGGAGGGACAGCACCGAAATAAGCATAAAGGCCAAAATTCAGTCGGAGCGGCCGTGTAGCCAAAGGAGGAGCGGCCGTGCAGCAATGCCCAGTTCAAAATAATTTTTGGCGCCAAGATCGCACGGCCGTGCAGTTCCCTTGACTCGGCCGTGCAGTCGCTGTACCTGTTCCAAAAAGGCACCTTTTGGAGGCACCACTTTGAAGAGTCCCAACCTTTAGCATAGATATCTATATAAAGAAGCCTTTTGTACTCAGTTTGAGACATCCAGAAAATCCGAAAATGTTCATAGAACACATTTAGAAAGGATCACATTATACTTAGAATGTATAGCAAAATACTTTATCAATTTATACACGATGTTCAAAGTTTATCAAGGATTCGTGACAAATCTTGTGTACTCTTGAAGATTGTAAATGAAGATTATTTCCAGCCATTGTCTCTCTTATTATAAGTATTTCTTCCCTTATCTTTATTTCTTTACTTACTTCTTTTTATTTCTTCAATGGTTTGAGTAATCCTCCATTTCTCGGAGTTGGAAACTCATTTACTTATATTCATTGCTTCTTCTACATGTCATTTCAATTCTCTTCTTGTAAATCTTAATGCTTGCAATTAGGGAGACGTCTTTAATTGTATAACCTCAGTTGATCAAATATTGATTAGCGGAACTCTAAGAATTGAACTATGTCAATAAACCACGGAAGTGATTTAAAGACCTAGGGATGATCCTTTAGTGGAAATTACGTGAGAATAATAGACTTAACGGATTTTGATTTATACGGTACCCTCGAGAGGTGAATCCGGGCTACTCGGGTGACAGACGAGCATGCCTCATAACGGGCCCTCAAGAGAAAGGCCGTGTTGGTCTTAAAATACATGTGCTAGGCCTTGACCCATGAGTAGTTAGCACAACTTAGCGTATCATCCTTGAACTTGACACTTTTATCTTAAAACAATTTCTTTTATAAAGAAACTTGTCCATTGGTCACGAGAAGTCGTACAACGGCCTAGGGATGTTCTTTGAATGGAAAAACATTGACTTTCGATCTTAATGGATTCTTCCTAATCATGGTTAACTAGAGTTAAGCCGGAATGCCCGTTTGTGACGGTGGAGCACCATAAACGGAAATCTCAAACAGTTAGACATAATTAGTAAAGGATACAACGCTATTGTCCTAACCAGAAGTAGTGTAAGCCTAATGTACCATCCTTGTTATTTTGATAAAAGCCTTTATCTAAAAGCATATTTATTTGTTTTCAATCCCGAGAATACTATCATTATATGTTAGAGTAGTTTATATATCTTTCTAGTATTTTCTAAACAAATTCCTATCTCCCCCCAATCATTTTATCTATATATTTTGATAAAAGCCTTGATGAACAAAGGAGTCGATGAGGCATACGACCTTATCGAAAACATTGCATTGAACCATTACCAATGGTCAAACGAGAGGGAGCAGCAACAAGGTACGCCCGGTAAATATAATGTTGATGCAGTTACTCTTCTCTCCTCTAAAGTTGACATGCTTTTGAAAAAGTTTGAAAATCTTAATGTCAATCCCATTGCTAGTGTAAATGTGTTATGCGAACTATGTGGGTCTAACTCACATAGTACGGATAACTGTGAGTTACTTGACGTTACTTCTAACGATCAAGTGAACTTCGTTAATTCTTTTGGTCAAAAAGGGGGGATGTATTCTAATACATACAATTCCGAATGGAGGAATCACCCCAATTTTTCCTATAAGAATAACAACGTTCTTAACCCGCAACCATCTACACAACCCCTGGGATTTGCACCTAAGAATTTCAACAACAATGCAAGTACCTTCCCCCCTAAGTCTAAATTAGATCTTATAATGGATTTTGTAGTGGAAAATAAAAATTCCCAAGAAAAGATCAATAATGAATTTAGGGAATGTTTTAAATTGCTAAATGCTAGGTTTGATAACTTGGCAGCGCATAATAAGATGCTAGAAACCCAACAAGCTCAACAGGCTACCCCATTGAATAGACCACAAGGGAGTCTTCCCGGTCAACCTCAAAGGCCAAATGAGCAAGTTAATGTAGTAAAAACTAGGGATGAGCAAGAAAAGAAAAATGAATGCCCTAGAAATAATCATAGTCCAATCCCTCCGATGATTGAGACTAGTTTGAGGACGGAATCCCCTAAAGAAAAAGGCAAGGACTATGATGAATTCCTTGATAACCTAGATGCCATTAATGTTAACATTCCTTATTTTAGAAAAGATGAAGATATGCCTTTAGCCGTTAAACCTTTAAAAAAAGTTAATTTTTGAAAAAAAAAGGCTAGAAGAAAATGAGAATGTTATGTTAGCAGAGGAGGTAAGCGCCGTTTTACAAAATAAAGACCCTCCAAAACTAAAGGATCCAGGTACATTCACCATTCCTTGTTGTGTTGGCAGAATAAACATAGATAACGCTGTCCTTGACTTAGGAGCGAGCGTTAGTATAATGCCATTATCGGTTAGCGAGAAGCTTGGTATAGGGGAACTTAAACCCACAACCATAACTCTCCAATTGGCAGACCGATCCGTTCAATATCCCGTTGGTATTATGGAAAATTTGCCTTGTCGAGTAGGGAACTTAATCATCCCTGTCGACTTTGTTATCTTAGATATGGCGGAAGACCATTATATTCCCGTCATTTTAGGAAGGCCATTTCTTGCCACTGCGGGGGCAATTATAGATGTGAAAAATGGCACATTCTCCCTAAATATAGGGAAAGAAAGGGTCGAATTTAGTATGCATAGGCCAGTTCTCGAAGATCCCTATCTAGAGGCCTATACTCCTAGTGAAGAAGATTGGACCCCAATTGAAGAGACCTACACCCCTAGCGAAGAAAATTGGATTCCTAGTGAAGAAGATTTAATGGGTGAGGAAACAAAATCAAAGGAAGAAATAAAAAATGATCTCATAAATATTGAACCTTTGATTTGCAATGATGTTTTAGATATTTCTGCATTTCCTAAGGCTAACAATGCAGTGAAAAAGTCAAAAAGAACAAAGACGGAGGTCACTTCGAGTTTCCGAAAGTGCAAAGACTATAGGTCACTTGTTCTACCCAAGAAGTCGGGATGGAAGAAATGTCTACCGCAGAAGATTCTTATTACCCCGGAAGGATTGCAATGGCAAGTTGTCAATGACAAAAGGCCAACCAAGTATCACGCATCTCCTACTACCGGGAAGGGGTCAAGCTAAGGACCTAAAACAAGCATCATCGGGATGGTAACCGATGGATTATTTGTGTTTTATTTTTATTTTATTTTGGTTTTTATCATTTTTTTTGTTTGTATTAACTTTGTTTTATAGGGAAAAAGACTTAAAAATGGTGAAGTTGGTTCGCACGGCCGTGCAGCTCTTCTTGGAGCGGCCGTGCAGTTCATATCGAGTTGGAACGTGTTGACTCAGTAAAAGGGACACGGCCGTGCAAATTCCTTGACACGGCCGTGCAAGACGTCTGGGGAGTTGCGTCGTTCCAGTCAAAAGACGCAGCTTTCCCCCTCCTCCCTCATTTACTTCATCTTCAACCTCTCTCCCTCAAAACCTCCGCCCCATCCACTTTAAATACCCACTCCTCCACCATTTTTACTCACAATTCAACCCTCAATCCTCCTAAATTCCTCCAGTAAATCCCTCCTCCACCACCAAAATCAGTCCAAAAACCCTCCTAAAACCCCAATTCCGAAAATACCAAAACCCTTCACCCATTTCATAAAATTCGAAGGGATTGCTCAAGATTAAGGTTAAAGAGGAAGCTCTTGGACATTTCAGAGGCTGTTCATCAAGATTACAAGCTTTTCAAACTCAGATTCGGGTAATCTACTTTCTTCTTCCTTTAGCTAAGTTTTTGGGTTATTTCTGAAAATTTTCAATGGAGAGAGGGAAAGGAAAGGGAAAGGCTGCTGAAAGAGGTTCGAAAAGGTCCCGAAAGGAACCATCTCCTACCCCTAATCTAAACCCAACGCTCAATGATTTGGGTATTGAGTTTAGGGAGCCTTCCGAAGTGGCTAGATTCACTGCCCTTCGTCAAAAGAGAATTAGACCAACCCAATTCCCAGATGTTCCTGCCCTTAAAGCCCTAGATATCTACAAAAATGTAAGAAAGTTTCACTTGGGATTTGGTTGTGGTGGTTTTCTTGAGTTGAATGCAAAGACTTACGAGAGAATTACTTTGGAATTCTTGTGCACTATGAGGAAGGAATTTACAACAGAAATTTGTGGAAGTACCGGGGAGCCATACCAATTGATACATTTGTATTTTAGGCTTGGTGGGGAGGAGTTTCATCTTACCTCCTTCGACATAAATAGAATTTTGGGTTGGCCTGCTTTCACCAACTTTGAAACCGATTTTCCTATAGAATTTAGGGAGAATGTGTTTTGGGAGCAAATAACCGGAATTCCATCCTTTAAATCTAGAACCGCAAAAGCCTCATCTATTATTCATCCCGTTCTCCGGATTATGCACAGATTCTATGCATGTACAGTTTTTGCAAGGGAAGATAAGGGAACAGTGAACAAGAAAGAGTTGTTTTTATTATGGTCTATGGTGAGGGCTCATAGGAAGGTGAATTTGAGCCATTTCTTGATTGAGTTATTTAGTGATATCGTCTCTCCAACTTTCAATGGAGAGATCCATATTGGTGGTATTGTTACTTTGTTTGCTAACCATTTTGGGTTTGTGGTGCCCGCCACTGAAGTTGCGGTTTCGGGTTCTACAAAGTTGGATATTCCAACCCTACGGGTAATGCAAATGATTTCAGATAGAGGACGTGGAGAGTACAATTGGTTGGTAGGGCCGGGTAAAACGCCCTACATTGTTTTGCCTAGTCCCATCCTCCCATTTGCCCAAACTTATCAACACCCAACATGGATCTTTCCAATTTCCATGAATCACGGGGAGGGCCAATCAAACCAAGCAAACCAAGAGGAGGAAGAAGAAGAAGAAGAAGGAGAGCAACATCAACCCCACCATCCATTGCCACCGGATTTCAATGATAGGTTTGATCGAATCGAACTTCAAAATAATCAAATGATGAATCGGTTCGACGCCTTCAACAATGAATTTCATTATTTCCGGAATGATATACAAAATCGTGTGGGAACGATTCAAAGGCAAGTGAACTCCATCTACAACTATGGAGTCAACCATTGGGATGACTTTCCTCAGCCGTCTACCTACCCGTGATCCATTTTAGTAAGTTTTTCTCGTTACTCCCTAGATTTAGCATTGTTCCTTAAAACATTGAGGACAATGTTCATTTCAAGTGTGGGGGGGTAAATCTATCCTTTATTTCGCTTTATTTTTCGCTTTCTAGTTTTTAAATTTTACTTGCTTTCTAGGATAGATTTAATCGCTTTCTAGTATAATTTTTTTACTTAGTTGCATTTTTTTTCTTTTTATGCATGTATAATAGTATATAAAAAAAAAAAAAAATTTAATCCCTATGATGATCAAAATTCATTATCATTATGCTTGCCATTTGCCCTAGTATAAATGCCTTTACCTTTCCTCTCATATTTTCTATACACTTAGAAATCTATAAAAAGGAAAAGTATAAGGGATCTTTTTTAGGAAATAATTGAAAGCCTCATAAGTTGGTATAGCACAATATAGAATCTCATCAAGGAAAATGCATTTGATTAGAAGGAATTCTTTTATGCTTGGTTATTTATGCAAATTTTGAATATATTCCTTTAAGATTGTACATTTTTTATCTTTATTAGATATTTATTCCCTTTTTAGAAGCACCTTTTTGTTTGCATCTCTTGAATCACACCCTTTCATAAATTCCATCCTACCATTTTTCAAATCAAGTCAAAGTAAAACACTTCTATCTTATTGATAAAAGAGTGACAATTGTCACCAAGCCTTAAAAGCAAAAAGAAACATATTATCTCCTAAGTAACTCGGGGCAACGGCGTTCGCTGCGACGATGCTTCCTTGCCAAAACGGAAATAATATCCAAAAGTATTCTTGATCTAAGTATTAGGAACATGGGGCTCGCAACCACAATGTCTCCTACTTGAAAGGATCAAAAATAACTTAGGTCTTTTGCAAGAATATAACACGTACAAAAATAAGATAAATTTGTTTGACTTTGACGAGATTTTTCCACTACCATCATCCATTCTTCACCCTTGTGATTCAAGAATGTAATACAATTCTTCGGAACTTCTAAATTGTGAATAAATATTTATACCTTCTCTTGTACGTCTTAAAGAAATAAAATTCATCTTTTCAAAAAAAAAATCACTCTAAAAAGTGACAGCTTTTTCTACCAAGAAATAAATCTAAGATTCTTCCTTCTAGCATGCTTTACTTGGTCAAAATTCTATATATGCTATATTAGGTTATTGTCTTGCATTTTATCTCTTTAAAAATATCCCTAAAATATTTTCTTCCTAAAATAAATTTTTAAAGGTATTCAAAATATGATTAGATAGATAAACGCATTATCTAAGGAGGCAATTTAAGGGCTTGCTACTTTATTTCTGAGGGATCAATCGTATTTTTCTCCCTCTCCGTATTTCATTCTAAGTTTGCTTGGGGACAAGCAAAGGCTTAAGTGTGGGGGAGTTTGATAAGTGACTATTATATAGTCAATTATCCTAGTTTTTATATACTTTTACACAAATAAATCATCACTTTTCATTTAGTTTTTAATACTTTTTACTTACTTTTGTTATTTTATTAGATTTTATGTTTTTGGTATGTTTTATACTTTTTAGACAGGTTTTAGGGTCTTTTTATTTATACAAAGGATACATGGACATTTTGGTCCAAAAAGATGAAGGAACACCAAGCAAAATAAGCACTCCAAGCCGAAAACCGCCGGAGCGGCCGTGCGGCAAAACCGGGAGCGGCCGTGCAACTTAGGCCATGGCCGGCCATCTTGGCCCATGGAGTGGCCGAGCACCGAAGTGCCTGGCCGTGCCAAATCGGGAGTGGCCGTGCGGCTATTTACGGAGCGGCCGTGCAAGTCTTCAAATTCAAATCCAAATGCGGCGCCAAAGAGGACACGGCCGTGCAAAATCCTTGACACGGCCGTGCAAGTCGTGACTGCAGATGTAAAGGCACCTTTTGATGGCACCCAATTGAAGAGTCTCCTTCCATTTATAAATAGGACCCTTGTAATCAGTCTTAGGGACGAATTATTAGAAAGAAACTACTGATATTAGATAGATAGAAAGTACAACACTTGTGATAACAATTTTCCAAAGGAATTTGAAGATCAAAGTCATTGTTCTTGGAGTTACTTTGAAGGAAATAAAAGTGAAGCATTATTCTCAAGACTTGTCTTCTACTTCCATAAGTATTTCTTACTCAACTTTTATTATTGCTTATACATTTAATGGCTTGTGAGTAATCCCCCATATTCTTGGGGTTGGAAACTCAAAAGCATGCTTATTCATCATTAAATAATGTTTAGTCTTGTCTTCTTTCTTCATCTAAAACAATCTCTTTATATTATTCTCTAAATGCCTTACATATTGGTGATATCCAATTTGTATGATTCAAAATTGAGAGAAGTACCTAGCGGAGAATCTCGATTGACGGAACCATATAAAGAAACTAGGTTCATTGATCACGAGAGTAGTTCAATGGCCTAGGGATGTTCCTTTAATGGAAAGTATGTTGACTTCCGTCCTTAATGGATTCTTACTAATTATGGTCAGCTAGAGATAAGCCGGAATGCCCGTTTGTGACAGGGCGGGGGCAAACATAAACGGATTTCTCAAACAGTTAGGACATAATTAGTGAAGAATACAAACGCTATTGTCTTAGCCCGAAATAGCGTAGGCCTAACATACCATCCTTGCTTTTTATGAAAACCTTTTATTTCTAAGACAATGACAATTTGATGAATAAGAATTTGCGTATGATTTCCAATCCCAAGAATGCTTCGTTTTATAAGACTTCAATTAAAGTATTTTCTGTTTATGCTCTCTCTGTTATTCTAAAACAAGTTTTATCTACCCCCAATCTTTTCTATATTTTCTAAAGACAAAAATATCCCTTAAAGTAAACCCTGTCTCTGTGGGATCGACTCGTACTTGCACCCGCTATATTATAATAGCCCGTGCGCTTGCGGATATAAAATAAACCGTTAGGTTTCGACCGAACAGCTTCCCGAGGGAATCTAGGTCGTCCTTAGGTAGGTCGCCTGAATATGAGCATAGGACTGATTCCCCTGTTTCTTCTTCTTCTTCTTCAGATATGGCAGCTCAAGGGGAAGCTGCAGCTTCTACTTCATCCAGCCCACGGATCGTGGATGCGTTTGACTCCTCAGTAGCTGTAGGGAGGAACGAGAGGGGCTATGTTTCTCCGAAACCAATTCGAGGGAAGAGGAAGTCAGAATCTCGGATTACCATGGTGTATGATTTTTGTGAGGTGGACAGGAAAGAATTCAACGTGACTCACTACAGCAAGAAAGAGTTTATGTCCCAGTTTGGTGATACCTTCACTACTGACCCCACTAGAGTGGCCTTCTTTTATGGCCAATTCAAGGCTGGTCTAAGGCTCCCTTTAGATCCCTTCATAAATGAGTTTTTGGAGTCTATGAATGCCTTGCCTCTCCAACTGGGAGCTAACACTTGCAGAGTCTTAGTGTGCTTTGCCGTGGTGTGTAGGTTCTTAGGTTTTGAGCCCTGTCTTCACGTCTTCAGGATGTTTTTTAAGATTAAGACTGACAAGGTGGATTTGGGTATCAGCACTCCATCCAGACCACATGCCCCCAAACTTTTTGTCAATCTTCCCAGCAAAGTGAGTGGCTGGAATACTCATGTTATGTTAGTAGAGAGTAGGAGAGGATGGGAGTTCCCCTTGCCCAATGCTGAATCTGAGGTTGTGAAGGAGGAGGATTATTGGGTGCCTGACTGGAGTAAAGACCTGTATAGGAAATTGGTCGAGCTATCTGAAAGAGGTCCTATTAGTTGGGAGATTTTGGGGACTACAAAGAATAATTATATCCAAGCTGGTATGATGCTTGGTAAGGGGGATGTATTTCCTTTGGTCCCCATAGTTAGGAGTTGGAGATATCCTGACTGGGTCACCCATGAGGGGAGGGGGGGTAAATTTAGGTTTGAGAGCCAATCTCACGAGTGCAAGAAAGAGACAGACCACTGCAGGCTGAAAGTGGATCACTTTGGTAGTAAGTGTTAACTCGCCTTTATCCCTTAACTCGTCAATTGATTGCTCGCATGTAGAACTTTAGCCTGTACATGTTTAGCTCGTATGTAGAACTTTAGCTCGTACATAGAATTTTTATTTGTTGAACTAACAATTTGCTTTTTGATATTGTGCAGTTTTAACTCCCGAGTAAGAGGCTAACATGGACCGCATTTTCAACGTGAAGAAGAGCAAAAGAAGCTGTAGGGCTGCTAATGCCCGAGAGAACCGCCAAAAGGAGGCTGAAGGTCACCAAAAGTTGTTTAAGCTGGTTGATGAAGGGTCTGACAAGCTGATCCCTATTCAGGAGGAGGAACTGGACGAAGTGGAGGCGGAGAAAACAGGAGAAGCCGCCCAGGAGACTTCTAATGTTGAGGTTGAGGTGGAGGCTGAGCCAGCATAGGAGCCAGTGAAGGAGGCTCTTCGAACTAGATCCAGGACTCCCATAGTCGATCTGGAAGGTGAAGAGGAGGATGAAGATGATCGTCCCCTCCAGACGAAGAAACGATCCAAGAACAACCCCCCATCTCAAAAAGGTAAAGCAGTTAGCAGTAGCTCTCATCATCCAACTATCCAAGTCTCATACCTCGAGCTAGTTCGAGCTCGCGTGGACAAATTGAGTGACGTTACTTTGCTTACTGGGGTGGATAGCTCTTGTAGGGAGTATCCTGAGCTTGAGTATGGCCAGGTGGTGGTGAGCAGGGCTGCCGACCAGGATCTGGTTAAAAATTTACTGATAAGAACATGATCGCTGACGTGTTCAAGGCCAGGTCGGGACTTGTCCACTCTGAGGTAACACTTTTAAGTTTTTTCATGCACGCCATTCTTTTTTCCTTATTCGCACCTTCGTCGAATCTTTAGTCAATCTGACCCTTTGGTTTTGCTTTTGTAGGCCGTTGCTATGGTCGAGCTAGCCACAAGCTACTGGAAAGCTTCTGAGGAGCAAGAGAAGCTGGCCAAGACCTTGCTGGATCGAAAGTCTAATGAGCTGGAGCTGTTGGAGAAGAAATATGCCGACCTGGAGGAAAGTCAAGCCGATCTGGATTCAGCCTACGAGACTCTGAAACTTGTGAAAGAGTATGCTTTGAAGGCCAAGGAGGATGCTTGGGGCGAGCTAGGTGACGCCAAGAAGGAGCTGGCGGCAATTAAGTTGGGTAAGGAGAAGGCGGAGCATGAGCTGGTGGTGGCTGCCCAACTGATAAAGGAAAGTACTGACATGCTATCTCAACAGACCGAGGATCAGAAGCGAGCTTGACAACAATGGGAGGAGGAAGCCCAGGCCAAGTTGGATGTTGCCGTAGAGGCTGCAATTGAGGCTTATAAGGAGAGTGACGAGTGTCATAACTATGTCACTGAGGAAGCGAGGTCGTTCTTTGATGTCGGTCGTCGTCATATGGCTCGCCGTATTTTTGTTGACCCTTCAGTCGATCTACCTCTAGAGCAGCTGGCCAAGTGGGCCTCAGAGGAACAGTATGACCCGACAGCTCGTCAAGCTCACCCCCTCATCCCGTACAATGATAATGATCTAGCTGCCTTAGCTGAGGAGGGTGCTGATTTGGATACTGAGCCTTGGGTCGTCCCTCCTATCGAACCAGTAAATTTCAATACCATTTTGAAGGAGCTTGAAGATCCTGACGAGCTAGGGTTTGAGGGAGACACTCTCAGGCATGGCTTCACTAAATTAGGCAAGCTTAAAGATTTTCAACAGCAGGAGGAAGATGTGGGTGATCGAGCTACTACAAGTGATCAAGTAGAAGCCGATCCAGCTGCTTAACTTTTTCTTGACCATTTGGATATTTATGTAATGAAACAAGTCCCAATACAATTTTTTATTTTTGCTTTGTGTATGTATTGATGCCTTGGCCCAATTTTTTGGGAGGCATTCTAACTCTTAACATTTTGCTAACTTAAGTCCTGGCCCATTTTAGGGGGACTTTAGTTTATTTAATCGTAGTTGACTTTTTCCTTGATCCAATCTAGCTTTGATTTGGCTTGATTGTTTGAGTGTCGAACTAGATTTAATAGGACAAATGAGTCTCTACAATTTTTTGATCGGACTAGTTTTTCAACAACAAAGTCGACCTTATACATGCATGTTTTTCGAAAACGAGATTGACTAAGAGTCGAACCTGTTAGATGAACGAAACTGACCAAGATTCGAGCTTGTTAAGGCGAAGACGACCAAGGATCGGACTTGTTAAATGGACAAGGCTGATTATGAATCAAGCATGTTAGAACGAAGTCGACTAAGAGTCGGACTTGTTGAATAAATGAGACTGATTATGAATCGATCCTGTTAGAACGAAGTCGACTAAGAGTCGGACTTGTTGAATAAACGAGACTGATTATGAATCGAGTCTGTTTAAAGGAACGAGGCTGACTAAGAGTCGAGTCCGTTTAAAGGAATGAGGCTGACTAAGAGTCGAGCCCGTTTAGAATCGATGCACAAACGTAACATAATTTGAATAAACTGCAACTTTATTGAAGTAATAGCACGATTACATAGAAAACGGAGAGCTAGAACTAGAACTAAACTCCAACTTGAAAATGGAAACTAACTTTGAAACTGAACTAGAAAACTGAATTAGAAAACTTTGAGCTAGAAGTAGTATCTGATAAGGTGGGTAGCATGCCATGGGTGCTTCAATTCGTCTCCATCCAAATGGGCGATCATGTAAGTTCCCTCCTTAATAACTCGAGTGACGACGTAGGGACCTTCCCAGTTGGGAGATAACTTGTTCATCTGAGTTCGCCTTCCAGTTGACTCGATCCTCCTCAAACCATGGTCGCCTACTTGGAATGAACTTATCTTAACTTTCTTATCATGGTAGCTCTTGGTTTTCTGCTTGTAATTTACCATCCTTAGATGAGTTGTATCTCGTTTTTCGTTAATTAAATCCAAGTCGATCAATCTATTGACCTCGTTTTGCTCTTGGTCGAAGAAAATTACTCTAGCTGTGGGAAATCGTAGCTCGGCCGGTGCCATGGCTTCTGATCCATATGCAAGAGCGAATGGGGTTTTCCCCGTGGGCCCCCGAATGGTTGTGCGGACTGCCCAGAGAGCAAGGGGGAGTTCGTCCAACCAGTTGCTTTTACGACCAACCAAACCTGTTTTCAATGCTGAGAGGACCAACTTGTTCGCTGCTTCAGCTTGTCCGTTGCCTTGGGGATAGGCGACTGAAGATTTCCAATGCTTGACTCCAACTCTTTTCATTTCGTCTTCGAAAGCTTGGGAGAATTGTAACCCGTTGTTCGATACTATTGCTCGAGGAATCCCAAAGCGACACCAAATGAAGTCGTGAATGAAGTTGACGGCGTTTTCCTCAGTAATCCTGGCTAGTGGCTTGGCCTTGACTCACTTTGTAAAATAATCAATAGCTACGATCACGCACTTGCAACTGCCACGGGCGGGCGGGAAGGGTCCAACCAAATCGATACCCCACATATCAAAAGGTCAAGTAGCGATCACTGGAGTTTGCTCGGTTGTAGGCAGGTGAGGTAGATTGTCAAATCTTTGGCACTGGTCGCACCCTTGAACAAAATCGTGAGCGTCCGCTCTCATGTGCAGCCAGTAATAGCCCATTGTAATCAACTTGTCGGCCAAAGTTCTGGCCCCCGGGTGTCCACCAGAAACTCCACTATGCACGTCGTACATCAGCTGGGTTACCTCTTGGGGGTGTACACATCTCAATAACGGTTTACTGAAGGACCTTCTGAACAACGTGTTTCCTTGAATGACATACCTCGGAGCCTTTTTCTTGATGGCTCGAGCTGCTTTCTCGTCTTCAGGTAGCTCGCCAGTTTCTAGGTATGCTCGCATTTCCTCAATCCAGCACTTGGTGTAGACCCAATCTCTACCGGTACTCTCCAGGCATTGAATCTGAACCCTCTCATAAGGTGGATGTTCAATAAAAGAGATGGGTTCCCCATGCTGCTCGTCTGATGTAGCCAGTTTTGAGAGTAGGTCGGCCAATTCATTGTCGTCTCGACCAACCCTCTGTATTTCCCAAAATTCCAAGTCTTTGATCAACTTCTTCACCAGGTCACAGTACTTGAACAAAGTGGGATTCAACACCTCGTACTCTCCTCTGACTTGGTTGACTATCAACTGAGAATCAAAGTAGGCTACAATCTTGGTCGCCCCAAAACACTTTGCGTACTCAATAGCTGCGACTAAAGCTTCATATTCAGCCTGGTTGTTGGAAGCTTCAAACTTGAATCTCAGTGCCTCTTCATAAACGGTCCCTGATTCTGGCCCGACCAATACAATTCCAGCCCCACTAATGTTCTTTGTTGCCGACCCATCAGAGTACACTTTCCAGCAATCGCCGGGCAAACATGTGGCGGACTGAGTCTCTGGCTCCTTTCCCTTTCCTTTCTCGTTCTCATCTCGTGCTTCGTAATCTGTCTTGGTGAACTTAAGCTCGACCAAGAAGTCTTCCAAAGCTTGAGCCTTTAATGCCTTTCGAGGCCGATACTCGATGTCGAATTTTGTGAGAGCAATTGACCAGTTGAGTAAGCAGCCTGAACTTTCTGGTTTGTGTTGGATCTTCCTCAAGGGTGCGTTAGTAAGCACGACAATCGGGTGAGCCAGGAAATAAGCTCGCAACTTCCTGGAAGCTACTTCCAAAGCATATGCTACCTTCTATGCATTATAGTACCTGCCCTCCACGTCGGACAAGGCCTTGCTTACATAATATACGAGCTTCTGAAGCCCTCTTTCTTCTCGAACTAAAACAGCGGCCACAGCTTGGTCGGCAACAGACAAATAGACAAACAACGTTTCCCCTACAACCGGGCTGCTCAATAGTGGCGGAGAAGCAAGATACTCTTTAAGCTGCTGGAACGATGAATGACATTCGACCGTCCACTCAAAAATTTTTGTCCCCCTCAATGATTTAAAGAAGGGGAGAGATCTTTCTCCCGACTTAGCTATAAAGCGACCTAGGGCTGCAACCCTACCGTTGAGTCGCTGCATCTCCTTGATATTTGTAGGCTCCTTCATGTCGACCAGAGCCTTGAACTTTTCTGGATTGGCCTCAATACCTCGCTGAGAAACTATAAAGCCAAGAAATTTTCCATCTGCCACGCCGAACTCACGCTTACTCGGGTTAAGCTTCATGTCGTTTGCTCGTAAATTGGCGAACGTTTCCTTTAGGTCGACCACATGACGTCCGGCCTTTGTTTTGATGACCATATCGTCGACGTAGGCCTCCATGTTTCGGCCAATTTGTGAGGCAAAGACCTTATTTACCATCCTTTGATAGGTCACTCCAGCATTCTTCAAACTGAACGGCATCATAGTGTAACAATAGATACCTCTTGCAGCTTGGAAAGCCATCTTCACTACATCATCCTCGTGCATCTTGATCTGATGATAACCTGAGTAAGCATCGAGGAAGCTTAATGTGCTGTGTCCATCTATTGAATCTACGAGCTTGTCGATCCGAGGCAGAGGATAACTATCTTTGGGGCAGGCTAGATTTAAGTTGGTGAAGTCGACACACATCCTCCACTTGCCATTAGATTTCTTCACCATTACCACATTAGCTAGCCAGGTGGTGTGAGTAGCCTCCTTGATGATACCTGCACTTAAAAGCTTTTGTACCTCAAGTTTGATCGCTTACTCTTTGTCACGAGCAAAGATTCGCAGCTTCAGTGCCTTGTGTTTTATGGTCGGATTAACCTCTAGCCTGTGAACAACGACTTCCTCCTTTATTCCCTTCATGTCTTCTACCCGCCAAGCAAAAACATCACTGCTCTCCTTTAGTAGCTCAACAATTTCTACTCGTTCTTTAGCTGACAACTGCTTACCAATCTGAATTTTTTGTTCGGGATAAGAAAGATTGGTTATTACTGCCTCTAGCTCGTCAACAGCTTCAAGTTCTGGACCATCTCTAAACTACAGGGTCTCGATAATGATCTCGCGAACCCTCCATCTTTCTTCAGCCCCCAAGTATGGAGCTTCTTCAACAATCATATCATCCAGTTAAGCTGCGATCTCACTGGTGGTGGCCCACGAGTTATTGTCGATCTTTAGGCATAGCTCGCCTATGAAGACTTGGTCGACCATAACTGCATCTGAACGACCATGATGTTTTAAGAAGGATGTGTCGGCTCATTTATGACAACATCATGTGAGTGATAGGTCGCTTCTTCCACGCATGTGATCGTAGATAGTCGCGAAGTTGTGGTGACAGACTTTGATAGCTTCATGTATCCCTCAGAAGTTTCAACCTCTAGCTCCCTCTTCTTTCTCATTCGAAGGACATGATCAAGGTAGGATTGAGCTGTACTTTGCAAGCACCCTACTCCAGCTAGCGTGGGAAACTTAACTCGTTGATGGGGGATGGAGGCCACCATTCCAAGTGCGACCTGGCCAGGAATACCCAAAATAGCAGCATAATCAGTATTTACATCAATAACAATAAAGGTTACCTTAGTAGTGACCCTGAATGGATGCTGGTATATATCAACATCTAGCTCGATCTGCCCCTTTGCATCCACCCTATGATTGGTGAAGCCTTCAAGTCGACCATCATAATGTGACAGCTGCTCCTTTGAGAGTCCCATTTCTTTGAACTTTTTATAAAATAGAATGTCATTGCAGGCCCCCGTGTCTATCAAGAGTCTGCTCGTCGTACATCCATCAATCATCCCTGGGATAACTAGAACTTGCTCTCTGGCCGCTACATTGGTTGCTAGCTCGTCTGGATAAAAACTGATCACTTCATCCCTGATGTAGCTTCTAGGCGGCACATGAAGGGATTTATTGAGCTGGAATATCTCGTGCTTCAAAGCAGTGTTGCTAGCTTGCTCAGTAATCACTCCTAAATTCAATCTAGGTTGCCTTGGTTCTTGCATACCACCAGCAGCTCGCTCACCTCTGCCAGGCTGAGCGGCTTTCACATACATGGCGAGCTTCCCGTCATCGACCCACTTCTGAATGATGCGTTTCAAACTCATACAATCTTCTGTAGTATGGCCCGTATCCTTATGATATTCACAATACTTGCTGTTATCCCTTCTGAACTTATTTCCTTGGTTCATTGGGGCTGGTGGGCCTAGCTCAACTGTATTCAAAATATCAGTGCGACTCACTATCAGCGGAGTAAATGTCTCGGGCACTCTCTCCGTCGCCTTGGTTCTGTTCTTCCCATTCTTGTTGTTACCACCATTTTTTGCTTGGTCTTTCTTATCAGCATCTACGACCTCCGCCTTGGAACCTGTCCCTTTCTTATTTTCTTTCCTCTCTTCAGTAATGGCCACATTGTAGGCCCTTTCAAACATCTCTTGACGAGTCGTCACGCTCCTGACTTGTAGCTCGTAATCTAAGTCAGTAGAGGTTACCCCATTCCTAAAGCAATTTATCACTTCCCCGTCTGTCAGGTCCTCCTCAATTTTGTCGACCATCTCCTTGAACTTGGTATAATAGCTCATCGAGCTTTCATTTTTTCCTTGCACCAAATTGTTCAAGTCGGTGACTGTCAACTTTCGGGCTCCAACTATCGAGAAGCGATCGAGGAATTTATTTCCCATGTAATGCCATGTGGTAATACAACCTGGTGCCAAACCCTTAAACCAAGTCAGGGCCGCCCCTGTGAGATTGCTAGTAAGTGCTTTGCACATCATATCATCCTCGTTGGAGATGAAACACATAGTAGCTTCCAGATGCTGTATATGACTCTGGGCATTGGTCGCACCTGAATATTTTTCAAGAGTGGGCAACCTGAAACCATGGGGAGGTCGACGGTCAAGCAATTTCTTGGACAAGGGACGAAGAGTAAAGTCATTACATTCGCCCTTTCCAGCAACCTCTTTCTTATCTGCCTCCCATTGCTCTAGTCTCTTCTTCCACTGCAACCATTCCCTAGCATCTGAATTGTCGTCCCTTGCATGGGAGACGTCGTTGGATCTTTGTCTCTTATCACGGTGAGGTTCCCTCCTTGAATTAGCCCTACGCCTTTCACTTATGGGGGGAGTCACCTCTCTACCTCCCCTGTCTCTGTGGGAAGGTGACCTTACTGAATTTACTGGCAACCTGTGCCTATCTTCCCTGACTGGCGACCTACGCCCATCTCTATCCCTGTGAGAATGCGATCTAATTGATCTGACCAGCGACCTGCGCCCATTTCTCTCATGGTGGGCTGCGATCTCTCTGTTCCAGCAGGCGACCTATGCCTATTCCTTTCAGCCTCCCTCTGTCGTCTCAACTCTGACTCAGCTTCCTGCTCCCTGTTCGTATTGAGATGACTTCGCAAGTCGTCAGGCGGAACAGGTATGTGGGTGCGAATGTGTGGTACGATCTGCCGCTCATCATTCTGCCTGTTACTAGAGCCATCAAGTTGGGACGGTCCCATCGGGACGTCCCGTCCCGCCATACAAATGGGACGGGATGGGACGGAATATTTTAGTCCCGTCCCGTTTTGTCCCGTTCCCGTCGCAGGATAACTTTTGAAATCAGTAGCTAGAGATTTTTTATTTTTTTTGAAATTCCTTGCCATCTTCTTTCTTCCCAGAATATCCCCCCCTCTCTTGAATTAAATTAATCCAATTGATAGGGGAAGATCATCAGGAGGTAGATTTGCTTCAGTTAGTGTTAGCACGCCAATATTCTAGAAATTGAATAGGCCAAATTCTCGGGTAAGTTTTGCAGTCACTATTGCTTTAGTTATTACATTTATCCTATCCTTAGTGAGTAAGACAAGATGGTATTCATTGTTGCTACTGAAAGTGGCAATGCATGTTCTCACTACTGATAATACTGATAATGAAGAGAACGGTTTGTCCCGCCTAGTCAACGCTTATCCCTCCAAGTCAACGGGTCCCGCATTGTCCCGTGGGATCTCGCGTCCCGCAAATGGGACAGAGTATTTTAGTCCCGTCCCGTCTCGTCCCGTTCCCATCGTGGGACAACATACTTTCGTCCTGTCCCGTCCAGTATTCCCGAATTGACAGCTCTACCTGTTACTCCCGTTCTGCCTAGCACTTCCGTCGGGCTGCCTGTGAGAGACTTGTGAGGGGGCTGCCCTTTCCAACCTTCTGTCATGCTCAGGCTCCTCCTCCATCGCTTTCAATTCTGCTAGGATTCTAGCCCGCTCCACTAGCATCTCCTTCCTATTGAGGGGATTGGTTGAGGGACCTGGTCTGTCGCCTGCAGCCATTCGCCCTGCTTGTGGACGCTTTAGAGGGGGCTGTGCTCCTTGCTCGACCATAGGTCTCTTCTCTCTCCTGTTATCTTGTAGGCCTCTACCGTCAGCAACACTGTTCGAACGCGTCGCCCTCACGTGCTGACGAGGAGAAGGAGGAGGAGGAGGAGGAGGAGGAGGCATGTTAACGTTGCGGTTTCCAGCATTCGTATTAGTACAGGTGTTACCCTCGTTATGCTCATCCGAGGCTTCTGAAAGATGACCATCATAAGTCACCATGATGATGGGTTTTAAAAGCTTTCGAGGTCAAAAAAGCACGATTCCCGGCAATGGAACCAAACTGATGCTGCAAAAATTGTGCCGTAATCAATCTCCGTCCAGCTGCAAGATCAATCTCCTGACTTCTGACCTGAAAACAGAACCCACGACTAGCCGGAATGGTCTCCGGCGAAGACCCTCGGGCGTGAAAGTAAATATGGTGTATAGAGAGCTAATAAATTAAACGAAACAATGTATTCTCAAATAACTAAAAAGCAATTACCCTGGAACGGTTGACATTGCCTTGTATTTATAGTTGTTGAGGAGAGATATAATTGCAGTGGGATTGCATGAAATCCCTATAATCTCAGATCAGATACGCATAAGAGATCTTGTCCATGAATAACTCCTGATTTGTAGGGAGTGCATTATGAAAAGAGTTGTATTCACGTCTGGACTTTGTAGGTCGTCTTGTATATAAATAGGTCGAGGTCGCCTATTGGGTCTAGGTCGACCTGACAGGTGGATGGAATCGGATCATGCCCGAATTGAGATCTGGATCGTATGTCGGATCAAGCTAGGTCCGGACCTCGTAGGTCGGACAATGAACTAGGTCGATCCGACTGCATCGATGGACCACGGGCTCCGGTAGCACCTGGCCCTAGCCCACTGAGAATGTGGTGGCAATAACATGTGAATAATTAGGCTTGCTCGTTGGGCCTAACCCGTCACTTTTATTCCGTTCAATTATAATTGATCAAAACGCAATCAGAAACACAATTTTTATTGAAGAATTTAAGATTTTGATTAGTATAATAGCTATTTTAAAGCATTTAAAACAATAGTTTTTGGAGTTAAAAAAATCTAATTTTTAATAAGACTTACTTATCTTTAATAAGGGGCGAATGACCAACTAATGGTACGTACTTTTTTTTTTATCAAATAGGATAACGTACTAACTAGTTACTGACTTAGGTATCATACTTTCAAAATTAATTTCAAATAAGGTATTAGATCAATTTTTTAACTAACGTCGTTAAAAAACCTAACGGACTTGTCAACCTCGTATGAGGATAATAATAATAATAATAATAATAATAATAATAATAATAATAATAATAATAATAATAATAATAATAATAATAAAAAAAAAAAATAATAATAATAATAATAATAATAATAATAATAATAATAATAATAATAATAATAATAATAAGCATATTTTTATAGTGCGCATACCTTCTCATTTCCAAATTGCATTTTTATAAATCCTCCATCTCAAAATAAATTATCATATTTTTATAAAATTTGTTTTTAATAAAAAATAAATATATTTATATTTTTATTATTATTTGTTTTGGAAGGACTAAAAATTTAGACCAAAGAAAATTTGCACCAACTTAAGAAAATTTGTTCCAAATTTCAAAAATTCTTTCCCTTGATAACATATACCCCCTTCGTCTCGTAAAAAAAATATTATTATTACAAAAATTATTATTATTATTATTATTATTATTATTATTATTATTATTATTATTATTATTATTATTATTATTATTATTATTATTATTATTATTATTATTATTATTATCACTATTATTATTATTATTATTATTATTATTATTATTATTATTATTATTATTATTATTATTATTATTATTATTATTATTATTTTAATATTATTTCATTATTTTTATTTTTATTATTATTAATATTATTTATTATTATTATTTTATTTTTATTATTATTTATTATGATTATTATTATTATTTACGATTATTATTATTATTATTATTATTTTATTATTATTATTTTTATTTATTATTATTATTTTATTATTATATTTTTTATTATTTTTTTATTATTTTTATTTTTATTTTTATTATTTTTATTTTTTTATTATTATTATTTTTATCATTATTATTATTATTATTATTATTATTATTATTATTATCGAACGAGGTTGACAAGTCCGTTAGATTTTTTAACGACATTAGTTAAAAATTTGGTCCAATGCCTTATTTGAAATTCATTTTTAAAGTACGATATCTAAGTCAGTAACTAGTTAGTACCTTACCTTTTGCGAAAATGAAAGTTAAGTACGATTTCCATAGATTGGAAATTATTCCCTTTAATAAGTGAGTATCAATTATTATTTTATTTTGACTCATTTGAAATGAATGATACATTTTAACCAAAATTAATCAGATTTGACAAAATAAAGAAAATATAAGTGAAGAAGTTTGACACGGTGATCCAAAATTAATTTCAAGGAAATCCAGTATGAATAATATTAAAGTTATAAAAAAATCACAAAATATAATTTATAAAATGATATAGTATAATTGTGTAGTGATTTAATTAAAATATGACGAATTTATAATTAATTTAATAAATAAAATATCATCAATATTATTTGATATTTATATTATTAGACTATGAGCCATGGTGAGTTGAAATGTTGGATGAAATGGATTTAAGTTGGATGAAACCTTACAATGGGGGGATGAAATGGGGGTGATTGAAATGGTTGAATGAAAAATTTCATCCGGTTGAAAAAAATAAATAAATTGGCGCCTATGATACGTGTCGCGCTCCCATTGGGCCGCTTTTGGCGCGTGTGCCACACCGTCCGGGCTGGCGCGTGTGGCGGTCCAATTTTTTTTTTTTTTTCTGGCTGTGCCAAGTGTCACCTTGGTATTGGTTCGTTGGATTTTCGAATTTAATTTTTTATCTCAAATCTTTGAGCTGAATTATCACCTAGTAATTAAATTTTTTTTATCAAAATTCATCATTTTCCCCCTATAAATTGACAAGTTTCATTTGATTTGGACACAAAAAAACACTCATTTCTCAATTATCCTTCTTCATTTTAGCTTTTATTTAAAAAAAAATCATCATTTTTTTCCTATAAATTGATATAATATTTTTTTAATTAAGTGTGAAATATTTTTTTAATTATAAATAATAATAATAATTATTATTATTTTACTAATCATAAAAATAAAGAATATAAATAAAATAAAAGTGGTGGGGTATAGAATGATGAGTTGAAGGGTGTTGAAATTTAATTTAATTTAGTCATTATAGGGTGGTTAAATGAAATGAATAGTTGATATATGAGGTGAATAAGATAAAATGTTAAAATGATTAAATGAAATGAGATAATAAGATGAAATCATTGTTGTGGGTAGTCTTATAAAAACACTAGTACATGTCCATATTCAAGGTCACGTGATTTTTTTTTAATTTTTTTTATTTAATTAAAAAAAATTAAAAACAAAATAAAAATTATCCTTCTTCATTTTAGCCTTTATTTAAAAAAATTCATCATTTTTTTCCTATAAATTGATGCAATATTTTTTTAATTAAGTGTGAAATATTTTTTTAATTATAAATAATAATAATAATTATTATTATTTTATTAATCATAAAAATAGAGAATATAAATAAAATAAAATTGGTGGGGTATGAAATGATGAGTTGGAGGGAGTTAAAATTTAATTTAATTTAGTCATTGAAGGGTGGTTATATGAAATGGGTAGTTGATATATGAGGTGAATAAGATAAGGTGTTAAAATGATTAAATGAAATGAGATAATGAGATGAAATCATTATTGTGGATAGTCTTATAAAAAAATTAATACATGTTCGTGTTTAAGGTCACGTGATTTTTTTTTTTAATTTTTTTTATTTAATTAAAAAAAAAATTTTAAGGACAAAATAGAAAAGAAACAAATGTATGAAAGCAAAATGAAAATTTTATCTCTTAGAACTGTTAATACCACATTAGCAAACTCAGGTCTCATTTATACTATAGATTCTGATCTTGCTCAAAAGTGAGATAACCGGTCTGTCATAGTCGTAGACAGCTTATCAAGTTGGGTTTATAAAAAGAGAATAAAAATATAATAATAATAAAAAGTGTATTATTATTGATCTGAAAGAGCACTGATCTTGACCTAACTTTCCAGTTTCCATCTCCCTAGTAACGAACGGCACGTAAATGGACCCAAATTTTCTTGAGGTGGCCATTTGGCAGCCTCCATGTGTACCTGTCTGCTGTCATGGCCCCACGACTCTGTACTACTCTAAAATACTAAAATACTCCCTCCGTCCTATAACAAGTGACACAATTATTGTTCCGTACGAAAATTAAGAAAAAGGTGAAAAGGTTGATGTGTTGTAAGTGTAGATAGTTGAGTAGGAGAGAGAATGAGTGGAGAGAATAGTAAATTATAATAGTGTTGTGAGTATTAAAATAATGTAGGAGAGAGAATGAGTGGATGGAATAGTAAAAATAATTTGCCATTTTAGAAAGTATGACTTATTAATGGGACACCTAAAATGATAAAGTGTGTCACTTATTGTGGGACGGAGGGATATTGTGGGACGGAGGGAGTATTCCATAAGTCTTAAAATTAGTCATTTTTTAATTGTACATGAATTTTGATGATAAATTCTTTGATTACTTCCCTTGGTCTTATCTCAAATCTAATTTATTTTTTGGCACGATATCTAAGGAAAGGAAAAATAAAGTAAAAGAGAGGTAACGTGATATAAAAATAAAATAGAATAAAAAATGAGTGTGAGAAATCGTAAATATCTTTTCTCATTTTGAAAAGTTCATTTGAAGTTAGACAGATAAAAATGACAAAAAAATTCAATTTAAGATGAGACAAATGGAGAATGGAGTATACTCTCTCCGTTCATATACTTACTTCACATTTTCTATTTTGGGCATTCAAATACATACTTTACATTTTGTTTTTTACTTAAAATGAAAAGTTTATATTATTAAAATATTAATCCTACCCCACTCATTCTCTCTCCTACATTATTTTAATACTCGCAACATCATTATAATTTACTATTCCCTCAACTCATTCTCTCTCCTATTTTACTTTTACACTCACAATATTTATATCATTATTTTTTTCATTAATTCCCGCGCAAACAGTAACCGTCTATTTTATCTGATAAGATAAAGTGGTTTTCTAATTTAATCAGATATTTTGGATTTAAGTTTTGAGCATACAACAACATAAAAACTTTATTAGGTGGGTTTTATCGACTATATTATCCACCCAGCTCAAACTAAATTAGTTGGGATTAAATTCAATTTTCTGTTCAAATATCGGTAGTTTCAACAATAATAATAATAAAATATCAAGTTGTGACAATAATAATAAAGATATTTAAGGCAGGAGATTATAAGAAAGATTGAAATCTATAATTTGTACTCCCTCCGTCCCTAAATGTTTGTCTCATTTCCCTTTTTCTTTTGTCCCAAAAAGTTAGTCTCATTTCCAAAATTAAAGCTTCAAAATCACTAAATTTTCAAAACTTGTAATATTTAGGGACGGAATATTACATAACGGCGGTGTATATTATCAATAATTTTCAAAGCGTTTGTAAAAATAACCAAAATTAAAGCTTCAAAATCACTAAATTAAAATGTTTGAAAAGTCAAATGAGACAAACATTTAGGGACGGAGGGAGTAGTTGTGAACGAATTTCACTAATAATTTTGACACTCTCCATGGACTCCAATAGGGTAAACTTATCGGCATAGTAATAGCAGGGGTAGTGGGGTACTATAGATTTATTATTATTGCTTTAATTATTTGAAAATGACTAAAAAAATAGCTTTGCTTGAAATCTAGAACACCTCTATAGATTCTGAAAGCATATGCTAATAATATTCCAAACTCCTCAATCTAACGAAAAACATGTGGTCCCACAATCCTGAGTATTTACTCTTTCATCTGAATCAAAATCCATGCTTTATTTTACAATTTTACAACAGATTTTAAGTTCTAAAATACTCCATCCGTGTCATTGAGGGAAAATGTGTAGTGAAGTAATGTTATGAGTAGAAAAATTGAGGTAGAAAAGAGAAAGTAGGGTATGGAATATTAAGTGAATAATTATCAGTAAAGATAAAGTGTCAGCCTTTATGAATAAAAAATGTTTAAAAAGTTTTCATTTTAGTTGTGTGTCCTTTTAAATGTGACTCAAAATAAAAATTTGTTCATTTTTAAGTGAGACGGAGAGAGTAAGTGTTACGTTATATTTAATTTGTGAATTTTTTAATAATTATTATTTTAATTATTTATATAATCATAAAATTGCAATAAAACTATCTTCCTAAGGCATTTTACTTTGAGATTGATGAAATAAATAAATCTAACCCTTATTCTTTGATATTGATTAAATAAAGAAAATCTAACGCTTATTAAAAAGCGAAAAATGGTGTTTAAGAGAGAGAGAGAGTGTGATTGGTTTTTGATGAATTTTTCTATTGTGTGTCCATGAACACATGATAAGAATTAAAGATTCTCTTGTAATATGTGTCAATTTAATAAATCTTTTAAAGATTCTCTTGTAATATGTATCAAATTAATAAAAGTATTAATTTGACATACATTACAAGAGAATTTTTAAAAGATTCTCTTGTAATGTGTGCCAAATTAATACTTTTATTAATTTGACACACATTACAAGAGAATCTTTTAATCCTTATCGTGTGCCCATGGACACACAATAGTAAAGTCCTTTAAAGGCATTATTGTTTTTTCACTTTTTTCATAAAGAGTAAATATTGCATCAATATAATGGACTTTAGAGTAATCTTTACATGAGATCAACACTGGTAATACAGTAATCAATTTAACATACCATTCCTCAAAACACAAAATTCATGCTCAATCTTCTCATTGCCTCATACCCTTTGTACATTCAAAACATAATTAAAGATAAAAAGGCATGGAATCAACAAAGGATTAACAAGAACCCTAATTTACATAAGCATTTTATTTTATGATTTATATATTCTTAATCATCCCCTTTTCTCTATATTCACAGTCTTCTTCTTCTTCTCCAAAACACCATTAAAACTGCAAAAAGATCTCCCATACCAGTAGTAGTTGCATCATAATCCTACATCAATGGAGCTCTGATCTCCCTCCCTCCTTCCATGGATGAACATAAACACCAAATTGGGGGGAAATTCCCTTAGTTTAGCTCTGTGGAACTTGTTCTTACAGAAATTAAGAACAACTTTAGGTCAAATCCGTCAATGATCGAGTTTCTCCTCCATTGATTATCCATGGATGCCCTGCAATCATGAATTTAAGCTTAATTAATTGGGGAACCAATAATGATCAATTGAGCTTCAATTAAAGAAAGTAAGAGTGAAATTAGCTAATTGAACTCACTTAGAACTTGATCGGCTGATAATCTTCTGGAAACGTCCTTGCAAATCATCTTCCTCAACAAATCCTTAGCTTCAGGCGAAATTGATCGGAACAGCCTCGTCGGAAACCGGAGATTCCCACGCAGTACAGCCTGAAAAGTCTCTTCCGGTGACTCACCGTAAAACGGAGGAACACCGACCAACATTATATATAAAATAACACCAGCACTCCAAACATCAACTTTCTCATTATACTCTCTCCCAGCCAAAACCTCCGGCGCAACATAATACGGGGTACCAACAATTCCGGTCATCATCCCCCTCTCGTTAGCCCCAAACCACTCCGCCGATCCAAAATCAGCCAGCTTCAATCTATGATTCGAATCGAACAAAACGTTGTCCGGCTTAATATCGCGGTGCGCAATCCCTAACCGGTGGCAATAGCTAATCGAATTAATCAATTGCTTAAACACCACGGCGGCGTCGGGCTCTGTAAATGTAGATTTCGAAACGCGATCGAAGAGATCAGGAGAGTCGCAGAGGTCAGTGATAATGTGAAGGAAATTATCGTCTTCAAAAATACGGTAGATTTGAAGGATGTTAGGGTTACCGGAGAGAAGGTGGAGGATTTTAGGTTCTTTCTCGAGGCAATCGCGGTCCGTGGTATCAGAATCGGAGACGGAGAGGAGGTGTTTGTTAATGGATTTACAGGCGAAGAATTGATCGGAGATGGGGGAATAGCAGCGGTGGACGACGCCGAAGCGGCCGCGGCCGATCTCTTCGTAGAGTTGGAATTCGTTTTTGAGGGTTTCGCACATGATAATTGTTTTCTCTCTACTAGGTGTTGGGTTTAGTTTTGTTAGGTTGGAGGTTTGGAGGGGGTTTTATAGGAAAATGAGGGGCAGTTTGGGAAATGGAATATTCGGTTAGTGTGTTTTGTGCGTTGTGTGTTTGTGTGTGAGAGAGTGTGTGTGTGTACTGGACCGTATATGAAGGGTTAAAGTATATTTTGGGGAGACAAACGGGGTTTTGAGGTTGGCATGAAGGGGAACATGTGTGGCAAAATTAACGTTGTTTTGTGTCCAGTGGCGTGACTGGAATTTCTGAATTTTTTTTCTTGGACTCAATTTCCTTCCATTTATTATTTCTACTAGTAAAAGCCCGTGTTCGAGAACATATTTTTTTTTTTAATTAAGTCAGTGTTCGAGGACACGTTTTTTTTTTTTTAATTAAATTTTTTTTAAAAGGACAAAATGGGAAAGGAACAACTTAGTGAGGGAAAAATGGGAAATTTGTCACTTGACACTGTTCATTGTACTGTAGCAAGGACAAGTTTCCATTTATACTATAGATAATTTAAATAAATCATAAAAAATAAATTATTTTATGGGACTAAGAAAGTATTTTGTAAACTAAGGTTTTTTTTTACAACTCTATTTGATAAAGTTTGAAGTTAGATCTCAAAACTAATATCTCGATATATTGAAGGTTATGCTTAATTTTTTAGGCATCCCGTCAGGTTAGCCGAATTTTGCGCTTACGAGTGGGCTCGCTCGTATAAAGCTATAATGTTTGTTTGTTGTGCTAATTGCTGATAAATTATAAATGATGGCTGATAGTTAATAGCTGATTAATTTATACATGATTGATTTATATCTGATGAACTAAATAATTTTTGTCCGGCTGTTTCGAAGCTTTTATAAACTAGTTGTATTTGTTTGTTAAAAAAAACTGAAAGTATTGAATTATAGTAAAAATACCGAAATGATCCTAATAAATTGACCCATATGCATGATGATCGACACTAAATCATATAAATTATTTTTGTTAAATAAAATATAGTCTTATATATTTATCAAACTAATTAAATCAAATCAAATATTTAATTTTTTTTTCTTTTGTATTCCAAGTAAAATATACTTCCTCCGTCCCGCAAAATTTTACCCCTTTACTGTTGAGAACGGAAAATAAGGAATAATGTTATTAAAGAAGGTGTTGTGAGTGGGAGGAAAGAGAATGAGTGGAAAGAATAGTAAATTTGAAAAGTGTTGTGAGTATGACAAGTGGATCCCATGAATAAAGAAGTATTAAAAAATTTCATTTTTAGAAAAGTGGGACTTTAAAGTGGGACGTCCAAAATAGTAAAAGGGGTAATGTTTTGTGGGACGGAGGGAGTATTAATTAATAATATTAATATTCTTTAACAAAAGAATAAATACACCTACTAAAAAAATAAAAAGAAATTAAAAACATTATATTTTAAAATTATACAAATCATCTAAATATTTATAATAAACTGTGTCCTTAACATAGAAATAAAATTTAAAATGTATAAATTTAAAAAAAAACGAAAGAAATAAAGTAATGAAATCAACAAAAAGTTTTTTTTTCCTTATGAATCTTATAGTTAATACAATCATATATTTCTTACCAAGAATTTAAAACTATCATAAATAATATATGGAAAATGATGGGTAATTTGGAGATATAATTTTTTTGTTAATAGTGAATATAGATGTGTTTCCATATATGTGAAAAAAGGAACTTTTTTGGGGCTTTTTGACTTTCACGAATTTACGCAATAGATGAGTTGTACTACACTTATTGTTTTTTGGCTTATAAGTTAAAACAAACACTTCAATGTTAGCTTAATTAAAGTCAAAAGCCATAAGTCACTCAAAATAAGTCGAAACAAACGAGCACATAAGGCTCGTTTGTCGCAGCTGAATGCTGATAACTTATAGTTGATAGTTGATGGCTGGTTGCTTACTAGCTTATAGTTGATTGATTAATAACTCATTTGTTGCAACTGATGGCCGATGACTTATAGCTGATAGTTGACGACTTATTGATTGATAATTGATGGAAGGTCAAGGAAGTTGGTGACCTGATGACAGGGGGCCGGTGACCGAAGCCCCGGTGAACGGCGACCGTAACTATAACGGTCCTAAGGTAGCGAAATTCCTTGTCAGGATAGGATACTGCGATACTAAGTTAATGACATATTAATTTGATCTAGAAATAAATCAACAGAATCTTCGTACTAAAAAACAATTCACTTTTGTGAGTGTAAAATGTTTGCGCTAAAACTAAAAGAAATAATTCAAAATCATAATAATTATGAATTTACATTTATATATTGAAATTAAATATTAGACAAATACGAAAATTTAATTTATTGAAATATAATAAAGGATACAGATTGAATTCACAAATTAAATTTTATTTATGTATTATATATTTTTTCTCTTTTGTTAATTTATTTATGTTTATAAAGCTAAAACAAATTAAAAAATTGAGCCCAAAATAAATAATTTATTTTTGTAATATTAAATAATAATAAGAAAATAAAAGAAAGTTAAAGAATTGAATTGATTGAAGAAGTATGTATATATGGAAAAAAGAAAATACAAAATGTATAGATAGTAGTAGTAGTATTTGAACTCGGGACCTATTTGTAAGATAAGTGGTGAAAAGCAACATTTTTTATGATTTTTTTGTCTTTTGCTTATTCGTGTTATAGCTAGATTGCACCTTACTTATTAGCTTATGGATTATAAGTGAAAATAAACACTTCAATTTTAACTTAGCTAAAATCAAAAGTTATAAGCCATCCAAAATAAGTCGAAATAAACGGACACATAATATCATAATATCATGATAAAGATTGATTGAAAATCAATTGAATATAAATGGTGTAGTCATGATTTTTTAAATATTGAAGGATAGACTTGTTAATAGTGATATGGATAATTTGCTTCTAACATTACTTGTTCTTAGAATTTTGAACAGTAATAAAATTATGCTTATAATTTATTTTCTTTTTTTTCGTATAATAATACCAATATATTGAGATATAATGCGTAATTGGTTTAACTGATAAATATTTCAGGGATGCAAGTGATTTGATTCATATTGCGGTTTAAGATCGAATTGAATCAAATCATGAGAATTGCTTTGGTTTCAAGCATGAATTATTCGTTTTAGTTTTAAAATTGGCAAATCACATGGTTCAATTTGGTTTGTAGTCTGACCCTCCCATACCAAACCAACCCGAATCAAACCAAGCCAAATTGTGGTTTAAGACCACAAAATCGAAACACTAATTTGAACCGACATACTAAACCATCCTCCGACCAAACCACAAATTATCAAATAGAACCACCGTACCAAATAACTAGATTAATATTTACCGTTATATCAATAAAAAACAAACATTGACTAATCCTAATCCATGTGTTGTATCTTAATTAATATTAGTTTCATCATTTGTTATATTTATTGTGACACATAAATAACCAAGTTTTCTACGCGATCGACATTGTATAGTGTGTTTCCTCATTCGATCTCTCTCTCTTGCTGTGGTATATCTCTTCCTCCGATTTTCCTTTTCAACACCTGCATCTTTTGCTATTTCTACGTTGATCATGAAAAATTTAAATAAATTTGATAATTGGTTGCAGACTAAATCATGGTATTAACCATAATCTAAACCATAATATGAACCACGGTATAAACCACGATTTGGACCGCAATCTGAACGGTGGTTTGAATCACATATCTGATCCGCGGTTTGAATCAAATCGAACTAAACAATAGTGGTTTGAATTTTTTCATGTTTTGGTTCGATATAAAATTTTTCCCAACCGATAACTAATAGTTCGATCTATGAATCTAATCAAATTGAACCATTTACACCTAGTTTCAAGAATACTCTTGATATTAACGAATTTAGAATTATGAATAGATTGACAAAAAAACAAAAGGAAAATGAAACTTAGTGTGCCTACCTCTAGCTCATCTAGGAAATAATAATCATCAAAAGCTAAGTAAACCTAAAGCTTCCTCCATAAAGACAAATTGAAAGCTAAATGTTAGAAATAAAGAATTTTAAATTTGATTTAAAATATACTCCCTGCTTCTCTAAATGTTTATCCCATTTTCCTTTTTCCTTTGTCCCAAAAAGTTAGTCTCATTTCCAAAATTAAAGCTTCAAAATCACTAAATTTTCAAAACTTGTAACATTTAGGGACGAAGTATTACATAACGGCGGTGTATATTATCAATAATTTTCAAAGCGTTCGTAAAAATAATCAAAATTAAAGCTTCAAAATCACTAAATTAAAATGTTTGAAAAATCAAATGGGATAAACATTTAGGGACGGAGGGAGTATGTTTGGAATTCATTGTTTCGGAGCATCGAGGCAAAAATATTGGGCAAGATGTTGATCTCTTGTACATTGGTTTCTACTTTCAGTAAGACAAAAAGATTGGGCATGTTCATCTCTTGTATATTGTATATTGGTTTATACTTTCGGTGCACATTAGATTAGGGTTCGAGCCTGATATGGCTATAGAAAATTTTACGAAAAATACAATTTGTTTAATGGGAAAAATGGACATAAAATACATAAAAATGTGTAGTATTATGGGGATAAAATGTTCATTATTGATATCTGTACACCACGATATTATAATAAATATGGGGGCGCAAATGGGCAAATTTGCTTCAATGGGCTTTAGGTCAGCTCATATGTGCAAATGGGCCGATAGGCTTTAGGGCAAAAGCCCCTCCTCACTCTAAATATAAAGGAAGTGTCTCATTTCAATAAAAAGGGTCAGATTCATGTTGATACTCTCTCTCTCTCTCTCTCTCTCAAAACCCCAAAATCTCTTTCTAAATGTTCAATAATTACACACTCAATGGATGGATTGATTATTCTCACACCGAAGGGTTTTGGGGGGAAAGCCCCCCACACCTAATGTTGCCTTGTTTTGTATATCGCAAATGTATATTCAACGCCGTGGACAACCATATTTTTCATCTAGCTTGGGAATCCTCGGTAAGTGTGTAGCATCATTTTGGTTACATTGCCGGGAACGAACAAGAAGGTCGCCAGGTATCCTATATATGTTTTTGACATTCAACAAGGGGAGACAGTAGCAACTTTCGGAGAAAGAAAGGAAAACCCCCACTTCCCCAATCTGCCTCCAGTCAAAAAACAAGAACAAAGGCTCCATTGATGGAGAAAGAACTTTGAAGCTACAGCGCGAAGTGGAACAAGCCGTAGCCGAAGAACTCTCTCCAGCGACCTTAGAATCGGAGCAGCTAAAAGGAGAAGCAAGACATACGATGTCAAAACTGAAACAATAACCATGAGCGTGAGATCCGAAACTAGCGACTTCGTTCATCTCGCAAAGGTATAGCTTTCACCGATCATCTCGTCAAAATGGATTGACCATTCTCAAAGTCACTCAGGCCTTGCGACATTAAGCGACAACCCCCAGGACTTCAAACTCGAATCACATGAATAAGAATCAAAGGATCGCTGAAAGATCAAGGGAAATCGCAGCGACGAAATCGCGAAAACAGTTAACAAACCTCGAGGTCGCCGAAATGAATCAAAATGGGATCAAAAGAAATCGCCCAAACAGATTGAAGGAAATCGCAAAAGATGAAAATCGTAAAAGAAGGAAATCGCAAAAAAGGAAATCGCAGAAGACGAAAATCGCAAAAGAAGGAAATCGCAAAAGAAGAAGTCACATAAGAAGAAACCGACTTACCAGTTAACTCGCTTTCGCTGGCCGAAAATCGCAAAAAGACGGGGCTCGAGGTTTGTTAACTGTTTGATATAGCATTAGGATGTTCATTAGATGGCTCATAATTAGGACCCGCAGCTTCCGTTAACATTTCATTAACCCAATTGTCATAATCCCCCTCATCTTCAATATCAATATCCATCTCAATGTTAGATTCCCCGTGTCTACTCCATATTTTATAATCAACAACAAACCCATTTAAAAGTAGACACATACGTACACATTCTCGTGTTTTGTAGCAACTAAAATAACATTTAGATGATGGACATCGGATCATGCCATCATCTACACACTCGTGGTGGAAAAATGCAAAGTCAAAAAACTCTTCAATCCCCTTAATAAGTATAGCATGTTTGGACTTCACATTTACATACATCCAATCTCGATGAGACATTATTCCTGAAAAATGAAGTTTAAGAACACAAAAAATGTGTATCAAAATGACAGAAACACAACAAGTATTGAGTTGTAATAGAGCCAAACAGATAATTAGTTCTGCAAAGTAATATTAAAAATGTTAATACAACTATACATAATCCGATGAAATTGCTGTTGTTGAGTTATTGGGAGTGTTTACGTTTTCTGATGCAATTAGTTTTCTTAGGCCATTGGATATTGGAGGATATGGAAAGCGATAAAGAAGACGGGAAAAGAAATAGACCAGTTATTCCAGGAGCGTTTAGAGGAGCATAAATCGAATAAGAATTCTGGAAATAATAAGGATGGGCAGGACTTCATGGATGTTATGATGTCCCTCCTTGATGATGGCCATGAGACCTTCAATCTTGATGCCAATACAATCAACAAAGCTACATGTTTGGTATGTCCAGTGTCATGATTAAGTGTCTTGTCATGTTAATAAGATCCAAATTAAAATAACAAATTTTATGTTGCAATTTCTTCAATCATTTGTTCAATAATATTAAAAAAATATAAAAAGAGATAAATCTAATCAAAATAAAGGGTTACTGTTATATATCTTGCAGACTGGTTATTAGTTTCAAGCAAATGTTTTAATCCCATAGTTTATTAGTAAATTTTAAGTTTAGGAAGCACTAAAAAAATGTGTGCTTTTACAGAAATAACAAAGATGATACAACAAACACAATCAAATATTCATAGTGATGCAGCAATTAGCAATCATGTTCCAAGAAGCAATTAGCAATCAAAACTCAGTCTAGGAGTCACAATTTATCAGACATTTTAAGGGAAACTTAACTGCTAAGCACTTCAAATACTTTGATTCCCATATTACTTAATGCAACAACAGAGACAAATATCGATTATAGCAAGTGTTTCCCTCAATAAGAAAAGAGTTCCAAGTCAAATTCCTTAACCATATCAACCCAGTTACAATGCACCAGGAGCAAGTAAGAAAAGAGTTTCAAGACAATTTCTTAACCTTATCAATCCAGTTATGATGCACCAGGGGCAAGTAAGAAAAGAGTTCCAAGCCAACTTCCTTAACCATATCAATCCAGTTACAATACACCATGGGCAAGCGTTAATATTAAAGTGGGAAACAAAGGGCTTATAGAACGCCAAAAAGGCATTCAACTAAAATGTACGGGTAGATATACACCTTCAAACCTAAGTTCAGCAAGCCTGTATAGTATGGCTTATAAGCTACATGTGATTGTACCATTTCATACATTCTAAACAATAGAGTATCGAAAAAAATTACCACGAACAACCAGGACATCGAATCATATTCCAAAGACATTGTAAGTTGTAAGCTGAAGTATGTAAAGCATCAATCAAACAATTGCAGAACATGTAACTAAGCACAAGGATAAAATTAAGCACAATCAAATATTCATAGTGATGCATCCTGTTGCAGTTAATTCATGACGGACATAAATTTAATCAAATTTGCATAATAACCTATAACCATAATCCTTTTATGACATTTATGAAAAGGCAGCTAAAATTTATATAAATCCAGTTCCTTTCGTCAGATGTGCATAGGTAACAACACTACTAGAAGATCATTATTACAGAAGAAACAATTGTCACAAAAAATTAATACATTAAATCAATTTTGTTGTTTATGATAAACTAGTCATTCCACCCGTGCATTAAATGCACGAATAAATAATTTGACAAATCAATTATTGAGATAGATGTGAGATAATAAATTTTGCATTTATTATATTTATCAAGAGAGCTTGAGAAATGTATTTGGCCAATTTTTTTGTCAAGAAGGAAGTTTTGGAGGGAAAACTCAAAATGCTTATTCACTTCAAGCTTTATATATTTATAGATTAACTAGGAATACCAATTACACACAGATGCATCCATAAAAATAGTATAATCATCCAAGAAAAAGAATTATAAGAAAAGCCCTAATTTGTAATCAAAAGAGAGGGAACAAACAGAGATCTACTTTGGGGGTTTTGAAAACAATATTTAACTTTGACTGTAATGTAATTTTTGTGAGAAATCAACTTCCCCGTTACTCTATCCTCCCCCAATCAACTGCAAACGCCCAGTAATTTAGGTAATCAAAATAAACTAGGAAATAAGAAAATTAAGTCATCGAGTAGACATGGAGAGAGCGAGAGAGAGAGAGAGAGAGAGAGAGTCACCTGATGGCGGAGGAAGAACGTCGGAGGAAGAACCGCCGGAGGAAGAAACGCCTGAGGAAGAAACGGCGCTGGAGGAATCGCCGTCGCCGCTGGAGAGGAAAGAGGAAGAGGAAACAAGGTGAATGAGAGAGGAAAGGAAATCAAAGGGTTTTTTAAGGTAGTCGTGGAATCGTGAATGATTTAGAAAAGAAAAAGGATTTTTAATTGTGTAAATTGAATTTATTTATTTATTTTTTATATAACGTGATTGCAAAAGCAGTCGCCTTTAAAAATAATTAAAATCCAATTTTTAAATTGTTTAATTTAATATTTTTATAAAACGTGATTGCTAAAGCCATCGCCTTTGATAAAATATAATCGTGTTAGAATTTCAAATTCCCGCGTCCAGACTACGTTGTTGGCGCGAAAGGGAAAACGTATATGTGATGGCATCCGTGACTGCTTAGCCATCACGCTAACCTAAAGTGACTGCACTAAATGCAATCACAAAAGCCGTCTCCTTATATAATCAAACGCGACTGTTTTTTTTTGACATCACCAAAAGCAATCGCGAAAAGTCAGTTTTCTTGTAGTGAATTAACCATATACCCCATATTCTAACCCCCTAAATCATATACCTAAATCCCATATATACCTCTAAACCGAACCACTCAATATTATTCCTATACTCCTTATATAAATTTTACCCTAAAATTTGAACAAATGAGAGTTAGCTTATGATTTGAGCTTGAAAATCAAAGAAATTAATGAAATTCATTAAAAAAAGTTAAGAGAGAGTTAAGGGGGTTTGTGTGAAAAAATTGTGAGGGAAGGGGGTTGGTATTTATATTTGAGAAAATATGTTAGGAAAACAAAAATATTTTGTATTTAACCACATACCCCATACTCTAAGGCTATATTCTGACAAATCTAACGAAATTTCTGACGAATTTGACGGTTTTGACAACGGTTCAACGATCCGATTTTGGCAGTTCAAAATCGCCGGTTCACGATTTTTCAAAAGTAGAAACCGGAACCGGACCGCCATACCACCGGTTACGGTTTCAAACGATTCCTGTTCGAGGCGGTTCCGGTTCCAACCGGTTCCGGTTCGTGGCGGTTCAACGGTTCCGATTCCAGTTTGGTCATCCCTAATGTATAGTGAGAACTGGTCCCTAGTCAACTTCAAGGTCAAATATTTTACATTCCTTCCCAGCAATGAGACGACACATCCATCCACAATCAACACCAGCAAGATCGATCATAACAGATAATCAAAACCAAAACAATCACCGGTGCATGTTTTTTATAAATGATCTGACATTACAGAACGATAACCCAATTTCTAATGTTGAAGTAAAATCATAAAACACCGGGAAACAAATAATATTAAGCCATATAAACTACCTTTCAATCACTGTAAGAGGTGAGGCGGTCAGATTTCGTAGTTCAATTTGAAATGGTTCAATTTGGAGGAGTTTGACCGCAAATCAAATCGAACCACATGATTTATGAATTTCGAAACCAAGCTGAACCGCAGAAGATTAAAAACCGAACCAAATCACATAGTTTAATTCGATTTGGTCTCAAATCGCGGTTCGAGCCGAACCGCTAACACCCCTACTTCTAGATATGAATTAACAATCACATTTGAACAAGGTTATGACCAACAAACATTCTACATATCAATTTTAAAGGTTTCTGGATTAATAATAAAGGCTCTTGGACATGAATTAATAAGGTAATGGCTAACAAACCTTTTGGATATCTAAAAGCCTTTGATATTGATATCAATATTCATAATCTTTGAGATTGATATACAGAATATTTGTTAACCAAGGGAATTTCGAGATCTATAAAAGTCACTGGGATTTGCCCCGTGATAAAGATTTAAAACCCCAAAATATGTCATTTAGACCCTCAAACGTGTCAGGGACGGTTATTTGCAAGGCACACTATTTGCAAGGCACGGAAAATGGACAAAATTGCCCTCCCGTACGCGAACGTTTCGTGTAATTTTACACGACGTTGTCAAATACGTTTCGTATATAAATATACGAAATGTATTGAGTTATTTCGTGTATATTCACACGAAATATTAACAAATATTTCGTGTATTTTCATACGAAACATATCTGACAGTCTGAATAATTCATACTTCCAAACATAAAAACTGGAAAAATTCAAAGACCAATACAGCTTTCTTAAAAAAAAATCATAAAAAATGGTATACTTTGCCATATTTCACATCACAAATCCAAACTTCCAAACAGTTTTTAATGATTCATACATACAAATAAAAAAGGCTCAATAAGTCAAATGATACACTCATACTATGGCCTATTTCTTGAAACTCTTTCTTCGTTCGACGCAATTGAGAGTCGGTTGAATGTCTCTATCCGAGCTCTCTATGGCATGACCAAGTTACTTGCGCTTGCATCACGATGAGCCTCCCAATATAACGCTGGCGATGGCATTGGGTAATCATTATCTAACATGTGCAGCAATATAAAATGGTTTCCAATGTGTCCAAGCACAAGTGTGTCTGTGGGTGGTCCTACTCCTTGTGGTACGATCGGGAAGGCATGTGAAGCCACCGGGTTAGCGTGTACGAGATGAACACCACATTATACCTCGTGGCAATGATGTGCCCTAGCTCGGGAGGGTCATATAATAATACTCGAAGCCGGGGAGGAATAGTAAGCAATGCGACCGTAGAGCTCGTCCATACTAGTCCAAGATATAACTCTACGATAAAGCTCGCGTCGACTATGCGGCTCAAGGCAACAATCGTGCGGACTTGAGGCCACATGTCCTCATCTCCGTATATCTCGCAGCCTACGGCTCTATAGCCACAATGTCCATCACCCCTCACATCCGTGATGCCTTCAATAAATGGGACCATGAAAGGCATAAATGACATAGTATACCCAAGTATGTAGACTAGTGACTTGTCCATTTCCCTTTCCACGACCCCGACCCCGACTCCGACCCCGTCCCCGTCCTCGTCCCTCGACCTCGTCCTCTCCCACGAGTTGAAGAAGCTAGTGGTGGAAGAGACGTAGGAGTAGTAGGGCTAGATGGTGTAGTGTTTGAACCAACTTTCGGATTGGGCGTGGACTTCAAAGAGTTTGAGTCCCACGACATCATACCCGATTGGGTTGATGCAATGAATGTAGATCTAGACCCGCCGGTGGAGGGTGGTGTAGTGGGGACTCCAAAATATGCATGTCTCGTATGCTCCCAATCTGAAAGTATTCTCGAACCGGCGGTCCGGGGTTTATTTGCCTTTGAAATATGAGGTGGCTCGAAGCATCTACGGTTTGTGGATGTAGCTCTTCATTTATCGTTTGGAATAACTTTCTCTTGATCGGTTCGGGTGCATTACGTACTTCGTTCCACACGGCTACAAAAGAATTTTCATTGATCGAAGACCTAGTTGGACGGTACTCGGCTCAATGTCCAACTTCTTCCAAAAAGCATGAATCGAAGACAACCCAATCCGTCCCCCGAGCTCGTATGCGTGCAATCTCGTGGCTTTGCATGGAAGTCCATGTGTTCGCCTAACATAACACCCACATTCGAGGGATCCATGACATTATCCCCACTACGAGACCGCTCTTTTTGATGATGTCCAAGGCTACATTTGACACTCGCCCCAATATGTCCCGATAAAGATTAAAAGTCTTCATATCAACCTGGAATTGGCTCTTTGCCATCTCCATGCTAGCTTTGATTTTTATTATTTGAATTTCCATGATCTCGTGAGCAACTTTGAAAATTGTGTCAAAAGTAGAAGAAGTACTTCCCAACGCATGCTTCAACCTCGTTATGCTCACTCTCAGATCTGTTCGTGGTGTGGGTTCCGAAGTGTAGAAACGTATCCGTATGCATGGACAGAATATTTTGAGAGTATGGAGTAATCCATGTATCACGGAGATAGCTCAATAAAGCAGGATAAGCAGTAAAACGTTTAGAAAACCGTTGCCAACGGGTGTTCCATTCTCCGGAAGTAGCGGGCGATATTGCATTGAATTTATTCATGAATGCTTTTGCGAATTCCGGGTTCCCAGTATGAGCCAACGCCCTCTTTCTAACATTGACTTCTATATGCCTTCGACACAAATGATGTGCGGTCTCGGGAAATTCTGCTTGGACGGCATTAATGAAAGCCAAGTCTCGATCAGTGAAGAAAACTGTTGGCATGTTGGGAGGATGAAAAAGACTACGCAAATTCTTGAGTGCCCATGCAAAATTATCGGTCTTCTCATTTTGGAGAAACGCATATGCAATTGTGAAATTCTTCCCCGTGGAAGTAAATCCCAAAATATGTAGGAATGGCAGTCCATAGCAGTTGGTGTTGTAAGTGCAATCACCTAGTAGGATTTTAAAGAGAAACAGAGTCAGACAACAGTCACAGAATTACATTTCGTGTACTTATATACGAAATTGTACATTTTATATCGTGTATTTTTACACGACATAAATGATACCATTTCGTGTATGACCACACGAAATATAGTCTTAAAATTATATATCACTTTTCGTGTAGTTTTATACGAAATATGAACATATGTTTCGTATAAAAATACACGAACGTGTAGGCAAAATTTCGTGTATAACCACACGAAATGAAGTCTCGAAACAGTATGTAATAATGCGAACGAGTAAAAAACACATTGAAAAAAATTCACAAAAATTACCTTGGACTACGTATGGAAAGCAGTTGAGCATATGCGATGCTAGTGGGTGAGAGAAGAATACATCGCCGATGATGTCACTGTCCTTGGCTTTCCTCGTGAATACAATATATTGCTTATCGTCGAGTAATTTCATGAATTGTTGCAGCGGTGATCTCCCTGCTCGTTCCCTTGCTTTGAACTTCACGATGGCATTATGGACGTGTGTCTGAGTACTCACATTCTTCTTATCCTTCTTCTTTAACATTGTGAGAATGTTATTCGGACGCATGGACGATTGACTTGCGGTACACACCTCCTCATACTCATCTTGTGACAATTTCCCGAGCGGATGACCTTCCGGATACGTTGGAAAGTTATGATTATGAGAACCATGTTTGACAACATAACCCCATAACCCAGCACCCATATCTTTGGCCCGAAGTTCAAACTTGCACCCAATCCTCTTGCTGCTAGTTAACCTCTGATTTTTAGATTTGCCAGGCCTATTGTAACGACCCCAACCCTAGGCACTAATTTTAAATAGTATATTATATGCTTTTAATATTCATGTTATCTTTATGTGATCAATTATGTCTTAATTTCTTATTTTATGATGAGAGGGTTGGAATGATTTCTAGAACCTTAGGATTGCTAGAGAAAGTACATAAAGCATCTTAAAGGAAAATAAAAATAGAAAATAAATAATGTGTATGATGAAGTTAAAATGTGTGGAATAAGGAATTAGAAATGAGGGTTTAAATTAAATGTGGGAAGTCTTTAATTATTAAAGGAGTCAATTTATTTTAAAATGGGAAGGCTTTGATTTATAAATGGTTATTTTAATTTTTGGTGGGGCTTTCTTTATTTGAAGGGGGGAGGGGCCAAATACTTATCCTCTTCCTAGGCCTCCAAGTGCCCTCCCCATATTCCCTCCTTACCCGGCCCCCCTCCTCTATCATTCCCTCATCTCATCCTCCTCATTTCTCCTACTTCTCCTTCTCCCTCATTTCTCATACTTCCTCCTTCCTAGAGAAACTTTTGAGACTCCATGGAAACTCCTTCTCCCAAGCTTTGAATCCAAGACACTTCTTCACCAAATTCAAGTCTAAGAGCACCATTGAAGTTGGATCACCTAGAGGAATCCATCAAGATAGGAAGATCAATCTTTCCTTATAAAATCCAAAGGTGAGTTATTATGACCCTTCCCTTCTATGAATGCTCATGAATTAGCTAATGTTGTTCTTGTGATGATAATGGTTGTTTATGGCTTTAGACCACTTTTGGGACTTGAGAATGTGATAAATGACATGGAAGGATGTTATGGTTCTTAGAGGTTGATTTGATTGTAAGAAATGGGTGAAGTTAGTTAAAGGAATTAACTTGAAATGTATTAGTGAAAGGGTTGGAAATCTTGTGAGAATAATCTAGGTTTATGTTATTTGGGTTAACTAAATTAAGAAATTTATACTTGGAAAGTGATAGTGAAATGGATAGTGATTCAAAGGGTAAATGATATAAGATTTAATCATTTTGGGTTACATGGCTTAGTAAGTGAGTTGTTATGATTCCCTTCTTTTACTTGTTCATGAGTTTTTCAAATGTTACTCTTGCTCTATGGTGTTGATTTCATGCTTTAGAAACCTTGTTGGAAGTTGGATAATTGGTAAATGACATGTGTTGAAGTTAGAGTTCAATGAAGATAATCTAAAGGGTTGGAAATGGGTGTAATTTGTAGTGATAAATAATCTAAGGTTACTTTGTTTTGGGTTTACATGTTTTCGGTGGGACTTGGTAGAGCTAAGGCATCCTTTGATGTTCATGTGTTAAGTAATGGAAGAAGGAAAGGGAACCTAGGCATAAAAGGGTCAAAAATCTGAGTTTTGTGCTGGAGGAGGGCTTGGGCGGTCGCCCATGGGGGCTTGAGCGGCCGCCCATCACCCCGAAAACAATATTGCCTTTGAAAACCCACTTGGGCGGTCGCCCAAGTGGTTAGGGCGGTCGCCCAAGACCCAGAATCCACGATTTTAAATTTAAACCGTAAATTGTTTAGCAATCTTGTTTGATCCTTTATAGATTGTGACCCCTACCTAGTAAGTTGAACTTGAACCTTCATAGAGGCTATGTATTAGTGTACAATGACCTTGTAGGATGGATTGATGATACTTCCTTGTCTTACTTGAGTTCATATACATTGTTTATATTGTGCATAGTGTGTTAATTAAATGTTGTACTATGATATTGGTTGAACATGAGTATATTTTACCATGTGGCTATATTGTTTATCCCCTTTGTGGATTATTTGGTATTGTTATATTGTATCCCGGCGTGGATTATGTGGTTATATGGATACCTTACTTGAATGTATACTCGTTAAGGGTATTATGCATAGTGTATTACTTAAATGTTGCATTATGGTATTGATTGGCATGAGTATACATTACCATGTTGTTATATTGGTATCCCGTTTTGTGGATTATCTCAAGTATCTATTATGTGCTTGAGCGTGTTTATGTTCGGGTGGGTATGATGGATTTCAATCAATTATTGATTTGTTCAATAAGTGATTGAACGTTCGTCATACGGTGACCCTTCCCCAGCTCTGTGGCCACGGAGTGAAATTTGCATTATACGGCTTGTATTGAGCATGAAGAAGCCTTCTGAGACTGTTGCGATTGTTGTACGGAGGGACGATATTATTATTGGATACTCTATTATAGGTATCTTTTCTTATATGGATCTCTGGGGTATGAGTCCTATAAGAGGTGAATGTGCTGGAGGCAATTCACCAAAGAGTGGAGTTTTACTCCCACGTTGTACGACTTATTGTTCAGACGGGAAAGGTAAAATGAGGTAACGTAATGTGTTTACCGTTTTCATAACGTGTTATGTGCTACCATGCTATGTGTTGCACTTTGTTTGGCATCTTGCTGCATTCATAATAGCTCATTGAGATTTATTAATCTCACCCCTCTCCCTTTACTGTTTTAGATTTCGAGACAGGTGACCCGAACCAGTGAGGCCGGGGATATCATTGTGGACTTTTGCTTTTGGGGCTTGACAAGTTAAGTATAGGAGTGGGTTGTTAGGAGTATTGGTTAAGTATTCCTCTTTTATAATTTGTATGTAAAACCCTTTTGTTAAACAAATGTTAATTAAGGTTTCCAATGTAATTGATCAGATTACGGTTTATTAAAGTTGTGGTTGGATTTCCTCTAGGTAGAGATATTACCAATTGATTTTTATTTGGAAGTTTGGAAAGTGATTTTCCTTTAAAGGCAATTAAATGTTTTAAAAAAAAATTTAGATGGATTTTGTTAGTTTGAGCTCCCTTAGCTCGGGACACGTGTTAGGTCCCGGGTTGGGGTGCTCATAGTTGGTATCAGAGCTTAGTTTAGAGGTCAAGGGTAGATGTCTAGACTAAGTGGGAATGATTGGTAATTAACGCCGAGTGTTTAATGCAGGAGTTCGTTCTAATGGCCGGAAGCAAGGATGATCAGCGGAAGGTTCTAGAAATTGAAGAAGGTATGAGTAGAGGTGGAATTCAGAATGAAGAGATGATGAAATTATTCAGGATGTTTGTACAGAATATGGAGACTAGAGAATCAGTTCTGAATCAACCCGAGGGATGTCAAAGTGATGGATGGGAAAGGTTTGTGAAGATGAATCCGCCGAGTTTTAATGGATATCCGGATCCGTTAAAGGCAGAAAAATGGTTGGAGAAAATGAACAAAATTTTCGAGGTTATAGAAAGTCCCAACAAAGAGAGAGTTAGGTATGCCGTTTTCAAACTTGAAGGTCCAGCTGATCAGTGGTGGCAGATTGTGAAGGAAAGTTGGGAGCGGGATCATACGCCCCAGACTTGGGATAATTTCACTCAACGGTTCGAGGACTACTTCATTTCAATGGTTACAAGGGATAAGAAGGAGATTGAATTCTTAGGACTAAAATAAGGGAACATGACGGTAGATCAGTATTCAGTCCGGTTTGAGGAATTAGCTAGGTGTTGCCCTCATTTGGTATCGCATGAAGTGAAAAGGGTTCGAAGTTTGTAACGGGTTTGAGGAGTGAGTATAGGAAGAAATTGTGGATTGATGGTTTCTGCTGATTATCGGACGATCATAGATAGAGCATATAAGGTCGAGAAGGACATTGAGGAAAATAGTGGAAGGTCCGGAAGTGGGATTAGAAATAAGCCAAAGTATCTAGGACAAGGATCCAAAGTCATTAGAGGACAGCCAAGTGCTTTAACTTCAGGAAGAATGAGAGAGGAACTTGTGGTAGCTTCTTCGTCTAGGCCAATACCCAAGCAGTATGGGATGATTTGTAACTTTTGCAAGAAGGTTGGACATACCGAAGATCGGTGTTGGAGTAAGCAAGGCAAGTGTTTAAATTGTGGAGCATTGGGACACTTTAAGAGGAATTGCCCAAGGATGGCGAGGGGACGAGCTTCAAGCAGCGGTCAGCTGGGTGGACGACAAAGAGCTAGTACCAAGAGAGATAACGAAGGGGAGCCGAAAGAGAGGGTCTGTGGTCGAGTGTGTGTTTCGGGTGCAGGAGATATAGATCCCTCAGAGGTCACTAGAGGTATATTCCCTGTCTCAAAAGTTAGGGGTCATATTTTATAGATCCTGTTGCATATCATTTATGTTTGGCATCACATTTTGATTATATGTGACATACATTGTTGAGAATTTGTTTTATCGTTAGAGGATTCTGCTCTTATGAGAGAATACCTCGAACCTTCTTTGGTTTACCACGATGATGATGTGGTTATGGCTGAGCATGTATTGCCGGTTGAAATGGTATAATTATCAAATTATGATTTTGAGATATACTTGACCTGGAGGGTTAAGTAGTTGTTGTATAATGATAGACTATCATAATAAGTGAGTCTCCTTTTTCCATGCCTAAATTACTTATATTGGTATTTGATATAGGTAAACCTTAATGTGAAATTCTTGATTTTATATGGGTATTTAAGGTGCAAATTTTGCATTAAGATGTGAAGGGTAATTAGTATATGTTAGACTTGCATAAGAAGTCTTTTCAAAAATTGTATGTGCTAATTGTGAGTAAATGGTAAATGTGCTCCCGTCGGTATATTTCATGTGTTGGTTCTGAGTATGATAAGCAGAATTGTAATCCTTATTTTGATGGCTTTAGGGTAATGAGAATTGATGATCTCTTTGTTAATTAAAGCTCCGGGAAGATCGTGAAAATAATTTGAGAATTGGGTTAATAATCTTTGATTAGAAGTCCTTGCGTGCAAAGTTTAACTAGTGTGAGTTGACTCGGGAAGTTTCCAAAAATTTGGGGTCCTATAGTTTAATCTTGGAAGTTACTATGGATCTTACGAGGATTGTGTCCGTAATCTTTGAGGTTGGCAAAGTGCTACCAAAGGAATTTTTAAGGAATTCTAGAGAATTATAAAATCGTTGATTTAGATAACTCGGAAGGATACCAATGGTGTAAGATGTAATAAGAATGAGTCATATTGGTAGAAATGGAGAATAAAGTAACTATATATCCTATCCTTACCTTACCTAATGAATGTGAGAATTTTGTGAAATTTTAAGGTGTATTAAAGGAAGATTAGATTATGATAGTATACGAAATGGGAAATTGATAACGTATGCTTTGAGGAGTTTAACTTAGATAAGTGAGATTTTCTTATCCTCTACTCGGAAGTAGCTACACTTGTGTTGCGTTATTTAAGTAGGAACCTTATCTTTTTGAAGCTTCCTTTGAGAGTTGTTACCGATCCTACGAGTTGGAGGATTAAGTTAGTCGAAAGGAAGAGATTTGAAGACTACCCAAATTCTTGAGGAATAGGTTATGTTGTGTGACGGATTTCCTTTCCACTTGAGAAGTTTAATTAACCTTAGCGAGTTTGCGTGTAATAGCAGTTATTATTCTAGCATTGAGATAAAACTGTATGAGGCGTGGTTCAGGAAGATATTTCGATCTCCCATTTGTTGGGGTGAAATTAGTGAAGCTAGGCCTAAGGTAATTTAGCGCCAAAGTTTGTTAATCCAATTGAAGTTCTAGAAAAGATTCACGATTTGACTTATAGACCGACTTGGATCAACTTATAGAATATTTGAAGTTTTAAATATAATATCGTGATATATTTGGTAACTTAAGTTGTAATACTTTTATTTAATTGTACTTTCTTGAGGTCGTGGAAATTCGGGTAGTAATAGTTGTATGGTATTCTTGGGGGTGTTGCGTCGTAAAATCGTATTATTAATGAAATTAGAAATCTTGGGAAGAATCATAGAAGTGAAGAGACTAATTGGGAAGTGAAGTTCTAGAGTACTCGGGTTGTGAGAATGTATAGTAGAACCTTGCCCTTGAAAAGTCTAATTGAAAATATTAAGTTAGAATGTGTGAAAGGTAACCTTTGCTTTTTGGACCTTAGGGTAAGCGACAATCAAATTCGGGACGAATTTTCTTTAAGGGGGAGTGAGTGTAACGACCCCAACCCTAGGCACTAATTTTAAATAGTATATTATATGCTTTTAATATTCATGTTATCTTTATGTGATCAATTATGTCTTAATTTCTTATTTTATGATGAGAGGGTTGGAATGATTTCTAGAACCTTAGGATTGCTAGAGAAAGTACATAAAGCATCTTAAAGGAAAATAAAAATAGAAAATAAATAATGTGTATGATGAAGTTAAAATGTGTGGAATAAGGAATTAGAAATGAGGGTTTAAATTAAATGTGGGAAGTCTTTAATTATTAAAGGAGTCAATTTATTTTAAAATGGGAAGGCTTTGATTTATAAATGGTTATTTTAATTTTTGGTGGGGCTTTCTTTATTTGAAGGGGGGAGGGGCCAAATACTTATCCTCTTCCTAGGCCTCCAAGTGCCCTCCCCATATTCCCTCCTTACCCGCCCCCCCCCCTCCTCTATCATTCCCTCATCTCATCCTCCTCATTTCTCCTACTTCTCCTTCTCCCTCATTTCTCATACTTCCTCCTTCCTAGAGAAACTTTTGAGACTCCATGGAAACTCCTTCTCCCAAGCTTTGAATCCAAGACACTTCTTCACCAAATTCAAGTCTAAGAGCACCATTGAAGTTGGATCACCTAGAGGAATCCATCAAGATAGGAAGATCAATCTTTCCTTATAAAATCCAAAGGTGAGTTATTATGACCCTTCCCTTCTATGAATGCTCATGAATTAGCTAATGTTGTTCTTGTGATGATAATGGTTGTTTATGGCTTTAGACCACTTTTGGGACTTGAGAATGTGATAAATGACATGGAAGGATGTTATGGTTCTTAGAGGTTGATTTGATTGTAAGAAATGGGTGAAGTTAGTTAAAGGAATTAACTTGAAATGTATTAGTGAAAGGGTTGGAAATCTTGTGAGAATAATCTAGGTTTATGTTATTTGGGTTAACTAAATTAAGAAATTTATACTTGGAAAGTGATAGTGAAATGGATAGTGATTCAAAGGGTAAATGATATAAGATTTAATCATTTTGGGTTACATGGCTTAGTAAGTGAGTTGTTATGATTCCCTTCTTTTACTTGTTCATGAGTTTTTCAAATGTTACTCTTGCTCTATGGTGTTGATTTCATGCTTTAGAAACCTTGTTGGAAGTTGGATAATTGGTAAATGACATGTGTTGAAGTTAGAGTTCAATGAAGATAATCTAAAGGGTTGGAAATGGGTGTAATTTGTAGTGATAAATAATCTAAGGTTACTTTGTTTTGGGTTTACATGTTTTCGGTGGGACTTGGTAGAGCTAAGGCATCCTTTGATGTTCATGTGTTAAGTAATGGAAGAAGGAAAGGGAACCTAGGCATAAAAGGGTCAAAAAAATCTGAGTTTTGTGCTGGAGGAGGGCTTGGGCGGTCGCCCATGGGGGCTTGAGCGGCCGCCCATCACCCCAGAAACAATATTGCCTTTGAAAACCCACTTGGGCGGTCGCCCAGTGGTTAGTGGCGTCGCCCAAGACCCCGTAATCACGATTTTAAATTTAAACCAGAAATTGTTTAGCAATCTTGTTTGATCCTTTATAGATTGTGACCCCTACCTAGTAAGTTGAACTTGAACCTTCATAGAGGCTATGTATTAGTGTACAATGACCTTGTAGGATGGATTGATGATACTTCCTTGTCTTACTTGAGTTCATATACATTGTTTATATTGTGCATAGTGTGTTAATTAAATGTTGTACTATGATATTGGTTGAACATGAGTATATTTTACCATGTGGCTATATTGTTTATCCCCTTTGTGGATTATTTGGTATTGTTATATTGTATCCCGGCGTGGATTATGTGGTTATATGGATACCTTACTTGAATGTATACTCGTTAAGGGTATTATGCATAGTGTATTACTTAAATGTTGCATTATGGTATTGATTGGCATGAGTATACATTACCATGTTGTTATATTGGTATCCCGTTTTGTGGATTATCTCAAGTATCTATTATGTGCTTGAGCGTGTTTATGTTCGGGTGGGTATGATGGATTTCAATCAATTATTGATTTGTTCAATAAGTGATTGAAGGTTAAATCATCTGGTGACCCTTCCCCACTCTGTGGCCACGGAGTGGGGCTGTGCTAACGACTGTATTGAGCATGAAGAAGCCTTTACAGACCTGTTGCGATTGTTGTACGGAGGGACGATATTATTATTGGATACTCTATTATAGGTATCTTTTATTATATGGATCTCTGGGGTATGAGTCCTATAAGAGGTGAATGTGCTGGAGGCAATTCACCAAAGAGTGGAGTTTTACTCCCACGTTGTACGACTTATTGTTCAGACGGGAAATGTAAAATGAGGTAACGTAATGTGTTTACCGTTTTCATAACGTGTTATGTGCTACCATGCTATGTGTTGCACTTTGTTTGGCATCTTGCTGCATTCATAATAGCTCATTGAGATTTATTAATCTCACCCCTCTCCCTTTACTGTTTTAGATTTCGAGACAGGTGACCCGAACCAGTGAGGCCGGGGATATCATTGTGGACTTTTGCTTTTGGGGCTTGACAAGTTAAGTATAGGAGTGGGTTGTTAGGAGTATTGGTTAAGTATTCCTCTTTTATAATTTGTATGTAAAACCCTTTTGTTAAACAAATGTTAATTAAGGTTTCCAATGTAATTGATCAGATTACGGTTTATTAAAGTTGTGGTTGGATTTCCTCTAGGTAGAGATATTACCAATTGATTTTTATTTGGAAGTTTGGAAAGTGATTTTCCTTTAAAGGCAATTAAATGTTTTAAAAAAAAATTTAGATGGATTTTGTTAGTTTGAGCTCCCTTAGCTCGGGACACGTGTTAGGTCCCGGGTTGGGGTGCTCACACCTATACTTGCCACCAAAATGACATATAATCTTTGCGTAGCCTTGGATATTCCCACTAGTCTTTCTCGAATCTTGTATAACAAGTGTTATATTTTGAAGGGCCGCAATACTCCGTACGTGTTTTAGAAGTTCATCTCTATTTTCAAATAATTGTGATGTCGTGAATTGATCACTCAAATCCGGATATTGACCCTGCAAATTATAGTTGCATAAATAACTAATCAAGCAAAAATTTCAAGATTGGATTTTTATTCGAATGTGTATTTCAAGATTGCATTTTTATTCTAATGTGTATATGGAACATTGCCAATAGAATCCACATATGACAAAGATAAGATAGTAGCATATGAACTTACTTCATTGGAGCTTGGATTTTGATTTTGATGCGGAGAAGGTGATGAAGGTTGTGGAGAATCTTGATTTGGTGCCCTTTCGTCTTCTTCTTCAAAGATAAATTCTATATCATCAAGGTTAATATCATCGAAACAATGTGAGGAATCCATAATATGATTGTAAGAACTTGGATAATGTGTGTTATTGAATGGTGAATGGGAAATTTCTTTGGTTTACTTATTTCTTTGGTTGCGTTTCGTAATAGGCTCTTTGGGACGAAAATATGATTGACGGCGTTTAATATAGCTCCTGGTTTAACTCGTTTCGTGTATAAATACACGAAACAAACTCCGCATTGTCGTGTCATAATACACGAAATCCTAAAGAGGTTTTCGTATAATAACACACGAAATATGAAGCAATAATTCGTGTATTGTCATACGAAATTAATTTGAGCAATATATTTCATCTATTTATTTATTTTTAATTTTTTTATAGATTCTAAATGACATTTAAAATGTTTTTCATCTACATGAGTTTCCTCAAAATCCAAATGGATATTGAGTTACAAATATTTGCCATTATTTAGGGTTTTTAGGGTTTTCTGTGTCCCGATCTTGCCAAAAATGGTATACGGCTACATCGTTTATTTTTTTTTTAATTTTTTTCTAGATTCTAAATGACATTTAAAATGTTTTCATTTACATGAGTTTCCTCAAAATCCAAATGGATATTGAGTTACAAATATTTGTCATTATTTAGGGTTTTAGGGTTTTACGTGTCCCGATCTTGCCCAAAATGGTATACGGCTACCTCGTTTATTTTTTTTTTTAATTTTTTTATAGATTCTAAATGACATTTAAAATGTTTTTCATCTACATGAGTTTCCTCAAAATCCAAATGGATATTGAGTTACAAATTTTTGCCATTATTTAGGGTGTTTAGGGTTTTATGTGTCCCGATCTTGCCAAAAATGGTATACGGCTACCTCGTTTATTTTTTTTTTTATTTTTTTCTAGATTCTAAATGACATTTAAAATGTTTTTCATCTAAATGAGTTTCCTCAAAATCCAAATGGAGATTGAGTTACAAATATTTGCCATTATTTAGGGTTTTTAGGGTTTTCTGTGTCCCGATCTTGCCAAAAATGGTATACGGCTACCTCGTTTATTTTTTTTAATTTTTTTCTAGATTCTAAATGACATTTAAAATGTTTTTCATCTACATGAGTTTCCTCAAAATCCAAATGGAGATTGAGTTACAAATATTTGCCATTATTTAGGGTTTTAGGGTTTTACGTGTCCCGATCTTTCCAAAAATGGTATACGGCTACCTCGTTTATTTTTTTTTAATTTTTTTTCTAGATTCTAAATGACATTTAAAATGTTTTTCATCTACATGATTTTCCTCAAAATCCAAATGGAGATTGAGTTACAAATATATGCCATTATTTAGGGTTTTTAGGGTTTTCTGTGTCCCGATCTTGCCAAAAATGGTATACGGCTACCTCGTTTATTTTTTTTAATTTTTTTATAGATTCTAAATGACATTTAAAATGTTTTTCATCTACATGAGTTTCCTCAAAATCCAAATGGATATTGAGTTACAAATATTTGCCATTATTTAGGGTGTTTAGGGCTTTCTGTGTCCCGATCTTGCCAAAAATGATATACGGCTACCTCGTTTATTTTTTTTTATTTTTTTCTAGATTCTAAATGACATTTAAAATGTTTTTCATCTACATGAGTTTCCTCAAAATCCAAATGGATATTGAGTTACAAATTTTTGCCATTATTTAGGGTGTTTAGGGTTTTCTGTGTCCCGATCTTGCCAAAAATGGTATACGGCTACCTCGTTTATTTTTTTTAATTTTTTTCTAGATTCTAAATGACATTTAAAATGTTTTTCATCTACATGAGTTTCCTCAAAATCCAAATGGAGATTGAGTTACAAATATTTGCCATTATTTAGGGTTTTCTGTGTCCCGATCTTGCCAAAAATGGTATACGGCTATCTCGTTTATTTTTTTTTATTTTTTTTCTAGATTATAAATGACATTTAAAATTTTTTTCATCTACATGAGTTTCCTCAAAATCCAAATGGAGATTGAGTTACAAATATTTGCCATTATTTAGGGTTTTTAGGGTTTTCTGTGTCCCGATCTTGCCAAAAATGGTATACGGCTACCTCGTTTATTTTTTTTTAATTTTTTTCTAGATTCTAAATGAAATTTAAAATGTTTTTCATCTACATTAGTTTCCTCAAAATCCAAATGGATATTGAGTTACAAATTTTTGCCATTATTTAGGGTGTTTAGGGTTTTCTGTGTCCCGATCTTGCCAAAAATGGTATACGGCTACATCGTTTATTTTTTTTTTAATTTTTTTCTAGATTCTAAATGACATTTAAAATGTTTTTCATCTACATGAGTTTCCTCAAAATCCAAATGGATATTGAGTTACAAATTTTTGCCATTATTTAGGGTGTTTAGGGTTTTCTGTGTCCCGATCTTGCCAAAAATGGTATACGGCTACCTCGTTTATTTTTTTTTATTTTTTTCTAGATTCTAAATGACATTTAAAATGTTTTTCATCTACATGAGTTTCCTCAAAATCCAAATGGATATCGAGTTACAAATTTTTGCCATTATTTAGGGTGTTTAGAGTTTTCTGTGTTCCGATCTTGCCAAAAATGGTATACGGCTACATCGTTTATTTTTTTTAATTTTTTTCTAGATTCTAAATGACATTTAAAATGTTTTTCATCTACATGAGTTTCCTCAAAATCCAAATGAAAATTGAGTTAAAAAAAGATTGCATATATTTCGTATGAGCATACACGAAACTATAGACATTTTTTCGTGTATAACCACACGAAATATAGGCTTAAAATTATATATCACTTTTCGTGTAGTTATATACGAAATATTAACAAGTATTTCGTATGAAAATACACGAAACTATAGGAATCATTTCGTGTATAACCACACGAAATGATGTCTGAACAGACTGTATGTACAGAATAGAGTAAAAAATACATTGAAAAAAAATTCACAAAAATTTACCTTGGACAACATATGGAAAGCAGTTGTGAAAATAAATTCACAAAAAATACATCAAAATATATAATCCATACAGTGTACATAATCCATACATAAAAAAATATAATCCAAAAATACATCAAAATATATAATCCAAAAATACAGTGTACATAATCCACACATCATCCCAAACTCATCCTAAACCGATAGACACTAAATGTGATATCCTAAACTCTCGTGCACCTGCACAATGGTAGCTCTGAGGTCATCAGGTAGCCGGTCATCCGTGAGCAATGGAAGTAGCCTATCTACGATCGCGGGTAGTGGCTCACGGATGACCATGATGATGTGGAATGTCGGTGCGGGCTCATGTATCGGATTACTAATCCGAACATGACTCCTAGCTCGAAACCACTCCATATAGTGCGGAGTCACTTTGGAGGAGATGTAGTCACTGATGGCCCCAAACGACGAACTGGATCGTAAGCCTCCATGTTGTACTCCATCCACTCGTCCCAAACATCATCACGATCGCCATACACCTTCTTGTACCCCTTCTGACTGGCCATCAAAATGCACGTCAAGATAGGCAAGGGGGACATCCTAGGGATCCTCTGCTGGATCGCGAACTGCCTGGTCACCCGGTCAGGCATATACGCCTCGGTGATGTCTAAGAAGCGTATAACACCTCTGAAGTATGAAACCGGTAAAAGCGCATCCACCCCGGTACCATAAGGCGTCCAACATACCTATAACTCACTTTGTTAGCAAACATGAACAGAATACTTTCAATGGGACGGAGGGAGTATAACAATTTAAATATAAAAAGCTCACCCTCTCAACAGGCATCCTGTCTAGGGTGCGCCGAAACTCGAGCAGATGCTCCATCTCCCTGCCAGACTCTATCGGTGCATGACCATCTCCGGGCTCTCGAATTTGCCCCTCCTGCCAATCCGGGCTCAAAAGTCGCCGGAAGTCCGGGAAGTACTCGTATATCCAGGCCTGAAAAGTATTTTAGAAATATGTCAAAAAAGACATCTGTTTAGGGAAAAAAAAGGAGTAATAAATAAATATTAAATATTACCTCTAGGAGAGTCGAACAGCCTCCCATCTGAGCGCATCCAGGATACGGACGCCTTCCCCAACTCGCGATAGATGTACGCCAAAGAAGCTGATCCCCAGGCGAGACGCCCAAATCTCTGAAGATCCATGCACAGGGAAAGATAAGCTGCAGGCATCTTATCCTGACTCTTGTCCACAAACAGCGTGCAACCCAAGAGGAACAGGAGATAAGTGGATGCACCCTGGTCATCTGACATGTACTCGAACGGGCCTCAAAGGCAAGACGGAGCTCACGTAATGTGTAGGACGTGCCCCTCAGACAACCGATGAGGTGTCTCTATATCTGGCGTAGGTCAGGCTCTGGATCCGCCGTCCTAACAGGAAAACCCGTACGGTGACACCTATAAATTGTAAATGAAGAATATGTCAAATGCAATAACCAAAGCTCTACATATTGAAAATGAAAAATATAACAACAATATACCTAGAATATGAGTGACGTCATGCATCGTAATCGTCATCTCCCCCGCGGCATGTGAAACGTGTTAGTCTCGTGGAGACCACCGTTCCACAAATGCCGTCGCCAGCCGCCGAGCTAGTCCGGCGAATGGTGGTATCATGCAGGTGATGGATACCCAGTAGCATCATTGCGATCGGCCAACCATGCTTTCGATCATCCTCGGCCGCCTATCACGCGAGAACCCGTTTAAAGATTTATCAATAACAATTTTTAGAATTTCACAATAATGATTACATTAAAACCAATGTTTCGTCAAAGTTTATTTTTGTAAACAAATAGCTTACCTATCGAGATCTTCAGCTTCTGGTATGGAACTTCACCACCGACTGGCTAGTGGGGTTGCCCCAAATCTCTCGAGCTCGGTGATGACCGAACCCGTATAACAAATCACAAACCTCAGGGCCACCACCTGGGTTGCTCACAATCTGCCATAATGGTGGCTCCTCCTCACCCGCACCCGCACCCTGCCTCCTCCTCCGTCCCTGCCCTCTAGCCACATCCTGACCCCTCCTCCTCCTATGCCTCAATGGTCTAACATCACGTCTCTCCGCCTCCGCCTCCTCCTCCTCCTCCGCCGCCTCCTCCTCCGCCTCCTCCCCCGCCTCCTCCTCCTCCTCCTCCTCCTCCTCCTCCCTCCTCCTCCTCCTCCTACTCCTCATCAGAGTCAGAAACTAAGACCTCCTCGGGAATACCCGTCTGATCATCATTCTCAGTACTCTCATCAACCAAATCACGCCTGTCATGTTTCTTTTTGCTGCGTACGGGAGATTTCGTTGCTGCCTCCTCGGCCTTCCTCTTCTGTTAGACGCGAGTCATACGTTCACGTCCCTACAAATTTTTTAATAAGATAGTTAAATACAACAGCTTATAAAAACAATCTACAACAAATCATCAATCTACAATTTTTGGTTCTATTTTCAGTTCACAGATCACATTTCGTGTGCCTATACACGAATTGTGCTGAATTATTTCGTGTATATTCATACGAATCATATGGAATCATTTCGTGTATAGGCATACGAAACACAATGGAATAATGTTTAGTTCATTTCGTATGCCTATACACGAATTGCTAAGAACAATTTCGTGTAATTTTCATACGAGATAGAAGGACCAGTTTCGTGTATAGGCATACGAAACAACCTAAACATTGTTCATTGTGTTTCGTGTGACTATACACGAAAATCTTGGAACCAGTTCGTATAATTTTACACGAAATGTTGTGAAATAGCACGTGTAAAATTATACGAAACAATCACATTCCAGAAACATATTTCGCAATACAATTTCAAACCCAGTTCATCTTCATCAATGGAAACAACACATTCAAACCCAGTTCATAACATCTCATTTTATAACCCAGTTCATCAAACTAATTTTTGAATAATAATGATACTCTCTTTGACCTAAACTCCATAAAATCGAGGCCAGGGAGGGAGGGATTACCTTCTTTACAGGCACCGTGGTAGATAATGTTCCGGCGGCCATGGCAGCGGCGGTAGCAGCGGCGGAAGCGCCGGACTTAACTGCCGGAATTTTCATCTTCACCATTGTTGTAGCGTCGTTCGTTCGTCCTTCGTCGTCGTTCGTGTGTACGAGAGAGAGAAGAGAAGCTTGAACGGTTGGAGGGAATGAAAAAAAAAATTATATATAAATGGGCATTTTCGTCATTTCCATGTGCCTTGCATTTTTCATGCCTTGCAAATAAAATTCACCAAACGTGTCTTTGAAGTTTTATAAATAAAGTGTTAAAAAATGGTAAGTGGTAGTGTTTGATATAATCAGATGTGGTGTTTAAGATGACCAGTTCGTGTGTTGAAGAATGTCAAGAGCTGTTGAGAAGTTTTGATTATTTACAAAAATGTCACCATACGTTTTTTAATAAGTCTCAATTATTTATAAAATGTCACCCCATATTTAAAAATATATTTTTCTCAATTATTAAAAAAAACACATTTTTTCATGGACTTATTTTTGAAAAAAAATCTAATTACGATCACAACCAATCTAAAATTTATTAATGGTGTGGAAACTAGAAAATTAGAAAGATTTCATGGGGGAGATTGCGTAAATTAATGTGGAATTAAAGACTACAAGACTGTCCAATTCCTTCGTTGACTTGAGAAGCTTCTATTGGTTTCTTGTGAAAGAAGACTTCATGACCATGGGATGGATGACTATGTATTATAGTCAAAGTCATCGCATATGTCAGCCGTCGGATTTTATCAGGTCATCCTGTCAAAATTGAACGGTTTGTTAGTGCCATTCAAATGTTCTTGAAAACATAAATACTTCTTCCGCATTATAAAATACTCTCTCCGTCCCACATGATTGCAAACTAACTTTTTGAGTGTGGGAATTAAAGAAAAGTGATGTAAGAAAGAGAAAAAGTTAAATGTTGTGAGTATGAAAAATTAAATAGGAGAGAGAATGAGTGAGAGGAATAGTGAGGAGAGAGAATGTTGTGAGTGTAAAAGTGAAGTAGGAGAGAGAATGAGTGGGTGGAATAGTGAATATTCTTTGCCATTTTGGGAAGTTTGCATTTACGTGGGACGGACCAAAATAGAAATAAGTTTGCATTCACGTGGGACGGAGGGAGTATACAAAAGCTCTATTTTAATTTCTTACTAGTTTAATCCCCGTGCGATGCAAGGACAGTTAATAACGAATAACTGATTGAAATCTAAACGAATACAAAAGAAATAGAGATGTTTTTATACATTAAAAAAATTATTTGTAACATATATTATGAGTAAAAATATCAGATTGAAGGTCACTAAAATAAATATAGTGTTACATCCGTGCGATACACGAATAGTTATTGATAGGGGTGTAAACAAATTAAATCGGATCGAATATCATCATATTCGATTCGTATTTGATTTATATTCGAATATAAAATTTGATTCATATTCATATTTCGACTGTTTTTGAATATAAAATCTTATTCATATTTGTATTCGATTCATATTCTGATATAAAAATTATTTTTTATTCCATTCGAAATTGAAATTCAAATTATTCGATTCATATATTTGATTTGGCTTACTTTTTGAAAAAATTCAAAGTCAAAGCTAAGGGCATGGCCGGTCAAGACCAAGCCGGCCATTGGATAAAGCCACGAACGAACCATGCATGTTTGGCTAAGCTTCATCCTCATTATATAACCAATGCAACTCATCTTACTTTGGTTTTGTTCCTATGTGGGATAAAAATCTAGGCCAAGGCAGGGCCGGCCAAGACAGATTTCCCACATAGAAAGAAAACAAATCAAAAATGGCCTTGGCCTTGGTATATAAAGAAGCTTCAAGTTCAAGATAGGTGTAATTATATTTATATACATATATATATATATATATATATATATATATATATATATATATATATATAATTATTAATATTAAATATACATATATAATTTTAAATATAAAATATACATATATATTTTTAATAATTATTAATATTACATATATATACTCCCTCCGTCCCGCTAATATTAGCACACTTTCCTTTTTGGGCGTCCCGCTAATATCCGCACACTCCCAAAAAGGAAACTTTATATTAATAAAATATTCACCCAATCCCACTCATTCTCTCTCCTACATTATTTTAATACTCACAACACCATTATAATTTATTACACCCTCCACTCATTCTCTCTCCACTCATTCTTTTACACTCACAACATTTTATTAAAATATCATATTCCTTAATTCTCGCGCAAACAGTGTTTGTGCTAATATTAGCGGGACGGAGGGAGTATATATATATATACTTATATAATTAATAAATTAAAGCCCTTCACCAAATGGCGACACGTGAACAAATTTCCAAAAGACAAAAAAAAAAAAAATTAAAGTCCAATCACATTCACAGGTCGCCACGTATCTATTAAGTCGATTTTTTGCCATTTTGCCACGATGTGAAATGATGAAATTGCCCCTCAAACCCCCTTTCATTACCACAATCATATTATTATTATTATTATTATTATTATTATTATTATTATTATTATTATTATTATATATATATATATATATATATATATATATGTATATATATAGATTTCAAATAATGACCCATTTTAAATATATAGATGGAGACTTAAAAAATTGAGACCAAGCTTTTAGTATATAATAATTGAGGTAAAAGAAATGGGATTTTTTTTTTTTTTGAAATCCAACCAGCCAATCGTGTGCTGCCATGTGTAAAGAAAAAAAACAAAAAAAGGGAAAAATGTTGATAGAACGTGTGGTTGTCGGCGCGTGATTTCCACTCGCCCTGAAATTGTCCAAAATGTCCCTGCCCAGCATGCCGACATGTGTCCAACTTGGTAAAAAAAAAAAATTCCCACCAATAACATATTGCCACGTCGCCTTTTGTCCTTTTTAATTGCAAATTTGCCATGGTGTGAAAAGACGAAAATGTCCCTCATAACCCCTTACATTACCACAATCTTGTTATTATATATAGATAGATTCTAACTCATCATCCTATACCCCATCACTATTATTTTATTTTGTATTCTTTTTCATTTCATTTGTACAAATAAAAAAATTAATCTTTTTTAAATATAAGTTTGTTAATTATCCTTTACTATTTTTTCAATTTATTTTTAGTTAAAAATATTTGAAATTATATATTATTTGAAATTATTTATTATATGAAATTATTTGAAATTATTTATTATATGAAAAACAATCCTAAGTCAAGGCCTAAGCCATGGCCGGCCAATGGCCAAGCCAGCCAATATCAATGCCTAATCCCCTTGGCTTAAGCCTCATTATATAACCAAGACAAGCCTAAAACTTTTGTATTTTTTCCATGTGGGATAAAACCAAGGCCAAGGCCAAGGGCCACGGCCAAGGCCACGGCTAAGGGCCAAGGCCAAGGCTGGCCGAGCCAAGCATGATTTCTCACATTGGAAAAAAAAAGAATGGAAAATGGCCTTGGTATATAATGAGCCATTATATACCAAGGCAACCCATTTTCTTTTGATTATTTTTTCATGTGGGATAATTGATAAAGGCCAAGGGCCACGGCCACGGCCAAGGCTGGCCGAGCCAAGGCCAAGGGCCACGACCAAGGCCTTTTTTTTATTTTTCGATTAAATTAGTAAAGGATAATTAACGAATTTATATTTAAAAAAAAAGAATTTTTTCCTTTGTCCAAATCATCGGGGCCACGGGCCAATACAAAGTCCAAAGACAAAGGAAGGGCCAAGGCGGTCCATGGCCAAGGGCCAAGGCGGCCAAAGTGGGAAGGCCAGCCAAGGGCCAAGGGTGGCGAAGGGCCAAAGCCAGGCCACGGCCTAATGAGAGGAAACAATGGCTTTGAGTCAATATATACCAAATCTTGTTATTATATATAGATAGATTCCAACTCATCATCCTATACCCCATCACTTTTATTTTATTTTGTATTCTTTTTCATTTCATTTGTACAAATAAAAAAATTCATCATTTATAAATATAAATTTGTTAATTATCCTTTACTAATTTTTCAATTTCTTTTTGGTGAAAAATATTTGAAATTATTGATAATTTGAAATTATTTATTAAATGAAATTATTTGAAATTATTTATTATATGAAAAATAATCCTAAGTCAAGGCCTAAGCCATGGCCGGCCAATGGCCAAGCTAGCCAATATGAATGCGTGATCCCCTTGGCTTAAGCCTCATTATATAACCAAGACAAGCCTAAAACTTTAGTATTTTTTCCATTTGTGATAAAACCAAGGCCAAGGCCACGACCAAGGGCAAGGGCGACGGCCAAGGGCCAAGGCCAAGCATGATTTCCCACATTGAAAAAAAAAGAATGCAAAATGGCCTTGGTATATAATGAGCCATTATATACCAAGGCAACCCATTTTCTTTTGATTATTTTTCCATGTGGGATAATTGATAAAGGCCAAGGTCCAAGGCCAAGGCTGGCCGAGCCAAGGCCAAGGGCCACGACCAAGGCCTTTTTTTTTCCGATAAAATTAGTAAAAGATAATTAACGAATTTATATTTAAAAAAGAGAATTTTTTCCTTTGTCGAAATCATCGGGGCTACAAGCCAATACAAAGGCCAAAGGAAAAGCAAGGGCCAAGACGGTCCATGGCCAAGGGCCAAGGCGGCCAAAGGGCGAAGACCGGCCAAGGGCCAAGGCCAGGCCACGGCCTAATGAGAGGAAACAATGGCTTTGAGTCAATATATACCCAATCTTGTTATTATATATAGATAGATTCCAACTCATCATCCTATACCCCTTCACTTTTATTTTATTTTGTATTCTTTCTCATTTCATTTGTACAAATAAAAAAATTCATCTTTTTTAAATATAAATTTGTTAATTATCCTTTACTAATTTTTCAATTTATTTTTAGTGAAAATTATTTTGAATTATTTATTATTTGAAATTATTTATTATATGAAATTATTTGAAATTATTTATTATATGAAAAATAATCCTAAGTCAAGGCCTAAGCCATGGCCGGCCAATGGCCACGCCAGCCAATATCAATGCCTAATCCCCTTGGCTTAAGCCTCATTATATAACCAAGACAAGCCTAAAACTTTGTATTTTTTCCATGTGGGATAAAATCAAGGCCAAGGGCCACGGCCAAGGCCAAGCATGATTTCCCACATTGAAAAAAAAAGAATGCAAAATGGCCTTGGTATATAATGAGCCATTATATACCTAGGCAATCCATTTTCTTTTGATTATTTTTCGATGTGGGATAACTCTCAAGGCCACATGGCCAAGGCCATGCCCGGCCAAGGCCGAGCCAAAGCAAGGCAACGGCCATCCAAGGCTAGGCCACGGCCGAGCCACGGCCGAGCCAAGGCCAAGGCCAAGGCCCAAGTCCAAGTCCAATTTCAAATTTTTTTTTTCAAATAAATACTATATTAATATTTATATTTTTTATTCTGTATAAAAAATATATTTTGTTTGACACATAATAAAAATAAGTGGCAATATTTTTTGGATATATATATAAATTTATGAAATATTTTGACAAATTTAAATTGATTATTTTGAAATATTTATTTTAACAAATAAATAGCATCTTGATATATCCTCCTATCCGAAATAAATAATTTGTTATCAATTTAAAATGATTATACTCTCCTTTTCAAAATAAATATTAAGATAATTTTGTTTATACATATTCAAAACCATTCAAACTCATCATCCTATATTCCATCACTTTTATTTTATATTATATTCATTTTTTTAGTATATAATTATTATTATAATTAATATCATTTATAATTAAAATATTTACTTCATATTTAAGTTATTTTCACTGAAAAGAAATTAAAAAAAATAGGAAATGATAATTAACAAATTTATATTTAAAATAGGGAATTGTTTTTCTTTGTCCAAATCAAATGAAATAAGTATCTATTTAAAGAGAAAAAAATTATGAATTTAGGTGAAAAAATGAAATTAAAAAATAATAAATAAAAAAATAGAATTTTTTTTATTATGATTTATAATTAAAAAAAAATAATTCAGACTTCATTACTTTGCACTAAAAAAAAATTGGAAAAGTAGTAAAGGATAATTAATAAATTAATATTTATACAAAAGATTTTTTTTTCAAATCAAATAAAATAAATCTCCACTTAAAGAGAAAATAATTAACAAATTTTGATTTATCCGGATAAAGAGTTAACTAAAGGCCTTTTTTTTTTTCAAATTAGTCCTTTTAACGAAAATTTTAACAATTGCTTTATCCGTATCCGACCCGAATACTTAAGGTCCATACCCGAATCCGACCCAAAAATATCCGATCCGAGCCCCGATCCAATTCGAGGCCAAGGGCGAGGGCATGGGCCAAGGCCAAGGCCATGGCCTTGGGCAAGGGCCAAGGCCATGGGCAAGGGCCACGGCCGGCCGAAATGATATTGCCATGGCCAGCTTCAGCAATATATAGGGCAGAAGAACATTTTTGTTTGGTTTCAAACCAATGTGGGATAAACTCCTTCACAGGCCACGGCCAAGGCCAAGGCCGGCCAAGGCCGAGCCACGGCCAAGGCCGGCCAAGGCCAAGGCCTTTTGTCCTTTTTAATTGCAAATTTTTCATGCTGTGAAAAGACGAAAATGCCCCTCAATGGCCCTCTATTTATCAAAACCTTGTTATTATATATTTATAGATTAAGTAAGACATAAATTCAAAAAAAAAAGTTTTTTATATTTGTTTATTTATACAACCCAATTGTTATACTTATGTCATCTATTCACTTACTATTTCTTATCTCACTTTCTCTTTCGTACCCAATTTTTCATACTCACAGTACTTATTCTACTATTCATTTTTTCTTAATTTTTGTGAAAAATTCATTTTATACTTTTTATAATAGAACGGAGGGAGTAAACAACAACAATAATAATAATAATAATAATAATAATAATAATAATAATAATAATAATAATAATAATAATAATAATAATAATAATAATAATAATAATAATAATAATAATAATAATAATAATAATAATAATAATAATAATAATAATAATAATAATAATAAAATCAAATCCATATTAATACTAGTTTATTTTAATAGTATAAAAAACTATTTTTTAAAAGATTTAACTCATTTAGGTACGCCTCAACATATTCTCTATAACCAAATAACTTACTCCCTGTGTTATACGTGAGTGTATACTTATTTTCCTTTTCGTTTGTCTCACGTGAATGTAGACCGATAAAGATTCTAAATAATCTTTTCCATATTATTCTTATATTGTATACTGCTTCTAGATTAATTCTCTATAAATGTATTGTAGGGGAAATATAGGGTCTTGATCTTGATACTGAGGCCGGATATGTGATTGAATCGTGTATAATCCACTTTCCGAATAAAGTATTTCAACCCTTAATGCCTGGGTTGCACAAAATCTTTATTGCGATAAGACAATCACGCAATTTGTTTTCTAGGCAAAGAGAACAAATCTAAAACTTGAGAATTGTTTTGCTTTCGTTATATTGTTGTATCACTTTTGTTTTTCATATGTTTTACAACTGAGATCAATCTCTGTATATATACAGATGGAGAGGTATCAGATAAAGGGTACAATCAAAGGACATGACTTTAGCCAAGCAATGTGTCTTTTCACTTTGAAAAGGCACCTGTTCAGGAACTGCTTGGCCGAGTCAAGGGACTCGCTCGGCCGAGCACACATGTCTATTGAATTTCTGCCAAGCTGCACGGCCGTGTCTTATTAACTGCACGGCCGTGTTGTTCATACTGCTCGGCCGAGCAAGGCACATGCCTCGGCCGAGCAAGACTCTCCAGAAACTTGGCCAATCTGATATGCTCTGCTCGGCCGAGTCAAGGACTCTGCTCGGCCGAGCACATCAACAAAATGTGCTACCCTTTAACTTTTACTTCTTTATCGAGGTTGACTTCGTTTTAGCTCAAACGAGTGTGTACTCCACACTTTCCCTTACTCGTATCCGAGTCTAATACGAATCACATTGATCTCTTAGTAAATCACCATTACAATAAAATAAGTTGATGATTACAAAATCACCAACAAATCCCCTCCATTTTAGTGTAATCCTTTGATTTACTAAACTTTATAAATAACGAAACAAACGAATGCATAAATGAAAATGTCTTGCGATTGAATTTTCATCTTAGTATAATACACATTTCAAATACTCGAGAATCGGGGTGTGGTAACGATTGAACCCGTCAACTCATATGAATACCTGAAGATACTATACACATAAGTTCAGTACAATTCTCTTTGTTTAACCTTGACACTATTACAAGCCATGTGTCCATATCCAATAGTGAACATATAGGAAGCCAAGTCCTAGCTTCTTGAAGCGGCAAAACTTCATGTCCACATAGGTAGTTCCTTTTAATCTTGCACCTGCATTTGCAATTTTTCAAAGGAACTATTAAGAAGATATTCTTCAACCTAACCTTTACTTGCGGTGTCCGAACACATACCTTGGGAAAGATAATAACATGTGTTCCAATCTCCAACCGCGAGCTTTCCACATTGAATTCAAGCTTCTAACGTTGTATTAGAAGGGAATTGAGTATCTCACAATTAGAGGATTAAATGGACTTTAATCCCATTCCCATTGCGTACTTATTTACCAAGTCTCTGGCTAACCCCTTCGTCAAGTGCTCACCAAATTGCATGTTGCGACCGAACAAACTCAACCGATATCACACCATTCATGATTAACTCCCGAATCATACTATGTCCGACACCCAAGTGTCTAGACTTGCCATTATAAATCTGACTATAGGCCCTAGCCAAGGTGGCAAAGACTATCACAATGGATAGACATTGGTGATATCGATTTTGGCCATAATGGAATATCATATATCAAGTTCCGAAGCCACTCCGCTTCTTTTCCAGCCAGCTACCCAATGCTACAAACTCGATTCCATTGTAGAATGCGTAATACATGTCTGCTTTTTGGAAGCCCAAGAAATGGCACCTCCTCCAAGCAAGAACACCCAACCACTAGTAGAAGATGAATCTTCTTGGTTGATCCAACTAGCATCGGTATAACCTTCTAATATAGAAGGATGTCCACTATAACACAAACCATAGTCCATAGTACATTTTAAGTACTTGAACACCCTTGTTATAGCATGCCAATGCTGTCTACTAGGATTACTAGTGAACCTGCTCAAACTTCCAACTGCATAAGCAATATCAGGTCGAGTGCCCGTCATAGCATACATCAAACTGCCAATGGCTTTTGAGTATTCGAGCTGTGACACAGGTTTACCAGTATTTGATACAAGTTTCTCAGTAGGATCCATGGGAGTACTAACTTTAGAACAATTATCACAATTAAACCTCTTGAGAATTTTCTCAATATAATGAGATTGAGTAATTGCAATTTCCTTGTTCATCCGTTTAATCTTTATACCAAGAATTACGTCGGCTTCTCCCATGTCCTTCATAGAGAACTTTGATGACAAAAACTTCTTAGTTTTATCAACTACATTTTGGTCTGTGCCAAAAATCAACATGTCATCTACATATAGGCAGATGATTACACCTTTACCGGATTCATCAAATCTACTATATACATATTTGTCTGACTGATTTAATACAAAACCATTCGACAAAACTACTTCATCAAATTTTTGATGCCACTGTTTAGGTGCTTGCTTTAGCCCATACAATGACTTAATTAACTTACATACCTTATGCTCATTACCTGGCATAACAAATCCTTGTAGTTGTTTCATATACACTTCTTCTTCCAAATCACCATTTAAAAATGCTGTTTTGACATCCATTTGATGGATTAATAGATTCTGAATAGCTGCCAAAGCTATCAGAAATCTAATAGTAGTGATACGAGCAACCGGTGCATAGGTATCGAAGTAATCGATCCCTTCCTTTTGTCTAAAGCCTTGGATTACCAATCGAGCTTTAAACTTGTCAATTATTCCATCGACTTTCATCTTCTTTTTGAAGATCCATTTGCACCCTAAAGGTTTACAGCCTGGTGGTAAATCAGACAAGACCCATGTATTATTTTCCATAATAGAACCAATCTCATCATCGATTGTTTCTTTCCAAAAACCAGCATCTCGAGATTTTATTGCTTCATCATAGGTTCTTGGATCCTCCTTTACACTATAACAGTAAGAGTATTGAGATTCAATTTGATCTCTTGATCCCATAACTAAATATAGTTGAAAATCAGAACCATATGATTTAGCTTTCCTTACTCTTTTACTTTTATGAGGTTTGGGTATCTCATTTGGTATCTCAACTGAATGATCATCCATTTGAGATTCAGCCGACATTGGTATAATATCCTTTGGTCTAGGTATTGAAGAGAAACGATTCTCATCAAAGATTGCATCTCTCGATTCTATAATTGTGTTAATAGAAATAAATTCATTAGGTTCAATAACATAGAACCTATATGCCTTGGAATGCTCAGCATATCCAACAAAGATGCAGTCAATACCTTTTTCTCCCAACTTTTTCCGTTTAGGATCCGGAAGCCTAACCACGGCCCTACAACCCCAAACTCGCAAAAATGTCAAGTTTGATCGTTTCTTATACCAAAGCTCATATGGGGTAATCTTGTTCCTTTTATTAGGAACTCTATTCAATAAATGACAAGCCGTTAACATGGCTTCTCCCCAAAACCCGTCACTCAAGCCCGAGTAAGACAACATGGCGTTAACCATTTCTTCAAGAGTTCTATTTTTCCTTTCAGCCACACCATTTTGTTGTGGTACATAAGGAGCCGTAGTCTCATGAATTATCCCTACGGATTGGAAATATTTAGGATCATAATATTCACCACCTCTATCCGTACGTAAGGTTTTAATCAAGCCATTTAGTTGAAGTTCAACTTCGGTTTTATAAATTTTAAATTTATCTAGGGCTTCATCTTTTGCATGCAGCAAATAAATATAGCAAAACCTAGAAGCATCATCTATAAAAGTGACAATATACTTTTTATTGCCTAAAGATGGAGTTGCATGAAAATCACATAAATCACTATGAATCAATTCAAGTTTTACAGAATTCCTTGTAATACTTTTAAAAGGTTTTCTAGTGATTTTTGTCAACATGCAAGTATTACACTTTTCCGTATTATTATCAATAACAGGAATCAAACCATCTTTGGACATTTCAAGCATTCTTTTATAGTGCACATGTCCTAACCGAGCATGCCATAATGAGGAATTGATAATAACAGAGGAAGTCATATAAACAGAACTAGAGTTAACAGGAGTTTTATTTAAATTCAACATGAACATTCCATTATTATAATAACCAAATCCTACAAATACACCCGACTTTGATAAGATATACTTATCGGATTCATAAACTTGTTTATAACCACACTTGTTCAAGATAGGACCAGAAATTAAATTCTTACGAAGTTTAGGTACATATAAAACATTAAACAAAGAAATAGTTTTTCCCGAACTGAATTCCAACACCACACTTCCTCTTCCTTGAATAGGAGCGGAATGGTCATCACCCATGTAAAGGACAGATCCGTCTTCCATTGGTTCATATGTCTTAAACCAACAACGATCTTTACAAACATGAGTTGTGGCACCAGAATCAATCCACCACGCAATTGCATCATCCTGCACATAAAATGCCTCTGAAATTAGTGAAATAGAATTTTTAATAAATCTGTTTCAACTATGCATTAAATTCTGACCTTGGTTTTGAGAATGGTCCTTAGACCCCTTTCCCGAACCACTTGTGCTTGTTCCTTTCTTGTTGTTTCCAACACGACAATCCTTCTTAAAGTGACCAGATTTGCCACACTTCCAACAAGCCAATTTAGGCTTCTTGTTGGAACCAGAACCATTGTCATTGAAACTACGTTTCTTTCCTTTATTTTTATTGTTTCCACCCACATCAATCATATTGACCGAGGGTCCAACAACTTCCTTTGCCTTTGCCTTTGTCATCCTCTTGCGCCCTAAAAGATTCCTCTATGCGCAAGTGACTACCAAGTTGAACCAAAGACAGATCGTCTTTACCATGTTTCAAAGTGTGTTTGAAATCCTTCCAGGAGGGAGGCAACTTATCAATCACACAGATATTGACTCATCCATCTTCAACCCATGTTGTGTATATTGTCCAAGGATTCTAAGGAGTTCATTGAATTGTTCCATGACAGGTCTTGAATCGACCATCTTGTAATTATTAAAATTACTTACAAGGAACTTCTTACTAGAAGCATCCTCTGCCATGTACTTGGATTCAAGAGAATCCCATAACTCTTTAGCATATTCCTCATTTTGATAGATGTCAAAGAGAGAATCAGACATACCGTTTAATATGTGTCCTCTGCAGATTTAGTCATCGTTTTCCCACTTTGATCTACGTCTATTTGCTTCCAAGTTGTCATCTTCAAGCAATTCTGAAATAGGGGTAGATAGAACATACACCACTTTTAACGTTGTTAAAAGGAAGTGCATCTTCTTCTGCCAACGCCTGAAGTCTTGTCCTTCAAATTTGTCTAGCTTTCCAAACTTTGTCGTCATCTCCTTCAAAGTACTTCCACCAGCCATGAGTATCACCAAATACTTTATTCGTTTGTAGGGGAAATATAGGGTCTTGATCTTGATACTGAGGCCGGATATGTGATTGAATCGTGTATAATCCACTTTCCGAATAAAGTATTTCGACCCTTAATGCCTAGGTTACACACAAAATCTTTATTGGGATAAGACAATCACGCAATTTGTTTTCTAGGCAAAGAGAACAAATCTAAAACTTGAGAATTGTTTTGCTTTCGTTATATTGTTGTATCACTTGTGTTTTTCATATGTTTTACAACTAAGATCAATCTATGTATATATACAGATGGAGAGGTATCAGATAAAGGGTACAATCAAAGGACATGACTTTAGCCAAGCAATGTGTCTTTTCACTTTGAAAAGGCACCTGTTCAGGAACTGCTCGGCCGAGTCAAGGGACTCGCTCGGCCGAGCACACATGTCTATTGAATTTCTGCCAAGCTGCACGGCCGTGTCTTATGAACTGCACAGCCGTGTTGTTCATACTGCTCGGCCGAGCAAGGCACATGCCTCGGCCGAGCAAGACTCTCCAGAAACTTGGCCAATCTGATATGCTCTGCTCGGCCGAGTCAAGGACTCTGCTCGGCCGAGCACATCAACAAAATGTGCTACCCTTTAACTTTTACTTCTTTATCGAGGTTGACTTCGTTTTAGCTCAAACGAGTGTGTACTCCACACTTTCCCTTACTCGTATCCGAGTCTAATATGAATCACATTGATCTCTTAGTAAATCACCATTACAATAAAATAAGTTGATGATTACAAAATCACCAACATGTATTAACATTTATAGGATTCTTTTCTTTCTTCCTACTCAAATTAGGTTTTCATATGTATAAATACTCTAGTACGATGATCAATACAATTTGGTTTTTCCCAATTGCTTTTCTAATATGGTATTAGAGCAAGATCCATAATTTTTAAAGCCCTAAAAAAATTCTCAATGCCCTAGATTCCTCCAAAAATATCCCCAAGCCAACTTCTAAACCCTAACACCTCCAACCCCAATCCAAATCGCCAAAAATCAAAGAAACCTTCAATCCTCACCCTTAGAGCCTATGCGGCTACCACAAGCAACAACCCCTCTCCTAGTTGGCTCCTTGATAGTGGTGCAACTCACCACGTCACCAATGACCTCAACAACCATGCACTTCATTTTCCTTACGATGGAGCCGAGGAACTACTAATTGGAGACGGCTTCGGTCTTACTATCTCTCACATTGGTTCTACCTCTTTCCTTACTACTTCTCATTGTTTCAATCTCAATCATGTTTTACATGTTCCTTTATGTTTCTCGAAATATCTTCTCTAATTCTAAGTTTTGTAATGACAATAATACGCCTATCATCTTATCACCTGACTCTTTTCTTTTGAAGGATATACTCACGGGCACCATCCTTCTTCAAGGCAAATCTAGATCATGCATCTACGAATGGCATCCCACTCCTCCAAATGTTTGTTCCACTCCTCCAATTGCTCACTCTATTTTGACGTCTTCTACCTCAACTTGGCATCATAGATTAGGACATGCCTCTTACACTATTTGTGTCATAATAGTAGTTCTTTCAATTTAAACATTCCTATTTGTTCTTTTTTTTAGTGCAATTCTTGTGACTGTAATAAAAATTATAAGTTACCTTTTAATGAAAATAATATTTCTCCATCCAGTCCTATTGATGCTTTATGTAGCGATGTGTGGACATCTTCGCTCCACTCTTATGATGGTTTTAAATATTACATTATCTTTGTTGATCATTATTCCAAATACATCTGGCTTTATCCTCTCAAAAACATAAATGATGTTATCTCTGTCCAATTTCAAATCACTTGTTGAAAAATATTAAACGCCCCATTCTCACCATCTTTAGTGACAATGGCGATGAATATATTGGCCTTCATTCCACTCTTGCAACCCATGGCATCACCCATCTCACCTCTCCACATCACACTCCAGAACACAATGGTTAGTTTGAGCGTCGTCATCGTCACATAATTTAAACTGGCTTGTCCCTCCTCATCCATGCATACATGTCTCAAAAATATTGGACTTTAGCCTTTGTCACAGCCTGCTACCCCATCAATCGAATGCCCACACCCACTCTCAACCTTACTTCTCGAAGGATGTGTTTTCCCTCATCCAAATGATACATCTTTAGACTTATTTATTGCTCAACCTTAGATGTTTTGATGGATTTTGGAGTGTTTATAAGTATAGAGAATTGAAGGAAAAGTCAAGGAAATGATTGAAAAGGATACGAAAAGTAACGACCGAGAAGCGTACGCCCCTAAAGGGAGGGATCATCTGCCCCCAATTTCGAGAAGCTGAGATTTTCACCAACTTAAAGGGTAAAAAGTTGATGGATGATCTCCCCCTCTTATTAAATTACCTAGCAATTGCACTAGCTTATCACTATAATAATATGCACAATGCAAGGGTTGAATTCACAGATACTCGTATGAAACAAGTATATTTTATTAGTGCAAAAGTAACCGAAGAGGGGGTTTAATTTGATTGATTTATTAAACTAAGTAGGCAAAAATTAAATCAAGTAAATATATCAAAAAACAAGGAATTCATAAATTGTGGATCATAATAAATATCACTTTATGCTATTTCAAATCATGTAAAAGGAATCAATCTCATTCAAGGGTTCGTTCACAAAACATTAGGGTTGAGACGTTTGGTGTGCAGATTGCAACCCTAATGTCTTTATGTTGTTTATACCTTCCGCTAGATTAATACAATCATTCAAGAGATCTAATTAAATCATAAAAACAATATAACCTATATTCGTTTGATTTCCGTGAAGTTATCAATTGAATCTAATCTTCTCAACAATGATCATTGTATAAACTATCCACGCGAGTGTAACAATTTATACCCAATTAATTATAAGGCCAAAAGTATCTTATCATACAATTGAAACCTCAAAATAGCATTAAGAATATTGAGAAGAACAAGAATGAGAAAGATATAGGAAGAATTAAAACCTTAGCATAAAGATCTAATTGTTAATTACCCAATTCACGAACCAAGAATTTAGTTGCTAAGAACCATAAAAGAGAAAAAGAAATAAATAAAACCTTGATCTTCAATCCTTCTTCAAACTTGTAAAACCTAAATTAAGGTGTAAGAGATGATAAAAAGTATGGCTGAAGCTAGTCTATTTATACTAGGGAGAAAGAGGGGTCGAAATTAAAAAATAAAGGCCAAAAACCAAGTCAAATGAGGAAACTAAAAAAGATGCTGCATAGAGGGGCGGTCGCTCCCTTTAAGTTGGTGAAATCTCAGCTTCTGGAAATTGGGGGCGGACGCTCCCTACATTTGGGGGTGTGCGCTCCTCGATCGTTACTTTTCGTATCTTTTTCAATCATATTCCTTGACTTTTTTCTTCCATTCATAGTACTTATAAACACTTCAAAAGTTATCAAAACACCCAATGTTGAGCAATAAATAAGTCTAAATATATATCATTTGTATGAGTGAAAATATATCCATCAAATACCCCCAAACTAGAATCGATTCTTTTTCTCGAATTTTCCTCTTATCTTTTGCTCGTTATCGATTAAAACAAAACTAAAACAAAATAATAAACTACTAACTAAACTAAAAACAAAGGAAAATATTTTTGGGGTGTTCGAATCATATAATTGGTTGTTGGCAACATAAGTCTCAGATCTTTATAATACACATAATCTACAAGCATTATTATAAACATGTGATTATATTTAAATGGATACATCTAATTTACAATTCTCCACCACATAATAAAAGATAAATGAAATAAGAGAGATCATTGTCACCAAAATAAGATATTGTATAGGGTCACTTGTGCTATGCTCTAAATCAATTATAATAGACAAAATTTATGAACAAGGACACTCATATGCATGCTTAACACAACTGTCAACCTGGCTACTATTTATGGATCAAATATGATTTTATGGCTTGTAATGCATCGTGAAAATCGTGGGCTAGGTTCACGGTTTCAAATGAAGGTAATGATATACGAAGTCAAACAAGTGAAACTAGAAAGTATTCAACATGTATCCTCACTTTGAATTTATCTATCCGATCAACCATGCCAACTCATTGATTTAAATCCCCAAACTTATGATTTTGCATACTTTCACACATGGGGTTGATCACCTTTCTTTCCTTCAATTACTTTCCAATTTAACACAAGAGTGGGCAAGGCTTTTCATATTTTTCTTTCTTTGCTTTGCATATATATATCACGAAAATTACCATGCATTCAATACTTTGCACAAGCCCGTATTTTAAAACAATACCCTTTTTCTTCCTTTTGTTGACCTCTTATCACTCAACCCTTGAATTTTCAAGCATACCCCACAATTCTCATTTATTCCCTAGTTTCACATTATTGAAAATTTGAGAAAATATTGTATAAGTTTTAAAGGGTATGATAATGTAGGTACAAAAGAAGGTGAATGGTGGTGTAAGATAACCTCACACTTTGTGAGAAATTTCCATTCTTTTTCAAGCTCAAAAGGGTTTATAGCGAAAAATCTTATAAGTGACTAGAAAGTTAAAGGCTCACAAATTAGGTTCAAAGAAAATAGCTATATATCACTTCTCGAATAGCGTAATTGATGTGTTATTAACAGTCATGCAAACATGTTCTATAGACCCCAAGAATGCCAAAGTGATCCTAAGATCTCCTAAATTGATAACAATGATCAAGAAAAAATAATATGTAAGTGAAAGGTGGAGCAATCATACTGTAAATGTTTTAATGTAATTATATCTCCATATTGATAATAGCACTCAAGACATTAAAATTAAACCCTCAAATCATTATCGACTTTAGCCAACATCCCAAAATATGAAAAGAACAAAAAAAATTAAATTTTTCTAAATTTTGAAGAGTGACACTATATACACTCTCCTATAAACCCAAAAATCCGGAGCGATATCTATCCCCAAACTCAAAATATGATATGTCATCATAGCAAAGAGAACTAAAACATGCCTTGTGTTTAAAGAATGATATGATACAAAAATTAAAATGTACCAAGTTGGCTGATGTGGTGAATTTTATATCATGTAACTCTGATGTTTTCGGACATTTTATTTCTCTATTTTGATGTATTTAGATTAGATTTGATGTAATTTGGAGTGACTTTGTAATGTGAGGTTTCATTAGAATATGTTGTATTCCGAGAGTAATTAGTGATTTATATTTGTATTCGGATTTATTGTATTCATGAAGCCGATAATATAGCTCAAAGCATCAAGGAAAGTCAATATAGAAGTCAAGGGTAGAAGGGAAAAAAGTCCAAGGCAAAACGCCAAGAGAAAAAAATGAAGAAATTCATAAAATTAGGCCAGGGGACGAGTTGTCCCCAACCACACCAACTATTCCCCAATGGGGGACGATGAATCAGGCATGAAAATTTTGGGGACGAGTCGTCCCGCCATGCCTGGAACGAGAAATTGAACGGTTTGAATTGGGTTTTAGTCTATTTTATTTTATTTTATTTTATTTTATTTTATTTTATTTTATTTCCTTTTTAAGTGGTAATTAGGGAGAACTATAAATAGCTTTATTTTTATTGGTATTAGGGCATCTTTTTCATAGCTAGGATTGAGGGAGAACATTAGGGTTTTGGATTTGAAGTTTTGAAACATCCATAGAAGCTTAAAAACTTTCATAGCTTTGGATTGTAACTCTTGATCTGTTTTTGATATCAATCGAGGTTTGAATCTTTCTTATTCTCTTTCTATGATTATAAATTTACTTGTGCCTTATTCTAAATCTAATTCTAGGTTGTGAAACTTGATCAATTTCTTAATCCCTTTTATTAGGTTTTTGCTAGAATTCTCTTCTACCATGTAAGATTAGAGTATTCATTGTAGCACCTTAATAAATCTTGTATGTGTCATCTTGATTTGTGATTAGGTTAAAATTGGATTTATTTCTATTTAAAATAGTACTAGAATAATTTCTTGATCTTCATCTCTTAAAGCATTCATCAATTAATATTTTTCAATCTTGATCGTGTCGGCTAGGTTTAAGTTTTTTATTAGGATTATAAGTTGAGCATGTCGCCGCTAGTAATCAATAACAAAAAAGAGATACACATTTTCCAATCCCGTGTTCAAGTAATTAGGGGTAAGAAAGAAAGAATTCTACTTCTGATAATGATTGATAGACGGGGATAGTTTTATGTATCCAAAGTGCTTTTTACATAATTGTTTACAACTCAGATTTTATTTCCCGTCTTAATAAATTAATTCATCAACAAACAAAATCCCCCATTTGTGTTGTGACTAGTTCGTATTCAATACCGTTCTTCAGTGGTTCGACCCTGGACTTACCTTTACTATATTCTTGTAGCCGAGTCCCAATTTAATTTAGTAGGTGTGCGACTTATGCCTACCAGTTACCTCCCAATAAGCACATTTGGTTAAGGTCATTAGCTCAACCGTAGTCCACGTTTGGACTTTACTTTTCGTCCTTTGGCCCACTTTACAGTTTCGTGGGTCTTTATTTCAGATCATGCCCCAAATATAATCTTTGCATCATCAAATCATTTAGAGCCCAGGGAAATTTTTGACGTGTTCGCTTTTTGCGCTTCTTCTCTTTCGATTCACTGCCACTTTCTCCACACTCAAAAATAGGTGGAGGCACAAGAATGATGGAAATTTTCACACTTTCAATCGGATGAGGAAAGTCTGTTGGTGTAATGCCCTAGGCTTTAGTTATGTTTAACTGAAAACCGTTATGTATCATCTTTATCGTTGAAATTTATTATTTAATTATTATATATTTTGCATATTTATTATAATAATCTTCGTCCCTGATTATTAAGAGAATAATTAGTATAATTTTCAATGGATAATCATATGATGATTATACGCATAGAGATGCACATTGAAATTATGGGTACTTGTTAGAGAACAAGTGACTGGACTTGACCCGTATGAGATTTATGTCATGGTCAAATGTCATAATTAAATCTCATATGGTCACTTCATTTAGCCCATAAACCTGAGATTATCATGACCTTACATATGATGAAAGTTATGTTTGATTTTAGTCAAACGGTATCTTAACACGATATCTATAAAGGCTATCTTTGGCATGATCGGATTCATGATGGGAAGGATGATAAGTCAAGATGGAATTTGTCCCTCGAAAGAGAGAAGTTTTTGCTTGGGCCCCTCGATGAGTAATAATGATGGAAAGTGTGTGGCCACACCCCAATGCGATTGGATTATCATTATACTCATGATCGAGAAAGCATTGAACAAATACAAGTTGACGTGGTCCATGACTTGTGTTCAGTATAACATCGTGAGACAAAGGGAGAAATGGAAGTGTACCATTGGAAACGTGAACTCTTACGTTATATTATTTGGGTAGACATAATGGCTTGCTAGAGTCCGCTTATGTCTTATGAGGGTCTATATGATCGAACTCATTGCCAACATAATATAATCCTATTGGGTCACATACAACTAGAATGAATTGGTTAAACCAAAGAAAGAATGATTGAGAGTTCCTGATGTGGCATACCTTGGCGCGCGACAAAACTAGCCAAGTGGCTTGTTTTACCGCGCGACAGAACCTGCCAGATGCGGTTTTCAGACTAGTTTCCTAATATGATTAAGAAACAAATACTTATATTAAGGTAATATAAATATGAGGTTTGTAACCCTAATCACTAGCCGAATTTTCTCAAGAAAATCATAACAAAAGTTCTTTCAATATTCTTCCAAGGGTTTAAGGGTCTAGCAATCCTCAAGAACCGTTCTTGGTTCATTCTTACGTGTGGATACAACAATATATGATCTTCGCTCGTTTGACGATCAAGGCCTAGAGTTCCAATCCGAAAATTGAAAGGTTTTGAAGATCGAAGATTGTGATTCAAAATCACACCGATAAATTGTTCGATAGCTCAAGACCGGAAAGCAATTAAGGTTGGTAAATTCTATCTCATAGAAATTCAATTTAATCGTATAGAACGGATCTTAGGGCTTTGGGTTTTGTGTTATTTAGATGCTTATTCCGCTGCGCATGGACCCATAAAACCCAACAGTGGTATCAGAGCCCCGTTCGTATGGTTAAGTTTGAATTAACGTGCTAGAATTAAGATATAAATTGTTTATATGCTTATTGCATGTTTTGTATGCGATAGAATGTTTATTGTTTATGTGAAACAATGTGAAAATCGTCTTCTAATTGTGCTGAATTAAATCTGTAAAAGTTGTTTACTTGATTTGATTGCTTTATGATTGGAATTGATTGAAATTCAGAAAATCTGCCAAACTGGCAACTCAAGTCGTGCGACAGAGTTGGCTACGAGTAGAAAATCTGGTAGCTGGGCCTGGTATGTCACGCGACAGATCTAGCCAACTGCTGATGGGGCAGCGCGACATAACTTGCCAATATGTGCAGAATCAGTTTGTTAATCTTTCTGCTAATCTGTGTTTATGTTGATAATCTGAGATGTTTTATGTCTTAATCTGGATGCTATAAATTTTTGGAAATTAAATTTATAGGGCTATGCTAGATTAATTCATTATTTATGCATGCTTAATTAATTTAAATGTGTTTTTATTAATTGTTGCGATGCATGAATTATTTGTTCTTAAGTGTTAAGAATTTTATTAGATATTTAGTTGAAACATTGAATAATAATTTGGTAAATGTTTAGTTGAAACATTAAATTTTGATTTTCTGATTGTTTATGAGAAACAAGTCAGTTTATGCAAAATTTGAAGGAATCTGATTGTTTATGAGAAACAAGTCAGTTTATGAGTCTGATTGTTTGTGAGAAACAAGTCAGTATACAAAGTATTGATTATGTTGTATTCAAATTAATATTATAATTGTGCATGATTAGGAGAGTTCTGTCGAAGGAAGATTTGGTACTTAAGCAGTCCTTGTGGCTCACCTATTTTCTTGGGAACTTACCTGGTGCACAATTATGATTATCCTTGTTGATATGCTTATAATCTACTTTAAAGAACCTTCATTTAACTTTTAAGTTCTTTATGCCAATCCATGATTAAAACACTTGAGACCACTCGAATAGTTTTGGGTGGGCTTGCCATAGCAAGGTGCTTTGATTCTATTCTGTTTGCGAGCAAGATGAGAAAATGGTGATTCCTATACATTTAAAGTGGATGAACTTAATTGGGTTATCAAAATGGTTTTGGACCCAAGGCATAAGATGAGATTAAAATATGCTAAGACATATGATGTCTTAAATGAATCTCATAAAAGATCTAAGAGTCATATACGATATGATTGATGTTTTCTACCTAATTAATTTAATCTTGAGCGGTGCGCCATAGCGTACTTGAAATTAAATTAAAGTTGGATCTTAGCCCATTAAATACATATTATGCTTATTTGCATTAGAAGGTGTATGATTTAGTGGAAGTATTTGTGAAATACATTATTTGCTCTTAGATGATAAATGTGTTGATATTGATATGTGTTCATATAATTTGTATATTTTGTTATAGAAGTAGCATTACATAATGATAATTGCGATTCGTCCTTATGAAGGACAAAGTTCGAAATGAACGATACAAATAATTCTGATTAGATCAGAAGCCTAAAGAATGGTTCTTGGGTAAATGTGTACGTTCTTGACGAATCCGTTCCTGCTGAACCCACTGCAAATGTTGCAAAGGGCAGATAAGGAGCAACATTAGAAACATGTTGATGATTCTAATGATACTGCTTACCTTATACTTGCCACCATGGTTAAAGGCTCTTATGAAGAACCTTGAACACATGGAAGTTACTTTTGGTCTAAGCACACCGCACAAAGGAAATGTTCCAAGTGCAAACTAGGCAAAAGATGTATGTTGTGGTGAAGGCTCTTGATGCATGAGATGCAAGAGGGAGCAATCCGCAAGTGTGTTAATGGTTAACACAAGAAAGGGGTTTAAAAGGAAACACAAAATAGGTAAAGTAAAAGTTGCTAAACCTAGGGCAAAAGTTGCAAAGCCGAAGAGGCTAAACCCAAAGTGTCTCAAAAGGATGCAGTTTGCTATCATTGCAATAAGATTGTCGTTGAAAGCAAAGTTGCAAGGCTTATTAGGAAGGCCTAAAAGGTGAAGAAGGGCAATATAATTGCTACTACTTCAAGTATCTATATGATAGATATTTTCCTTTCGACTTCTTGTTCTTGGGTATATGATACCGGATTGGATCCCACATTTGTTTAAATGTGCAAGGAATAAAGAATAGAAAGCTACTCAAAGAAGGTAAATTAAACCTATGCGTGGGAATGAAGCAAGGGTTGCTACATTAGCCATAGGGACTTATGAAGTCACTTTGCCTTGTGGAGTAGTACTTGTTTTGAACAAGTATGACTACGTTTCGAATTTGAGTAGGAGTATTATTTCCGTTTCTTAAATGGATGATGAAGGATATAATTTTCTTATTGAAAATAAGAAGTTTTATATTCATTTAATGATATGCCTTATTGTAATGCATATGTCATTAAATGGTCTTCATATCCTTGATGTTAAGAAATAAAATAATATTGAAGATATCTATAATATGGATGGGAAATCTGAACCGAACAATATGAACAACGCGTTCATATGGCATTGCCGGCTTGGTCAGATAAATAAGAAACATATATCTAAACTCCATTAATATGGACTTTTAGACTCATATGACCATGAATCATTTTAGAAATGTGGATCTTATTTATTGGGATTATTGACCAAACTACCCTACACTAAGAGTAGTGGGAGGGCTAGTGACTTATTGATCATTATACATGAGATGTATATGGACTATTAAGCAGCATTGCTAGGGGAAGATTTTGGTGTTTCATCAAATTCACCGATGGCTTATCTAGATATGGCTATGTCTATCTGATGAAGTCCAAAGGTGAATCGTTTGAGATGTTTTGAACATTTCAAGATGAAGTACAAAACAACTTGGCAAAACTATTAAATACTTCTATTAGATCGAGGTGGTGAATATTTGAGCCAAGAGTTTGACAATCATCTCAAAACTATGAAATCGTTTTCAGAGTTGACTCCAACCGGAACACCATATTGTACGATGTGTCTGAAAGGAGGAATTGAACCTTGTAAGACATGGTTCGATGATGTGTCAATTAGACTTTCCTATTTCCTATTTTCTTTTGAGGATATGCATTAGAAATAATGCGGTTACACTGAATCGAGTCCTTACTAAATCGGTCCCTAAAGGCCCCACATGAGATGTGGCATGGAAGAAAACTTAGTTTGTCTTTCATGAAGATTTGGGGTTGCGAATCTTATGTAAAGAGACTTGTCTCTTATAAGTTAGCACCGAATCTGACTAGGTTATTTTCGGAAATTAATCTTACAATCGCAAAGAGAACAAAACGTTTGTTGCTCTATACGATTTGTTTCTTGAGAAATACTTTCTCAATAAAGAATCTAGTGGGAGTAAAATTAATCTTGAAAGAAGTTCAAGAACCCGAAAATAATATGGAACCAAGAGTAGAGACGGAACCAAGTTCACAAGAAATTGTGGAATCAGTTCAAGATGCACAAGTCCATTGTAGATCGGATAGGTTGCGATCCGAACTCAAGAAATATTGATTTCTCGTATCGGAAAGTAATGAAGTGGAAGTCATTGAGAATGACGATCCTACTTCCTATCTTGAGGCGATGTCCACTCCTAATTTGGATAAATGGTTAGGAGCCATGGAGTCCGAATTGCAATCCATGTTTGATGATCAAGTTTGGAACTTGATTGGGCTACCTGAAGGTGTAAAAACTAATGGGATGCAAGAAGGTCTTCAAGACCGACATGGATGGGAAGGTGTGTACTTTCATGACTAAGGATTTTGACAAAAGAGATTTAGGTTAATTCATAGTATTGACTATGATGGGACCATTTTCGCCAGTTACAATGCCAAAGTCTATTAGAATTTCAATTGCCATGATCACATATTATGACTATGTGATATGACAAATGGATGTCAAACGACTTTCTTTAAATGGAAAGATTATTAAGGATGTGTATAGTACACAACCCGAATAGTTTGTCGATCCGATAAATTCTAATAAAGTATGCATGTTGCAAAGATCCATGAGATGGGTTGAAGCAAGCTTCAAGAAATTGGAATCTTCGTTTTGATGAATTGGTCAAAGAGTTTGACTTCATCAAGAACAAAGATGAATCTTGTGTATGCATGAAATTCAGTGGGAGCGTAGTATTATTTCTATTGTCTTATTACAATGATATCTTACTCATTGGAAAAACGAAGTTCCGACACTTAAGACTGTCAAGTCTTGATCAAGGAAAGGTTTCTCAATGAAAGATATGGGTGAAGCCGCTTACATCCTTGGCATCAAAGACCTATAGAGATAGATCTGAAAGGATAAATTGGATTGAGTCAAAATACTCACATTGAAAAGATTCTTAGAAGAGTCTAAGAAAAGTAGCTTGTCAATGGGTCATGGTGTTTCTCTTAGCAACACTCATTGTCCTATGACAATTGATGAGCAAAAGGAATGAATGAAGTTCTGTATGCTTCGGCATTTGGATCTGTCATGTATGCCATGACTTGTACTAGACCCGACGTCTCATATGCTTTGAGCATGATGAGTCGATACCAATCTGATCCTGTTGAGAACCATTGGATGGCAGTCAAGATGATCCTTAAGTACTTAAGAAGAACTAAGGATATGTTCTTGGGACTTGAAAAATTGGAAGTTAATCTTGCTGTAAGAGTTACATAGATGCTAGCTTCCAATCTGACAAAGTTGATTTAAGATCGCAATTAGGATTTGTGCTTGTGTTTATTGGAGGTACGGTTTTGTTGGAAGAGTTCCAAGCAGAAGAATCGTAGCCGATTCTACTACTAAGGCCAAATTTTAGCAATATATGATGTGGCTAAAAGAAGGCAGTTTGGATCAAAAGTTCGTTTAGTATTTTGGAAATGTTCCAAGTATCACTAATCGGTGAAAATTTTGTTATGACAATAGTGGTGCCACTTGTACAAACAATGGAACCAAGGTCACAACAGCGATCCAAACACTATCTTAGACGTTCTTCGAGGAATTCATAAAGAATGAGAAGACGTTAAAATATACAAAGTATCAACCGATGATGACATAAGGGATTCACTAACAAAGACCCTCGCACAGGCAAAAGCATGGTGGGCATGTTAGATCCATGAGTATTTGATACATAAATGGAGCCTAGTGCAAGTGGGAGACTGTTGGTGTAATGCCCCAAGCTTTAGTTATGTTTAACTGAAAACCGTTATGTATCATATTTATCGTTTAAGTTTATTATTTGATTATTATATATTTTGAATATTTATTGTAATAATCTTCGTCCCTGATTATCAAGAGAATAATTAGTATAATTGTCAATGGATAATCATATGATGATTATATGCATAGAGATGCACATTGAAATTATGGGTACTTGTTAGTGAACAAGTGACTGGACTTGACCCGTATGAGATTTATGTCATGGTCAAATGTCATAATTAAATCTCATATGGTCACTTCATTTAGTCCCTAGACCTGAGATTATCATGACCTTACATATGATGAAAGTTATGTTTGATTTTAGTCAAACGGTATCTTAACACGATATCTATAAAGGCTATCTTTGGCATGATCGGATTCATGATGGGAAGGATGATAAGTCAAGATGGAATTTGTCCCTCGAAAGAGAGATGTTTTTGCTTGGGCCTCTCGATGAGTGATAATGATGGAAAGTGTGGCCACACCTCAATGCGATTGGATTATCATTATACTCATGATCGAGAAAACATTGAACAAATACAAGTTGACGTGGACCATGACTTGTGTTCAATATAACATCGTGAGACAAAGGGAGAAATGGAAGTGTACCATTGGAAATGTGAACTCTTACGTTACATTATTTGGGTAGACATAATGGCTTGCTAGAGTCCGCTTATGTCTTATGAGGGTCGATATGATCGAACTCATTGCCAACATAATATAATCCTATTGGGTCACACACAACTAGAATGAATTGGTTAAACCAAAGAAAGAATGTTTGAGAGTTCCTGATGTGGCATACCTTGGCGCGCGACAAAACTAGCCGAGTGGCTTGTTTTACCGCGGCAGTAACCCGGATGCGGTTTTCAGACTAGTTTCCTAATATGCTTAGGAAACAAATACTTATATTAAGGTAATATAAATATGAGGTCTGTAACCCTAATCACTAGCCGAATTTTCTCAAGAAAATCATAACAAAAGTTCTTTCAATATTCTTCCAAGGGTTTAAGGATCTAGCAATCCTCAAGAACCGTTCTTGGTTCATTCTTACGTGTGGATACAACAATAGAGGGTCTTCGCTCGTTTGACGATCAAGGCCTAGAGTTCCAATCCGAAGATTGAAAGTTTTTGAAGATTGAAGATTGTGATTCAAAATCACACCGATAAATTGTTCGATAGCTCAAGACCGGAAAGCAATTAAGGTTGGTAAATTCTATCTCATAGAAATTCAATTTAATCATATAGAACGAATCTTAGGGCTTTGGGTTTTGTGTTATTTAGATGCTTATTCCGCTGCGCATGGACCCATAAAACCCAACAAAGTCTTCATTGAGGCAGTGTTCATTGATTTGTTCGGGTATAACCTCATCAACATGAACGACATCATCATCTCTTAATTTCTCTTCCACCACATATTCTTCACACTCACCATCTTCATCAACAGCAACAATGTCACTGGAAGGAGACGAAAAGAGAGTCGGTATTTTGTCACTAATGGACTCATCCTTCCATTCATATTGTTCAGGATGGATAACACTAGTATCTTGCTCACAACCCCTCAAAGCCTCTACCAATTTATTAATTTGTGCTTCCAGCCTACCTATGGCTACCCCTAATTGTTGTTGTTGTTGTTGTTGATGATGATTTTCCCATTTCAATCTTATCAGAGCCTCCTCACATGGTTGCTTTTTAGGTTGTGGTGAATTATGATAAAGTGGCTCATGATTATTCCATGCCTGGCTTGAATAGTTTCCACACTCTTGATTATAGAATTGGGGGAATAATCATATTGTTGTTGTTAAGGCTGAAATGAATTTCTTTCTTGTACATGTGGAGAATACACATGAAAATATGCCCTAAACGGGGACAATTGATATTAGTTTGATAATAAATACCACAATTAGCACATGCCTCTTGCACTTTATAATTAACAAAATTTATTTGTGCAACAAAAATGTCTAATTTTTTAGATGCATTGGCTACTGGTTTTCTCACTTTTAGATAGGTCAATCATCGGAGGTTTTATGACTCCCGGTCGCCACCTCCATCTCACTCCCAGGTGGTCTCCTTTTTCGCCCGCGACAGAAAACCAGCCAATCTTCTCTCTCTCTCTCTCTCTCTCTCTCTCTCTCTCTCTCTCTCTCTCTCTCTCTCGCTCTTTAAATCTGGATCTGAACTCTGATTAGATATATAAGTTTGATTGTTAAATGGAGTGTCTTGAATTTTTCATGTAGTATTGACGATCTAATTGAATTGTGCTATTGCCATGGTTGTTGATCGATAGTGGTGTACTATTGTTGATGAACAGTAGTAGTCATGGTGTCGTGGTGGCGGTAATTAGATGGTTTGATTGGTGGTGGAGTGGTGATAGGTAGGGGGTGGTGATGGTGATGGTGGTGAGGATGGAGGATGAATGTGGAGATTTTGTTTTTAGTAATACGGAGTATGTACTCTCTCTTTTTTCTTTAAGATAAAATTATTAACTCATTTTCTTAACAAATAAACTCATTTCTGATCAAATAAAAACAAAATATATAAGTTAATTTGTGTTTAAGAAGAAAGTCATTTTATTTTAAAATTAAAAAAAATAGTTAATGGCTTAAGTAAAAAAGATCGTTTAGGGAATAAAAGTACAAAGTTCAATGTTTATGGTTCTTTTAAGTATTTAACTAAAGTAAGGAAAGGTAAATGAAGAAAGTGAGATAGTTTTCCCATTTTACCCTTAAAAATTCAATCATGTGCAATGCACATTATAACTTAACGATAAAATTTGATTGTCGTTAGTTTGAGTGACCTCTCATTCAACAAAAAAATAGTTTAACGTAGAGAATGTAACAAAAAATAGTTTAAATAATAAATCCACAATTGACCAATAGTTGAATGATTTTTGGTACAATTTTGCCTATTTATAATGAAAATATTTGGTAGTTAGGAGTAAGATAATAAGACAATTCAGAGCTCAAACTAAAGTTCATTGGTATGCGATTGCACGTCACCGTTCATACTATTATCATAGACAATTGACATGCACAATAATACAGTAAATAATTATGAGGAATTAATTAAATCAAAATAATTGGTTTATTATTGGCTTTTGTCAAAGGCCAGGACTGGCAACCTTTCATCAGTCGGTTTATTTATTGACCCAAAATCCAGAAAAGCGGTTGAGACTAATTCTCGTCACTTCACTTGAATAAAGAAACGCCTACTTCTCATCTCCCTTGAAAATATATAAAATTGATATTATATGAAAATTAAAGAAAATATATAGTGGATTAAGTGTTATGGAATTTCGAATCGCTCAAGCGGCTCTTGCTATAGCGGTTGCTCCACTCGATCATCAACCGTGGCGAGGCTAGCAAGAGCCGCCCGACCCCCATGTTTTAAAAAAATAAAAAAAAATTCCTAGTGTTATTATTATAAATATATTTTGAATATAAAGGTAAAAATATATATTTTTACAATCTAACCCCCTTGATACAAAATAAAATTTTCACTATATTTATAAATTAACCCCATTCTCGTAAGATCCTGACTTCGCCACCGATCATCATGATCATGACACCTCGACCTAACTTCATGCTCGACGGACGAGATGTGTCGAGCTAGGTGAGGCTCACAACACACACCAAATGGAGAAGCTGAGGTGGTCAAATACGGGTCGTTGAGTGGAGCGTTGGAGCCAAAATATACTGTAGCAGACCCATGTCCAGTGTTGTGAGTGTTGATAGGAGAGAGAATGTGAGGTAGAAAATAATAAGTGAAAATTATTGTAAGTATTACAAGTGAGTGTAATGAATAAAAAAGTATTAAAAATTTTCTATTTTGAGATTGTGTCTTTTTAAATGGAACGTCCAAAATAAAAATTTGAGTATTTTCGAGTGGGACAGAGGAGTATGTAATAATACACCCTTTGATTTAACTAGGGAGTTTCGTTTTTTTTTTTTTTTTTGAAAATTACTGTTTTTTTTTGCTAAATTATTTTTTTGTTACACATTGTAAAACATTTCATAAATTTTGTGGCGAATGCAGATTTACTTGGCACATGGCTACGACTATTGTAGAGCCTTGATCTTATTAATGAAGTATGTATGTGTTGGTCGCTTGAAAAAAATTGGTCTCAAAAAATAATATCATCATTTATGATTTTTAACTTTTTGATGACTAAAAGAAAACACTAATTTGATTGAATTTTGAAAAAAAAAAAAAAAACACTTTATAAAAGTTTAATAATCATCATGAAATCTCTTTAAATGGTGATTCATAATACTATTTTTTAATTGACGCATCAACAATAATTTAAGAATTTCATGATCATATAAGTACTCATAAATTTTGGTGTCAAAATTTGAATACTTAAAATATAATCTCAACATTTATGATTTTCAACTTTTGGATTTCGGACTGTTGTTGCAGACTTTGCCGATCTCGGACCATCCTCAACTAGGCTGCAAAACACGGAACTCAGATGATGCCACGATCCTAGTTCCAATTATCAACGGTCCAAAATGCACTCAAAAGTATAATTTATATGAATAATATTAAATTCACATTAAAAGCAATCACAATTATGATTATAAACTGATTTGAAAATATTTATTAAATTTTGTAATTGCGGTTACACTAATTATTTATTAATTATCCGATCAAATATTATTGCCTCATTTTTTTTTAGGCATTCCTTGTACTCCCTCCGTCCCATCAAGAGCGTCGTCATTTTTAGCTCGGCACGCAAATTAAGAAAATAGGTGGGAAGAAAAAATGTTGTGAGTGTAATTTGAAAATAGGAAAGAGAATTAGTGGAGGAAATAGTGAATTTAAAAAGTGTTGTGAGTGTAGAGGAGAGAGAATTAGTGGAGGGAATAGTGGATGGGATAATAAAATATTAATAAAATATTTTCTTTGTAGGATAGGGTGACGCTTTAAACGGAACACTCTTTTGGATAAAAAGTGACGCTTAGAGTGGGGCGGAGGGAGTATATGCGATTATGCGTACGCACTCTATCCTCTTTGTTAAATAAATATAGGAGTATTCAAGTCGGGTCTTTCCATGCATAAAGAAGTTAGGTCCTGTTTGGATTGCTTCTTCGTTTTTTAGTTTGTGGATTACCTTTTTCATTTTAATGTTGATAATATTATTATTTTATTATATATGTATATACTCCCTCCGTCCCAGACTAAGGGTATATGGGGGAGATTTCACGCTTCTTAAGAAATTTTTTAAAAAATGAATAAAAGTTAAATGTGAGATAGGAATTAGTAATTAAATGTGTGGTAGAAAATATGAGAGATAATGTAAAAGTTAAATGTGTGGTAGGGAATAGGAGAGAGAATGTAAAAGTTAAATGTGTGGTAGGGAATAGGAGAGAGAATGAGTGGGAGGAATAGTAGTTAAATGTGTGATAGGAAATAGGAGAGAGAATGTATAAGGATATAATGAATGGTTTTTTTGTAAATATATGAAGATGATAAGGGTATTAATATATTCAAAAACTTGCCTTTTTTGGAAATGAACTCTTGGTCTGGGACGTCCCAAAAGGGAAAGATGAACCCTTGGTCTGGGACGGAGGGAGTATAATATTATTAGTCTCTATCAGGGCGAACGCACGTTATGGAGTCATGGAGGACAGTGGCGGATCCAGAAAGTTATGTTAGTGTGGGCCAAAAAATTTTCGGTGACTGATTTTTGTTGCAAGACAAGGGAAAAAAAAAACTATTATTCAGGATTAAAAAAAAAGCTACTATTTTGAATTCCACTACTATTGATATTTCACATTGCAAACAATTAACAGAATGATAGGCTAGTGCAAATAGCTCAGTCATACATAAAATCAATATTCAATACAATCTTGAAAAGTACTTACCCGACATTGAAGGTGAAAGAACGTAAATGAAAAATTTATCTCCATTAGATCTAAGTAATGTGAACTTTTACAAACTGAAATAACCTGAAAAAAAAAAGACTGTAATGAGAAACAGTTCACCAAAACCCAAAAAAAAAAAAAAGCAACTTGTTTGCCAAATTAAACAACCAGTATTGATTAATAATATAGAAAAAACAAAACTCACAAACAATAAGGGCAACAATTGATTGGTAGTCTCAATCAAAGACATATAGCTAAATTTCAATAAATAAGCACCAAAATGGTGAACCATCTACATAGTGTTTACAAGTGCAAATAACCATTATAATAACCAAAAAATGAATTCAGTTGTGATCAAAACAGGTGCATTGGGGTGAACTTACATATATATGCAAAAGTAAGATAAACACCCATATAAAACTACTTACAAAAGATCACCAATGTTGGAATCATATAAACAAGGTGTTTAAACTATTTTCTAATTTTTAGATGAAATTTTTCGATTTTACATAAGCATAAACTCATGAATTACGGCTTCGTTTGTAATGGTATCAAATTTTTCCTTCTCTATATATGACACCATGCAATCGTTCATCCAATCGTCATTCATTTTATTTCGAAGACTACTCTTGAGAAGCTTCATTGCAGAAAACACTCTTTCCACGGTGGCCGTTCCAACTGGTAAAGTCAATGCCAACTTTACTAGTAAGTAAACTAATGGATACATACCATCCTTATTCACCTCAATCAATTTTTTTGCAAGCTCTCCAATCCCTTTCAAATTAGAGAAATCTTTGTTGAAGCGGACATCATAAATGTAGTTATCAAGCTGATTTTCAAGCACAACAATGTCCATCTCTGAAAAATTGGCAAGATAATTCTTTGCAAATTGGATTAACCTTGTCTTATCAAACGAAGAGAATGAGTTACTTGGATCAAGAGAAGCCATGTTTAAGAGCAAGTTCGTATTTTTCTTATCAAATCGATTGTTCAGCTCCTGAAGTTGAGAATCTATCACACTATAAAACAAATCAACCTTGAAGTGATGAAGATTTGTGCCCTCTTCCTCATTGCGCCTTGGTCTCCCACGAATGAGAAATGCATCTTGCATACTTGGAATTATCAAATTATGCTTGGAGCAAAATATTTGAACTCCATTCATTAAAGTCTCCCAACCACCTTCTCTCATGTCTTGCAATCGTTGTTTAGAAGTGCTAACAAGAGTCATGGTATTCACAATGTCTTGATCCTTCTTTTGTAATGCTTGTGATAGATCATAAGTTATTCCCAAAATGGATTTCATTAAGTACAACAGGAAAACAAACTCGAACCGATGTATAACCTCAATTAGAGTATTGGCATCTCCCTTAACATCTACAAATGTGTCATCTTCCACCATGATATCAAGAAAGGATACAACTGAGGAAAATAAAGTAAACAAACTAACAATTGATCCAAAGTGTGAAATCCAACGTGTGTCTCCGTGTAACGACCCTAACCCTAGGCACAATTTTAGTATAAAATTGTGTGCTTTTAATATTATTGTTAATATTATGTGTTCGTTTTTATATCTTTGATTTCTTTTATTAGGATGAGATAATTGAGAAAATTAAATAAAGTCCATGGGGAAAGTATAATAATTGACAATAAATAAAATATGAGTAGTTAGGCTTTATTTTGTGTAGGGAAAAGAAATAAATGTGAAAGCCTAAATTGGGTATGGGGGGACCATACCTTTCTCTTACTTCCCCATACCCTTCCCCATACTCCCTCCTTAAATCCGGCCCCCCCTTCCCCTTTTACCAATTATATACTCCACCTCCCTCCTTCCTCCTTACTCTTTCATTTTCTCATACTTTCCCCTAGCAAGAAAACCTCCATGGAAGCTCCCACCCCAAGTCTTGTATCTAAGCCATTCCTCCACCATTTTCAAGTTCAAGGGTACTTTTGAAGTGGGATCATCTAGAAGAATCAATCAAGCTAAGAAAGTCCTAAATCCATCTCCTATTTTAAAGTGAGTTATTATGACCCTTCTCTTCTCTAAATGTTCATGAGATATTTATTGTTGTTATTGTTGTTAAAATGCTCATTGGATGCTTTGGAAACTCTCTTGGAGTGGAGGTATTGATTTAGATCATAAGGAAATGTGGTTGTTCTAGGAAGTGTTAAAGAATGAAAGAAATGGGTAGAATTAGTTTAGAATGTTTTGGAATCCTCTTTAAAGTTGAGAAATGGGTAAATAACATGGAATGATATTATTGTTCATGGAAGTGAATTGGGAGTATAAGAAATGGGTGAAATTAGTTAGAAGAATTAATTTGAAATGTGTTATTAAAATGGGTTGAAAATCTTGTGTTGAATAAATTGGATTTATATTATTTTGGGGGTTTAAATGATTTAGGATGAGAAATGGTTAAGTTAGAGATCCTCTTGGTATTCTTGAATATTGGGTTAGAATAAAAGAAGAGGAAATAAAGCTTGGTGAAAGGAATGAAATCTGGGAAAGTCTGATTGGGCACTTGGGCGGTCGCCCAAGAGGGCATGAGCGGCCGCCCATGCTGCCAGAAGCAAGAATACCTTAGGAAAGCCTCTTGGGCGGTCGCCCAAGAGGAGTTGAGCGGTCGCCCAAGAGGGCAGCAACTTGGGTGTTCCTTAGAACCACTTGGGCGGTCGCCCAAGTGGCCTGGGCGGTCGCCCACCATGCCAGATCCTCCTTAGTCTCTTTTCTTATTGATTCACCAACAACATAGTGACATGAATCTTAACCATTATGAATTAGTGGAACCTAATCCAAACCAGGTATGAATTACCCTTTTTACACTTAAGTTACATCAGAACATTTAAGGGCAACTTAATTGAGTTTAAATGGAACTAAGGAAGCACTTTAATTACGACTCAGGAATTGTTCGACAATCTTGTTTGGACTCCTTGATATATTTCGATATAAATGCTGGGATGCCCTACTTTGGAATTCCTAAATTGTTTTGGGATTGGTTCGAAGATTTATAGCCGTTGTGCTAGTATGTTGAATACTTGTTATAGTATTTCTATCTTTATGATATTCTATTGTTGTAGGATTCCCTACTTTGGAATTCCTAAACTGTACATGTGGAAACAGAGATTTATAGCCGTTGTGCTAAGATGTTGAATACTTGTTATAGTATTGCTATCTTCATGATATGCTATTGTGGTATGTATCCCTACTTTGGATCATACAATGTTTGGTTAAGCAAGTATGTTATTACTATGCTTAGTTATGAAAATCCAGCTGGTATTTGTTTGTTGGGCAATGTTATGAAATTATAATGGCACCGAGCCAAGTTCATTATAATTCATACATTGGTAACCCAGTTTTGTCCCCCTTGTGTGGGATTAGTGGGCTAGCATCTCTTTTTGAGGTAGATGGTCTAGTTTCACTGGGGATATGACTGTGTGTCAGAATCCCTATGGTACTGTTATTGTTCATGGTTCCAGAACCGCTTCATCAAATGTTCTTCTTTGCTCGGATGTGTATATCCTTTTGGAGTTAAAACCTTGGCTCAGTATCCTTCTAAGTGTTACTTTATCGTACTTATGTGTTGTGATATATTCATGATGAGCTGGTCGTTGTTTCCAACCGGTATGGGACGGTTGGCGGCAGGGAGCCTCTCTGATTTTGTGGATATGTCTTTTGATGTATTGCATCTTGTTTGGCATCTTGCTGCATTCATAATAGCTTGCTGAGATTTATTCTCACCCCTCTCCCTTTACTGTTTTTAGATTCTGAGACAGGTGGACCAGCCAAGTAAGGGCGGTGAGGAGTTTGGAAGTTATATTGTGGGAATTGTCGGGGTATGATTAGGTTGGTATAGAAAGTGTACCTTGGTATAATTCATTTACGGAATTGTATTTATAAATCTTTATTTTATGTTATAAACGAGGCCTTTTTGTAATTAAAACAGTTTCTTACTTTCTAAGTTAGTCAACTATTTCTCCATTGTGAAAAGGTGTAGATTTATTTTGAAATGATTACAACAATTGTATTTATTTTTGAATGATAATTAAAGGTTTTAAAAGTTAAGGAAAATTGGGTTAGTTTGAGGACGCTCCAGCTCGGGACACGTGTAGGTTCCGGGTCGGGGTCCTCACAGTTGGTATCAGAGCTCGGTTAGAGTTCTCGGGTAGAGTCTAGCTGAGTGAGAGTGTGCGATAACTTACGTCGAGAGTTTAATGCAGGAAATTGTTCAAAGACAGAAAATGATATTGACCAACCAAGGAATCAAGGAAAGGTGAGTTATGGAAAGATAGATTCCTCCACCATCATTTGAGGTATTTTACCTGCCTCAGGAGTTAGGGTTCATACTTTTATAAATCCTTGTTCATTCATTCTCATGTGGCATTACATTCCATCTTTATTTGCATAATTGGCCCAAAAGTTGCCTTATGTGCTGAAGGTTCTACTCCTATGGGAGAGTACCTCGAATCATTCTTGTGTATCAGGGTAGTTGTGATTAAGTGGGCATGTATTGCCGGTGGATTTGGTCGAGTTACCAATCCGTGAATCATCGTTATATTAACCGAATTATTTGAGTAGTTGTTGTGTTTGAGGAGGACTGTCGCAAGAAGCGAGTCTCCTTATCTACGTTTGATTTACCTCCGTGTGTAATTGAGTCGGGTAAATTATTAATTGATATTATGTCACATATGCTTAAATGTCGAAAGTATGATCTAAAGAATGTGAAGGTTATTTGAGTTATGTGTTAAATTTGAGTAAAGGACACTTGGGTTATCTCTGTACGGTGATAAATGAATTTGTGAACTCTTAGTTGAGGTTAGGTACATGGCCTAATTAAGAGTGGTTGATGGTTGTATAATTGCATGATTAGTTATTCAATGGTGTCTCATGGTGGAGACTAGATATATGAGACTAGTATTGAAAGTGATAGTCTAAGTGGGATTATATGGGTTATAAAATATCGCGAGTACGAGATCTTAGAGAACCAATATATCTTTGCCTTATGTGCTATTAGTTGATTAAGTGGTGTTTTCTATGTGAGTTTCAAAATGGGTTTTCATCAGGTATCATACCAGGATATTGAGATTTTGAGTTGCTATAAGGTATTATTTTGGCATTCGGATTCCTAGATAGAGGACACTAATTGGGATGATGGACTTGATGATTCATCTTGGGAAAGTATTTGATAAAGAAGATAATTAGCTTAGCGACTCTCCGTAAGGATAAATTAGTACTATATTTAGAAAAGATGATACTTGGTGGTTAATTATAGATTAGGAAGATCTCAAATTAGTAACTGTGAAGAATAAGTATTCGTTATCAATTGATGATGATTTGTATGACCGATTCTAGAAACTAATAGGATACTCAATGGTTATTAGTTGAATTTTTCGGAGTGTTACAATTACAGTGAATATTTGCTTTAAGAATACACTTAAGACAACACTTATATCTAGTATGACCGTTTTGATTTGTGGATTGTGTACTAGTTATGGGAAGGTAATTAGAGTAAATGCGAAGAAGTATAATAGATGTAATTATTGGTGACTTGTAGGATCAACTTCAGGAATTGATAAAATATGTATATGGGTTGTTTTGAGAGATGATTATCATTAGTTGAGAAAATAAACGAGGATAAATCTTATTGGAAGACAGGATACTTTTGGATGATTACACCGTATAGGTTGACTTAGTTGCGTGACTCATATAAGGGATTGGTGTGATACTTAGAAGATATTTACGTTATACGAATTTTGAGTTGTTGATGGTTATAGGGAGATAAGTTAGATTATACCGTTAATGTTTAATTGAAATTTGGGGATGATTGATCTATGGGAGTTCCAATTATATTTTCTGATTTAGAAATTATGGTATTTGATCGGGAACTAGATGTTTACAATATGTTGTTGCTAAGTACAATACCAATATCAAAGGTAGGGAATAGATGACTCAAATTTAGTAAGGGTGTTGAATATTCAACTTGAAGAATTATTGAATTGAGGATGCTTTACCAAGTTTATAATCTTAATGAATGTTTTAGTGTTATTTATCGGAGATAGTAATAAGTATTACGAGATTGTGTTTTCTCATAGGGAATTTAACTAAGTAAAAAATATTATGAGTGGTGGCTACATTATAAATAGAAGTCAAACAAGAAAATTATGTTAGAATTGTTTTAAATGTGCCTTAAAACTTTGGACTATATATTGAATTCGGTATGAGCAATTGTGCCCTTCGGGGATAGTTGATTTAATAAGGTCAGTAAACCGTTTTCGTGTAAATTAAAATCTGTGAGTAATTTAACTATCTACAACTGGTATGGGACGGTTGTAGATAATTAAATCACTCGAGTTAATTTTGTTAACTTATCAATCTTTTGAAAGTTCTTAAATTGTGAGTGGTTTAGTTAATTAAAACTGGTATGGGCCGGTTTTAAATAAATAAACCATTCGGGTCTCTTTGAATCTCTTTTTATATTATCCTTTCGAATTCTGAAAGATGTTGTAATTTTTAGAAAGACTTGGTATCCTAAAGATATAAATTGTACAGAAGCAAGTAGAAAAGCAACCTAGTTCCCCTATAATGATTAATTGTATTCAAGTTTTGATTCGAGAAATGATTTGATAAGTGTGGGATTATTATTGTGTCGGTCACAGTAGACTCGGTTTTGTTTTGGAGTTGGATCGGCTCCATTGTGGGCGGCCAACCATTCAATTTGAATATTGATTTGTCACTAGGCCGGAACATAATTGAAACCTTTAATTGTGATAATAGAATATTGACGTTAGAAGATTTATTAAAGCATTTAGAGTTCTAGATTGAACTTGAGAATTTTATCACTATAAATTTTGTGATTGAGTTACATTGGAAGTAAAGAAGGGTATGTTATTTTGTTATAGAAAGTTGAATTATATTTTCTACTCGTTATATATATAGCTTGATGAGATGTTATTAATAAAGTCCTCACATATGTTAGGGGATGGTTCGATTGTATAAAACCCATAGTGTTAAATGGATTGGATAGACAACGTTCGGGAAGGTCCTTTTGGGAAGGTAGGAATGCTATTAAGTTTAACCTTGTGAAAAATTGAGGAATCATTACTTATGGTTGATGATATGCTACGGGCATAAACAATGGATGTTAGTAGTCAATAGGATGTATGGTTACCAAGGGTTGAGTGCGTATAATAGTAGTTATCATTCTAACATCGAGATAAACCGTATGAGGCATAGTTTGGGAAGAAAATATCGATCTCTAATTTGTTGGGGTGAAATTGAAGAGACTAATTGGGAATTGAAGTCTGAGGTATACATGTAACCGAGGCGGGTTGATCTGTTAGGTAGGTGACAGTCAAATTCGGGACGAATTTTCTTTAAGGGGGAGTGAGTGTAACGACCCTAACCCTAGGCACAATTTTAGTATAAAATTGTGTGCTTTTAATATTATTGTTAATATTATGTGTTCGTTTTTATATCTTTGATTTCTTTTATTAGGATGAGATAATTGAGAAAATTAAATAAAGTCCATGGGGAAAGTATAATAATTGACAATAAATAAAATGTGAGTAGTTAGGCTTTATTTTGTGTAGGGGAAAGAAATAAATGTGAAAGCCTAAATTGGGTATGGGGGGACCATACCTTTCTCTTACTTCCCCATACCCTTCCCCATACTCCCTCCTTAAATCCGGCCCCCCCTTCCCCTTTTACCAATTATATACTCCACCTCCCTCCTTCCTCCTTACTCTTTCATTTTCTCATACTTTCCCCTAGCAAGAAAACCTCCATGGAAGCTCCCACCCCAAGTCTTGTATCTAAGCCATTCCTCCACCATTTTCAAGTTCAAGGGTACTTTTGAAGTGGGATCATCTAGAAGAATCAATCAAGCTAAGAAAGTCCTAAATCCATCTTCTATTTTAAAGTGAGTTATTATGACCCTTCTCTTCTCTAAATGTTCATGAGATATTTATTGTTGTTATTGTTGTTAAAATGCTCATTGGATGCTTTAGAAACTCTCTTGGAGTGGAGGTATTGATTTAGATCATAAGGAAATGTGGTTGTTCTAGGAAGTGTTAAAGAATGAAAGAAATGGGTAGAATTAGTTTAGAATGTTTTGGAATCCTCTTTAAAGTTGAGAAATGGGTAAATAACATGGAATGATATTATTGTTCATGGAAGTGAATTGGGAGTATAAGAAATGGGTGAAATTAGTTAGAAGAATTAATTTGAAATGTGTTATTAAAATGGGTTGAAAATCTTGTGTTGAATAAATTGGATTTATATTATTTTGGGGGTTTAAATGATTTAGGATGAGAAATGGTTAAGTTAGAGATCCTCTTGGTATTCTTGAATATTGGGTTAGAAAAAAAAAGAAGAGGAAATAAAGCTTGGTGAAAGGAATGAAATCTGGGAAAGTCTGATTGGGCACTTGGGCGGTCGCCCAAGAGGGCATGAGCGGCCGCCCATGCTGCCAGAAGCAAGAGTACCTTAGGAAATCCTCTTGGGCGGTCGCCCAAGAGGAGTTGAGCGGTCGCCCAAGAGGGCAGCAACTTGGGTGTTCCTTAGAACCACTTGGGCGGTCGCCCAAGTGGCCTGGGCGGTCGCCCACCATGCCAGATCCTCCTTAGTCTCTTTTCTTATTGATTCACCAACAATATAGTGACATGACTCTTAACCATTATGAATTAGTGGAACCTAATCCAAACCAGGTATGAATTACCCTTTTTACACTTAAGTTACATCAGAACATTTAAGGGCACCTTAATTGGGTTTAAATGGAACTAAGGAAGCACTTAATTACGACTCAGGAATTGTTCGACAATCTTGTTTGGACTCCTTGATATATTTCGATATAAATGCTGGGATGCCCTACTTTGGAATTCCTAAATTGTTTTGGGATTGGTTCGAAGATTTATAGCCGTTGTGCTAGTATGTTGAATACTTGTTATAGTATTTCTATCTTTATGATATTCTATTGTTGTAGGATTCCCTACTTTGGAATTCCTAAACTGTACATGTGGAAACAGAGATTTATAGCCGTTGTGCTAAGATGTTGAATACTTGTTATAGTATTGCTATCTTCATGATATGCTATTGTGGTATGTATCCCTACTTTGGATCATACAATGTTTGGTTAAGCAAGTATGTTATTACTATGCTTAGTTATGAAAATCCAGCTGGTATTTGTTTGTTGGGCAATGTTATGGAATTATAATGGCACCGAGCCAAGTTCATTATAATTCATACATTGGTAACCCAGTTTTGTCCCCCTTGTGTGGGATTAGTGGGCTAGCATCTCTTTTTGAGGTAGATGGTCTAGTTTCACTGGGGATATGACCGTGTGTCGAGAATCCCTATGGTATCTTGTTATTGTTCATGGTTCGGAACCGCTTCATCAAATGTTCTCGCTCGGATGTGTATATCCTTTTGGAGTTAAAACCTTGGCTCGGTATCCTTCTAAGTGTTACTTTATCGTACTTATGTGTTGTGATATATTCATGATGAGCTGGTCGTTGTTTCCACCCGGTATGGGACGGTTGGCGGTGGAGCCTCTCTGATTTTGTGGATATGTCTTTTGATGTATTGCATCTTGTTTGGCATCTTGCTGCATTCATAATAGCTTGCTGAAATTTATTCTCACCCCTCTCCCTTTACTGTTTTTAGATTCTGAGACAGGTGGACCAGCCAAGTAAGGGCGGTGAGGAGTTTGGAAGTATATTGTGGGAATTGTCGGGGTATGATTAGGTTGGTATAGAAAGTGTACCTTGGTATAATTCATTTACGGAATTGTAATTATAAATCTTTATTTTATGTTATAAACGAGGCCTTTTTGTAATTAAAACAGTTTCTTACTTTCTAAGTTAGTCAACTATTTCTCCATTGTGAAAAGGTGTAGATTTATTTTGAAATGATTACAACAATTGTATTTATTTTTGAATGATAATTAAAGGTTTTAAAAGTTAAGGAAAATTGGGTTAGTTTGAGGACGCTCCAGCTCGGGACACGTGTAGGTTCCGGGTCGGGGTCCTCACACTCCGGGTTGTTTAATTGTTCTTTCCTGATTCAAACCCCGCCCTGTCATTATCTCACCATCATTAATTGCTTCAGCAAGCATTTTCGTTTGAACAGATCGAAACATGTCACTGCGCTTGGAAGAGGCTCCAATAATGTTCGACAAGCTAGAAAGTTGATTAAAGAAAGAACACACATCCTTACGCTTTTTTGCCACAGCTATAAGGGTCAACTGAATTTGATGAGCGAAACAATGAACATAATAAGCTGATACATTCTCTGCCATAATCAAAGTTTTCAAGCCATGGAACTCCCCCGACATATTTCTAGCTCCGTCGTATCCTTGACCGCATATATTGGATAAACTCAACTTATGTTTCACAAGAAGAGATTTGATTGCAGTTTTCATGGATAATGAAGTAGTATACTTTACATCCACTAAACCAAGAATGCACTCAACTACACACCTTTTTTTATCCACATATCTCAATGCAAGAGCTATTTGTTCCTTCACAGAAATATCACGAGACTCATCAACTAGAATAGAGAATAACCCACTTCCAACGTCTTTGAGGATAACTTGAGTAGTCAAGAAAGAGAAGGCATTGACAATATCCTTTTGAATTTCGGGGCATATCAACTTGAGATTTCCATGAGAACTATTCAAAGTAGCTTTTTTAGTTTCCTCATTTTGGTTTGAAAGGAAACGAAGAAGCTCAAGAAATTTTCCTCGATTTAGAGACTCCTCATATTCATCGTGGCCACGGAAAGCCAACGCTTGGCGCAAGAGAAATCGAATACAATCGATAGATGCATTCAACCGGATATCATACATCGTTTTTGCTTCATCATTTACGTGGCAAAGAACAACTTCAATATGTTGCTTATGATTGCGCAAATCATCACAAACTTTAACACATTTATTGTGGACACTGTTGTGATCACCGGCATGAACATCCAATCTTGATTTATCTTTCCAATTAGAGAACCCCTCGCCAACAAATGTTTCTCCACCCCCTCGTTCTCCATGCTCAGGTTTGAAAAGATAGCAACACAAACAATATGTTGCATTCTTCTCTATGCTATACTCAAGCCATGTAGGAAAATATTTAAACCAAGTAGGAATGAATCTACGATCATAGTACTTCCATGCAAAATCATTAGGTTTTCTTTTTGGTTGACAAGGTCCCTTTCGTATGTATGCTCTACGAACTTCCTCTCTCACATTAGCACCATACGAGTGCAAGGGTGTAAACCGGGTCTACAGGAAGCTCATTCATATTCGGAACACGGGGTTTGTCAAGAAATTCATTTTTGTCATTTGAAACTTGATTGACTTGGACAGTAGGAGTTGGAGCTAATACTCGCTGAACTTTGGCTTTGTGACAAGTAGCTGATTGAACTTGAAATTCAGATGCTTGAACAAATGACTGTGATTACTCTTCACAATTAACCAGCTTGAAATATCTTTTCATCGCCTCGATTACTATTGTAATAATAAGAATGACAAAATTAAATGTTGTAGCAAACATTTAAACACAAAAAATTGATAAAGTCTATAGAAATCAGAATGTTATAGCACATATTATCACATAAAATAGGTAATATAGAAATCCTACAGAGGGGAAAATAAATTCTAAAAATAATAAGGTGTATTTCTAATAGGATGAGATGTACCTTTTCTTTTTTCAGAATCTGAAGGATGTTTGAAGCTCAGTTACCCCTTAACAATCAGCTCTAAGTAACCCTAAAATCAAAATATTGAACATCAAAATTAGAAACATGAGTAGAATTAAAAAAAAAAAAAAAAAAAAAAAACCCCAAAAGAAACCCTAGATAGTTATAAACTGATGATCAAATCCCTAAAATTTAATCACCAAATATATCTAAAATTACTCATTGTAATCGATGTAATACACAATCAAAAAGCAAAATTGAAATAAATTTTGAATTACCTTGGCATTTTGAGCAGTAATCAAATCAAGAAGATTGAAAATTTTAGAGGTTTAAAGAGAGAGCAGTAGGAGAACCGGAGAAGAAGGACCGAAAGATAACGAGGGAGAAAGAGAGAGCGAACAACAAGGCATCCGGCTCAGATCGACGAATTCCAATGATCGCATCTGTCGATTGCGTAGGTGAAGATGAGCGCAGAGCGCATAATTGTTTTCTGCTTAGTTTGTGCGTGGTTTGGGTTTGGTTTTGTGTGTTTCTAATTTGCTTGACTTCTTTAACCAGAACATTAAAAAAAAAACTAAAACTGAGTGTAGGCCATGGCCCACTTTGGCCTCTAAGTGAATCCGCCGCTGATGGAGGGGCTCAATTAACATCCTTGATTTTCCCGTTTATTCCACTTTTACCCCCTTTAAATTTTTTATAATTTTGATCTTAGCCCCCTGAAAAAAATCAATTAACCCCCCCCCTCAAAAAATTTATTGACACCCTACCTATATAAACAAAATTTACACAACAGGCTTGGCACTACATTGTTTCTTCAATTTACAAATTGCTCTCATCTGAATTGCGATCGACAGAAAGAAAATTGGAGCAACGAACGACAGCAGTAACGCTACTCTGAACTCAGTCGCACCAAGCCACCACTCTGCCACCTGCTATGCCGCTTGCACAGGTATTCCCCTTCTCTCCCTTCATCAGCTTTTCCTCTTTCTCTCATCTCAAATCTCCAAATTTCTAAAGCCCTAGCAAATTAGGTCTTAAAAATTGAAAAATCTTTTTCAAAATATCATTGATTTCTAGGGATTGTATTCGAATTTTGTATTTAAAGATTTTGAATATAAGTATGAATTTAGGGTTATCCTTGACTTGTTGTTCTATGTTCTAACTTTACTGACTCTATAAATTTGCAATTTATCAAATCGGCAGCAACAATTTTTATAAACACAAGCATATACTCTTGTTTAAAAATTAAAAACTCTCATTCAATATATAAATTTGTTAATGTGGATTCGTATTTGTGCATTTAACATATTTTTTTAATCTAAACTTCAGTATGAAATTTTGGAATGGTCCCCCACCTCGAGATTTGAAAAGATCGCGTGGCTCGGCTACTTCAGGCTCTAAATCCAACGAGACTTCCCGTCGCAAAGGTTATAAACTTTGAACTATTTGTTTAATGTTTTTTTACGTTTTTCTTATGGCCAGTGGCCTTGTTGTTTTTTCTGTTTATGGCCAGTGGGCCTTGTTAATGTTTTTGTGGTTGATGGCCTTGTTTGTATGTTTGTTTATGATCAGTGGCCTTGTTGGTGTTTCTGCTTATGGTCGGTGGCCCTGTTGGTGTTAATTAATATACAATATTTGAATATTTTATTGTTATTCACATTTTCAATTATTGTACGTATTTTGAAATAATGCTGGAAAACTATAAACCTTCACAAACTAATTAATAGCCTCAAGTTCAAGAGCCTAACGTCCTCGATCATAGTGCCCCAAATCCAAATTCTGAAGTGCCTTATGCTCAGGAGCCTCAAGTTCAAGAGTCTACCATCCCCGATGCTAGTGTCCCATATCCAAATCCTAAAGCGCATAATACCCAAGAGCCTAATATTCCAATATCTCACTTTCAAGAAGTAAATGGTATGCCTGATTTTGTGTTTGATCCTGGGTTACGACCTTCAATTTATAGCCTTACTCATGATGGCAAAGAGTTAGAAAATATTTGAAGGGCATATTTGTTGAAGGACCCATCTCAGCCAAAAGAGCATGAATTTAAGAAAACAGAAATTTCAGGAGCAATGTACAAGTTTAGTCCAAAATGGTACTTAAAATATGTTAACTGGTTGGAATACAGTACAAGCAAATATGCAGTATATTGCTTGTATTGTAATCTTTTCAATCACGAGACTTGGAAGCAAGGGGGTGGCGAAGCATTTGTGACTGAAGAATTTAGAAATTTGAAGAAGATTTCAAAGAAGTTGAAGGAGCATGTGGGAGATGTCAGTAGTTCTCATAACAAATGTAACATTCTAGGCCAAGATTTACTTAAACCAGAGCAGCACATTGATCACAGTTTAGCTAAAGTTTCTGATAGAGAAGCCAATGTTGCTCACCTTCGTCTTATCACTTCTATAAAAGTCATTAGATATCTTTGTCACCAGGGTTTGGCATTTCGTGGTTATAACGAGTCAAAGAAATCATGAAAAAAAGGAAATTTTCTTGAGCTTTTGAATTTGTATAGTGAAGTTAGCGATGATGTAAAAGAAGTGCTAGTAAAGGCTCCAGGAAACAAAAAATGTGTTGTATCGACAATCCAAAAAGAGATATTAAGTGCAGCTGCCACATTCACTATAAATGCCAATCTTGAAGATATTGGAGATGATTTCTTTACTCTATTAGTTGATGAGGCACAAGATATATCAATAAAAGAACAAATGGCCATTATTTTGCGGTTTGTGAATAAACAAGGTATGTCATAGAGCATTTTCTTTGACTTGTTTATGTTGAAGAACCTACTGATCAGTCACTTAAAATAACTATTGAAATATATTGGGATCAAATGGCTTGAGTATATCTAAGATTCGCGGGCAAGGTTATGATGGACCTAGTAATATGAGAAGAGAACACAATGTCCTCAAGAGTTTGATATTGGCTGAAAACTGATCTGCTTTTTATGTGCATTGTTTCGCTTATCAATTGTAGTTGACACTTATTAGGGCAGCAAAAAAATATGATATTCTTTGTCATTTTTTTGATAGTCTAGCAAATTTATCAAATCTTGTTGCAGTCTCTCCCAAACGTAGAGATCACTTTCGACAAAACCTGTTAGTCCCAAATGTGGCAACAAGGGTGAAAAACAGCTAGAGGGGGGGTGAATAGCTGTTAAAAATTTTGCGCCCTCTTTTTGAAAACTAAACCTCCTGCTTACAAAACCGCTTGCAGTGTATAAAATCGCAAGTAGAATTGCAAAATGCACAGCGGAATTTCTTCGAGTTTATAAGTGCGGTTTAGAGGTGTGATTTTGTGTGCGGTTTTACAAAACAGTAAAGTGAGGTTTTGACAAGATTAACTAGAAACACAATTCACAATAATGGATAACCTATATAAAGATCAAACAGATAAGGACAAAATAATTAGTGATGAACAGTAAGTAAAAATGCAGAAATATAAGAACACAATATTTGGAGTGTTTCAATCGTAAATGATTTACATCCACTACCAAGTTGGTTAGTCTTGGATTTTCTAAAGCTAGATTTTATATTAGAGTATAAGAGACATTACAAAGTACAAGAATCAAACTTAGATTTAAAATCTATTCTATGAAGATCAAATCCTAGACTATAACCAGTGTATCCAAATAAATTAATTTATGTAATTAATCAAGTGAGGTGTGTGTGTGATAAACAAGAATCAATGCTCTTTGAATCTGTATGATATAGAGCTCAAGAAATCTTGGTGTTAAAGACTTGATTTCTGGGCCGGAGATATTTTCTTGAAGGAAGAAGATGAAGATTCAAAGGGTTGAATATTTCTGGAAACAGCTTCAATCTTCTATGAACTCACTGTAAAATTAATTTTTCAAGCAATCTTCAAATGTTGAAGAATGGGGGTATTTATACCCAAGCACTAAGAAAGTAGTCTTATGATACAGTTGTGCAAGTACTGTACTGGTGCGGTCTGATTGGTCCATGTGTCCACTTTTGTCCCTTTGTTCAGGAGATGCAGATAAGGCTGATCAGACCTCAGCTGTATTTAAGGAATGAAGGACATCTATCACCTTTTTAGAATCCTTGCAGATCCTGTCTGGCATTTAGTCACGTGACAAGATTTTGTGGTTGACTTTTAATATTGCTGACATGGACTCCAACAGTCATAAGTGGTCCAACTTCAAGTCTTCAATCATTGGATGTGGTTTGGTGAGGATGTGGTTTTAAGCAGTGTGGTTTCACCATCGAGGTTTCACTGTGGTCTTCAAAGGCGGTTTCAAGGTAAGAATTCCACATAGCGGTTTGCTGGTGCGGTTTCATACGTGCGGTCTGAAACCTTTTGAATTGAAACCTCATGTCCAATGAGTCTTGTGCTAGTCTTCAAGTCTAAATAAACCTATTCTATAAAATGAACTTATATTAAAAAATTGAAGTCTAAGCTTCATTACATATGGGCCTAAAGTCCAGAAAATAGAGATGAGGTTATGGTATCAATCAAATTAAAGCTAAAGCTAGGAGGGTTAAAGTATGCATACCCAACAATTTCTCCCTATTTGATTGATGTAATTACCTACTATAACAAAAGCAAACATTTTCCTTGGTAAAAACATGTCCATAAGAATTAACATGATAAGTAGAGCTGTCAAAATGGGCAAAAGCCCGCGGGCATGCCCGCCGTGCCACCTTTTAGGGGCGGGTTGGGCTAGTGTATTCAATACCCATTTGGATGCGGGCTTTTCGAGCCGCGGGCTTTTGCGGGTTGGGGCGGGGCGGGCCACGGGCAGCCCACATAAGTACGCACACCCAATACAATCTGAAACAGAGTACGCACGAATAAGCGTGTTGCAAACATAGACATCCCCATTAAACCCAAACTTGAACGACTGACTATGAAAAGATCCAACAAGAAAAGATGACCGGAGTTTCCCACAAGCTGTAAGAGCAAAAGGAAAGTTATGGGCATCAGGGGAGACAGAGAGGCGGCGCATACGGATAAAGAAAACAATGGTGTCATCGAATAAAGAAAGAAGGGTGTGAGCTCTGATAATGGTGTTGTAACAAAAAGTTGAAGGCTTTCGAATGATATCAAAGATGGAGGAAACGTATCAGATTAAAGAGGGGTATGGAATTGCGGTGGATGTGGGTGGAGGAGGGCGGTGAGGAGGAGAGAGGAATCATGGTGGAGAAAGAGGAGGCCGCCGGTGATAATTTGAGTATAGATCTGGTGAATTTGTTGTTGGGTTATGCATTGTTTGAGCTTGGTACGACTTACGAGATTTGTTGACTATAAAATTTACTCCTTTTTTGCGGGCTCACACATTTTGCCCGCGACCCTAATGTGGGGCGGGCTAGGCCAAGAGTTTTTAGGATCGCAATGTTTGCGAGCTTTCCCGACTCGGCCTGTTTTGCAGCGGGTTTTCGGCCCGTTTTGACAGCTCTAATGGTAAGTCATGTCCCAAGTCAATGCACACACTAGCTTAAGTTATAGATTTCTATACTATTGAAATATAAATAACTTACAAGTTTAAAGTATAGAAATGCATTCATGGCATACATAAAAATATGAGTTTTAGTTTAATTATGCGGTTTAAACTGAATGTTTAAACATCATTTCAAAAATATGATTTTTAAGATAAAGATATTTGAATGAGGTTTAAAACCAATACGGTTTCATTGTTCTACAAACAAGCGGTTTGATTAAACAAGGTTTGAATTCAATCAGTGATGCATTTTTCATTACTACCTTTGAGGTTTACAGATTACAAGGTAGGAAAGCAAAATACAACATAGCAAAAATAAATTGAGCAAAAAGATTTTAAGCAAAAAAAAAAAATATTACAGATATTGCGGTTTCAGTGCTGAGGAGGACCATTTACTTCATGATCTGGTACATGCGGTTCGGGAGGATTAAAAGCTGAATTTTATGCTCTAAGAGTCCTTCTCATTCTCCTGACCTCTTCTGTTGTTCTCCCTTGAGCGGTCTCCATTCTTGTCAAGACATTCGATTGATTTTCAAGTACGAGGTTTACTGAGCCAACCGCACTGCTATTTCCTTGAGTTTGCTCAGTCAGCTGATCAATTTGAGTATGGAAGGAGGAGTTTAGGGAGTTGAAAAGGTATGGATTGAATCTTGAATTGCATCTGTCTGAGCAGTTATGGAATGTTGGAGGTTTGGCTCTATCTCAGCAATGCTCCCCCTCAAGGAGTTATCCAGCTCTTGGAGTTTGATGTTGAGTTTGTTGTTGAATCCTTCCTTGACGTTTTCCAACCTATCATTCATCTTATCAGTTAGACTAGCTAACTTTGCATTTAGGCTATCTCCTATTAAGTTCATCTTCATTATCAGCTCCTCTTTAAGAATATCAGTCTCAGTTTGGAGGCTAGCTTGCATGGAATCCAAGACTGATCTCAAGTCTTGATCAGGTTGCGGTTTGGAGTTAAGAATTCCAAGGAATTCATCCTTCAGTTTTCCAAGATCTGTTTTTATGGCATTGCAGATTGCTTCAGAAAGTTCTCGAAGAATTTTGTTGAGTTCAGTAACAGAATCTTTATCTCCCAAAGTTTTAATCATACCATCTTCTTAGGATTGCTGGAAGGCATTAAAACAAGTTTCAACCGCAGTCCGGACAATGGTTGCGGCTTGATCATTTGAGGTTGAAGTAGTTCTCTCCCCCTTAATGGCTTCAATCAATTGAGATTTAAGAATTGCCAATTCTTGGGTTTGAGAATCTACCTTTGCCTGGAGAGAGCGGTTTGAATCTACAAGGAAGTGGTTTGATTCAGTGACCTTGATCATGTGGACTTGGTTTGCAAGTAGTTGGCCTTGGATCAAATGAAGGACAGAGAGGATTTGGGAATAATCCGTTGGAGGTGCGGTTGAAGAAGAGGGAATATATTAGAAGGGAGGAGGCGGTTGAGGAAAGGTTTGAGGTTCAGTTTGGATTATAGGAGAGGTTTGGGTAGGGGGTTCGGTTTGAGGTAGTTGGGTATTCAATGTTTGGAAAATATGGTGAATGGGAATGGTTTGAGATTGAGGTTGGGTTGGAATGGTAGGGATTGGAAGTGTTTGGACTGGGGTAGTTTAGGTAGGTTAAGTGGGTGGGGCGGTTAGGGTTGGTAGAGTTGGAGGGGTAGTTTGAGGTGGGGGTGAGTTAGATGGTGTGGCAGTGTGAATAGAAATATGGGATTGATGCAGTTTTGGTGACTACGGTTTAGGTGAAGAAGGAGGTGAAGGTTGATCGCGGTTTGAGTGAGGAGGGGAAGGAGTGGGTTCTTTGTGGTTTGAAGTAGAAATGGCTTGGCCTTTAGAAGGTTTGGGGGACTAGTTTTTGAAGGCATTTGAAAATGGGGGGAGGGTTTGGTAGTTGGAGTTGGAATGGTCTGAGTCAGAATCAGAAGGGAGTTTTAGGCTGGATACAGAGGAGGGGGATGAAGAGAAGGAGAAGATTATACAGCCATTTCCTTGGCATTGGTAGCCACCCATTTCAGAAAGCGTTTAGGCCCCATCCTAGATGATTTCTTGGCCATCATTTTAAATCTCTTCTTTGGGGTCTCCCCATGAATTGGTGCATTTTGAGGTTTAAGTGAGGGGATTTGAATGGTGAAGATTGGTGTGGTTGGATAGGAGATTAAGGTTGGGTTTGGATGGGAGAGTGAGGTTGGGGAGGTGGTTGCGGTTTAGGGATAGGTTGCGGTTGAGGAGGGGATGTGGTTTGCTTTCCTTTGGCAGCCCTCCTTTCAGCAGCTCTCTTTTCTAATTTTTCCATCTCAGCCTTATGGAATTGCAGAAGGTCTTCATCATTCATTATCTTCTCTCTAGCTTCCTTAGCCATTTTAGCCATAGCAATCAGAGAGGAAATATCAGCACCATCTTCAGCTTTCATATCATCAGCCAAGGCTTCAACCTCTTCAATAACATCTTCATCAATAGGTTCATCAACCAGAACCTTCTTCTTGAACTTATTTGGTTGGCTTGGCCCAGCACCACCAGCAGTACGCGGTTTGGGGATAGGTACGGTCTTGGGCTTTTTGAGGGGCGGTTCACCAACGAGCTTCTGCTTTCTAGACTTCTTGACTGCTTTGCCAACAGCTTTGTCAGTGGTCTCAGAATTCATTGGAATATAATACTCCTTGGTGAGAAGAGTGTCAGCATCCCACATCTCTCTATATTGAGCATCTCCATTCTTGAATCTGAATAGATGGCAGACATTCAGAACCAAAGTTTCTTCTCCACTGGACCAGTCGACCATTAAATCCGTATTTTGCACTCTGTGGTCCTCCAGATGTTCATAGTTGCAAAATATAGCGGTCAGGATCCTGCAGAACGGCCTCCACCTTTGATCAACCCCTCTCTCCTTGGATTGATAAGTGTTGATGTGAGAGGAAAGTTCTCTCATTAGGATTTTGGGCCAAGGAAGAGGCATGCCATTAGCACAACAGTACATCCACTGCTGGCTGGTGAAGTTGTTGTGATTCCCATTCTTACCACAGATTGATTTGCCCACCAAAAAGCAAAGATGGCACATCAACTCACCAAAATCCTTTCTGGGAACCGCCTTGAATTTCCCAGTCAAAGTAGGGATTCCAGCTGTAGTAGACGATGTTGCATCTAGGACCTCTTGAGATATTCTTTCTTCAGCATTGGAAACATGGAATCCAAAGGCATCCCTGATATCCATATAATCAATGGTGATATCCAATCCTTGGACATTTGCGGTTAAGCAGGGAATAACCTTTCTATTGCCTAGATCCCTCTTTCCAGAAATTGCATTGGAGTAGAACTCATCCACATAAGAAGGAACAACGAAGTCCTGCTTTTTGTTGAAAAGGGGTAGAATTCCTGAAGCTTTCATCTTTCTTATCATTTCAGTTCCTAGGGCATCATGCATCAACTCATTTTCATTTATTTCCCGTCCTGGCAAGAAAAAAAGAGGATCCTACAAAATGAAAATTGTAAGTTAGATCCATTTTAAGAGATCATAGTTCACGTGCGATTTAAGCACCCATTCCGTTTAGCAATGGTGCGGTTTGAGAAGTGAAATACCTCAAACTCCAAGTGAACTGTGAATACAAGGCAAGGAAATAAATATGGAAACCTAATAGCATATTTTATTAGTACGTGGCATTGTTAAACCAATTTTATCTCACACTTCCATGAAGTGTTGAAGGAGAAGGTTATGGTTTCCAGCCTATATACTAAGTAAAACTTGAGAAAGCACAAGGATAAGTGAAAAATAGCATGTGGTTTAAGAGAAGCACAACATGTGGTTTCAAATGATATAGACATGCGGTTTCCTACATGCGGTTTACAGAAGCATGCAGTTTAGAAAAGTAGCATGCGGATTGAGAGATGAGGTTCTAAGGCATATTCAGATACAAAATTTTCAAAAAAATTCTAAGTATTGAAAAACATAATTTTGAAATCATGATATCCAACATATAAACTATTTTCTGAAAATTTTGTGAACAGTTCATATGAACAAATGAAGAACACGAAGAACAGTTTGAACATGAAGAACAGAGACAATATGAAAGTTCACCAATATCGACAAATAATATATCAAAATGATCCTAACAAGTTGTAGATCATTAATATAACAATAAAAATTCAACCTTTTTCCAGAATAATCACGAAATTACTAAGAACGTGAAATGGGTTTCGAAAACCCGTAAATTGAAAATCACAAAATCAACCACCTTGATGTGTTTAGATCATTAAATAAGTTACATAAATTGATTCCAAACATCAAAACGAGCAAAACCCAACAAATATTAAACAAAATGAGAAAGAAATGAAGTTTTAATCAAGCAAAGTGGGTATAAAGCATACGAACAGTTTTTCAACTGTTCATCCATGGCAGTTTCTATAGAGATGTAAAGATTAAGGTTTTAGAAATCATACCATATCGTTGAAGGATTTCTTGAATACTCTAGGGATTGTTGTATCTCTTTGTCTCTTAGCAGCCATTAAAAATTTTAGTTTGAACAAATGAAGGTTTTTTTTAGAGAGAAATAGAGAGAGAAAGTGAATAGTGACAAAGAAGGTACGTTTGACAGAGAAGGTAGTGTATAGGGTCAACCATTGCACCAAAATGGATTTATATAGGTGGTGTCTAGGCTGGTGTGCAGAAGGTGATGATGGTTCCACTAACTGTTGCACCCTTTCAACTTCTGCACACTGTCCTATGACGGCTGACAAGAGGGTTTTTAATGCAAATATTCATTTTGCATTAAATGCATTAAAATTTCAAATAAACGTGGGAAAATATTTGCAAAAATACCCTTATGCCAAAAAGATTAAAAATAAGGATCAAATAATAAATATAGAAAACTTACCTGGGTCCACGTGGCATGCATGCGGTTTGACAAAAAGGTAATAAATATTTTTATTTTATTTTTAATAAGGAAATATCAAACTGCTTGAGGTATCTTCTTCAAAGCTAAGAATTGAAAAACGTTGAAAAATCTCTAAATGTTGAAACGCGGTTTAGACTCATGCGGTCTTGACATTGCAATCGGTCAGGAGTTACATGCGGTTTTGTTCACGCGGTTTCAACAGGGGAGGTTTTGAAAACTCAACAGGAATTTTTAACCTAAAATCCACATACTTAACACACAAGTTAGTAATAAAAATTATGGACTTATTTAAGTTCAAGCATACCCATTTCTCCTCTGAGGAATGAAAACCTCTTGGAGTCAAGAGCTTTGGTGAGGATGTCATCAATTTGATTATCTGTCCCCCACATACTCTAAATGGATGTTCCCCTTTTTCACATGGTCTTTGAGGAAGTGATATTTGATGTCTATGTGCTTGGCCATTGAGTGCATGATAGGGTTGTTGGAGACTGAAATTGTTGATGTGTTATCATACATGATTAGGCAGTTTCCTTCATTAATTCCATAGTCTACCAACTGTTGCTTCATCCAAAGAATTTGGCAGCAGCAATGTATTCAGCCTCTGTAGTTGACACTGAAACTGAAGCTTGCTTCATGCTGGTCCAAGCAACTAGTCTATTTCCAAGGAAGTGATAAGTTCCACTAGTACTTTTTCTGTTAATGGTGCAAGCAGCATAATCTGCATCTGAATAACCTACAAGCTCAAAATTCGAATCTTTGGAATACCAAAATTCAAGATTAGTAGTTCCAGAGAGATAGCAGATTATACGCTTGACCGCACTTAAATGTGCTTCTCTAGGATCAGCTTGATAGCGTGCACAAACACAAATACTAAACATAATATCTGGCCTACTAGCAGGTAAATAAAGTAATGAGCCAATCATACCTCGATATAAGGTTTGATCATTTATCTAGTTTATTGCTTGTAGCCATGGGAGTATCGTATGCTTTTGCATTTTCCAGTCCAAACTTTTTGATTAACTCCTTTGTGTATTTGGATTGGCTGAGAAAGATTCCTTCATCACATTGTTTGATTTGAAGCCCGAGGAAGAACGTCAATTCTCTCATCATGCTCATCTCAAAGTTGCTTTTCATTAGCTTTTCAAAACGCTTACACAATAATTCATTAGTAGAGCCAAAAATAATATCATTAACATAAATTTGAACAAGTAATGAATGATTATTATATTTAGCAATGAATAGAGTTGTATTGATTTTACCGCGTTTGAACCCCTTTTCTAGTAGAAATTTAGATAGAGCCTCATACCATGCCCTTGGAGCTTGTTTGAGTCCATACAAAGCCTTTTGGAGTTTGTAGACATGATTTTGAAATTTGGAGTCTTCAAATCCAGGAGGTTGAGCAACATACACGGTTTATTGAAGTTCACCGTTGAGGAAAGCACTCTTAACATCCATTTTATATAGCTTGAAATGTTTGTAAGATGTATAGGCCAAGAAAATTCTGATTGCTTCTTGTAGCGTTGTGAGAAGAATTTTATCTTTTTGAGTCGCCACCTATATTATTCGTTTGGAAAACATAGAAAAACCATTTTGAAAGAGATTTGGGTTCGGGGCTTAGGTTATGGAATGGGTAGGTCAAGGAGCATTCATTCCACCCAATCCGGAGATCGGTCTTGCTAAAGAAAAGAGAGGTTTTCAAAAGGAAGAAGAAAAAGATTTTAAACAATAAAAGATCCATTTAACGGGGTTAAACGGAATGTAGGATCGATTGCTTCGAGACCGTCTCCATGATTTGGAGAGGCTCTAGGCCAATCCTAGATTCAATAGATTTATACCACTCTAACAATCAATTAGAAAGGGATTTAGGGATTTACCTTGCGTGAGTTGATTTGGGCAGAGTTTCGACTCAAGTTTAGAATCGACTCTCGATATGGACAGAGCTTTGCCTCAATCATTGACTTGGGTCTTGATGTTTGTTTATCAACAAGGTTGACAAACAAACTTTGAGGTGAGTTTTAGGGTGATTTTATAGAAATCTTTCAGGGAAAGAAACCAACAAAATATGTGTGTGTTGTGAAAATTCGTCCTCCTTCGATCCTTAGAAGTCACCAAGTATTTATAGGGTTTGGATAGGTAGAGGTGGAGAGGTAAAAACCTTTCAGAAGGTTCTAGACCCCAAACTCTATTGGTTGGCCGGATGGATAAAACCTTATCCCGGAAAGAGGTTGAAATTGACGAGAAAACTGCCTTCTGCATGCTGCAGAGGGAGGATATCTCGCGCGAGACACGCCATCTCGCGGCGAGATATTGCTCCTGTGGACAATCTTGTCCTTTCCTCGTTATCTCGTATGCAGTTTAGTCCCAAACTAACGATAGTTAGTCAAAACTTAACGAAACATGACGAAATGGTGGATTTCTACTTCTTGACTCAAAGCGAGACTTAGAGTGGTATAAATATGACCTGATGTGTTCAGAATGGGGTGTTTACACTTCTAGTCTTGCAACTGGAGCAAAAGTTTCATCGTAGTCAATTCCTTCTTCTTGCCTATATCCTTGTGCAACCAACCTTGCTTTGTTTCTGGTGATGCTTACATTCTCATCCATCTTGTTTTTAAACACCCACTTTGTTCCTATCACTCCTTTATCATGCGATCTAGGCACTAATGTCCAAACATTGCATCTTTCGAACTGGTTGAGTTCTTCTTGCATAGCAACGACCCAACTAGAATCTTGGAGTGCTTCATAAACTTTGTTGGGTTCAATTTGAGATAACAAAGAAGTATGCTAGTCATAGTTTAATCTCCTTGTTTGAACTCCGGAAAATAAATCACCAATCATATTTGAGAGAGGGTGACTACTGACTTCACGAACCTCGGGGGGTAAATCTGGTTGAACTGAGGTTTGCTGAAGATCTTCTAATTGAATATCGTTAGATCCTTAAGTGAAGTCATTGAATGTGAGTTGACGAAGAGGTTCAATATGTTGATTGGGTGAGTTCTCATCAAAATCTTCCCTTGAGGTTGTATTTGGAGTAGGAACTTCAGATGCAGTTTCAAAATTGTTTGAGGGAATTTCAGTTGAGGTTGATGGATTTCCATGAGTTGATGGGTTTTGCGATTCTTGAGGTTCAGGTGCGGTTTTGGAAGATTCACCTGTTCATTAGTCTCAACAAAATCATCAGCAACATTTATGCCAAATGTGGCTCAAGGAGAGAATGTTCATCAAAAGTAACATGGACAGATTCTACTATCTTTAAACTAAATTTATTAAAAACATGAAAAGCTTTGGAATGTTTAGCATACCCAACAAAAATACCTTCATCAGCCTTAACTCCAAATTTACCTCTGTTTTCTCTTTCATTGTAGAGGATAAAGCATTTGTAGCCAAAGATTTGAAGAAAGAAATGTTGGGGGTTCTTCCTCTCCAAAGTTCATATGAAGTTTTGTTGTAGGTTTTGTTGATGAGGGAGGGGTTTTGAGTGAAGCATGCCGTGTTGACTGCTTCAGCCCAAAAGTATTGAGGAAGCTTGGCTTCAGATATCATTGTCTTTCCAGCCTCAATCAATGTCCTATTCTTCCTTTCCACAACTCCATTTTGTTATGAAACACCAGCAGTAGAAAAATTGTAATCAATTCCATGGTCATCACAATATTGAGCAACACCATTTTTTTGAATTTTGTTCCATTATCAGACCTTACACTAACGATGTCGTCTTATTTTTGAGTTTGGAGCCGTCTAAAGAGTGAGGTTAGAATTTCATAGCAATCATCTTTTGTGATCATCATTTCAACCCACGTATATCTTGAATAATCATCCACCACCACTAAAGTGTATCTATTCCTCCAATGTTGGCAGTGGTGACGGGTCCAAACAAATTAATGTGGAGCAGTTGTAAACATCTTGCAGTTGAAGGTGCGGTCTTGCTGGTGAAAGACGATGCGGTTTGTTTACCAAGTTGACAAGCACTGCATTTCTCTAGATGGTGATCAGCCACTTTGGGTAAACCACGAACGAGGTTTTCCCTTCCAATCTTTGCAAGATACTTGAAGTTCAAGTGGCTCAACCGCTTGTGCCATAGCCAACTATTTTCGTTCACATTTTTAGCTACAAAACTGAGATTAGTAATACTACATGTAGAATTTAAATCAATAATGTAAATATTACTCTTAGGAATCCATATAAGTAGTGTGACTCCGAAAATGCTATCTTTGATAAAGTAATTTGATGAAGTGAATTTGCAATTCATTCCTTTATCACAGAATTGAGAAATTGAAAGGAGGTTGTGCTTGAGTCCTTCAACAAGAGAAACCTTCTCAATGGTTTGGTTTCAGGTTTCCTCTTCTTATAATACCATACCCAATGGTCTTGCCTTTGTTATTGTCACCAAAGGTTAAAGATGGACCACTGGCTTCAATGACATCTTCAAGTAATGATCTATCTCCAGTCATGTGTCTTGAACAGCCACTGTCAAGATACCATTCATTTTCCTTGGAGTGACCAGCCATTAAGCAGAGGACCTAAAAGATAAACATTTAAAATGAGCTCCCCTTTATTTTTTTGGGTCCTGAGGTTAGCATCTTTTGATGACCCACACCTGTTTGACAGGAGGAGGATTATTCTTTCTGGCATTAGGTGTGAACCTCAAAAGGCATTTTGTAGCCTTGTGACCTGAACTATCACACAAAGAACAGTACAGCTTTGAGCAACATGAGATTTTACGAACTCTTTACTTTTCTTAGGATTTGCATTCTTTTTGGTAACTGCGGTTTTGGCCTTCACAAAGGTGGTCAATTTGGGTTTGACCACAATTTTTCTGGAAACGCTCCCCTTGCTTTTGAAAGCAGGAGGTGCGGTCGAAGAAGAAGGGCGGTCAGCCTCATTTGAAACCTCCTTTGTGGTTTCATCCTCATAAGTGGTTTTGTTTTCAGAAACTCTTCTTTTCATTTGAGAATTTTTCCCAAATTGCTTCTTAGGGTAGGCATAATGGAAATTAAGTTTAGACTTTTGTTCCTGTCCTTTACCCTTTGAAATGGAATGCATTTCCTTAGAAATTTCTTGAGTTTGTTTAGAAAATTCCTCATCCTTTTCATAACAGGATGCACACTTCAACTTTTCACCAGTTTGGAATCCCAGGCCTTCTTTATCACCACTAGCCTTTTGGGATTCTAGAATTTGGTCCATGGTAACACATGATTTGGTCCACTCATCAATTACCTTTTGGAGGTCATTGTTTTGAGCAACCAAGTCATCATTACTAAGTTGAAGTGCAGATACCTTAGTTTCCAGAATGAGGTTTTTATCAGTAAGAGGAGACATACTTCTTACTTGGTCTTTAAGAATTGAAATTTCAGACCTCAGCACAATTTTCTCCGTCTTAAGCTGTGTAAGTTCATCATTTGATAAAGACAAAGCTTTCTTAACATTTTGAAATTTAAGGATCATCACTTTAGCTTCTTTGAATATCCTTTCATGTTTCATGTGAGAAACCTATTCCACCACCTTTTTCAAAATTTTCTTAGTTGGAATAGTTTTTTATGGTGTTTCATTTTTAGGGGAAAAATGGGACGAGAGTAAGAACTATTCCCAATTTTAATACTAGGGGTGAGTTTCACGTCATCATCCACACTAGTAACCCTATATGAGGTTTTCTTAGAAATAACCTCTTCCTCTTCCATATCAAGCGACTCGACTGACTTAGTATCTGAATCATCAGAAGCGTCTGTAACAAGGCAAAGATTAACCTCTTCGGTTTCATCCTCACTTCCTTCATCAGAATTTGTCTCAATCCAAGTTGCTAACTCTTTTGAGTTCTCTTCCTCAGCAACCATTCCCTTGCAACGAGAAAATTTTGCAGGAGAGGTTTTCTCTTTCATGTATTCAAATCTAGGTTGTGGACACTCAGATGTAAAGTGACCAGGTTTTCTACAATTGTAGCAAACTAGATCACTCTTCTTCTTCGAATCAGCAGCCTTGGAAAAAGTTGCTAGAGGTTTGCCTTTTGACAATGATTTAGAAAATGGTTTTGAAGATTTTTGAAACTTTTGAAATCTTTTTACAAACATGGTAAAATCATCATCATCCATTTAATGAGTGATGATGTTGAGATGGAAGGATCTGAGGTTTGATTTGAAATAGATGGTTTCTCAACATGTTCCACTACTAACATAGAGAGTGATTTTCCTTTTCCTTCAACTTCTTCAATATGATCTAATTTAAGCTCATGGACTTTAAGATTTGCATACAAGTTACTTAACGTCCAATTATTTAAATCTTTAGAGTCCTCAAGAGATGTGGCTTTATTAGCCCATCTTTAACCCAAAGCAGCTAGGAAAGTCATATTGACTTCTTTATCAGTTAAAACTTTGCCAAGAGATCTACAAGCATTAACTACCTCAACGTAGCGATCATAAGTTTGCGATTTTGCTGTACATGACTTTTTGAAGAGTTGAAACGGGCAAGTTTCCTGAAATGAAGAATCTTGCTTTGCTGTCCAAAGCAAATAAGCATTTTTCCTCATCAGTCCACTCAGCTTTCAGCTTTTTTACCTCTAGAGTTTCAGCATTGGTGGTTGGATTGGTGTTGGCCTTCATAGGAACAAAGGGGCTATTTGTCACGCACTCCACCAGCATTTCATCAATGATTTCCAAATGGATTAACATTCGGACCTTCTAGATGTCAAAGTAGTCTTCATCCAGAATAGGAATGTGTGAGTAGTTAACCGTTGTCATGGTTTTTGAGTTTGACATAAGGAATCAGCACACAAGTTGTTAAGCTTGAAAAACAGAAGTTTTATAAATGTGTAAAGCTCTGATACCACTTGTTGGTCCCAAAGGTGGCAACAAGGGTGAAAAACAGCTAAAGGGGGGTGAATAGCTGTTATAAATTTTGCACCCTCTTTTAGAAAACTAAACCTCCTACTTACAAAATCGCTTGCAGTGTATCAAAACCGTAAGTAGAATTGCAAAATGCACAGCGGAATTTCTTTGAGTTTATAAGTGCGGTTTAGAGGTGCGGTTTTGTGTACAGTTTTACAAAATAGTAAAGTGAGGTTTTGACAAGATTAACTAGAAACACAACTCACAACAATGGATAACATATATAAAGATCAAACAGATAAGGAGAAAATAATTAGTGATGAACAGTAAGTAAAAATGCAGAAATATAAGAACACAATATTTGGAGTGGTTCAATCGTAAATGATTTACATCCACTACCAAAATGGTTAGTCTTGGATTTTCTAAAGCTAGATTTTATATTAGAGTATGAGAGAGATTACAATGTACAAGAATCAAACTCAGATTTAAAATCTATTCTATGAAGATCAAATCCTAGACTATAACCAGTGTATCTCAAATGAATTAATCTATGTGATTAATCAAGTGAGGTGTATTTGTGATAAACAAGAATCAAGGCTCTTTGAATCTGTATGATATAGAGCTCAAAAAATATTAGTTTTAAAGGCTTGATTTTTGGGTTGGAGATATTTTCTTGAAGGAAGAAGATGAAGATTCTAAGGGTTGAATATTTCTGGGAACAACTTCAATCTTCTATGAACTCACTGTAAAATAAATTTCTCAAGCAATCTTCAAATGTTGAAGAATGGGGGTATTTATACCCAAGCACTAAGAAAGTAACCGTTATGATACAGTTGTGCAAGTACTGTACTGGTGCGGTCTGATTGGTCCACGTGTCCACTTTTGTCCCTTTGTTCAGAAGATGCAGATAAGGCTGATCAGACTTCAGCTGTATTTAAGGATTGAAGGACATCTGTCACCTTTTCATAATCCTTACATATCTTGTTTGACATTTAGTCACGTGACAAGATTTTGTGGTTGACTTTTAATATTGTTGATGTGGATTCTAACAGTCATAAGTGGTCCAACTTCAAGTCTTCAATCAGTGGATGCGGTTTGGTGAGGATGCGATTTTAAGCCGTGCGGTTTCACCATCGAGGTTTCACTGTGGTCTTCAAAAGCGGTTTCAAGGTAAGAATTCCACATAGCGGTTTGCTGGTGCGGTTTCATTCGTGCGGTCTAAAACCTTTTGAATTGAAACCTCATGTCTAATGAGTCTTGTGCCAGTCTTCAAGCCTAAATAAACATATTCTATAAAATGGACTTATACTAAAAAATTAAAGTCTAAGCTTTATTACATATGGGCCTAAAGTCCAGAAAATAGAGATGAGGTTATGGTATCAATCAAATTAAAGCTAAAGCTAGGAGGATTAAAGTATACATAGCCAACAAAAGCAGTTAGAGCAAAAAACTGAGGGTGTTGGGAAAGGTAAAATTAAAACAGGGAAGGGTTTGAATCAAAAAGCAACCATCAAAAGATCGGGAGAGACACGTTGGGGGTCGCATTATTGTACAATCATGAGCATCATCAATCTTTTTTCTCCTATGAGTGATGTGTTGAAATTTATTTGGAGGGAAGGCTATACTTCATCTAATAGAATCGAGGCAAAAACTCTTAACTTTTTCATTCACCTATTTAAGGTTTTTTTTTTTTTTTGAATTTGATGAAAGATGTTTTAGCAAACACAAATCACTTGTCAATGGAATTACAAAAGGTTGATCAAGATATTGTAAATGTCATCTCTCTTGTTTTCGTGTCTAGAACTCGATTAGAATAAATGAGAGAATATGGTTGGGATAAATTGTTGAAGTTTACTTATGACTTTTGTGAAGAACACAATATAGCGATAGTGGAGATGGAAGATGTGTTTGTTGTACCAGGGAGATCACAGCATAGTGGTCAAGGAATAACAAATCTTTACCGTTATCGTGTTGAATTGTTTAATACGGTGATTGATCATTAACTTCAAGAGTGAAATCATTTCTTTGACAAGACTAATGTGGAGTTGCTTTTTTGCGTTGCCGCACTTGATCCAAGGAATTCCTTCTCTGCTTTTGATAAAAGTAGACTGATCCAATTTGCTGAATTTTATCCCCAGACTTTTAAGAGCGCAGTGATATTTCAAATGAACTTGAGACATACATTATGGATATTTATAGCGATGTTGAATTTACCAATGTGAAGGTGTTTGGTGAGCGTGTTGAATTGATGATTGCAAAGAAAAAGGATATAGTTTATCATTTAGTTTATTTACTTCTCAAATTTGCGTTACTCTTGCCTATTGCAACTGCAACTATTGAGAGAGTATTTTCATCAATGAAACTCATCAAGACGATGTTACATAATAAAATGGGAGATACTTGGTTGAATGATTGTTTGGTGATTTTTGTAGGGGATGAGATTTTTAGGAATATTGAAAATGATGATATTATGAGTGTTTTATGAAGATGAAGAACAAGAAACCACTTGTGTAAACACTCTTCTTATCATATCATTAAACTTTTAACTCATATGAAAAAATACGCTTTATGTCTTTTTTTTTCTTTTTTCTTTTTTTGTGGGGGGGTGTTTCTAGTGTTATTTTATATTTTTCGTTGTATAAATTTTTAACCCCCCTCATTATTAATCCTAGATTCGCCACTGGTCTATATTTTTAAGACAAAAAAAAAGTAAAAAAGAATATTAGCATTGCAAAATGAAAAGACAATTTTTTACAAGTTTTGAACAAAATGAGACAGGCCGGGGCAAAATGGCTTCGTATTTTGACATTTTGACGTAACCGAAACAAGACAAGTTCGAATTTTATGCCTTTTAAATGGGAGCGGGTGTTAGACGAAATCTTACAAAAGCACAAAAAGAGAAAAGAATTACAATATATTAAATGATACAAATTACAATAAAACATAAACAAAGAGAAAAAAACCGTAGGAGAAAATTTGTATGTTGATCTTCTTGATGTTGTCCAAGTTGTGTGTGACACACTCTCCTTAAGACAAATTCGCCCCCTCACCGAGTTGTGCTTGAGGTTGTTTTGGATGTTCGCCTCCCAGGATAAAACGGACGGACCGGACTATTCTTGCACACTTGAATCTCCGGCGAATCTCACTATGCTTGGACAAAATCACCATGGATAAATTTCTAGGAGCCCAAAGAAAGAAGATGAACAAGTTGCAAAGGGGAGGAGAAAGATTGATGGAAAAAGTTCTTTTCATTTGTTGTGGGTTTCTCTAGTTATAGCTTCAACAACCATGTCATGTCTTCCCAATTAATCCTTGTATTAATATGGAAGTCATTACCTTGTATTCATGGGGTTTAATTCCACACTTTGTAGCCTCTAATCCCAAGGTAATGATCCCTATTAATCCCTCATTAATCTAGGAATCATGGAACATCAATAGTGGTGTTAAATTCTAAAATTTATACTTTAAACCCACCAACTTTAAGCTATCATATCTTTCTCATCCAATCTCAAATTGGACATCTAGATATACCATTTCAATGTTCACATGGAGTGGAACATGAACCCACAATAATCTATGTCAAATGACAAATGATTCATGTAAGGAAAATACACAATTTCCTTCACACACAACATATTTTTCCAACAATCCCCCACATGAAGGAAATTGATGACGAGTTTGGTGATAGAGTCCGACAGACGAAAACTTGCATACGATAGGTGTGGGAATGCCCATTGAACCTTCGCTCGTACAAGCATATTTACTCTACTCGAAAGTCGATAGACGCGATGTCCTTGAATCGTTATGCTTTTTGTGTAGCCGATCATATTCTTGACATAAGTATCGTCCTAACATAGTTCAATTCTCATAGTTATGTTTATTCATGGCCCTGAACATTATGCCTAGTTCTGTGAGAGATTCTAAGAATTTAGCCTCACACAATTCTCCTCGCCCCACTTCTCTCTCACATATGTGATTTCTTTAAGATAACCGGTATTACCCCGCTCGAATTTTCAACGCGTAAGAATCATTAAAAGCCATATGCTTATCCTTGTCCTTTCGGGATGTCACTAATAGGAATGGACTTGGGGTTAATTCCCCCACAGTGATGCTACAAGTCTTTTAACAGTTAGGTGATCCCATTGAATCTAGTTCTTGGGATCTCCAGTCATCTAGATTGGGTTTTCCGCTGTGTTTAACTTTTAAGAGGCTCAAGTCCCATTCCCCTCCGAATTTACAACTAACTCTCGATTTAACCCTTTGGTTAACGGATCCGTTTATCATTTGACCTCACATAGTCAAATTAGTTGAGAGTAGTTGTCTTATGTTATTATGTCTTAGACATATATGTCTAGACTACCATTACACACATTGTTATATGTCTTTCAATCATAAATTGACTTTAGCAATATACCATCTTGCTAACACAAGCTTTATACATTTGATAATTGTTAACTCAAATTTATTTAAATCCCAGTTATTCCATATTGATCCTTTCAAAAAATTCAAGAATATCCACCTAATGACTTTTTTAACAACGAGTCCATTAGTTTTCCTTGAATTTGAATCAACGGATCAAATTGACTAGAATTTTTCTTAGTTAACATATCGTATTTTGGATTTAATTAACAAAGTGATGTAGTCACTCTTATTTAAATCCACACAATGAAACCTTTGATGTCCTCTTTGTACTTGCCTCAAGTCATACAATGACTTTACAAACTAGCATATTTTCTTTTAGGTTCCATTTCATGAACCGTTTCAACATTTTGATCTATTTCATTCAAAGTATCATTTATTACTTCCATGAATTTGACATCAATACTTGATTTCCATTGATTTTATTTTCTTTCGATTTTAATATATATTCAAACTTATTGAATCATATAAAACAGACCAATATGCACAATTGTTATGAACATAACTCTTGAAACATAATCCACAATTTATTGACCAAATTCAATTCTTTCGTAATTGGACTTTCTACTTTGCGAAGCACCCCACATTCACAAGTGTACGTAGGCCTACGTTTGCATATTTCATATGGACATCTCATTGTTTTCTTGGGGAAAACTTTCCAAAAGGTAATTATTTTCCAAAGTATACTCACCGTTACATTTTCGGGGTAGTCCAAAATTAGCAATAATGCCAATTTTCATTATTAACACCATTTGATCATGGTGTACATTGTGAAAACTTTGTTTCATTGCTCATGTACAACAAACCCCTTGGGTTGTTCTATGCAAATTTTCTCTTCTAAATCGACATTTAGAAAGTTTATTTACATCCATTTGATGTATATCAAATTCTGCTATGCAGCAATTGCAAATACAACTCTTTATTCTCGTGATGAGAGAATATGTATAAAAGTAATCAAGGTCTTCATTTTTCTTGTAATCCTCAATTACAAGTCTAGCCTTGTACTCATTGATTGTTCCATCGGTCTTCATTTCCTTTTTGAAAATTTGCTTATATGCTAGTGATTTACTACTCGGAGGTAAATCCACTAGTTTCCAAGTATGATTTTCCATGATTGAATCAATCTCACTTTTAATGGCCTCTTTCCACAAAGATCCTCCCAAAGAGCTCAATGTCTGTATAACTTTGTGATTCACTTTCTAGCATGGAGGTTAAAAAATCCGGGCCATAGAATTTTCTTATCCTACCTCATTTGCTATGTCGAGGTCATGCCTCTTCTTTATCATTTTCTCGTGATAAATTTCTTCTTCTTTTATTGAATCATGAATCCGTTTAAATGAGTTTGCCTCATCTTTTAATTTATACGGAAACATATTCTTAAAGAAATAAGCGCTTCATGATTCCATTATTGAATCTTGAATTCATAAACAAGAATTCTATAATCACAACTATTGTAAGCATACCTAACACATATGCAATCAATAGTATTTAATATAACACAAACTACATTTAGTTGTGTTTTATCACTATCTCTTTATTAAGTTGATTTCCAACTTTTTCTTTAAAGAGATAAGATTTAACATTTTGCTTTTTAGCAAGCAATGTTAAGGGTAAAAACTTACATTTTACCATCATTTCATCTCAAGCATCAATATGTCTTGATTAAAACTTCAAGCACATATTTGTCTCTCATGACACAAGGTATATGCTTGACTTTTTCAAACAAGTTTGGCTTTTTAAACACGTTTGAGTGGGCTTTTCACACAAGTTTGACATTTCAAACAAGTTTGACCAACTTTGTCTTTATACTAAACATTTCGGCATGCTTCATCACATTTACTTTCGCCACAAGAAATGTTAGACAACTTTTTCTCCAAAGTTCTATTCTCTTTTTCAACACAAGGACGAATAACACACACCTCAACATTCATTTTCATTCATTTATGTTGAGGTGATTTTAAAATATTTTCAAGTGGGAAGCGATTTCTCAATTATTGTCATCACTTGAGAATTTCACTCAACATCATCCATTCGACATGATTTTCATGAAAGACTATTTCCACTTCTTTCATATGATTTTTTATTTCATTTATGGAGTCCACTATTTAAAATCAAGGAAGCGGATTATGATGATTTTCAATGCACCCGCATTCTCGATTTTATATTTATAGTCCAACAACTCCCACAAATGTTTTGCAATTTTCTTGGTACTATATACGTTTTATAATGAATCCGACAATTCATTAAGTATATAGTTTCGATAAAGAAAATTCACATGCTTCAACCGCACTCACGGCTTGAACATCTATCACATTTTCACCTAACTTTGTAGGATCTTCCATAAGAAACCTCTCTAAGTTCAAGGTGATCAAGTAGAACATCTTTTGTTGCCATCACTTAAAGTCAAGGCGAACAAAATTTTTTAACTTCTCACTATGGTGATCCGGAATACTTGGAACAACCACATTCCATTAGAGATTTGTTTCCACACAAATCAAACATTGGCTTTAATTTTCAACAATTATAACTTTATTGTTACAAATATAACTCTCTAACTTAATTAGAGAATTGACTCCAAAAATAAATTGCTAATTCAATAAGAGAATTAACACAATTTATTTTTTATAACCACTCATATTTATAAACCTCTAAATTTATAATGAAATTATAGTTGAAGGTTAATTATTCCAAAACTTTAAAGGTCTCATCTTGGAGCAACTCTAAATTAGAGAAAGTCACATTCTAATTTACAAAATACACAATTTCTTTTAGAAGTTCTCATTCTAAATATTTTGTGTCATTTGTCATCATCAACATAATAGGACTTTACAACGTCATTCAAGAAGTCCTATTGTTTTTATCTTTATGACATTAGTCACATATTCCCACAATAGGTTTTAACAACTTCTCCCAAGAAGTCCTATGATTTTAGTTCTTGTAACATTTGTCAATGTTCACAACAATAGAATTCAACAACTTCTTTCAAGAAGCTCTATTATTTTTATCTTTGTGACTTTGTCACTAATGACAATAATAGAATTTAACAACTCCTTTAGAAGCCTTATCATTTTTGTCAATACATCATTGATAAAATGCAACGTTAAAAACTATATCTTTTAACGTTCATCTTCTCAACATAGTTCCAACGAACTATTCAATTTTCTCACTATGATTCTTGTGAACCATAAGAACGTTAAAGACTACACTTTCAACTTTCAACTTTCAATTTGTCAATTTAGTTCCTACGAACTTTTCGATTTTTCTCACTATGATCTCATGAACCATAAGATATATATCACCCATTGTATAAACACTAGAAGTGGCTTCCCCACAACTATTTTACACAATCGTCGCAACATCCTTGATGTTCATCCGTTAGTTCATTATATGTTCAAAAAAATATTTTTTTTCTTTCATAAACTGTTCTTTTTCGAAAATTTTATCTTCATCTCCACACAAAATATTTTGGTCTCCACCGTCCAAATTGTTCTTCTATGAGTTTAGAACTTTCTCACCAAATTTGAACTTGATCCAACAGTTAACAAATCGGAAATTGCAATTTTACCACAGCTGGTCATTGCAAAAAACTTGCTGAAATTTTCTTCCATCCGTCTCTTTCATCGTTTTCTATCTTTTCTCCCGTGACCGCCGCTCCACCGGATTCTCAAATCTGTAATACTTTCTCAAATAGGGTATTTGTCTTAAAAAGAGAAAATAATTACAATATATTAAATGATACAAATTACAATAAAACATAAACAAAGAGAAAAAATCGTAGGAGAAAATTTGTATGTTGATCTTCTTGTGTTGTCCGAGTCGTGTGTGACACACTCTCCTTAAGAAAAATTCGCTCTCTCACCGAGTTGTGCTTGAGGTTGTTTTGGACGTTCGCCTCCCAGGATAAAACGGACGGACCGGACTATTCTTGCACACTTGAATCTCCGGCGAATCTCACTGTGCTTGGACAAAATCACCATGGATAAATTTCTAGGAGGCTAAAGAAAGAAGATAAACAAGTTGCAAATGGGAGGAGAAAGATTGATGGAAAAAGTTCTTTTCATTTATTGTGGGTTTCTCTAGTTATAGTTTCAACAGCCATGTCATGACTTCCAAATTAATTCTTGTATTAATGTGGGAGTCATTACCTTGTATTTGTTGGAAATGGGTAACGGAAAGTTAAGTTTGACTTAACGTTGACCTAGGTTTCTAACGAAAGTTCGTTATTTGTTAACAAAACTAGTTACAAATGGTAATCTACATTTGTTGTAGATTATATAACTCATTTAATGTCTCAAAAACCATTTCCGGGTGAATGAGAAATTAATGACAAAGTTTTGTAACTTAACGAAAGTTAGTTAAAGGGTGTTTTGAAGTGCTCGGCCGAGCAGAGTCCTTGACTCGGCCGAGCAGAGCACAGAAATTGGGCAAAGTCTCTAGACAAGCTTGCTCGGGCGAGGCATATGTCTGCTCGGCCAAGCAGTGTGAATTACACGGCCGTGCAAGTCTATTGACTCGGACGTGCAGCTTGGTGCTCGGCCGAGCGAGTCCCTTGACTCGGCCGAGCGAGTCCCTTGACTCGGCCGAGCAGATCCTGAACAGTCACCAATTCAAACAGAAAAGTTGTGTCTTTTCGTGGGAAAAGGCACAAACCCCTTAACTCCCTTTATATACTTCCCCTCCGAATTTCAGTTTATTCATACAGTCATTTGAGCCTTCCTACCCTCTAGTAAGATAGATAAACATATCCAAATCATTGTCATATTGTTGCATCAAATCCTTCAAAGTCCAAAGTTGCAAACATTGTGTTGTTCGCTAGAGTATTTGATTTGGAGTGCTCCTATCATATACTTAAAAGTCGTTTTATCTTACTAGAAGATTTCCATTGAAACCGTAAGCACCTGTGTGGGGCAATAACTTCTTACGGAGATTGTATTTAATACAAGACTCGACTTGTCTAATATTTTTCCAATCTCCGTTACATTTTCTGTTAAGTTTTCAGTTAAGTTCTTGAGAAGCCTACCAAAAAGTCCAACAATCGTAAGAAGTTATTTACGCTTCTTCAAGATCTTCAAGAGATGGCAACCGAGAAAGACACCACCGCTTCCAGTCAAGGGAATGGAACGCCTCCTTCTCAAGGTGACGCTGCGTTCAACAATGTCGCACCCGCTACTACACCATCTCACTCGTTCATGGTAAGAAACCTCCTTCTGGTACAACCTCAAGGGTTGCACCTCATAATGCTCTCCCTCCGTCTCATGTGTTCGTACATGCGGAAAGACCGGGTATTCTTATCGGGATGAACTTTAAGAGGTGGCAACAGAAAATGTTGGTCTATTTGACAACATTAAAATTGATGCAATTTCTTTGGGAATATCCACCATTGATATCCGACGAGGATGAATCCAAAGCAAGGAATGATTTGGATACATGAAATCACAGCGATTTCTTGTGTCGCAATTATATTCTTAATGGCTTGGATTATGCACAATACAAGGTGTGTTGTGGCATAAAAACCGCGAGAGAACTTTGGGATTTTCTCGAGATGCACAATACTATGTGTATTGTGACTAAAAGACCGCAAGTGAACTTGATGGAAACAAGTACCGGAAACAAGAGAAAGAACACCGGGAAAGCGAAGAGGACCGCCAAGAAGGTTAAAGGTAGTTGTTTTAATTGCGGCAAACCCGGGCATATGGCTAGGGAATGTCGACATCCTAGAATCAACAACCAAGGTGGAAACCCTCTTCAAGCCAATGTGAATGAAGATAGAAATGTTCCATTGAACTTCGAGCAACTTAGTCTATCGGGATAAGTTTTGAACTGACCAAATTTGGTTATTGTGTTAGTAAAGGGTACCTTGTTGAAGGACTCCTTAACTTGAATTGTAAATGTTTTATCCGCCTAAGTGCGAAGAATAAAATTTCAAATTTTATTTACTTGGTTTGAAGTGTTCCAATTGTTATGACGTGTTCAATTAGGTCGTGTAAATTTAAATTCACTAAGTCGACGAGTTAATTTAAAATTACTACCTAAGATGAAGTTTGATTCGTAAATCAATTGTGATTTCTCTTGTAGAAATCAGTTCAAACCAGAGATAGTAAATAGATAGTTCATTACTTCTATTTATGATTGCATTTGATAATGCAAAGTTCATCTTTTGGAAAAGTAAAAGTAAAACCTTAAAGTTTTAAGTAAACAATAAGGTTTGTGATTCATCTTAATTAACAATTAAGAATTTCGTAGTGATAGAGGTGGTTAGTATGAAGTACCGTTTGAAAAATAATTGTTGGGACGCTGACACTTATTTATCAAACGAATGCTTCTTACACACTCAAATCAATTGAATCACAGAAAAAAGGAAAGATGGAACTTTTAAGGAGATGGTGAACTCCTTATTGATAAGTTCCGTCTTATGTGGGTATACCTAGCAAAGGTAGAAATATCTAAACCTAAAGAGGTTAAGATAGGACCCAAAACCATGGATTACGTTTCCATTAGCAATGCGGTATTCTTCGAAACCAAAGGATTGAAGAGACCAAGGTTGAAGAGACCTCACTTGAACATAGTTATGACTATGTTGTCAGGAGATAACATGGTTATTACATTTAAATGACTCCTAACGAATTTGAAGTATTCGTAAGCTATTTTATAAATACCTAAACTGTGGGGGTATTCGGCTAAAGTAGTAATACTTAAGCAAGAAACGTTATATTCTTTAAGAATATACTTCTTTGAAATGATAGGACTTAGACGTAGTAAAAGGGCAAGAGTGGAAAAGTCTTTTGGTCCTGATTTTCTATCATTTATGTTGGAAAACGAACCAGCAACTGTTATGGAAGCGTTATCTGGTCCGGATAGTTCGTTCTCGAAAGAAGCTATTAACAGTGAGATAAAATCCATAATGCTTAATAAATACTTGGGAATTGGTAGATCTCCCTCCAAATTGTATCTGGTCCGGATAGTTCGTTCTGGAAAGAAGCTATTAACAGTGAGATAAAATCCATAATGCTTAATAAATACTTGGGAATTGGTAGATCTCCCTCCAAATTGCAAACCATTAGGTTGCAAATGGATTCTTAACAGAAAGTATAAAGCCGATGAATCTGTTGAAAAGTATAAAGCCAGGCTAGTTGTCAAAAGGACATGATGATTTATGCAAGATTATCCCATTGACACAACAGAGCGTTCTATGTCGCACAACCGTGTTGGATCTACTTGTGTATTTATATGGACTAAAACAAGCAACTAAACAGTGGCATGAAAAGTTCGATAGAACTATGTTATCAAATGGATTCAAGATTAATGAATGTGACAAATGTGTCTACATTAAAGGAACATCTGAATCATTTGTTAACAGTCTGTCCTTACGTGGATAACATGCTAATAATGGTAGTCATGAATTGATCATGAATACCAAAGACATGTTAAAGAAGAACTTTGACATGAAAGATAGGGGATTAGCCGATGCCATATTAGAAATAAAGATTTCTAGAACATCAGAAGGAATAGTCCTATCACAATCCCATTATCTTGAAAAAGTACTTCGAAAGTTCAAATAGATTCTTGAGAGGTGTACTCTAGTAAGGTAGAATCTTGAGAGATAATCTCTGTAAAGTAGATTCCTGAAAGGTAGACTCTAAGGAGGTCAAACCACTTAGAGATACTGAATACTTGGGAATTCAGAACGGTACAGAGATAATAACCACTTGAAGAAACTGACCGATAGAAGAATTTGATCACTCGAAGGGACTGATCATTCTAGATAGACTAAAAGTCTAAATGTAATTGTAATCAATCACCGGAATAGTATAGTCATAGTACTTGGTGTACTTAAAGATATACTTATGATTAAAGATTACAATACCTATGTATTCAATAGTATGGAAAGAGTATACTGATTGAATATTCGACACTAGAATACACTCACATTAGTTGGAGTAAAGGTGTCACTTTTCAAGATAATATAGCTAACTCAATCTTGTAAAGAATATGAGTTGATAGAATTAGACAAAGCTTAGGAAAAAGCTTATTGGTCTAATAAATTCTTGGAAAAGATATTCCTTTGTGGAATAAGTTTATGTTTGCATGACCTAAGGCATTGTGACGACAATGGAAAATAGGAAAAGGTGTAGAACATAGTAGTAAGTCAAGACACATTGGTCTTAGACACACTACCATAGTACAATTGATCTCAAAATGCGACTGTCACAACTAGCCATGTGAAGTCAAAATCGAATCCATCTACCTAAGGGTAGTAATCGAGATCAACTGTATAAACTGTTAAGGAGAATGAGTCTAAAACCCACAACAAAAGGACTTATAGCGGACACTCAACCTTGAGAAATGGAGATCCCAGGCCCTTGGTTCAATGAGACAACCAAGTTATAAGTTCTAGTAGAGTTACTTGGAAACAACAACTCGGTTTATTAACCTGGAGATGTTGAATACTCATTCCCAGAACATCCAAGTACAAGCACATGCAGCAGTGGTAAGGATAAGTTGAGAAAACTTTTAATGATTTCTATACCTACGGGTGGAGTAGTGCATGATACTCCTTATAGTGAGAATCACCTATATAAGTGAGAGGTAACTAGGCCGCCTCTAAATAAACGCTTATGAATAAGATACGGTCCAGGGCCGAAATGGACAAAACGTGAGAACAACAATTGTTAGAGCTGTTATTATGTGAGTATTATTGTCTTGGTATACATCCTACAGTCACTGATTCAAAGCGACTCGCTACCAAATGGCTAGTATATCCGATAATATTTCACTAGGGAGGATTCAAGGCCACAAGCTATCTATCCCGATGTAATAATAGTTAGCCGGAACTTTGGACGAAATTGCATTCATGCATTAATTGTCATTCATGTGGGAGATTGTTGGAAATGGGTAACGGAAAGTTAAGTTTGACTTAACGTTGACCTAGGTTTCTAACGAAAGTTCGTTATTTGTTAACGAAACTAGTTACAAATGGTAATCTACATTTGTTGTAGATTATATAACTCATTTAATGTCTCAAAAACCATTTTCGGGTGAATGAGAAATTAATGACAAAGTTTTGTAACTTAACGAAAGTTAGTTAAAGGGTGTTTTGAAGTGCTCGGCCGAACAAAGTCCTTGACTCGGCCGAGCAGAGCACAGAAATTGGGCAAAGTCTCTGGACAAGCTTGCTCGGGCGAGGCATATGTCTGCTCGGCCGAGCAGTGTGAATTACACGGCCGTGCAAGTCTATTGACTCGGCAGAAAAGTTGTGTCTTTTCGTGGGAAAAGGCACAAACCCCTTAACTCTCTTTATATACTTCCCCTCCGAAATTCAGTTTATTCATACAGTCATTTGAGCCTTCCTACCCTCTAGTAAGATAGATAAACATATCCAAATCATTGTCATATTGTTGCATCAAATTCTTCAAAGTCCAAAGTTGCAAACATTGTGTTGTTCGCTAGAGTATTTGATTTGGAGTGCTCCTATCATATACTTAAAAGTCGTTTTATCTTACTAGAAGATTGCCATTGAAATCGTAAGCACCTGTGCGGGGCAATAACTTCTTACGGAGATTGTATTTAATACAAGACTCGACTTGTCTAATATTTTTCCAATCTCCGTTACATTTTCTGTTAAGTTTTCAGTTAAGTTCTTGAGAAGCCTACCAAAAGGTCCAACAGTATTCATAGGTATAATTCCACACTTTGTAACCTCTAATCCCAAGGTAATGATCCCTATTAATCCCTCATAAATTTAGGAATCATGGAACATCAATAGTGGTGTTAAATTCTAAAATTTATACTTTAAACCTACCAACTTTGAGCTATTATATCTTTCTCATCTAATCTCAAATTGGACATCTAGATATACTATTTCAATGTTCACATGAAGTGGAATATGAACCCACAATAATCTATGTCAAATGACAAACGATTCATGAAAAAAAAATACACAATTTCCTTCCCACACAACATATTTTTCAAACGACGGGTTTGCGAAATGTCAAACCACTCCCAAATTCGTCTCATTGCCATCACCCTTGTCACTTTCTCTCCATTTGTTGACAAGTTTTCTTTTTCTTCTATTTCCCTACGTACTATTGCATACAATCGTTATTTTAAAGAAATAATCAATCCAATTATCCAAACAAGGCCCAAGTGTCAAATAATATGCCAACACACTTCGGTAATTGCTTTTTGAAACATGATAACACCACAATTGGAAAAGCTATGGAAAAAGGGTTTGTGACTACCCAAGTTAACACCCATTTATAGGAACCTTATCCATATATAGCTACCAATTTATATTAGGAAATTTGATTGATAAGTTATTTTTGGGATAAATCATTTCCTTTCAAATTTTTTACTAAATTAAATGTCTACAAGTTTGTATACAGCAATATATTATGTTGTATATTATATATATGCAGTAATTAAAAATTATGATAAAGCATCATCAATACTATTGCATGCCACCCTTGTCACCTGTCACCACCGCCGCCGATCAAAAACTGGCTGCCGTCTACCACCATCAATGCAATATTATATTCAGCTATGAAGTATTATAAAAAGTCATGTGATGAATTATTTTACAGAATAATACAACTTGTGATTGGACTTATGGGACATTTTGATATATTTTTATAACTTATTGGGCATTCTTCGTTTATCTTGGCTTATATTGGCTTCTGTGATGCACCAATTGTAATTTTTCACACTCAAATTTTATAATCGATATGCTATAGCCTCGTCGTCTCATAATAGTTATAGTAGTTGACTTATTATTGTTTTTAAACAAAATACATTTAATTTATTTGTAAATTGCTTATATCATGATAAAAAAAAAATAACATTATTTTTTATTTAGAAATACTACATTTTATATTATCGATATGCTATAGTCTTGCCATCACCTTTTTTATTTTTTTCTTAATTTTTGAATTTTTTTAATTTTTTAAACTTTCGAGTAGCAGGGAGGGAGTAAACAAAAATGAAAGACATGTGACCATAAATTAAATTGATTGATTTTTGGAGCTAAATGGAAGATTGGATGTTAGGGCATTATGCACCACAAGATTTCTCTTGGTTGGAGACACAAATTGAATGTAAAATAATTCATTATTAAAGATAAGAACATAAATGAAAACAACAAATAATGATAACTAGTTCATATGTGTCCTTACCTCCTTAAAACATGAAAGGGATAGGATAGGGTGATAGATTTGCTACTCAATAATAAGATAAGTCTTAAAATAAAATAGACCAATTAGTGTCATGTGTGACTTCATTAGACCCTAAATAATACTCATATAGTATTCACTATAATGTATGTCTATTTTTATTTATTGTTGACAAACATATGCATTTAATGAATAATACAAAACTCATTTTTTTTTAAAAAAAAACATTTTGATAGTAAATTTGATTAATAATCTTTTAAAATTTATTTATCTTATTAAAATTTTAAAATTGTAATATAAAAATTACTATCAATAATATTTTTTATTGATATTCATAATATTTTATATTTTGGTCTAACGACAAATTGTTGATCAAAATTAAAGTCATAAAGATAAAGTGCACCAATTAGTTGGAAGTGAGGTCACTAGAAACAGAAGCCCCTAAATAATGGAGTACTCTTTTAATCACTATCTAAGTCTCGTCAATTATTGTTCACAAAATAATTGTACGTCCTTCAATCTGGAAAATAATTTTATTTTGATTTTTATGGTTCTTGATTACATTTTTTTATTTACAATTTATAGAATTAAAATAATTATTCTAATATTTATAAATTATTGTTAATACAACAATAAAATGACAATAAACAACGATTCTTAAAATTTCAATGGAATAAATAAATAAATATTAATAATTTTTTATCAAAGTGAATTTTATTTAGGTATTAAAGTACAACTATTTTTACGAAACCTATGGCGATTTAGATTAATATCAGGTCCCATCATAACATATGTGGTTGAGATATGTTAATTAATGTTATCCGTTTATTTTATCAAATTAATAAAGTTAGTACAAATTTTAGATAAACATTAATATTAATAGATAAAAGGTTAATGGTCGAAAAGGTCTTGGAACCTTTTAGGTAATAAAAATTGGGTCTAGTTAAAGGCACGTTTATAAATTTAGGGAGGAGTTATTAACCCTGTTTGGATATTGGTTTTATTTATCTTTTAATTTCTTCACTTTAGATGTGCTTATCTTGATACGATTTTCGGTTTTCAGTTTTGAACTGTTAGTTTTGAACCACCGATTTTCTATTCCGTGGAAGGGAAAATCATATTAGAATCGTATAATTCCGATTTCCGGTTCACTTATCCAACCGCCAGTTTCCAGTTCTGGTTCCACAATTTCGACGGTTCTAATTTATTTATTACTTTCTTGCATGTGCTCGGATATGGGACGGGTTCCTTTGGTGATATTGCGAATGTGGTCTTTGAGTCGTTTAAGGTGACCTTTTGAAGGATTGGCACTGATTTTTGCTAGGGTTTTCCAAGAACTCTAAACACCCTTCTAACAATAATGCACCAATAGCTGATACAACAAAAACCTGGAAAACTATCCAGAAAACAGGCATCTGAAAGTGAAGCTTTCTATCCACAAGACTAAGATCATATAAATACAGCCATAAACCCTTTTCTTTTTGAAGGTATATTTGGTGGATGATTTTTTTATAAATGTGTTGTATCCGACTCGTGTTACGGGAGGTAAATGGAGTGGCAGACAGGCTGGCAGCAGTTGCACATGATCATCGTCATCATATGAGTTATGAGGTATGCTACAGCTAGAGACATGCCGGAGGAGGTGCTACATGCTTTGAGGTTTGATGATTCGAGTATATATGTGGATCAACGTTGATATGGGACATCTTTTTTGGGTAGTTTTGGCTTTGATATGGATTTCAGCTCTGTGCATGGCCATGCTTTGATTTTGGCACGGCCATGTTGTGCGGCAGGCATTGGGCGCGATCGCACCCTCCAGGGCGCGCGATCGTTCCCTTTGTCCAGATAAAAGGCGTGATCGCTCCCTCCAGAGCTCGCGATCGCTCCCTTTGTCCAGAGAAAAGGCGCGATCACCCCCTCAAGGGCGCGCGACCGCGTGGTTGACGGATTGGGCCGGTTGGGCTTTGTGGTCTGGGCTTGGCATCTTGGGCTTCTTTGGGATGGATTAGGCTACTTTATGTTTTATTTGGTTTTGTCTAGCTTGTTTTAAGCTCAATTTTTGGTCTAGCCTAGTTGGGTTTATATTTTGGTTTATTTTGGATTTAGAGTTGGGCACTTTTAGTTCCTGCTCGTTGATGTAATTTTTATTGTTCAGTAATAAAATTTCCCAGTGCCGTCATGGTTCTATTAAAAAAATAATAATAATAAATAAATAAATAAATAAACACAGCCACGCAAGGGATTACTCTCTCCCTCCGTCTCAAAATGATTGTCCGAAAAGTTTTTAAAATTGATATTGATCAAGTGAAAATTTGAAAAAAAAAAATCGGAAATTCAATTTGGGACAGAGGGAGTAACACTTAAACCTCAGATATCCTGAGTATGGTTTCAAGTTTCAAACTAACAAGCTAAAGCTAAAAAGGTCAACATAGACTAAGATTTTTATATATGAAACCACCCAGACAAATATATTACGTCGGGTTGGAACCAATTTTCCCCTAATACAATAATTGTTGGTGACTGAGTATTATTTTCCAAAATAAGTATAAACACTCAGCTACCTAAAAAGCTAACAATGTAGCAAGGTCCTTGCTTTGGATACTGGGATGTCTGTACAGGAATTTCGGCTCTTCCAATCCAACAGCTATAGCTATAGTGTATGTAAACATTCTTATTGACCAGTAAGCATCAGTCTATTATATTATATACCCTCATTACACCAATACTAAATGAATTTATCTGAGCAAAACTACAACAAATATGGCATTTATAAATTAACAAAAATCCTCCTGTTAGTATTTTACAAGGAAATAATAAAGCCACCTGTGATGTGTCAAAGTAAAATACAAATGGAATGTTAGCCACTGTGTCTAAATAAAGCTTACAACATAAATACTCTAACCTTCTATTAGCATAAGTGACACATGCTTCTTGTTCTTGATATATCCTTATCTTCAAGACCTCGCATGAATGATCTAATTGCAAGGTGTTCCGATGCGTACGTCAATAAAGATGCCAAAACTATGCCTCCGGCTACTATCAAACCTAACCTGTTAAATGTTAAAAAAAAAAAAAAAAGCTCAAATTTCACAGCGGTACGGTGCCCTTGACACTAAAAAAATGAAATCAATGGAAGAAACATAGGTAGCGTTGGTGTTCATTCCATTTCTAATTTACAAATTAGAATAAAAAATATGTTTCTGTTTCTGCTCATGTTCATGTTCATTTTTTGTCCAATCTAAATTACTAAAGAGAATTTTGTTTGACACCATTTCTATTTCTATTTATTCTACTCCAAATGCTAAATATTACAATATACATGTATATACACACACACTAACATAATGTAAATACGATATATTACATACATTATACTCCCTCCGTCCCACTTCTAGGTTCCTACTTTCCCTTTTGGTCCGTCCCACTTCAAGCTTTCCTTCCATAAATGGAAAGTTTTGAATATATTTATACTCTTATGATTTAATATATTTACAAAAAAAACATTCATTATACCCTTATAAAGCTAACATATTTACAAAAAAACCAATCATTAACTTACTATTCCTCCCGCTCATTCTCTCTCCTATTAAATATTTTTAACTTTTACATTCTCTCTCCTCTAATCTTCTATCCATTTTCAATAAAACCAATCATTAACTACTATTCTCTACCCCACATTTAACTTTTACATTATCTCTCATCTATTCTAAACAACACAAACAAATTTTTTTCTTAAAAAGCGTGAAACCCACACCAAGGAACCTTGGTGTGGGACGGAGGGAGTATTTTTTTATAAGAAATTACATACTCCCTCCGTCCCAACTCACTTGACACTTATTTCCATTTTGGGCCGTCCCAGCTCACTTGACACCTCCCAAAAATAGCCTACTTTTTATATTTTTATATTAGATGGACCCCACCACTCATTCTCTCTCTTCATTTTCCACCACTCAATTTATTCAACCAACACTACTATTTATCCCACTCATTCTCTCTCTTCATTTTCTACCACACATTTTTTTTATTTTATTCTTTTTTCTTAGTTCTTGTGCCCACCTCTTGGGTGTCAAGTGAGGTGGGACGGAGGGAGTACATTATATAAGACATAATGTTCATAATATAAATAGATTGTTTTTATTATTATATGTATTATATAATGGTGATCATAATATATGCTATCGTAAATTTATTATCAATCATAACATATTAATATTATATATATATATATATATATATATATATATATATATATATATATATATATATATATAATGCTTATTATACAAAATACAAAATGATCTTCCTACCTTTTTTTTGTCGATACGGAGGAACTTTGAGCAATAATTTTTAGTTAATTTAATTATCCTGATGAACTAAAAATTGTTATGGATAATGATAATTAAATTAACATAAATTTATTGCTCAAAGCGCCTTCGTATTAACAACTAAAAAAGTAGGAATATCATTTTGGGACGAAGGGAAGGGAGTGTCTTATCTTATATATATATATGTATGTTTTTGTGTGTCTGTGTGAAAAACATTGTACTTTAAATGTTGTGGACAGTGTTTGAAGTGTTTGATACAGACTTAATTAAACCCCTTCCCCACTCCACTTCGTATTTATGTTTAGAAACATTCTTCAAGCTTGTGAAATGATTTTTTTTCTTTCTAGAAATGGATCAAAAACAAGGAATGTTTGACACCTTTTAAAAATGAAACAGATACCAAACGCATTTCATTTATTTAATTTGACTAAAAATGAGAAATAGAAACAATAATATCAAAAATGAAATTGTCATCAAACAATCCCGAGCATCAAACAAAATCGCAAATGAAGCATATTTCTAACAGCAATCTAGACATGTAACATACCTTGCAAATAATGCTGTGATCCCAAAAAGAACAGGCACGGCAGGGACAGCAATAGCAAGAGATGCCATTGCTAAGCCATAATACCATGCTGCATGATCACAAGATACATGTCGCTGATGACCTGAAAGAAAAAAAATTAGCTCCATTTTGAATGAGCTGGCTTACAAAACTCAAGTTCATTACTAAATCGAACAAACCTTTTCCAGAATCATAATCTGAGGATTCCGGGTGAGAGGAAAAGGATCCTGATTGATTTGCAACCATCCTCCCCCATTGATGCATTAATTGCAGATAACCTCCAAACAAAAGGAAGAAAATCGTGAATGTCCACTCATACGTCAGGAGCAAGCCAGTCCATGGCATTACTTGTCGAGGCACTACCGATAGAGAAAGTCCGAGGGATAACAGAGCAGCCATAAAGCAGATGAAGATAGAAATCCCACCCAGGAAAACAGGCACCTTTGAGTATGCACCATAGGAGAACTATTTATCATCACAACAGAGAGTTTTACTAACATGAAAATACAAGTATTTTTAAGTTATATACAACGAGAGACAAAGAGTATGCCATTTTTTAACAATACGGGTGAATTTTAAAGGACACGACTGAAGCAAGGCAAAGTGGCATAGCTATTCTTGCAATATTTTCAAGTAAATCCTCCCTCGTCCCATAATACATGTCGCATCTTGATTTTATTTTTGTCAACTTGATTGTACTTTGACCAAAGATTGATGAAAATTTAATAATTTTCATAATATTTTTAAAAATGTTATCTATATTTTTTTAATGAAGCATTCAATAACAATAATTAGAACTTCATGAAAATTATTAAATTTTCATCAATCTTTGCTCAAAGTTCAATCAAGTTGACCAAAAAAATCTAGGTGCGACATTTATGTTGAGACGGAGAAAGTTTATACCACCATCTTATACTTAAAATGAAACCTTGGTGACCTTGCAGATAGAAATTTACCAGAACATGATTCAAAACTAACCTGTTGACCAGCATTAACCGTAGATGCAGTAACTGTGGAATATGGTAGTACCCCTCCAGATCTGAATTTGTAGTAAAGGTGTCTGACATGATCACTAAATGAGCGTGTCTGAATCAAATTTCAACAGCCTATCAGATTCAATTAACAAGTATGAAGTTGATAGTTGTCAAGGAATTACAAGGTCTGAAACAGCTAACCTGTAGAGAAGACCGGTAGTAACAAAACAGCAAAGTGATAACTGGGAGCAGAAAGAGAAAGTTGACCAAAAGATCGTCATTAGGATTTTTGCCACCTGCAGTTCCAGGAAGGGCATCCCCAAGTTGTTCCCTGATATTCTGAAGCATCGCGAAACATAAAATCATTATACATTCGGAGTGTTGGCAGTTAATTCCACAGCCACGGACAAATTTGTCAATGAGTTTGATGTGATGGATTTCAGTATATGTAATTCCCTAATTTTCTAGACATTTTATCCTTATTTTGATGTAATCTAGACTAGTTGTTCAAAATGGAAAACTCATATAGCAATGAAAAAAAAGAAGCGGCTAAATGGTAAAACTCTGGCAATTGCAATTTTACACAAGTAAAATTATTTTTCCTAAAGAAGTACCTGCCAGGCATCAACAGGTTTCACAAGCCAAGATGTCCACCAATCCCATGGTTTTAGAGGGCCTAGTGTATAGTGAATAACACGGAGTTCTTTCTCATCTACCATCCACTGCAAACAAAATCAGAAAAAAAACAATCTCATTCAACAATGTAAATATTTGTTTATGCGTACGTATAAAATTCCCCTTCTTGTGCCCTAGTCTGTATTTAGGGAAAAACAAGTCCAAGTCAGGAGGTGATGAAAGATACATACTTCTGTAAATATTATAAACAATTTTCAATCTTACAGAGCTAGATAAATCGAGTGGTGGAGGGACCATGCAAGAGCTAAACTCTGCAGATATGCCGAAAGCACTATCCTAATTTACTATTACAGCTGTAATCCACATTTATGCAAGCTATGAATGCAGTCTCACCTGCTTCCTCATTCTAATGTCATCTGGCACCTCTAAAACTATTTGTTCTTTATATCCGAAAAATCCTAGGCATTCCTTGATCAAATGAAGGTTTGCTTCATTGACGCTGCTGAGGGGCTTTGGGGATGGGAGGACGCTAGGTTGCACTGGTTGGTTTTTGACAGTGGGAGGAGACGCTTGTGTATTTGGAGTGAACAGATACTAGAGAACAACCTTGCTTTCATCATCTTAGCAACCGTGTGGTCTTCTTGGCTTCTCCCGCTATTCAAGGCTGGTCACGTTTCTGGATCCTGTTTGACATTGGAGGCCTGCTGTGTTCAATTAGCCTGTTCCTCTTTCAGTATTTCACCTTCATTTTTTCTATTCTTTCGCTATAATATCAGATAACAGAGTTATTTGTCCTCCACAAGTATTCTCTTCTAACTTACTCAACTCCCCGGTCGTTGCCCTAGCAACTTTTCTGTTGGCTAGTTGAATCCTTTTTTCGCTATTCATTTTTTGACAATTTATTGTTAATGACTTTCCATTTACACAAAAATAGGAATTATTACTTAAATTAGTCTAAGGTCCCATTATTTATGTCCCACATCCCCAGGAGTCCAAATTTAATATTAATTAAATGGCAGCATAATGCCGGCTCCTTTGGGTAGGAAAAAATTCATTGTACAGCCCTAAGATCTGATGAAATAGACGCACCTTACGCCTCATGTTTGTCATAATTATGAAATAGTTCACACTGCCTATCAGGGCTGCTGACAAGGAAGGGGAGGTTAAGAGTCGTGGTACGGTCCATGGCTCTTTCGCCTGAGCGCAAGGCAAAAGGTACGCCCAATCTAATACCTGCTGACTGTGATAATTATGTTTGTTAAGGCTCGGGAGAAAGTTTCCCATGTCACCGGCGCACAAGGTAAGTGGACACAATATGCAGTGACCTCCGGCAGAGGCAATGGTGCAGATGGCATCTCCTTCCTGAGGTGACCTGCTTGTATTGTATCCTTGATTTAAAATTGTGGCCCCTATTTACACTATTTAAAATGAGATAGCTCTAGGTCCAATGATGAACAGGAAGTTGCTCATATATGATGAGATAGATTCAACTCTCTCTTTCTAAGAAATTGAAAAGCAACTAAATATAGTTGTGAAAAATAAATAGATATACAAGGGTATACTATTTGATTGGAATACAGAAAAAAAAATATAGATAGATAGATATATATAAGAAGGATATCATATAGAATTAATAGAAACAAAGAACATTGCTATCAGTTCTCGTAAAAAACAAATGTAAATAGTGGGCTTGAAATTAGTATCATAACACCGCTACGAGTAAAACTAAGGAAAAAGCAGCGAGATATATGAAATAGCTTATTAGAACTTCCCAAATCATTACCTTATTAGCAAGCATGTAAAGTCCAACATCTGCATTGAAAAGTGTAGAAAGTCTCTCCATTTTTGGAACTGGTCTAGAATTCAGAACTTCTGGAGATATGTCAGGGTTAAAAACAGGTGTGCTCGCAAATCCCGTGTAATAGGAGTTAAGGAAACCCTGATCACCTGCTCAAAAGAGCAAGAGGATATTAAAGAAAAGAAGAAGGGGGAGAGAGACTTAGACTTGACAAGATAAATAACAAACACATTAGTTGTCAACTTTGTATTAATCATGTGATTCACAATGATAAAGAGTATCATCACTTTGAACATGTTCTGTATAGACACAGAAGGCAGATTGGCCATCATCAATTCTCCACTCAAGTTAGTGCATACAATTGTCTAAACACATAAACTCTGTCCAGTCAGACTAGCAAATTTCATATTTCATAAGTGATAAGTCAGAAAAGTGATATATCTTGACAGCAGATAACAGCAGCCAATCGCTTTCCATATGTGACTTTAAAAGTAACCTGAAACGTGTGTGATAAATAAAGCTAAAAACACATAAATTTATGAGAAACAATAAAGCTCAAAACAAAGCAAATTCAGCTCAGGCATGCTTTAGATAGATTAGCTAGCCCACTAGGGTCGTTCAGCTGCTATAACAGCCAAAGAGTTTTGAGAAGGCAGACAAAGAATATAGCATAAGTGTTGAAGACAGTCTGAGAAAATTAGCTCAAGGACTTGATGATCTCATGAACCAAGACCAAACTTCAAGTTCATTCAGAAATTATACTTGAACACCATATTCCTTGGACATACTGGAAGGAACTGTCGAGTACCTTACTGAATCGACTGAAAAATTCTTGGAAGAAAGTTTAGCAGATTGAGACATCACCAATGATCTTTAAACAAGCATCTTGAAGAAAAATAATGTCAATGGTCTAATTGTAAGCTATTGAATATTAATCAAGTTTATTGTGGGATGGGTTTCTCTCAACCCAAGGACTTGATTCCAAAAAAAGATGGTAGGAGTACTTTGTACAGAAAAATGTATGACATAATTCCGTTTAGGATAGTGTTACCTATTGCAGGGAGTTGTAGCCAAATTACTCCTACCTATTGCAGGGAGTTGTAGCCAAATTACTCCTACCTATTTCGGGTCTTGTATCCAGTATCCCTATATTTGATTAATGTACTATGTGCTCATCCGGTTATGTTGAAATTGATAAGTAGCAGGCAGTTTATGTTACTTATAGTTTACAGTCATGCCGACATAACGAGAAACTTCTAATATAATGTCATTAGTTCAGCAAAAGAGAGGTTTCCTTCTGTTATCACCCTGCTCCATGTTTTCCGGTTTTCCCTTGAGTCAACCCTCCAGGGAACTAGTAGCCTAACAGATCCTTCTGAATGAGTATGTTTTCCTGTACTCAGATAAAATTGGACTTGAGAGCAAGCCACAAGCTTGTAGTGCCTCATATCAGTCCATTTGAAACTTTCATAGCCGTTATCTGTTCATTTAAAATATCCTGTAACATCTAAATTTACTCCTAAGAATCATTCAGATCCGCAATTTCCTCATTCAGTACAGGGGAATGTTTGGAATTAACATAGAAACACATAAAACATACTCCCTCCATCCAGGAAAGTTTGTCCTACTTTGACTTCTTTAGTCAACTCAATGAAACTTTGACCACAAACTTTATAAAAATCTAGCTATCTCTATGCAATTTTACTATTAGGAATATTATCAGTAACAATTTTTAAATTGTAGGAGGAGAATTAGCTTTTCATAAAATTATGGTCAAAGTTGGATTGAGTTGACCATGAAAGTCAAAAAGGGACAAACTTTTCGGAACGTAGGAAGTACAATGCAGGAATATACTTAAGAAAAATGATGTACCTCCAGTATAAGAAGGCAAAGTCGTGACTTTGCTCATCATATCCTTGAAAAGTGATTCAGAAGGTTCCACTACCATGACACCAGAGTTAAGTCTTTCTGAATGCTTTAAGTTAGCACAGAATTTCCCACACTTAAATAGATCTTCGACACTTTTGACTACAATCGTGTCAGCATCAAGATAAACCACTGCAGAAAATTTGAGGGAGGAAAATCATCAGGCCATGTATTATAAAAATTAGAAGTTACCAAGTCTCGGTAGAGGCCAAGAAGATTAGTTGCCTCACATTACTCATATATAGCTTTATGAAATCATAATATAGTGAGACTGCAAAATCTACAAGAGAAAGTTAATATTACTTTGCACTGAGCTTAGTCCACATACACCAGTCTAAAACATAAATAAGAAGTGGGTTTTTTTCCTCGGGAAGCGGATAGATAATCTATGTATTTAAATAAAACTAAAATGGGAGGTTCATTACCTTTCTTGTAATTGGTCATGTTAAATATTTTTAGCTTTGTGTAGACACCCCAAAACCTTGTTGGACGCACTTGATTAGGGTTTGCCAATAGACTGATTAACTCTACAATCCATCCATCAGCCTGTATTAACAAGAGTAAAAAATCATATAGATATGAAAAAAACATGTTAATGCTACCATTGATACAAAAATTTCTCTATCCAGAACACAACAGTAAAACAAGATTATCTTTCAACTATTGACATGTTCACTATTGATCTTTAAGGACTTTCTCTATGAGTGAAAGTAAGGGAGTCTGGATCAAGTTGTTCTATCTACCTTGTTGTGTGAGTTTATATTGACAATCAGAATGTGAAGATGGGTTCAGGAATATATTAAAAGTTGAAGGGGTTACATATTGGAAACACACCCTTTTCTTCTAAGCACCCCCCCCCCCTAAAATTGATTCTTTCCCGTTGGCGTCAGTTTTGGAGTTTCTGGAATTCAGAACGTGTTTTCCAAAAAAAAATGCCCCCTATACTTCCTTAACCTTTCCCCCTACTTCAAACACTCCCATCTTCCACCTTCCTTTCCATATCTCCTTTAAAACTACCTAAGAAAAAAAAAACCAACCCATTAACATGTTTTTCCAAAATCCCCCTTCCCTCCTCCTCCCCCTCCCACACCGTGACCTTCCGATTTCCCACACCTTCTCCTCCAACCGTACCCCACCCCATCTTACCCTACTCCAGCCCACCACAATCAATCCCTCCACCCCACCTCCCAAGCCAACGTTCAGCCACCCTTGAAAGAACACCCTTCATGGTGTTCAGCCACCATTGAAAGCACACCCCTCACGGTGTTCGACAATGGTTGACCGAACACCATGAACGGTGTTCTTTCAATGGCGGCCGAACATTGGCTTGGGAGATGGGAGTGGGGGACGAGTGTGTAAGGGGAGGGGAGGGGATTATGGGGAAAATGTTAATGGTGTGGGGGGTTTTTTGGGTAGTTGCAGAGGAGTGCAACTACCATGGGAGAGGAAGGTGGAAAATGGGGATGTTGAAGTACGGGGAAAGGTTAGGGAAGAAGGATGGGTATTTTTGTACATAATCAATTTTGGGTGTGTATAACACCACTCTTGGAATAACAAGGCTTTCAATATCAGTTGAATTTGTAAAATTAAAATTTTGTTGTGCTAAGTGTGATTCCCTGATTAGTGATTACTCTAGTGAGTTTGTTGATCAGTATGCATGCAGCCCTCAGTTACTGGTAAACCAAGTGAGATCTCTTCCTGGTTTATTGTGTTGATTGTATTCTAGAGCTACGCTCATATAGATATTGGTATAATGGTGTTGTTCAAAGAAGTGATGCAAGAGCCCTTCTACAAATCTTAGTGGTAAATATGGTTAATCCTGGTGTGTGATGTTGAAGATTGATTCGGGCATTCTGAAAGATGCAGATATTTCCAACCTACTCATTTTACGAAGACAACTCACAAAAAGATCTTTATGCTTGACAACACTTGATTCCAAGGCTGCTATTTGGAATGAGTGTTCCAAATACCTTAAAATTTCATTTGACAGAGGACCCTAATAGTGAATTATGAATAAAGTGTCCTTATCTGGTATAGAAACCAATGGAACTGTTCTATCAATTACATTATTCAGGAGTGACAGGGGGTTTATTTTTGGTGAAACCAAAATGAGGATTCTAAGAATTAACCTTTCGTACCCCCAATACCTTAAAGTCATGAGCTTCAACTTAATAACTCAGGTGAAGCAGTGTCTATTATACTCTGTAGAGTGCATATTAGGCTCTTGATCAGCAGAATGGACACGATAAAATCGCATCTGTTCGTTCGATCTTCCTGTATTTCTTATATTAAGTTCTAACGAATTGTCCAACTTAGTATATAATCGCATAACCAGCAGAATCAGCAAGTAGGAGCTGCTGCAAAAACACGAATCTACTCGGGACAAAGATTAACGGGAGAAAATTATAAGTAAGGGGGAGCATAACCTCAGACAGTTTGATACTTTGGCCAATAACAAAATCAATAACATAATAAATACTCCATTGTTAAGTATAACTTCTAATCATAAATAACATCTAATCATAAATCAAATAAGGGTGCACTTTTCAACTCAATTCCAAGCCTTAGATTTGGAGTCCAAGGAAAAATTTTGAAGTCAGCCAATTTCATTTCGTTCTTCCAAATCCAAATCAAGGCTTAAAATTGGAATTTCCAAACACACTCTTAAGTTGAAACAGTATATTATATACCTTGAGGAGCTTCTTAGCATAATCAGAAACTCCATCAGAGACCAAAGCGACCATATCCTTAGTGGATCCAGTATTTCGAATCGACTTGCCGAGAACTCGAACGCCGAGCAGAAATTCATCGCCGTAGAGAAGCGTGACGTAAGCTTGATCAGATTTCTGAGATCCCAAAGCTTGTAATGGAGGAATCAAGCATAATAAGCTAAAAACTAATACAATCAACACAACAAACCCTAACCTCCTCGTAAATCTCATCGTACACACTAAAATACAATAAAAATCACAAAAATAGATTCAATCGAAGAAACAGGATTTGGATATAATCTCGGATTCACGAACGAATCGTCAATTTTGAATTGGAATTGAGTTTGGATCGTCTTGGGGTACAGTAGAGAGGGGAGAAGTTTCAAAAGTGGCAACTTTGTGTTTTTAGCTGATTTTAAAAATCTCCCTCCCGCATTATATATTCCCAAATCTGGGGTTGAGTTTAACTTGTTTTTCTACTGTGGATATACATTACGGGCAAAATAGAAATCATTGAAACTGGCCGAATAAATGATTATTCACACATTTCTTCAAAACGAAAAAAAAAATTGAGATTATGGCACATTTGTACAATTTTTATTCCATAGGAATGTTAAAATTATTAATACATTATTAAAGCGAATTGTTATTCTATTTAATGCTTAAAAATTAGATTTATAAAAATACTATGTGTTTTCCCTAGTAAATACTCCCTTCGTCCGGGTAGAAGCGTCATCCTTTTAGGGGTGACGCGCAAATTAAGGAAAAGTGTGAGAAGAAAAAATATTGTGAGTGTAATTTAAAAATAGGAGAGAAAATTAGTGGAGGAAATAGTGAATTTTAAAAGTGTTGTGAGTGTAGAGGAGAGAGAATTAGTGGAGGAAATAGTGGATGGGATAATAAAATATTAATAAAAGTTTCCTTTTTAGGAAAGGGTGACGCTATAAACAGAACGCCATTTTGGGTAAAAAGTGACGCTTCGACCGGGGCGGAGGGAGTATCGATGTGTTAATATTATTGTCATTGGGGTTATATATACTCCCTTCGTGCCATTTGAAAAGTCACAAAGTTGCTCTAACACAGAAATTAAGAAAAATGTATAGTGCAATAAGTGTTATTAGTATAAAAAGTGAGATAGGAAATAGTGAGTGAATAATTATTGTGAGTATAACAAATGGGTCTCATGAATAAAAAATATTAAAAGGTTTTCATTTTTGGTATGTGCATTTTTAAATGGGACACCCCAAATGATAATTTGTGTCTTTTTTAATGAAACGGAGGGAGTATACTGATACTTGTAAATATTCAAATCGATACTTTTAACATTTGTTATAAATGTCGGTGGGTTAGAAGTGTAGGTGTGTTAACAAGTGTCAATGTTTTTATGGGTGTAAATGGTATAGTTTGGTTCAATCTGAGCCAATTTATAGATCGAACCACTAGTTATGGGAAAATTTAGGATCAAACTGAATCATGAAAAAATTTAAATTGAATCAAAGATCTGGTTCATTTTGGCTCAGACCACGGTTCAAACAGCGGTTCGAACATTGGTTCAATTCGTAGTTTAGATTACAATTCAAACTACGTTTCAAATCATGATTCAGACAATGATTCATACCACGCTTCAAATAGCAATTGATTATCAAATTTATTTACAATTTTCGATTGTCACAACAGAGGGAAGAGTGAAGTATGTGGAAGAAAGAGCCAAAGAGGAAATATGTAGGAAGAGAGACTATAAAAGGAGAAAGACCAAAAGAATCGCATTACGCAATATCAACGGTATGAATAACTTGGTAATATATGTCCCGTAATGAAGTTAACAGATGATTAAATGAATACTGAATAAAATGCAAAACAAGGGTCAGAATTAGTTATACGCACTACAGGATTTTTAATTATTCAGCGGTGAATTTCACTCAATATACATATCTATAGTTACTATATCTGGTTTAGTCATTGAGTCTATTGTTTAGTCTAATGGTTCGATATAGTGGTTTGATTCGGGTTGATTTGGTTTGGTTCGATTAGATTTGATCTAGAGGTTAGACTACAAGCCAAACTAAACTATGTTATTTGCCAATTTTTTGAGAACGGCCACTCATGCTTAGAATTTAGACCATACCGTATGATTTGGTTAGGTTCATTCCCACGCCGCGATCTGGACCAAATTACTTACACTCCTGAATGTGTGTGCTTAGATATGTCAATATTTGTATTTAGAAGTGCTAATGTTGATGTTTAGAACTGTAATTGTTAATGTAAAAAGGGTGGAAGTGGTAATATTATTGAGTGTCATTGATTGATAGTGTTAAATAATTTGTAATGTTAAAAGTGCAGTGGTATCGTCAATGCATGTAGTAGTAGTGCCAATAAGTAAAAGATATTTAAATAAGTTTCGATTATTTACTATAATACTACTGCATCTTTGTTAATTATTTTTGAAATAGTTTAAAGTTTCAATTATTTATAAAAATATCACCACAAATTGTTTTTAAGAACTTGATTTTCCTAAACATTAGAAAAACTTTTTCCAGATATATTAGGTCCTAAAACACTTATTAATATTTTAATAAATATATTTTATTTATTTAAATATGTTTACATTATATGAGATTTATTTTGAGATACTCAAACTATAGCAATTGTTATTGAACAGTATAAATCGAGATACGAACAGGGGCTTGCCCGAGTTTGGCCCAAAGGGATTGGGCCAAACACAATCCAGTAAATACAAGTATCAATGCTCAAGTAACCGGGCCGAGGTACCTTCCTCGTATGCCGAGGAGCATCTCCTCGGCCTTACGTCAACAACGGGCTCATCATACTCCGAGACATCACAAGTGACGAGGAGAGAAAAGTTCTTACCTCGGCATATCATCAAATAACGAGGAGACAGAATCATTCATCCCCGCATATTTACATGTCGGTTAACCATCAAATGACGAGGAGGCAGAATCATTCATCTCGGCTTACTTGCCAAAGCCGAGATAAGGAATTCATGCTCCTCAGCTTTCCGGCTAGCAGATCGTGCAATCCTATTCAAACAAGGATTCAACAGTTATGATCCAATCAGGATTGTAACCACCAACACCAATTCAAGTCAAACAATGACTCCTTAACAGATATAATTCTCTTAGGATTATATCTTATCTCTTTACAAGTTCACTTCAACATGGATTCTATCAATCCATCCCTATAAATACAAGCCGCATGGCTCATTATTTGGTACGTTACTTTTTGATATACAGAAACTCTGTCAACTTAGTTTCTCAATCATAAATCGTGAACTTACTCTCACGTCGGAGGGCCTTTAGCCGGACTCGCCCCGGCTTAGTTTACGTGTTTTCTCTTATTTTCAGGCCTTGCAATCTCCGAAGCATCCGAATGCTTGGATTTGGGCTGATTTGACGATCTTGGCATCATCAATTGGTTCCATTGCCGGGAAATCGATTCAAACACCCTTTGTTTGGCCTGGAAAAGTTCGCCTGAAGCCTGTTTTCTGCCGAATTTATTCTTGATTAGAACGGAAAATCTGCTCTGATTCTGCTTTGTTCTTAATTCGGCCGAAATCTGCAAATTTTGGCCGGAATTCTCCAAGTTCGTGTTAAAACTTGCGTTTTGGCCTAAAATTTTTTGGTTTTGGTAAAATCGCAATTATAATATTACCGTGGCGATCGAAATTTGCCCCAATTTTGCCTAAAATTGAGATCTGTTGAAAAACCTCATTTTTGGTAAATTCGCTGTTACAATTCTTGATTTGCAATGGCTGGACAATTCACAAGTGTAACTGCTGAGGAACAAACCTAAGTGAATGGGGTTAACCAGGATGTTGAGGTACTACCTCCTCCTCCTCCTCCACCTCAGCCGGACGGCCCTCCTCCCCTCGCCATGACTCTACGTTCCATGGGTCAGGCGAATGCTGAGGGAGAGGGAGCTAACCTTCCTCGTCCTACTCAGACCGTTGACCGACGCACTTTGCTGCATAGGCAAATGGAGACGTTGCAAAGGATGTATGAGACATAGGCTGCCCTATTGCAATTGGATCCTGACAATTCCATGGCTGAGTTCATGCTGCCGTCGATGGAAAACTCTCGTGGAAGGGAGCAAGTGAGTGACGAAGTGAGCGACGAAGTCCTCCCCTCGAACCCGCTGAACTACCAAAGCAGGCCCTCTGAGAACCTCCCCGTCCTCGGCATACCAGCCAGAAGAAAGACCAGGTAGTTGACCTGAAAAGCCAATTAACTCCCAGGGAAGAGGAAGTGAACTCACAGGACCTGAGAACGAGACTTAGTCTAACCAAGCGTATGTCACCCCCTCGTCTCGTCATGGCACCTCGGCATCCCAGGTCTCCTCGACCACGCCGACCTCGCCCTGATTCTCCTCGTCCCCATGCTCGTGAATTTGCTCGGTCAAGGACACCTGAACCATACAGAATGATACTTGGTGGCCAAGAGTTAGAACCAAGACGTGATAAAGCACCATCTAAACGGCGTGACAGCCATCGAAATAACGGGGAGCACAGTAGGGTGAATGGTCATCCCAAAGATAAATTGACCCATAGCTCCCATCGAAGCACCCGCTCTAGCAGTGACAAGGGAGTGGAAACCAAATAATGGGAACTGCTGAAACAAAGACTGGATGACATGGAGATGGGAAAGAAGTTTGATGATGATGACTTTGACTGGGCAACTCTGAAATAGCCCGGATCCGAGCAGGCTTCGCAGCCCCGGCATCTGGCAATCTTTCGCGTTGGAGCGGTTCGTTCTTGTGAATACCCCGTCCCGATGCAACGCGCATTCGGAGGCTTGAAATGATTAATCATATAAAGTCGGACCGAGATAGGATATTCATTTAGTGACACTCGCTTTAAACCATATTAAAATATTAGTTTAATTTTGAGAGTCGCCACGCCACTTTGATATAGCCCAAAGCTTTGAAAAAAGGCTAAACATGTAATTGGGTTCGGGGGTCAAGTTACAACAGAAGAAGAAACGCTATCACTCCTATTGCCCGACGGATCGGTCTTTCTAGCATATGGGGTGTTGGTTGTGTGCGGTGTTTACAGGAATAGATAGAAAAAACGGGATCATGCATAAGGAGGAGGGGAGAGAAAGAATTTATTGATGATCACACCCTAGAACCTTTGAGTTAGGCCCTCGAAAGGTGCACTAATCAATGTTCATCCTTGGGGGATTGTTGATCATGGGATAATTATAACTAAGGTGGAAGGAAAGAAATAGTTCCTAGATCCATTGGGTTTCTTTGGGCGAAACCTTAGATCATCCTCGGCTATAGCATATTTAAATATATTAAAACAGCCCTAAATCTAGCATATATGACATAAGCAAGAAATAAAGTAATTAAAATATACTAAGCATGCAAACAATAAATCTAGCATAATAATAAAGACAATAATAATAAAAACAGAAAAAATAAACAGAAGACTTACCTAATGATGGCAAGGCTTTTGGATCGAATCTATGAAGATTCGAAGAACGTTCTTGATAAAATATTTAGACTTAGAAAACTCGAGTTTAGTCTCAAGTTTTCTATGGAGAAAATCTCAAGTTTTGTCTTGAGTTTTCCGTAGAATGATTCTGTGTTTAAAGTGTGAGGCGGAGTGGGGTTTATATAGTGAAAGGAATTGGGGAGGAACGGTTTACGAAAGTGATGTGGGAAAGGAGAAAGGGTCGATCGACCAAATCCTTCTTGGCCCAAATTCTGCCTTGGCCCATCTGCTTTCTGGCCCAGTGGCCACCATTTCCCCATTTGGCCTAGAAGCCGCCTTGACTCTCAAGCATTGGCTCGGCCACCTTGTTTCCTTGGATTGCACAGCTCGGCCACTTCCCAACAAAGCCATGGTAACATTTTGTACCATTTGTTATCCGTTTCGTCCCGCTATTTTGCAGTCGCACTTTGGCCGCTTTAATGACTTCTTTTGCTATTCGCTCTTTAGGATTTTATCTTTCATTTAATCCCAGGAATTTTTATATATCAATTTCATCCCAAATTTCCATATTTTCCAGTTTAGTCCGTGAATTTTCAATAAATTCCAACTTTGTCCAAAAGCTTCCAAATGCCAATTTAGTCCACTGAATTTCCCATTGCACTTGAGTCCTTTTTTCGGACCGGGTACTAACAGTAGCCCCTCGGCGACGCTTCTTGTAAGACAAGTGGGGTCGACGATAAAAATAGGATCCGTCCTGAAAAAAGGGATTTCAGGAGGTAAGACAATGATTTTGCGGATATGAGGTTTGGACTCGAGCTGAGTCACAAATGGAAGATGACCAGGTAGGTCGAACGGCTGAACCCACGTCGGGCTACCTACGTATCCCAAGAGGAATCAAGCCAAGTCGTAGTTCGAAAAAGTGAGAACGTGCAAGACGTACCCAAAGAAGGTATAAGTGAGACGAACTCAAAGGAGGTGCGTGGCGGACCCTTTGAAATGCGGGACGGACCCTTTGAAGGTGCGGGACGGACCTTCTGAGATACAGGACGGACCTTTTGAAGGTACGGGACGGACCCTTTGAAGATGCGGGACGGACCCTTTGAAAGTACGGGACGGACCCTTTGAAGATGCGAGACGGACCCTTTGAAATGGAGAATAGACCTCTGAAATGCGGGACAGACCCTTTGATATGCGGGGACAGACCCTTTGAAGATGCGGGACGGACCCTTTGAAATGGAGGATAGACCACTGAAATGCGGGACGGACCCTTTGATATGCGGGACGGACCCTTGAAATGGAGGATAGACCTCTGAAATGCGGGACGGACCCTTTGATATGCGGGACGGACCCTTTGAAGATGCGGGACGGACCCTTTGAAATGGAGGATAGACCACTGAAATGCGGGACGGACCCTTTGATATGCGGGACGGACCCTTGAAATGGAGGATAGACCTCTAAAATGGAGGATAGACCTCTGAAATGCGGGACGGACCCTTTGAAGATGCGGGACGGACCCTTTGAAGATGCGGGACGGACCCTTTTAAGATGCGGGACGGACCTTTTGAAGATGCGGGACGTACCTTTTGAAGATGCGGGATGGACCCTTTGAAGATGCGGGATGGACCCTTTGAAGATGCGAAGCCAAAGGACTTAGGCTCTTTGCGATGAAGAATAGTTGTGTGAATTGATTGGGATTATTATGGCTTCCCGAGCCGAAGAACCAAGTGATTAAAAGATTGGGATAATCATTGCTAAGGCTTAGAGAGGAGTCTTGTCTCCTAGGCTTAAGGCTAGGGTTTTAGAGAGGCATTTGTCACCTAGGCTTAAGGCTAGGGTTTAGAGAGGTATTTGTCACCTAGGCTTGAGGCTAGGGTTTAGAAGGGTATTTGTCACCTAGGCTTGAGGCTAGGGTTTAGAAGGGTATTTTGTCACCTAGGCATGAGGCTAGGATTTAGAGAGGTATTTGTCACCTAGGCTTGAGGCTAGGGTTTAGAAAGATATTTGTCACCTAGGCTTGAGGCTAGGGTTTAGAAGGGTATTTTGTCACCTAGACATGAGGCTAGGGTTTAGAGAGGTATTTGTCACCTAGGCTTGAGGCTAGGGTTTAGAGAGGTATTTGTCACCTAGGCTTGAGGCTAGGGTTTTACATTTGCGGTAAGTCTAAACAAGGCAGTTTGAGCAGAAAGGTTATTGGTTTAAACTAGGCGAGGCCGAGTAAGTGTCGATGATAGAAGGTGGGATTAGGTAGGTTTGATGTCCAGAGATAAGGGCCGAGTCATCTTGAGAGTCACAGAGATACGTTTTTGATAGATTTGAAGAGTTTGAAAATTTGTGGAGACCAAAGAGTGATTTTTGTAAACAAGGTACCAAGGAGGACAGTATTTTGAAAGCATGTTTATTTGATAAAGAGGCCTTATGATTAATCATGTTTCTAACTAACTCAAAGAGTTTGCCACATGCTGATCTTGATGACAAGGGATGCCCTTCATGCTAGATATTGGAGCTCCGATTTTTGTTAGAGCACATAGTCGACCCATTTTTGTTGAGGGGAGCCCCAATGTTTGATGAAGTGACCTTGGCGAAGTCCCAGTTGATGATGAATGGCGAAGCCCCAGTTGATGATGCAGATCAAACCTGAAGGGAATGGCGGAGCCCCAGTTGATGATGCAGAGCAAACCTGAAGGGAATGGCGGAGCCCCAGTTGATGATGCAGAGCAAACCTGAAGAGAATGGCTTAACAAAAGCCCCAGCTTGGAGAGATTCAATGCATCCCTAGAGTCATCTTGCGGCCACGGGGGCGACCCCTTGTTTCGAACAATGGTCAATCAGTCGCTGGACAAGACTCGGAAATGTATATGTGCGGGCGCATTTTTGAAGGTGGGAATGGATCCCGAGTTCGTGTATGACACTTTCGCTTTTGGGTTTGACTCTTTTGGGAGAGTATAAGCATCACAAGGTGTGGAAAAGTGTATGGAAGCCCTGCGACGGAAAGACAGTGTTTGGCTCTATTTTCCTATGATGTAGAAAAAGAAGACTTGTCGAGACATTTGAAGAATTATTTTATTCAGAATTATATCTTGATTGCTCGTGAATGGACCTCACTGATTGGTTTATCAAATTCCAATTATATAGGTAAACAAATGAATGTTTTGATTTGAAGGTGAAATCTGGCTTGTCTTTAGAAGGAGAAGGATGTTCCGTTGTTGCTTCTTTGCTACATTCGGTGGTAATTGTGGTGCGGGCTGCCGTTGCATTGATCTCCTTCATGGGAAAGAATGAAAAATAGAAAAAGATTAGGGCGGAAGAAAAGGTGGGAATTGACTGATTATAACCCAAAGATTTTTTCATTCCTTCAAGTGAAGATTCTTTGTTCCTTTGTTCTTGCGAGCCGAGGAGTAGTCCACAGCGCGTGTCTCCTTGCTTTTACCGGAGTGCCGGCGAGAGGCACGGATGCGAAAGCCCGATGAGACTTTGCGCACGGTGTTTGAGGAGTTGAATGAACGAATTTCAAGAATAGGACGAGTTCCCAAACTTTTGAGAGAATATGTAATATGCTCACGTGGGATAACAAGTGACTCAAAAATCTGAATATGCATTTCTTTTAAATAATCTTTTGAGAATGCCATCCGGTAGCGGTTGTAGCTGGGCTTTGGGTTGCGATCGACCATTGGATGATGCTTAACATGACCTCTTAAAGTGAGAGGTCGGCTGCGCCATTTGCTGAGAGGTTGGCTTGAGGGATGTGTTTGGAATTTCTAAGGTGAAGGGATTTTCTTGTTGCTGCTTCTTCAGAACCTCTAAGAGTGAGGTTAACTTTGATTTTGATAAGGTCAAGGGTGGTGATGAAATCCTCTAAAAGTGAGAGGATGGACTTTGGAATTGGTTTACGGGTTTTGTCCAAGAGGGAATTTTTGTTGCTTCTTCTCGCGAGTTTGTTGTGATTTCAGCGGGTAACTTGATCACGATAGGACCTTCACTTGATGTCTCATTTTCACAATCTTTGAGATGGGAGGTTCACTTCGGAGTGATGGAGTTTTTTTTTTTTTTTTTTTTTTTAACACCCTCTTATCGAGAAAAGCCTTCGGATTTGTTTGCTCGCGATAGCCCCTAGTGTATGCCTTGGGATGGTTTTACCTTTTCCCTCTTGGGCTTGGAGGTGGTCCCTTCGAGGGAGCCCCTTGTATGAGTTTCTTTCTTAGGGTCTCGAAACTTGTCGATCTTGAAATGAAAGGGTATTATTTAGTGAGGATAAGGTTATGGCTTCCTATGGTGAGAGGTTTAAGCTTCAATTGCTACTGGATAGCATTCTCAAAAGAGTATTTAAAATAAATGCAAACTCAATTAACCGACTTATTAAGTAAGGCAGAATATATTCGGACCATAAGAAAGATATGTGAGCATATTCAATGGAAGCTTATCGATCGAATGGAAAATCAGAGGAGACGCGAGATTGGGGGGTTGGTGAGCCCCAAGTTGATATTCATGCAGCACTTGTGAAGGATAGGAACAACTCCTTGCATCTTCTTTAAATTGCAGTGGCGTGAGCAGCTATTTTCTGATGATGAGCAACAACGGTCTTTGTGCTTGTCTTGACCATATGGAAAGGAGGTCAAGTGGGGGAGAGTGTATTTGGGGAAGTGTATGTTTGAGAAGGTATAACAGATATGTACAAGGAGTGTATGAAAAGTATATGGTGGAGTATGGAGAGAGTGTATAAGAGAAGGGTGTATAGGGATGGTGTATATGAAGAAGGAACGGTGAGTTGTTTACTCCAATCAAAGCATTCATTCATTGTTTACTTTATTAGCCGGTGAGTTTATCAGTGAGATTAGCAACCAAGTGATAATTATAAATAAAACAATCTTCTTGAAAGTAATGCGAGATTATGTCTCAAGTCTAGAGAGAAAAGAAAGAAAGATCTTTTTTATTATCGAAGTAACTAGTTCAAAGTGGACATTACATATCAATGCCCAAAATGGACGTAAAAAAGACGCACTAGAACCTACAAGACTGAATGAATCTAAATCTTCCCTCGAAGGGTGAGGGTTCCTTCATCAATGAGGCCTTGGGTCTTCCCTTGGTTGATCAATCTTTGAATTGAGCGTTTCAGTTGCACACATTTGTCAGTGGTATGCCCAGCGTACTTGTGGTATCTGCAAAACTTGGATGTATCTAAGTCTTCCCTTGGGTTAATAGGTTTGTAGTTCTCGAGCGGCTTGATCAAATTCTTTCCCACCAAAATGTCGAAGAACTCACCCACAGGCATTCCTAAGTCATCAAAATGTTCCTTGTTGATCTTCTTCTCGGGTATTGATGCCTTTAGTTGGTTGGTGGCCACAGCATCTGAATGAGAAATTCTGATGTGTAGGACCATAAGGGGAACCATAAGCATGTGGATGATAGGGACCCCGGAATTGAATAGGAGGAGGAACTCTTCTCAAGCATTCCTGAATGTAAGACAAATGGTGCTGCTCAATTTCATGCATGTCTTTGAGGAGGTTGATCACTTCCAACCTCATGTTTGAGACTTCTTTAAGGGCTTCAATGCTTTTCTCCAGAGACATGATGTGGAATTCTGTAAGAACATATGGCGGAGTCAAGCCAATGAGTTGAATTAGATTCATAATTAATCTTAAGGCATCCTTGAGAAAATATTTGACCTCCACAATTTTGAGTTTGACCGGACTGAAGTTGCCTACGTAACCCTTACCATTTAAGATACGAGTCTCAGGTCACCGTAGTTCGAGGGGGCCCCGATTGATGATACAACCAGGGTTAAGTTTAGCGAAAGAGAGAGGATGAATGTAAAAGAGTCCGTTTGGTGAAAAAGGGAGAGGAAGATGACTCGATCTTTGGTCAAATGAGGGTGATCTAGGTGAGTTAATTTGGTCTTGGGTGAGGATTGGCCTTGGTTGGTCTTTGGCTGAAGGGTGCTAGAGATAAAGGATCTAAACTATGGATGGTTTTAAGGCTAAGGGAGCAGACTATGGAAGGTTCAAGAGATGAGAGGTAGAACTTTGAAGGGTCCTAACTTGTAGACCATGGGGGTCTAAGGTAGAGGAGTGGACCATGGATGGTCCAAGAGACGAGGGTGGACCTCGAAGAGTCTCAGGTGGAAGGGTGGACCTTTAATGGTCCTAGATAGAGGGTGTGGACTTTGAAGGGTCCAGGAGATGAGGAGTGGACCTTGAATGGTCCAAGGTTGGGAGACTGGACCTAGGGCGGTCCACAGTAGAGGGTGTGGACCTTGAAGGGTCCAAGAGATGAGGAGTGGACCTCGGAGGGTCCTAGAAATGGAGAGTGGACCTCGGAGGGTCCTAGAAATGGAGAGTGGACCTCGGAGGGTCCTAGAAATGGAGAGTGGACCTCGGAGGGTCCTAGAAATGGAGAGTGTACCTCGGAGGGTCCTAGAAATGGAGAGTGGACCTCGGAGGGTCCTAGGAATGGAGAGTGGACCTCGGAGGGTCCTAGAAATGGAGAGTGGACCTCGGAGGGCCCTAGAAGTGAAGGGAGGACCTCGGAGGGTCCTAGAAATGAAGGGCGGACCTCGAAGGGTCCTAGAAGTGAAGGGAGGACCTCGGAGGGTCCTAGAAATGAAGGGCGGACCTCGGAAGGTCCTAGAAGTGAAGGGAGGACCTCGGAGGGTCCTAGAAATGAAGAGTGGACCTCGGAGGGTCCTAGAAGTGAAGAGCGGACCTCGGAGGGTCCTAGAAATGGAGAGTGGATCTCGGAGGGTCCTAGAAATGAAGGGCGGACCTCGGAGGGTCCTAGAAGTGAAGAGCGAACCTCGGAGGGTCCTAGAAATGAGGAGCGGACCTCGGAGGGTCCTAGAAGTGAAGGGAGGACCTCGGAGGGTCCTAGAAGTGAAGAGCGGACCTCGGAGGGTCCTAGAAGTGAAGAGCGGACCTCGGAGGGTCCTAGAAGTGAAGAGCGGACCTCGGAGGGTCCTAGAAATGAAGGGCGGACCTCGGAGGGTCCTAGAAGTGAAGGGAGGACCTCGGAGGGTCCTAGAAATGAAGAGTGGACCTCGAAGGGTCCTAGAAATGAGGAGCAGACCTTGGAGGGTCCTAGAAATGAGGAGCGGACCGCGGAGGGTCCTAGAAATGAGGAGTAGACCTTGGAGGGTCCTAGAAATGAGGAGCGGACCGCGGAGGGTCCTAGAAATGAGGAGCGGACCTCGGAGGGTCCTAGAAATGAGGAGCGGACCTCGAAGGGTCCTAGAAATGAGGAGCGGACCTCGGAGGATCCTAGAAATGAAGAGCGGACCTCGGAGGGTCCTAGAAATGAAGAGCGGACCTCGGAGGGTCCTAGAACTGAAGAGCGGACCTCGGAGGATCCTAGAAATGAAGAGCGGACCTCGGAGGGTCCTAGAAATGAGGGATAGTTAAGCACTTTATTTACAAAAAAGCCCTCTATTTTATAGAACCTACTCTTGGTTGGAAGGGATACCCCTTTTTCGCAACTAACTAAAGGTCCTAAAGTGGTGGATCCTAACGACTAATCGTCTCATATAGACATTTAAGATGATATTTATGGGAAGTACTACAGACCTATGATAAGACAAGATCTTTTAACAAGCACTCGACCTTACATGGCACATCCTTTAAAAGGAAATCAAATTTTTTGTGCTCTTTTCTCTCTATAGATCTTGACTTATCACTGATTCGTAGTGACTCAACATAAAGACCTTATTAATTGTCTACATGAAAAAGCTAGTCAAACCAACCGGTCACAAGGAGTGTATTCTTAGCAAAGTGGGTGACACAAGGGTTAGATTTCAGGCTCCCACCGTGCAGCCGAAGCGCCCTGATGAGTGGATGGCCAAGTGAGACTCGGAAGGGAGGCAACATGATCACCACACTTCCGGCACTTTGGCTTCTCCGAAGGGTTAAGGGGTAGCTGTGCAGTGTGACACGGACTCTAGTGGTAGTGTGAGGTAAAAAGTCTAATTCTTTTTTTTTAAGGAAAAAAGAGAAAGATTTTTTTTTATGAGATGCATGCATGCAATGCAACAGTTAAGAGTAGAAGAAAAAGAAGAAGAAAGCAAAATACAACACCAAACAAGAAAACGAAAGTCTGACCCACTAAGTTTGAAAAAGTTTCAAAACAAATCCCCAGCAGAGTCGCCACTGTGAATACCCCGTCCCGATGCAACGCGCATTCGGAGGTTTGAAATGATTAATCATATAAAGTCGGACCGAGATAGGATATTCATTTAGTGACACTCGCTTTAAACCATATTAAAATATTAGTTTAATTTTGAGAGTCGCCACGCCACTTTGATATAGCCCAAAGCTTTGAAAAAAGGCTAAACATGTAATTGGGTTCGGGGGTCAAGTTACAACAGAAGAAGAAACGCTATCACTCCTATTGCCCGACGGATCGGTCTTTCTAGCATATGGGGTGTTGGTTGTGTGCGGTGTTTACAGGAATAGATAGAAGAAACGGGATCATGCATAAGGAGGAGGGGAGAGAAAGAATTTATTGATGATCACACCCTAGAACCTTTGAGTTAGGCCCTCGGAAGGTGCACTAATCAATGTTCATCCTTGGGGGATTGTTGATCATGGGATAATTATAACTAAGGTGGAAGGAAAGAAATAGTTCCTAGATCCATTGGGTTTCTTTGGGCGAAACCTTAGATCATCCTCGGCTATAGCATATTTAAATATATTAAAACAGCCCTAAATCTAGCATATATGACATAAGCAAGAAATAAAGTAATTAAAATATACTAAGCATGCAAACAATAAATCTAGCATAATAATAAAGACAATAATAATAAAAACAGAAAAAATAAACAGAAGACTTACCTAATGATGGCAAGGCTTTTGGATCGAATCTATGAAGATTCGAAGAACGTTCTTGATAAAATATTTAGACTTAGAAAACTCGAGTTTAGTCTCAAGTTTTCTATGGAGGAAATCTCAAGTTTTGTCTTGAGTTTTCCGTAGAATGATTCTGTGTTTAAAGTGTGAGGCGGAGTGGGGTTTATATAGTGAAAGGAATTGGGGAGGAACGGTTTACGAAAGTGATGTGGGAAAGGAGAAAGGGTCGATCGACCAAATCCTTCTTGGCCCAAATTCTGCCTTGGCCCATCTGCTGCAACTGGCCGGCCACCATTTCCCCATTTGGCCTAGAAGCTGCCCAACTCTCAAGCATTGGCCCGGCCACCTTGTTTCCTTGGATTGCACAGCTCGGCCACTTCCCAACAAAGCCATGGTAACATTTTGTACCATTTGTTATCCGTTTCGTCCCGCTATTTTGCAGTCGCACTTTGGCCGCTTTAATGACTTCTTTTGCAATTCGCTCTTTAGGATTTTATCTTTCATTTAATCCCAGGAATTTTTATATATCAATTTCGTCCCAAATTTCCATATTTTCCAGTTTAGTCCCTGAATTTTCAATAAATTCCAACTTGGTCCAAAAGCTTCCAAATGCCAATTTAGTCCCTGAATTTCCCGAATTGCACTTCAGTCCTTTTTTCGGACCGGGTACTAACAGTTCTCGCCGTTTTGCTTTCGCATTTTGTAGAGTCGCCACGCCGTTTTTATTAAGCCCAAAACATTGAAAAAGGGCATCAGTTTAAAGATAATTTTAAACTGTTTTTGTGTGATGAGATTTTGAGTTCGGAGGTCAGATGACTCCTCGGGAAGAGAATATTAGAATATTAGAGCTCACCCGAGTCGCCTCGTAAAACGAGTCTTTCGGATACCCCTAATATCCTTTAAATGTTGTGTGTGTGTGTGTGTGCTTTTAAAAATGCATGCTGTATCGGATGTCTACATTGTATGCTATGTATGGAAATGTATTGAAATAGTAATGGAAGGAAGCCTTACCAATGTTGGTTCGTGTCTGTCTTCCGCTGAGGAATAGTGTTTGAGGTCGGAGTAGCGTTCCGGTGCGGATCGGGATTGCTTCGGGAGATGCGGTTGTCTGCGGACGAGTTTCGGCGTGAGTTGAGGTTGCGAGGCTGCGTTCGGGCGCAGGTTCGGCGTGCGTGGGGATCGTCGGGATCACTTGGGCGAGAGGTTCGGCGTGCGTTGTGGTGGCGAGTCACTCGGGCGAGTTTCGGCGTGGTTTGGGATCGTCGGTTTGACTCGGAAAGAGCGGGACACCGTGGAAAGACCGTGCGAGGCCTCGGAGTACCACGAGGGGCCTCAGAGTACCTCGAGAGTGCCTCGGGGCAGCGCGGGAGCGTCTCGGGAGCGCTCGGGGAGGCTTCGGAGCACCACGAGGGGGCTCGGAAGGCCTCAAAAGGATCCGAAAGGGGCCGGGAATGCCTCGAGAGGACTTAGAGGGGAGCCAGAAGGCTAAGGGAGGAAGAGAGAAGAGGGAGGTGTGTCTGAAAATGGGAGGGGGAGCCCTCTCTTTATAGTAGGAAAAATTGCAAAGAGGTCCGTACGGACCTCCACAGTTATCCAATTTTGGTTTTCCTCGATTTGAGGGAATATGTGATGATGGTGAATATTACGTAATTATGGTGTTCCCTATGCAATAAGGTCCGTACGGACCATCTTGCATGCAAAGAGGTCCGTACGGACCAACTAAGCATGAGGGTAATCATTTTCCCCGGGATTTGAGGGAATATTGTGGACTTTAAGAAGATTCAGTAATTATTAAAGCAAAGAGGTCCGTACGGACCATTATTGCTTTTCCAATTTCCTGAAAATTCTCGAAAGGTCCTTTTGTCCCTTTTTATCCCAGAAAGGCTCCTCCCTTGGTTTGGTTGGGGGTTTAGAGAGGGTTTTGAGTGAGAGGGGTCGTCGAGGCTGTGTTGATGAGTACGCGGTGTTTCCGTGTGTTTGAAAGGGTGTGATCCAGATTGGGGTACTTACGAAGCCCTCGACGACGTCACTTATGAAAGAAGTGGGGTCGCCGATAAGATAAGGGTCCTAATCTGGATCGCGTCTTTGGGAGATAAAGTGGCCAGGGAGGTCGGTGTGAGGACGTGGTGGTGTCTGTGTGTGACCGCTTAGGTCGGTAAGTCGGACCACTGTGATAGGATTCCTACGTATCCTGGCGGGAATCAAGCACAGTTGTAGTTCGGGTGTGGGGTGAGTGTTTTGTGAATGCGGGCGTGGTGGTGCCACTGAAGTGTTGTGTGATCGCCGAGGTCGATGGTAAGGACGTGGTGGTGTCCTGGGTGACCGCATAGGTCGATGGCTGGACCCTGTGATAGGATTCCTACGTATCCCTGGCGGGAATCAAGCCTGGTCGTAGTTCAGAGGTCGTGAAATCTGTGAGTGCGGGCGTGGTGGTGCCCTGAAGTGTTGTGTGACCGCCGAGGTCAGTGGTGAGGACGAGGTGGTGTCCTAAGATGTGGTGACCGCCGAGGTCAATTGTGAGGACGTGGTGGTGTCCTGGGATGTGGTGACCGCCGAGGTCAATTGTGAGGACGTGGTGGTGTCCTGGGATGGAAATTTTACGATTTTCCTAATCGGGTGGTTTAAGGCCTTCCGGGCCGGGGATGGTTGTGAGGACTTGAATCGTCTTTTGATTGCGGTTGCGCCATGTTTGAAGACCTTGAATCGTCTTCTGGCTGAGGTTTAATGTCATGCGTGAGGACTTGAATCGTCTTCTAGCCGCAGTTGATGTTATGCGCGAGGACTTTGAATCGTCTTCTAGCCGCAGTTGATGTTATGCGCGAGGACTTTGAATCGTCTTCTAGCCGCAGTTGATGTTATGCGCGAGGACTTTGAATCGTCTTCTAGCCGCAGTTGATGTTATGCGCGAGGACTTTGAATCGTCTTCTAGCCGCGATTGATGTTATGCGCGAGGACTTTGAATCGTCTTTTAGCCGCGATTGATGTTATGCGCGAGGACTTTGAATCGTCTTCTAGCCGCATTTGTGGAGGCATGGGCTGCCTTGTGCTTTGATTGCGAGAGCGTAGATGCCTTTGTGTTTTGCATGTTGAGTAGAAGGTTGGACTTACGATGGCTGCCGGTGCTTGCGTTGCCGTTGAAGTGGGCAAGGATGACGGCCGGTGATTGCTTCACCATTTGGCATTTTGGAGGCGCTTCGTGCCTTGGGAGTTGTACTCGGAGGTATTGGCTCCTTCTTGTGCTTGTTTTTCCGTTGAGTGGGCAAGGATGATGGTTGGTCTTTGAGGATATGCGGTCTTGTATGACTTCCCTTTGACTTGTTGGGGAGGAGCTCGGGCTTACTTTGATGGCGGTGCTTGCGTTGCCGTTAAGTGGGCTAGGTTCGGGCTTACTTGTGCCGGTGCTTGAATTGCTTGGGGATGCGTGACCTTGTAGGGGCCCTTTTACATTGGGAAGATGACTTGAACCTCTTTTGAGGGCAGTGGTTGAGTTGTCGTTGAGCGTTTGGAGCGTCTTGTGCCTTGATATTACGTCTTTGGGAGGTGTTGGCTCCTTCTGGAATTGCCGTCGGGCGTTTTGGAGGCATCTCGTGCCTTGATATTCGTACTGGGAGGTGTTGGCTCCTTCTTGAATTGTCGTTGAGTGGGCGAGGATCGGGCTTACGCTGATTGCCGGGGATTGAATTGCCGTTGGAGTGGGCGAGGACCGGTCTTACACTGACGGCCGGGGGTTGAATTGTCGTTGAAGTGGGCGAGGTTCGGGCTTACGCTGACTACCGGGGGTTGAATTGCCGTTGAAGTGGGCGAGGTTCGGGCTTACGCTGACTGCCGGTGTTTGAATTGAAGGGTTAGGGACCATTACACTTGGATTTCTTTGGAAAAGGCCTTAGGACGGCCGGGGGCAAAGATTATAAGGGCGGGGAAAGTAATTTGGCCACCCCTTGCAAAGAGGTCCGTACGGACCAACCTGCTGCAAAGAGGTCCGTACGGACCACTTTGGTTTTTACGGTTCCCGAGGTTTTGACCGGGTTTAAATGCCGAGGCTCCCCACTTCTTCTTCCTCGGTTCGTGAACCGGGCGAGAGAGAGAGAAAAAAACCTCCATTTTTAACCAAAATCCTCCACTTTTTCGCTTGAATCGCTTGCAATGGCGGAAGGATCTCGAAGGAATCGTCGTCAGCCTTGATCAAGAAATGGTCGAGCAACGGATGGAGCTCCAAAGAAATTGGATTTCGTTTGTTCCATCTTCGAAGAACCGGATGTCTTGTATCCGAATCCGGAGGTGCACAATCGTCGTTCTAGGAACGTCGGGGAGGTAAGAAATCCGTTCCGTTTTGATTCCCTGCTCGAATTTTTGAATGCTAGAACTAGGTTTTAGTTTTTGCATTTTTGAATTTTTTTGTTATTTTTATGCCTTTTTGTGAAATTCTTGATGAATTGTTGAAAATAGACATGTAAAAATTGTGGGTATGTGTATTTTGTGCAGAAATGTGTAGATTAGCTTTTATTTGTGAAAATAAAGTGCCTCTCTAGTGAAATGCATGCTTTGGTGTTTTGTACCGCATGCTATTTATATATGTACATTATGAGAAAAGTTTGTCGTGTAGTGACAATTTTCGTGAAAAAATGTGACATGTGCCGTATTTTGTGACGGGTTTTGTCTGAAAGTGTGTGCCGTGTAGGGACGGAAAAATGTGTTATGCAGTGTGTCATGCCGTGTGTGCCATGTTTTTGGGTGACGGACTTTGTGGGGAAAATATGTGCAATATGTGCCGTGTTTTTGTGACGGGTTATATGTGCCTTTGCCGTGTTGGGACGGATTTTTTTTTTTGAAAATGTGTCGTGTAGGGCTTAATCCCTCTTTTGAGAAAATGTGTACAGTGTGTGCCGTGTTTTTGTGACGGACTGCATGGATAATGTATGTGAAAATTATGTGCCGTATTTTGTGACGGGTTATTTGTAAAAAATATGTGCAATGTGTGCCGTGTTTTGTGACGGGTTATTTTCATGGCTTTCCGTGTTGGGACGGACTTTTGTGCCTTTCATTTTATATTAGAAATGCTTGTGATTGACGTACCTTTCTTTGTGTTTACTGCGGGATGTGGGGCTTATGGCGGGAAGGCCAAGAGGATGAAGACTCGGGGATCGCTCGAGAGCATTGTTGGCTGTGGCGGCGGATGCCCGATATTTCCGTGGATGGTAGGCCGAGTCCCAGGAGGCTGGTTTACGCTTACGGCACAGGGGTGTTCGTTGAGAACACAGTGGGGTTTCGACACGAGGAAGAACAAGAGCGTCTTCCTTGGCCTTTACGAGTGCGGTGGGATACCACCCACACCTTCCATCGAGTGGGGAGAGGTGACGGTGACGCCGACCGACTTTCTTTGCGATTACGGGCTTTCCTTCAAAGGAGGGCCGGTACGGTGGAGAGATATGATCTCCGATGTTGTGTTGGCCGAGCTGCTTGGGCTTTGAGCCTCGTCCTCGCGAGGGCACAGGGATGCTATATAGCGACGTGGAGCTGAAGATCACGGCCGGTGTGGGGCCTATGTTCGGGGTACCGGCCGGGTGTCGGCGGAGCGGCGCGCGCTCCTTTTTGTGGTATGCCTTGTCAGAGACTTTGTTCTCGAACCACGCGACCGCGGCTCCCTTTGCTCTGTTGGAGAGCTTGATTGATCTGGATAGGGTCGTGACATCGCTTGGGGCGAGCGGGCTTGGCGAGCTCTACTTCTCCTTGGACCGGTTTAAGCGGGGTGTGGCGGTTCGTTGGCTGTTTTGACTTTGCTTTGGAGGTATGAGTTTATTCTTTTTTTTTTTTTTTTTTTTTTTTTGATTTAGCAACTTGTCGCTTCTCCGTTTTCTTTTGCGCGAGCCTTCTCTGTTTTTGTCACGGGTGTGGTTTTATGAGGTTTTCCGGTGCTTCCCGTGGGATAGAGATCCGGCACATTCTTTGCGTACCTGCTATCTTTGGGTGGGCTCGTACGGCGAGGAAGAGGAGGACCGGCGGGGAAGCTCACCATCGCCTACGGGGATGTGCGGGGAGCGCTTGGAGAGGGGTAGCCGGAGGGTTCGTTTTGTTCCCGTGGGCTCGGTATGAGGGGATGAGTTTGAGGGCTCAGGAGTGGCAGCGCGGCGGAAGATCTTTGCGGGGCTTGACTGCAACGTCATATACACAGGGAGCGGGTCTTACGCGGCATGGCGGTGTGCTTCCGTGGCTCAGGGACCCTCCCTTTGGGATGCTTGATTCCGGGACATGGGCGTGCTCGATTTTGAGAGGTACCTTGGCGGTGTGGGCGCCGAGGAGTTCATCTTATATGGAGAGGAGTACGGGGCCTTCGTGAGGAGGAAGGCGAGGACGCCGCGAGTGCGGCGAGAGAGAGAGAGGCGCCGCGAGCTCCCAGAGGATTCCGATGCGGGGCCGGATTTCACGTATGTCCGCGGGGACGGATCGAGAGGAGGGTGTATGTACCCGTTCTGGCGAGCTCTGCTTTGCATACGAGTGGATCCCGATAGATCGGTGAGTGTCTTGACTCTTTTCCATCTTGGCATCTTTTACGTATTTTTCTCTTTTTGTTGTTGAGTATAAGCGTATTCTTGAGCGTTTCCTTGGGCGCTTGTTGGTGCGAGTCCCGGGGAGAGCCTATGATATCTTGACTCGCCGTTACGTGGCGATGAGGTCGTTTGCGAAGAAGATGGCTTCGAAGATATCTTGCCGGTCTTCGCGACGCGTGCCGGCGTACGAGCCTATGCCTTCGAGGCATTACGCAGACGTTCCTCCGCCTAGAGCCGGCCGGAGCCGCGGCGGGAGGGACCTTCGAGGGCGGCATAGCATGGATGCGGGACATCTTCGGAGGCTCCGGGCGGCGGCCCTTTTATCGATTCTTCCCTCCTCGGGATGCGCGGGGTGAGGGTCCGTCGAGCCTTCCTTCTTCGATCCTTTCGCGGATTTGATCCTTCGGATTATTTTGAGTGGCGGCCTCCGTGGCTCGGTACTCGATGGCGAGGGCGTGACGGGCGAGTTCACGGGGATGCCCGACTTCTCTCTGGAGGACCTCGGCGAGGATGATGATGATCTTTGAAGAGTCGGATTAGGGTCCATATGCTTTCCCTCTTTCCATATCTTCTCTCTTTTTTTTTGTTTAGCAACGAGACATTTGATATTCTGTAATAAAACACTCATATTTGCACGGCAAACATCATTTTATTTTAAGATGTAATGTCATTTTTGTGATTCCCTGGATTTGTCCTAGAAATGGTTGCTATTATTATTTTTATTTTGTGCATGCCACGTGAGTGAGAGTGCGTTTGTGGGTAGTGTATGTTTGCAGGGAATGGCTTTGGCCGGTGTTTGGGCGATTTGGAGCAAGGTCTGGCGAGGACAGTGGTTGTTATGCTTGTTTCTTTGAGGAAAATGGGTTCTTTTTGCAAGGAGGTCCGTACGGACATACTTAGCATGCAAAGAGGTCCGTACGGACCAACCTTGCTTTGGGAAGGACATAAATGCTTTCCGGTGTCTGGTTCTTCCCATTTCCCCATTTGCGGCCATTTTCAAGCTTTCTTCCCCATTTTCTCTAGGAACCTCCATTTTTGCCATGGATTCTTCGTACGTCCCTAGAATTTTGCCGAGGCTTTCGCGGGAGAGGCAAGCACACTTCCTTGAGCGGTTGAAAACGTGGATGCGGCGCCGTATGAGGCATCGAGACGGGCTTTCGAGGTAAGGTTTCGTCTTTGCTCGATTTGGTCTTTTAAGGAGTTGGTTCTGATTGGGATTTGTTGCGGGCTGCCGCGAAGTTACAGGATGTTAGGAGGCATGTGTCTTGTTTCTCCTATAATGAAATTGTGCCCACTTTTGAGGATTTTCGGGCTTTGATGGGAGGACCGGAGGTGGAGGCCATCTCGCTTCCTTTGATTGGTGGTCTGCGGTGAGCGTGAAGCTTGCGAGGCTTTCTTCGTACTTCGTTGGAAGAAGTGCGGGGCATGATCCTTGATTCGGGTCATATCGACATTTCGAGCTGCCGGAGCGGTTCATGGTTGATGATGAGAGTGATGTCTCTTGGGACGCATTTGCCTTGTGCGTGATGGCGACGCTTTTCTGGTCGGCTCCACTTGGCATTTGCGATGGCGCTTTGCTAGATGTGGTAGAGACGCTGCGAGTTGGAGAGGATATTGTCCCGTTGGTCTTTGGGGAGACTCTTCATGGTATCGACCGTCAGCGGCGGGGATCGGTTCATGAGAGGAAGCCCCGCTTTGCTCACCTTGTGGGTGCGAGAGAGACTTCGAGGCCATGCCCGAGGCTCAGACGTCGTTTAGCCCGTGGTCATTTGCTCAGCGACCTCTTGTGTTGGATATGGATCGGTCACTTTGGGAGAGATGGATGGCACGGCTTGGTACGCATCGAGATCATTTGGTGGGTTCCGCACTTGGAGGATTGAGACTAGGAGGATCTTGCGGGGAAGGGTCTACGTTGTCGAGTTCGAGGTTTGTCTTGGTCCTCCTTCTATATTCCGTCGCTTGTTTCCGGCGGTTTGGGATGAAGCGGGAGCCTTTGTTGGGATGGGATGACCTTGCTGCTGCGGAGGTAGTTCCTCTTTGTATGGCGGCTTCAGTGCCTTCTTGTATTTTACGAGGTATGGAAGTATTCCGCTTTCCCTCTGTGGTACTCCTTAGACGTCGGGAGAGTGTCGTATTGACGACTCGGTACACGGCTTTGGTATGAGCGGCGTGTTGGGCGGTCCCAAGTGGTCTTGGAGAGCGGCGTGTAGCGATTACGGGACCCGGTTGCCGTAGTAGCTATTGCCTTAGGAGTGCGAAGCTTGGCTTGACCCTTTGGATGTGACGGGAGACACTTTGTTTGACTACGAGACTAGAGTTGGCCGGCGACGGGGAGAGGTCCTCTTTACGGACTCGCGGGGAGGAGATCCGAGCCGAAGCACGGGCGAATGAAGCCACGAGAGCTGTTGGATTGTTTGACTCTACGGGAGGACCCGATCTCGGGCGAGAGACGCGAGTTGGTTCACGTGGAGCGAAAGAAGACTCGCCGGGGACGAGGAAGAAAGGAAAGAATGGCGAGGGGACAAGCGCGAGATGGCGCGGAATGACCTCCTAGGTATCCATTCATTGCATTGCAAACACATTATTAGTTAAATGTATTAAGTTTGTCTTTTAGCATGTTGTGAACTTGAGAGTAGACCGTGCTTGAACTCATCAAGAAATGTTGTAACCGTTAGTGATTTGTGATTTACTTTTAAAGCTTTGTCGAGACGCAAGATCTCTTGTTTGCCTTTGTTTCTTTTGTGCACTTTGTCGGCGTCCGTCCTTGGACTTTTACATTTGCATTTGCGGACTTGAAGCGATGCAGGCTATGACGGCAATCCCTTTTGCTTAGGCTTTGTGCTTGGTGAGAGGTTGAATGATCTCGACAAGTCGTTTTGACGGTCTTTTCGTAGCTTCCTTGCCTCTTGTTGGCGTCGGGCTCTTGACCTCTTTTGCGTAGCTTACGCTTGAGCTTCTTTTATTTATTATTTTTTTGTGAGCCCTTGCTCGAGCTCTCTTTTTTATTTTTTGTGAGCCCTTGCTCGAGCTCTCTTTTTTTTTGAAGCGCGTGAGGCGAAGACAAGCCACAGCTTGGAAGCGAACATGAGTCGGTCGTTTGATCTTTGAGTGACCCTCGGATGTCCTTTGATGTTGCCGCCGTCGTTTGACTTGGTCAAGGTGACTGTTGGGGCGTGTTCTTGAAAAGTGTGTAGCTTGATGGAGGTCTTGATTGACATTCAAACTTTTGACTTTTTTTGTGTATTTTTAGACCGGACCAATTAAGGTTGCCTACGTTCCCCCGGACTAGAGGGCTCAGTGCGTAGTTCGACACTACATGGAGTGCCAAGAGATGCACAGTTGTTCTTCTTCGGGCGAAGTATCTGCGAAGTTTGCTTCCGTTATTTGGATTCATGAAGGGATTGCCGTCTAGGTACATCGGCTTCATGGCGCCTCGGAGAAGATCTTTTGAACCACGAAAGGGCCGATCCATGTGGGTTCCCATTTTCCCAGTGGGTTGGTTCGAGTGGGAGGCTTTTCTTTGAGTACAAGGTCGCCTTCCACGATGTCTCGGGATTTGACTTTCTTGTCGAAAGCTCTAGCCATCTGCTTTGATAGGCTCGGACGTGTTCCATGGCCTTTAGTCGTCGCTCGTCTAGCAGAGCCAATTCGTCGTGTCGGCCGGAGCCATTCAACTTCGTTGATGTCATTTTCAGCGGCACTCGGAGTGAGGAATTTCTAGCTCGATGGGAAGGGCTGCTTCCATCCGTATGTCGGGGCAAATGGGGTTTCTCCCGTGGGCATTACGGCGATGTGCGGTAGCCCCAAAGTGCAAGGTGCGGCTTCTCGGGCCAATCTCGTCCTCGGGTGGTCATTTTCGGATGATCCGTTCGAGGGTTTTGTTTCTTTGCTTCCACGGCGCCGTTTGTTTGTGGCCGGTAGGGAGAAGATTTGTGGCGTGTGATCTTGAATTCGGCCGGCGATGCATCGAATTCCCTTGAAGTGTGAACCATTGTACGATATGACCTCATTTGGGATGCCGTATCGGCGAGATGATGTTTTCCTTGAGGAAATGCGCGACCTTCTTGGAGGTGAGTACCTTGTAGGACTTGGCTTCGACCCATTTGGTGAAGTAGTCGATGGCTACTAAGATGAACTCGTGGCCAGATTCTTTGCTGGCGGAGCGATTTTCCCGATGACGTCAATTCCCCAAGTGGCAAAGGGCGAGGTGTAGTCATGCGGTAGAGATCGTGGGGCGGTAGATGATTGAGGTTGGAGAACCGTTGGCACTTGTCGCGGCTTCGGACAAAGTGGATGCAATCTGCCTCCATGGAGATCCAGTAGTAGCCCATCACCGAGAATGATTTGCATCGGGGCTCTAGCGTTCATGTGGGGACCGCAAGCCCCATTGTGGACTTCGTTCATGAACTTGTTTGCTTCTTCTTGGGCGATGCGGCGTAGGAGTGGCCCGTAGTAGCGTTTCTTGTATAGCATGTCCCCGAGGATGACGAAGTGAGAGGCAAGGCGTTTTAGGGCCATGACGCTCTTGGTTTTGACCCCTCCTGTGTGTGGGTCTTCCTTGTTCATGAAGGTGGTTTCCCTGCTCTTGAGGTATTGGAAAATCTGGTTTGTCTTTGGAAATGGCGTCGGACTTGCGTCTCTTTGGCTCTTCGGCAATCTTGCAAATCGTTGTGATTAAAACCTTCTCGGCGGCTTGGGCGGTTTTCTCTCGTTTGACAACATGCTTAAATGTTTGCTTGATGCATTTATTTAATTAATGTGTTTGCCTTTTGTATAGATGAATTGTTATTAACTTGTTTTGATTAGTTAATATCATCATTTGTTAAAGATGCAATGAAATGATTTTTAGGAAGGTCGGACCTTTTATTGAAAGCGTGAAAGGCGTACATTGTTGATCAAAGATTCACAATCGTCGGGCGTAAAGCCGTCAAAAGACTCAAAGATGTGAATACACGGACAACAAGACTCGAAGCTAGACTATAGGCGACGAGGATTGGACCGAGCTTCATTACTCTCGGATGTTGTAGCTCACAGAGGGAGTAGTCTTTGGTTCGGGTGGCCAATCTTCCCTTGGCATGAGTCCGGAAAGTAGCTTGCATGCGGTTCGATTTCAAACCGGATCGCGGAGGTTTTTGGCTGCTCCACGATGATGTCCCTCCATTAGTGTTGCCACCGAGTCCTTGGGGGTTTTGATGATAGAAGTCGGCGAGGGCTACTTCTAGGAGGGCGAAGCATTCGGCGGTCGGAGTGGATTCTTGCGATGTTGATCACTTTCATAGAATGCGCCTCTTTATGCAGGATCTTTGCTTGGGCAGCGTTTACAATGTACGATTCGGCGGACATGCTATATCTCCTTCCACGATTAAGCCTTGGAGGAGGTTGCGCCATTGTTCGTCAGTCGGACAGGAATGTTGAATTGAACTAAGGTTTGTGATGGCTGTCCCATAAGATCAGAGAGTGTCGGCTAGAGGGTTGTCTTGTCTGGGGATCGGTGATGAGCCGGTTGCAAGAGGGTTTCGGCGAAGTAAGGGTCTACTCCTCGATCAATCTCCATTAGGGCATCCATCTCTTGATCCTCTCTCGAAGCATTCTTCACGGTCGCATATGTCGAGTTGTCATCTGACCCATGAGTTCTTCGATTTCCGGCTCGTCGCGGCTTAGAGCGTGGATGTGAGGATCCACTTCGTAGCGGGACGGGGTAGGAGAATCATGCGGAGAAGAGTATTCGGTCATGTCGGGACCTTCTTACAGGTCGTAGCTTGCGGCGAAGCACTTGCCATTACTGCTTCCAGCGGATCACTTCGATCGCTCCATTGGCATTGATGAATTTCACGCATTGGTGAAGAGTAGATGATCTTGCTTTCATCGATGTATCGAGTCGTCCCAACAAAGCGAGAGAAAGGTTGGTTTGATTTCCACGACTTGGAACTCTCTACCGAAGCTCCGGTTGTACGTCGAATTGGATCCTCAGATTGATGACTCCTACGATTGGTCGTGCGGTGGAATCGTAGGCTCGGATTACAGGTGAAGGCCTTATCGAGAGAACGGTCGATGCGGAGTCGTTTCGGTGTGCTCAAAGCGATGATGTTGGCTGCGGAGCCGTTATCAATCAAGACGTTCGGGAGGAAGAACATCTCTATTTTTATGAGGATGAGGAGGGCTTCGTTGTGCCGATTCTCACATATTGGCAAGTCATCGTACGTGAAGGCTAAGCCGCTTCCCGTGCTACCGTTTGGACTCGGTCTCTTACGGGAACGTTCGATCCATCCATTTGTATGCCTTGGGCGGGGCAAAGATCGTAGGGAGACGGTTGCCCTTGGGCGTTCTTGTCGGAATTCCCGGTCACGAGATCTCTTGACTACGGTTTCACGCTCCCGGTCGTAGCGGGACGGCATGCGACGGTCTCGGAAATTGCGAAGTGCGCTCTCGCTTGGAGTTTCGTCAAAGGCTATTGAGTTTACCTGTCGTTAGGGAATGGATTTCCGATGGTATTGGGACCACGAGGGCGTTCCAATTTTCCCTCCTCAATGAGCCTGGACCACACCTTGAGCACGAAGCAATTGTCGGTGGTGTGGCGGGGTAGTTGTGGAAGCGCGATGCTTGCTCATATCCATGTTGGGTTTGAGAGTCTTCGGCTGGAAATTCTCGAGTGGTTTGAGAAGATTTCGTTTCACCAAGCTTCAAATACTTGACCCGAGGCATTTCGAGGTTATCTAAATCTTTGGGCGTGGGAAGCGAGGGATTGTTATTCTTTGGGGCTGCTTGATCGCGGTTTACTTGAGCTCCGTTACGAATGTAGTGCCTTTGTTCATTTGCTTCCTTTCCTTTGGTCGGGCGGGAGTTGAAGTTGCCGGAGTTTGTTCGATAGCGGTAAGATGAGGCGGGGTTCTTTGTTGCCTTTTGAAGACTCGAGTCTTTTCAAACTTTGTCCGGCGTTGACCATGGCACGGAGATCCGGATAGAAATGGTGGCTGATCAAGGTCCTCAAAGATGGCTTGAGGCAGGAATGGAAAATGTCCATCTGCTCTTCTTTGGAAAGTGGATCCATTATCTCGCTTAGCTTCAGTTCCATCTTTTGTAGAACTCGCCCACTGGTTCGTCATCCTTTTGTTCGGTGGCTTGCGGAGTCATGGCGGTTTGTCTCCCATTCAAGGTTGGCGCGGTACTTCTCCGGGAAGATTTCGATCGATCCCACGTGGAGCGGTTTTACGCCTTCACGTTGAGGAACCACCTTAGTGCTTTGTGGATTTGAGGAATCTGAAAGTGATGCCATCTGTTGAGGGTTGCCCCTTTTGGCTCTCATACCCGGGACGTAGGTGTCGATGTGGGTTTTGGGCATTACTGTCCCGTCAAACTTTTCCATTTCCGGCATCCACGAACTTTGGAGGAGAGGGACCACTTTGTTCGGATCGGTGGCGGGGAGGGAGTCCTTCCGAGAACTAGCTAGCTTGCCTTGCATGTCTTTCATTTGTTCGATCGGCCAAGCCATGTGAGGATCGGTATGCGAGGTGGGTTACCGTTTTCGGGGACGGAAGCCGAAGATGGAGGTGGATTGGGCGATGGGATCGCCATTCGGGAGTCTTGGGGAGGTAGTTGAGTGTATACCAACCCATACCACAGGGTGTTGAAGTTGAGGCGTGATTGCCGGGTCCGCTAAGGGTTGTGTTTGGGAAGCCAGGGAAATGATTCGTTAGCCCAATTAGCGAGACTAGCGGGTGGCAAACTTGAGATGTCGGGATATCCGCTCGGGATGCTGTCCACAGTAAGCATGGGGACTTTTGATTGTGGTTGCGAGAGCTCGTATAGAGGCAAAGGATTGAATCACAGGGGATACCGAGATGCATTAGGATACAGCGGAAGCGAGCACGTATGTGTCTTTGTTAGTCTTGAGCTTGATGTGCGGGCCAGAAGCAGGCTGTCTTGGCGGGCGTATCGGGCCTTGGCCAGCGCTGAGGAGCTTTGGCGGAAGGCGCTTTGCGTTCTTGGGATCTCGTAGCTTGGCGGAGGCGGGACCTGCTTGATAGCTTTGGCAAGCAGGGGAGGCAGTATGTCTTAAATCCTCTATGAGAACAAGGTTCCATCGGGTTGGGAAGCTGCGGCCCCATTCCTCGAAGGCGAGGTGTCTACGATCCGAGCTTGCTTTGTTCCTCTTGGCGCTTCTTGATGGTTTCGAAGGCTCGCAGCACCTCCTCCATTGTCTGGAGGTTCCTTAGTGGCGGGGTTCCGTTTCCCTCACTTGTTATCTGTTGATCCCGTCATGGGGAGTATCGGACGGTGCGGGCCGTTGAGCTGGAAGGGCTATCGGACCTTGTGACCTCGATGCGAAAAGGCGGCTTCAGGTATTCTCAACCACTCTCGGTTATTTGGAGGGTGACGGGCAAGGTTTAGAGCACGGGAATGGCCTAACGGGATAAAAGGGGAAAGCTCACGTGGCATGCGGTTTCCGTTTCTTTTATTTTGATTTTTTTGTTGTTTTAATTTACTTAAAACATGTTTTCTCAGAGAATCCTAGGTAGGTTGGAAAAGATTGCTCTTCTTTTCGCAACTATGCTAGATCTGGGTCGATGGAGACCATACGTGCGGCTATAAGCCCCTCGTTTTGCACACTGTATTTCGACATCCCGGGGTGGGCGGCCCGGGCGAGGGTCCTATAGTGCAAGCGGTTTCCACCGGCCTAAAAGAAAAATCGAACCTAAGGACCGAGCTTTGTCATGTTCGTTTTGATGCGTTAGCCATGTGAATAGTGAACCGAGCCGGCCGCTAAGTCAAGATCGAGTCAAGAGTTCGGCATGACCTCTCTTTACCTTGCTTGCGCAAGGGATCTGTGACGTTAGGCGTTGGCTGGGTCATATTGTCATGGGCGACGTATCAGCGTGATGACATGGTGTCATGTGAGCATGGATGTATATCCGGGACGGAACATCGTGCAGGTGTAGCTTCGGAAATCAAGATCGAGTCAAGATTTTAGCATGACCTTTCATCGCTTTGCTTGCGCAAGGGATCTTGAGTTAGAGCCTTGACTCGAAAAATGGCCGGCATGGTATATGTATCGAGCTGTATGACACGGTGGTAAAAACCAACCGAGTACGCAGACGAGTGTGACTCAAGACTCAAACGTGCGGGGTTGACGCTTGGCTAGGATGGGATGTTTGGAATGATCCGTGCGCGTCAAGAGGCCTAGGAAGACCAAACGGACTGCGCGAGACCACTCCGGGTTGAGGGTTGTAGTGTGCGGTGTATCCAGGCGGCGGTGCGCGTAGCGTGCGGTGTAACCGAGGCGGCGGTGTGAGTAGTGTGCGGTGTAACCGAGCGGCGGTGCGCGTAGTGTGCGGTCTCTAAAATTCTTTTACGAGTAAAACGAAGTTTTGAAGAATTTTAAATGTATGCACGAGATGTATATTGATGCATTTTTTGTATTTTTATTTTTTTTGTAAAATAAAAACGAAGCACGTGCACACACACAACTGATTAAAGGAAGGGGTAAAATGAAAGTTTGACCCTCATCATCGTTTAAAAATCTTTTGTTTTGTTTAAAAGTTTTTAAAACAAAAAGAAATAGCCCGGAGTCGGCCAATGAAATAGCCGGATCCGGCGAGCTTCGCGGCCGGCATCTGGCATCTTTCGCGTTGGAGCGGTGTCTCGCCGTTTGTTTCGCATTTGTAGAGTCGCCACGCCGTTTTATTAAGCCCAAAACATTGAAAAAGGGCATCGGTTTAAAGATAATTTTAAAGCTGTTTTTGTGTGATGAGATTTTGAGTTCGGAGGTCGAGATGACTCCTCGGGAAGAGAATATTAGAATATTAGAAGCTCACCAGAGTAGCCTCGTAAAACGAGTCTTTCGGATACCCCTAATATCCTTTAAATGTTGTGTGTGTGTGTGTGTGCTTTTTAAAAATGCATCTTTGTATCGGATGTCTACATTGTATGCTATGTATGGAAATGTATTGAAATAGTAATGGAAGGAAGCCTTACCAATGTTGGTTCGTGTCTGTCTTCCGTGGGAATAGTGTTTGAGGTCGGAGTAGCGTTCGGTATGGATCGGGATTGCTTCGGGAGATGCCGGTTGTCTGCGGACGAGTTTCGGCGTGAGTTGAGGTTGTAGGCTGCGTTCGGGCGAGAGGTTCGGCGTGCGTAGGGATCGTCGGGATCACTCGGGCGAGAGGTTCGGCGTGCGTTGTGGTGGCGAGAGTCACTCGGGCGAGTTTCGGCGTGGTTTGGGATCGTCGGTTTGACTCGGAAAGAGCGGGACACCGTGGAAAGACCGAGCGAGGCCTCGGAGTACCACGAGGGGCCTCGAGTACCTCGAGAGTGCCTCGGGGCGGCGCGGGAGCGTCTCGGGAGCGCTCGGGGAGGCTTCGGAGCACCACGAGGAGCTCGGAAGGCCTCGGAAGGATCCGAAAGGGGCGGGAGTGCCTCGAGAGGACTTAGAGGAGCCGAAGGCTAAGGGAGGAAGAGAGAAGAGGGAGGTGTGTGAAAATGAGGAGGGAGCCCTCTATTTATAGTAAAAATTTCGGAGCAAAAGAGGTCAGTACGGACCTTCTTGGTTATCGAATTTTGGATTTCCTCGATTTGAGGGAATGCGCAATGATGGAGAATAATGCAGGAATGATGGTGTCCCCTGAGCGATAAGGTCCGTACGGACCATCTTGCATCACGAAAGAGTCCGTACGGACCAACTCTGCATGAGGAAGTAATCATTTCTTCCGGGATTTGAGGAATATTGTGGACTTTAAGGGGATTTAGTAATCATTGAAACAAAGAGGTCGTACGGACCTTAATTGCTACGATTTCTGAAAATTCCCGAAAGGTCCTTTTGTCCCTTTTTATCCCGAGAAAGGCTCCTCCACTTGGTTTGGTTGGGGGTTTGAGAGGGTTTTGAGGAGAGGGTTTTGAGTGAGAGGTCTACGAGGCTGCGTGGATGAGTGCGGTGTTTCCCGTGTGTTTGAAAGGGGTGATCAGTTGGGGTACTTACGAAGCCCCTCGACGGCGTCACTTATGAAAGAAGTGGGGTCGCCGATAAGATAAGGGTCCTAATGGATCGCGTCTTTGGGAGAGGAAGTGGCCGTGAGGGTCAATGTGAGGACGTGGTGGTGTCCTTTTGTGTGACCGTTTAGGTCGATAGGTGGACCTGTGATAGGATTCCTACGTATCCCTGGCGGGAATCAAGCACAGTCGTAGTTCGGGTGTGGGGTGAGTGTTTTGTGAATGCGGGCGTGGTGGTGCCTGAAGTGTTGTGTGACCGCCGAGGTCGGTGGTGAGGACGTGGTGGTGTCTGGGTGACCGCATAGGTCGATGGGAAGGGCGTGGTGGTGTCCTAGGTGACCGTATAGGTCGATGGCTGGACCTGTGATAGGATTCCTACGTATCCTGGCGGGAATCAAGCACAGTCGTAGTTGAGGTCGTGAATTTGTGAGTGCATGTGGGCGTGGTGGTGCCTGAAGTGTTGTGTGACCGCCGAGGTCGGTGGTAGGGCGTGGTGGTGTCTAAGATGTGGTGACCGCCGAGGTCAATTGTGAGGACGTGGTGGTGTCTGGGATGGAAATTTTACGATTTTCCTAATCGGGTGGTTTAAGGCCTTCGGGCCGGGATAATCATTTGGGAGGTTTATACGGTCTTCGGGACAGTGGTTTAAAGCCTTATTTGGAGGTAGAGTGAGGACTGAATCGTCTTCGATTGCGGTTGGTGCCACGGCAGAGGACTTTGAATCGTCATCGCGGCCCGGTTGATGTACCACGGGAGAGACTTTGAATCGTCTTACGGTTGCGGTTGGTACCCCACAGAGGACTTTGAATCGTCATCAGCGGCGGTTGGTGCCACGGCCCCAGAGGACTTTGAATCGTCTTAGCGCGGTTGTGGATGCGCGAGACTTTGAATCGTCTTCTAGTCGCAGTTTGATGTATGCGCGAGGACTTTGGGTCGTCTTCTAGCGGTTGATTGGAGACTTTGAATCGTCTGCGAGGATATATGCGCGAGGACTTTGAATCGTCTTCTAGCCGCGATTTGATGTAATGCGCGAGACTTTGAATCGTCTTCTAGCCGCGATTGTGGATGTAATGCAGAGACTTTGAATCGTCTTCTAGCCGCGATTTGATGTAATGCGCGAGGACTTTGAATCGTCTTCTAGCCGCGATTGATATATGCGCGAGACTTTGAATCGTCTTCTAGCCGCATTTGATGTAATGCGCGAGACTTTGAATCGTCTTCTAGCCGCGATTGTGGAGCGTAGGCTGCCTTGTGCTTCGAGAGCGTAGATGCCTTTGTGTTTTTGCATGTTGAGTAGAAGGTTGGACTTACGATGGCTTGCCGGTGCTTGCGTTGCCGTTGAAGTGGGCGAGGATGACGGTCGGTGATTGCTTCACCATTTGGCGTTTTGGGCGGCGCTTCGTGCCTTGGGACTTGTACTCGGAGGTGTTGGCTCCTTCTCGTGCCTGTTTTGCCGTTGAGTGGGCAAGGATGATGGTCGGTGCTTTGAGGATATGCGGTCTTGTATGACTTCCCTTTGACTTGTTGGGGAGGAGCTCGGGCTTACTTTGATGGCCGGTGCTTGCGTTGCCGTTGAAGTGGGCGAGAGTTCGGGCTTACATCGGCTGCCCGGTGCTTGAATTGCTTGAGGATGCGTGACCTTGTAGGGGCCCTTTACATTGGGAAAGATGACTTCGGACCTCCTTTGAGGGCCGGTGGTTGAGATTGTCGTTGAGCGTTTGGAGCGTCTTGTGCCTTGATATTCGTCTTTGGGAGGTGTTGGCTCCTTCTTGAATTGTCGGGCGTCTTGGAGCGTCTCGTGCCTTGAGTCTTTGAAGTGTTGGCTCCTTACCGTTGAGCGGGCGGTGGATTGCCGTTGAGTGCGAGACCGGTCTTACAGGAGTGGCCGTTAAGTGCCGGTCTTACGGCCGGTGGTTATTGCTTGAAGTGAGGTGTTGGCCGTTGAAGTGGGCGAGGACCGGTCTTACGGTGACGGCCGTGGTTGAATTGCCGTTGAAGTGGCGAGGACCGGTCTTACGTTGGCCGGTGGTTGAATTGCCGTTGAAGTGGCGGGGCCGGTCTTACGTTGATGGCCGAGTGGTTAATTGCCGTTGGAGTGGCGAGACCGGTCTTACGCTTGACGGCCGGTGGTTGAATTGCCGTTGAAGTGGCGAGACCGGTCTTACGTTGATGGCCGTGAGATTAGTGCCGTTGAAGTGGGCGAGGACCGGTCTTACGTTGATGGCGGTGGTTGAATTGAAGGGTTAGGGACCATTACGCACTTGGATTTCTTGGAAAAGGCCTTAGGACGGCCGGGGGCAAAGATTATAAGAGGCGGGAAAGTAATTTGGCCACCCGCTTGCAAGAGGTCCGTACGGACCAACACAGGTTGCAAAAGAGGTCCGTACGGACCACCTTGGTTTACGGTTCCCAGGTTTTGACCGGGCTTAAATTCGAGGCTCCCTCTTCATTTCCCATTTCCGGTGCGTGAACCGGCGAGAGAGAGAGAGAAAATTCCTCCATTTTGTCCAAAATCTTCCATTTTCTTAGCTTGAATTGCTTGCAATGGCGGAGGGATCTCGAAGGAGTCGTCGTCAGCCTTGATCGGGAAGTGGTCGAGCAACGGATGGAGCTCAAAGGAATTGGATTTCGTTCGTTCCATCTTCGAAGAACCCGGATGTCTTGTATCAGAATCCCGGAGGTGCACAATCGTCGCTCCATGAACGTCGGGGAGGTAAGAAATACATTCCGTTTTGATTCCACTGCTTTCGAATTTTTGAATGCTAGAACTAGGTTTTAGTTTTTCGCATTTTTGAATTTTTGTTATTATTTTATGCCTTTTGTGAAATTCTTTATGAATTGTTGAAAATGGATATGTAAAAATTGTTGGTAGATGTATTTTGTGAAGAAATGTGTAGATTAGCTCTTATTTGTGAAAATAAAGTGCCTATCTAGTGAATTGCATGCTTTGGTGTTTTGTACCTAATGCTATTTTATGTATGTACATTGTGAGAAAAATTATCGTGTAGTGATAATTTTTGTGAAAAAATGTGACACGTGCCGTGTTTTGTGACGGAGTTATATGTGAAAGTGTGTGCCGTGTAGGGACGGATTTTTGAAAAATGTGTTATGCATATGTGTCGTGCCGTGTGTGCCATGTTTTGGGTGACGGACTTTGTGGGGAAAATATGTGCAATATGTGCTTTGTGTTGGGACGGATTTTCTTTTGAAAATGTGTCGTGTAGGGTTTAATCCCCCCCCTTTTTTTCTTTTGAGAAAATGTGTACAGTGTGTGCCGTGTTTTTGTGACGGACTGCATGGAAAAAATTATATGCATGATATATGTGAAAATTATGTGCATTGTGTGCCGTGTTTTGTGACGGGTTACATGGAAAAATTATATGTACAATGTATGTGAAAATTATGTGCAATATGTGCCGTGTTTTGTGACGGGTTATATGTGCCTTTATATTAGAAATCTTGTGATTGACGTACCTTTCTTTGTGTTTACTGCGGGATGCGGGAGCTTATGGCAGGGAAGGCGAAGGATGAACTTCGGGGATCGCTCGAGGCATTTGTGGAGCTATGGCGGCGGATGCCCGATATTTCCGTGGACGGTAGGCCGAGTCCCGGAGGCTGGTTTATGCTTACGGCCTAGGTGTGTTCGTTGAGAACACTGTTTGGAGTGTCGACACGAGGAAGAACAAGAGTGTCTTCTGGGTTTATCGAGTATTGGTGGGATACCACCCACCTTCCACACAGTGGGGCGAGGTGACAGTGGCAGCCAGCTTGATTTTCTTTGCTATTACCGGGCTCTCCTTCAAAAAGGGGGCACGTGAGGTGGAGAGACATGATCTCGATGATGTGTTGACCGAGCTGCTTGGGCTTTGAGCCTCGTCCTCGCGAGGGCACAGGGATGTTGTATAGCGACGTGGAGATGAGGATCACGGCCGGTGTGGGGCCTACATCCGAGTACCGAAGCCGGTAACTGTGACGACGGAGCGGTTGGCGCGCTCCTTTTTGTGGTATGCAGCTGTCAGAGACTTTGTTCTCGAACCACGCGACCGCAGCTCCTTTGCTCTGTTGGAGAGCTTGGCGATCTGGATAGAGTCTGCGACATTGCTTGGGGCGAGGCGAGCTTGGGTGAGCTCTACTTCTCCTTGGACCGGTTTAGCGGAGGGTAGCTTCGGTCGTTAGCTGTT